>CM065053.1:118861396-119500146 GCA_032883995.1 Coronaproctus castanopsis
TACGTTGCTTCGAGAAGAAGGAGCACAATCATATGGTGACCTGAGGTACGGCAAATTAAGGTCACCCATAATTTAATCGGATAAAGTTTACGATGAAGACGAAATAGAATGTATACGTAATAATCGCCATGAAACGGAAAAACATATATATATATATATAAACAATCGTTTCATAATTTAGAGGCAGTACTAATAGATCGGAAGTTAAGAATGGCCACCAAGATCAAAATAAATCAGTGCTACGTAATGTCGGTTGTAAAGTACGTATCAGAGATATGGACATGGAATGCAGAAAGCATTAAACGGCTAAACGCATTCGAAATATGGACATTACGGCGAATACCATGGACGATGAAAAAGATGATGACGCTGATAGATGATACACTGAGCAAGAAAAGAAAGTTGGCAGGACACATAATCCGGGATGGAGGGGCATTAATGCTTGGAATGCACGGCAAAATTAAAGGAAAACCTCCAGTGGGACAAAGAAGAATGGAATGATAACAGGATTCGAGGAACGACAATGTTTTGATTTCATTCAGAGTTGTTGTATTCTATCTTTTGCCAAATAGGTACAACCATATGATACATATATTATCATACATAATTGTACATCCATTATTATTATGTTTATATCTCATGGGCAGTATTACGTATGCATGCACACATGTATATACATATACATAATTCACACATAACATATACATATTAGAACATATATAAATGTATAACACATACACAGACGCTACACTCATACATAATTGAAATTAACGAGTGTTTGGGGCAGATCTATCGTTCATAGCTCCGGTAGGACGCAAATGTGTTCCTTTTTTAATTTGGTCCATTAACGAATCATGACAAATAGACGGATCGGTTACCGTACGCAACGCTATCCATTGTCGAACTCGATTAGCACGGGGTACTAGCATTTTACTATTACTACTACTACCACTAATGGTTTCCTGATATTTTCTAGAATGCCTGGGACTTAAATTCGGAGCTATTCTAGCGCTTAACGCGGCAATTAAACCCGTTTCGGGTTTACGATCGGCGCTGATCGAACGATTACTATGAGTTCTGCGTACCGAAACCGGACTAGCCGGTTGATGATTCATTTCGGTTAAAGTACGCACGGTTTCGGCCACGTTTACGCTCGACTCAATTTCAAATCTTTTATCCGTATGCATCGTCGAATACGGCTGTTCCGAAAATAAGACGGTTGTCGACGAAATATTTTGACACGACGACGATGATGGATGTGCGCCGTACATCGAGCCGAAAGACGATTTACGTTGCCGTACCTGATCGGACGACGATATTTGATTATTACTATTAGTTTTCTGGATTTTAATTTGTTCGACCGTATTAATCGAATTACGTTTTTGTATTTCGGCCGCGATCGAATGAGCAACATTACGTTTCATTACGTGTACCGAATTAGACATTTCGGACGTTATACTATTTGTACTGCCGGCGCTAGCAACGCTAGACGATAAAGAAACGGTAGAAGATGAATAAACGGCGGTGGTCGCGTTGTTACTGCCAGCGTTATTATTATTATTATTAACGGCGTTACCGCTAAATGTACTACTAGCGCGAAAAGTGCCGTATATATCGTTGTAAGAGTTACTACCGGCTGCGTTTAATGTAGACGATCCTTCTAATAAAAATGCAGGTGGAGGCGGTAGATTATCTAAATTATGATTAGCGGTCACGCCGCTTATTACCGAGTTGGTTGCCGCCGAAGAAGAAGACGAATTTACAATATTGCCGCTGCTAATTGAACATCTCGACGTATTTAAAATAGAAGACGTGCGTCTTATCGGCGGAGGCGGTTTCTGATTTTGTACGGAACCTCTTCTGGATAGTGTGCCGCTTTTTATCGTACAATAACCTTTAAATAAAACGGTACGACGACCGTAACGAATTAATATATCGGAAACATTAAAAAATTTAATTAGCCGATTTAGACGGTTACGATAATAAAGGAAAACCTTATTCACTAAATTTAATTCAATTAAAGAAGTTAATAATTAATTTTATTTCTAAAGGTGCACAATAAAATTAATAATTCGTATAAAATTATAATCATTTTCGAGGTACAACGGGCGAACAGACGCTTTAAATTGTTTACTACTTGAAACTTCTAATGATACACGTCGACTAAAAATAAAACATAAGTCTAGATCACCGTTTGTACTTTATTATTATATTATCTTCGAAAATATCACAACCAATTATGATAAATGTAATTAAATATACAAGAGTACATAGACCAAACAAGAATACCATTAATATTAGAATTAAGGATCATTTAACCGATTAGGTTGCTGAACACCGTAGGAATGCGGGTACAGTTAGGTTTTAGTTAACGTTGGCAGATATAATGAAGAAACTGTACGCCAAACTGCGAACATCCAAAATATATATATATCAATTTCCAAAGAGAAGATAGATTTCCATGATTAAACCTAGTGGTGAAAGCTTGTGATTGATTGATCAATTGATGACAAATACACTACGAAATCGTATTGTTAAAAATTTTAGTTATTAGTTATATTTCTGATAAAAAGTTAATTAAAAAAAAAAAAAACAATACGTTTTATAACATCGTAAAAATTAAAATGTACCGTCTAGATTTACGTTACGATTTTGAAAAATTAATTTACATCCGATAAAGAAATTTTTTATAAGAATTATGCTCAAAGCTGAATATATTTTGAACATTATGAAACAGTATAATTAAAACTTTGTACGTACAAAATCTATTTAATTACTTATTAATTGAGTAAAAAATAAAGTTCATAAATTTCTGAGACAAATGTTCGACGAATAAATAGGAAATATATAAGGATCACCGCGAATAGGAATCAAAACTTTAAAGAAAGGAATTTTTCGATTATTATTAATGATATCAGATAATAAAAGAAAAATCTAAACCGAAAATTGGAGTATTAAATAAGAAAATATCGACACGAATAATTTTAAAAGTTTATTATGCATTCACCAAATGACGAACATTCGATAATTGTAAAAAAAATAATTCATCACTAAAGGTGGTAAAAATCAAATAGATAAAAGTTTACACGAAGTAGTACGTAGAGGGAAAAAAATTCTTTTAAAAAAAAACCGGGAAAAAATTATCATAATTTCAAACAAATGTACAAAATTTAATTATTGGAAAATATAAATTGTATGTGTATGTATGCACACATATATTATCAGACATATTGTTGAATTCCTAGGTATGATTATTATGTAGCTTTGCATTAAATTATTCATTCACATAGAATGTTACATATATATACACATACATATAATACATCGTATAACCCATTTTTGCAGTCATACAATGTGACAAGATGACCTGGAAAAACTAACTAGTAGAAATGATCGAAAGTCGCGGATGAAATTAAAATAATCAACGGTACAAAATACTCAGAATGAGCAAAGGACTATGACGCGATGATACTATATATATTACATCATTATTGAATTATGATAGCTATACTTAGGCTTTTTTTCAGACATGTCGCAAACGTTTGTTTGTGATTCTGTAATATCATTTTATGCAAATATTCAATGTCTAATTCCTGGACTAAACATTTTAGAAGTTTTTGACCATTTTTGTACTTGACGTGGTATATGCATTATAATGATTTTATATTTTATTTACCTAATTTAATAACTTTGTAGATCCAACTGATTTTTAATATTTTCCGATATTAATTATATTTCAAAAACGTCTAAACGTTGATATATTAATTTGGTACCTGAACACACACACACACACGCATATATACATACATACACGGACACCATAAGTAATATTATGGGTGTATCATTTTGTAGAATATGATGAAGAATGATATAGAAAGTAAAACGCAAATATACAAGTGAAAATAAAATTTATTTAAAAAGCCTATTCTCCATACGTTACTACCAACATGTAACAGAATTATAAATAGCTAATTATCAAAAGATAATATAAATTTTTAAATTTCAAAATAACTGACACTTCCATAAATTAAGCCATTCTTTCTAAGAATATACATACATACGTTCAATACGTGTACTTAACAAATGAAATAAAATAATGAACACTGATGTCGATACAGTATTAAATAAATAAGGTCCAGTCAACTTCAAAAATTGGTGAGAGACTTTTCCTATATGCCATTCTCATCAACCCAAAAGATTGACAGACGTCTATCTAATTCTAAACGATGTTCACTGGAGAAACCCAATACCTCGTAGGCTTGTCATTGCTTTCCTCATTTTATTTACTTTACCAGGTAGCTAATATTATTTACCGATCAATTAAACGGATAGCTGAGTCAGAGGCCTTTTTACTGCAAAAAAAAAAAAAAATATGTCGTCTCGACGAGATTCGAACGAAGGTCATGTGAACAGAATACTAAAGCATTACGCTACTTCACGAAGCTCTTATACACCATTAAATATATTATTGTAATACCGGTAATGACTACGACTTTGTTTTCTACGGTAAATTTTTGTATGTGATATGTTTTTTTATTTATTTTTCATTATCAATTTAGTTTGTTTTTTTTTTTTTGTAACCTAAAATATTTCAGAAATCTTTTTTCAGTAACTCGTTATATCATCTATTTTAACAGTTTTTATATTTTTATTTTTAATCTTAATGCGATATATATATATATATATATATATATATATATATATATATATATAAAAATTCACGTTTTATTTTTCTCCAAATCGGTATTATTATATTTTGAAAAATTCTTATTTAATTAAAAAATAACCGAAATTTTTATTATTAAAAAATTTCCCTAAACAATAATGTCGGATTTCTTAATTTATATTTTGAAATACGCGCCATAAAAATTAATAAGCCATTCGCATTAGTTAGCGACAATAAAGCTTAAATTAAAAAAAAATAAGTTACCGACTAATAAAAAAAAATATGCCGAGCAAATGAAAGTTTAAAAATGAAATCATAAATTTACCTCGGTATATATTACCTGCTGATGATGAACTAGAATTCGAATTAGTTCGTTGTCTAATAATTTCCGGATTGTGATAAGCATTTTCGGTGACATATTGATTATGATTATGATGATGATCGTTAATAGTTCTCATAATTCCGTACACATCTTGACGACGATACGTATATATACGTATATAAAAAAATACGGAACAAAATAAATAACGAATTATAAATTATTATTTTCGTTATTATTCGCATTTATTCGATTTTATTTTTTCTTCTTTCCATCGAAGTAGTAATAATATATTTAAAAAATAATTTACACGCTGAAAAATAAAATTATACGTTTATTGTATTATATAAATAATACGTTTTCGATTTTAAAATTTTATTATTATTATTATTATTAGCGTGATGTGTATATAATAATATTAATGTCTCACACGGTTTCTTGTTAGTTTGCGGGTGTATCTACAGTTATTTAAATTTATTTTGTACTTTTGGCAATGTTTATTCTTTTTTTTCGCCCGCATTGTGATTAATTTAATTTGATTTGTATATAATTAAATAATTTATCAAGGAGTGTTTTATATTTGTTTATAATTTTTCACTTATTACTAACATGTTTGTAAATGCTACAATTTTAATTTGTTAGCCGGCGCTCGCGCAGTTATGCGCATATCTATGTTTTATTTTCATGTATGTAAACTTCTTAACGAAATTTCATAATAAATTGAATTGAATTTTATTTGTTCATTTAAATACGCTATTAAAAACTTTAATAAACTAAAACGCTACGCAAAATATCATAATTTATAAGTTGTTGAGACACTGACATTCGCTGGGAGACTAATTTCATTATCAATTTTCTTGATACTATATTAAATAAAGACGGATAGTTTCATCTCCGAGAATATGAAAAGTGAAAATTATTATATTAACACCTAACTAAGTCATCGTATTACAAAAATATTTAAATGATAAATTTAATAATTAGATTAGCCGTTATAATTAATTCAGAACTAATTAGCGTTTATTCTTTTAACGTGTACTTGATTCATTTTCTAAAAATTTTATGAAAACAATATATATATATATATATATATATATATATATATATATATATATATACACATACATATATATAAAAATACGGTGCGCCTCATAAGTAATGAGGATGTCGCTATAAAACGCATAAAAAATGGCAAAAGTTTTTTCAACACACTTTTTATTTAAAGTAGTCACTATTACATTGTGTAAACATGTTGGAATGTTGTTCCAACTTTCGCACGGCCTTTGAAAACTCATCGTTCGAAGTTGAGTTCAACGTCCTTGTCACAATCTTTATTGAAGCGAAATAGTCTCCTTCTAACTCTTTTACAGAACATAAAATAGTCGTGGTGTTGAGTGACTTAAATCTAATGAGTAGGGAAAGGCTGAGTGCCGGAACAATTGTTCTTACTAAAAACGAGCTGTAGTGATCGCTTAGGCACATTGTCTTGTAGCATGAAAAAAAAAGATCGATCTTTCAACAAGTTCGGCGATTCTTTTACAGATCAGATCCGAGACCTACTCTGTCAACACAGATGCAACACGAGCGATGTCAGCGTTTTTTTTCGTGATGCGGGATCACACGCTTGCTTCTCTCCTCATCTACTACCTCGACTTTCTAACAGACGAAAATGAATTGTACCAACAAAAAGAAGAACACTAGCCACGAGGTATACAATACTCGGGCATTTAATCTTTTTGATTATTTCCGTAGCACTTTGGCCGAGATTATAACTACGTGCACAACGCAACAGTCACTGAACGATGACAATCGAAACTTTGAACTTAATAGTTCTAGCATACTCCTAAAATTTCGTAAAGATGGTGTTAGTAGTACTGATTTTATAGCGCCAGTCTTATTACTTATGAGCCACAATAACGTATTACACATATTTCATAGAAAAAAAATTATAAGAAAAAAATTAAATAACGCAAGTTACTCGATAGATAATTTTTGCGTATTATTAATTAGTCGCGTCCTCATCGCGTATATGCTGTTTTATATTTGAAATTAATTCCGTGATATATTTTTGACAGGATTGTAGATTTCAATTAACTTTGGCAATTTGATAACGTTTTGTTTAAAAGTAATTTTTATCTTACTGACGAATCGAAAACGCTATAATATCGAGGAAATAGTATCGTCTAGTTAAAAGCGATTAATTTGAAACTGAATACATTTACAAATTGTTCTTTTCGGGGAAATTTATATTTATTTTTTCCAAACGAAAAATCGTTTACTGCTATTAGATTACATTCGTTTACACGTCGAAATACTTTACCATCCGCAATTTTATTCAATTTAAACGTAGATTTTAGATCTGTTCAGATCTCGATAAAAGTTTCGAAAGTTCATTTTGTATATTTAAACAAAAAGTTATATAATGAATAATGGAAGAATCAAATTCTAACAAAGTTTACATTCAATTTAACTCAACCTAGTAACAGTACTCGATGCACGTATTCTACCGAAAATTACATTTTCCCGCTTAAATGCTTTTATTTTTTAATTATAAAGAAAATTGTACTCAAGTATTTATGTTTTTTAGTTTTTTTTAAATGTTTTTTTTTTTTTTTTTTTTTTTTAAGAAGTGTACTACGTGAAACTACTGAAAGCAGTACAAATTAAATAAACTACATATCTCTAACATTACAATTTTCTTTAAAAACTTTCGTTTATCCAATGTTATAAAAATATTATTCTACAGCTTAGCTTAATTTTATATATATATATATATATATATATATATATATATATATATATATATATATATATATAAAAACAATTGAAAAGTCAAAATTAAATCCTACGTTACAGGAAGCACGATAGCATCTATTAGCGTAATATATACTTGCGTTTCTACCTGTCAATCTATCTAAACATGTACTCACCAAAAGTGGAACTGGGCAAAACCTTTTTACTTTAATACATGTAACACAAGCGCACCTTATAATGGTTCAGCCATAAAGAGGTAAAGCGTTAACTCTTTATGAGGATAAAATAGAACAGTGCGGAAAAATTGGATCAGGGTGACAAAAGGTCGGGAATATATATACACACGTAGAAGCAATATATAAATACGTAAATGAAACGACAATAAATAAAAAACAAATGTCATTATACCTTCCGTCGGCTGAGCTGTGTCATGATCTGGAGTAGGTGTAGCAATGGAAATTCCTGACTGACTTCCATAACCACTCGAAGATTCCAATGAACTTTCGCTTGCGCTGCTTTCCTTTTCAGTACATTCAGACTGTGACAACAATTAATAATGGATGATCATCATATTTTTATTACGTTTAAAATAATGAAAGTATTCTTATGTACGTTTTACGAATAGTTAGTGCATATACGTATTATTTATATATAACTTATGTTACGTTTGGAATTTCAACGACATCAAAAATTAATTGAGAACTAATCGTAATTATATCATGACTCCAATTAAATTAACTGATCTGCATCAATTAGGCACTGAGATCACGTTATGTTTTGCTGATTAAAATACAAAGCTCGGATAAAAAAATCTTACTTAAATCCATGTCGAGTATGTCGTATTCAATATACTATATCATAGTTTTAGATAAACCACAAAAAAGAAGTTAAAATCATTAAAAAAATTTTAAAATGAAAAATCACAAAGCTTCTTGGCGGTTAGGCCATTATCAAGTTAATATTTAGAAATAAAAATATAAAATGAAGAAATATTAATTTAAGATTAAAATTCACAAAAATCAACAAAATGAAGACCAATACTAGTAGTTTTCATTTTATATTTTTTATTTCTAAATATTTACTAGATAATGGCCCAACAGCCGGAAATCTTTGTGATTTTTCATAAATAAATTTTTTTTAGCGATTTTAACTTCTTTTTAGTTATTTATTTTTAGTACCATAGTTTATTTTATTATTATTATTTTAATTTTTGAAGATCTGTTTAGTTTAAGATACAATTTATTAAACAATTCGATCGAACAATGAATTAACTGCGCTTGGATAAAGTTGTACTTACCCTTTCGCCGTGATTTTCCGTCGAATTAAACTCGTTAACAGAAGTTGAAAGGTAGGTTGAGTTTTCGTGAACTTTATTAGCAGCCATATTGGCCAGTTCATTCATGTTGACGTAAGTAGGTTGGGTTCGTTCTGGATAAAAATTAATAGTAATTACTAAAGCAATGAGGAAAAATAACGTACATACATGTGTAATCAACACACGCGGACAAGTTGAATGCGTAAAAAAAAATACAGGTTTAACGCAAATAAGCTCGCATCGCGTATTTAAATAACGCGTTGAGATTAAATTCCAAAAGTGGAAAAAGTATATTTATATTCAACTTCGTAAAAAAATAATCAAATTTTCGATAAAAATTTATTATAAAAGATGTTATAATAAGAAAAAACGTTAAGTGAAAGTAATATTTGTAAATTGACTCTTTTTTCAAAGTAATCGTTAAAAGAAAACAAATTTAAATTTATTAAAAGTTTTGTCTATCGAATCACTATAATAAAAACTGAACCAGTAAGGATCTGTTAAAAAATAAATCGTCAAGATGATCAGTTTTTAAATGATATATAGTATTGTATTTAAATTTATTAATTTTAAATAGGGACAAATGAAATTTGTACGCCGATATATAAGTAATTACCGTATGAAGTAATGTTTTAGATTATTTTTCTGAAATGTTACGTCGACGAAAAGGGTTAAATGTGTTTTTTTTTCTTTCTAGAAAATTCAATGGGTACAAGTAAATAGGTTATATAAAAAAGATCCCAACCAAAATAATTTTTGCTCGCTTTTGTAACCCTATTACGGATAAACTTAACTATTATACAATAGTTCTAAGATATAAACTGTGGAACATTATGTTTATTAAATATAATTTAAGATTATCTAACATTGATTAGAAAGATAATGATAAATTTTAGCAGAGGCTCCATAAACAAATGATTACCACGGAAAAATTAAAACAAAAACAATACATTATACATAGTTATTTTAAAAATTAGGGAATAAATTTTAATTATTAATTAATCATAATCAATGCGGGTTTTTGTCGATATTATTTCTGAGGCAACAAGTCGAAATTTAGAGTTTTTAATAAGGTGTCTGAAAAAATTATTTTCCGTTCTTCTTAAAATAATTGTTATTTGTAATTAATTGAGGAAAAATAAAATGAAATAAACAAAAAATAAATATGTATGAAGTCATTTGGTCCACTGACAAAAGGCAAATAAAATAAAACTAAAGCATCAACAGCATGACATGCTAGGACTTTAGACTTTATAAACGACGTATATCTTCATGTGTGTCCACAAGTCGAACTGCGCAGTTATGTTGACGAAGCTGAATCGATAATCACTTTAACTTAGGTATGTTGATAAATGTCATCGTTATGAAAGTAGCGGTACGAATTAACGATAGCTCGAAGATGTAAATATCACCGTGGTGCGACTTTGTTTCGTTTAATATACAAGCGCAGAAACTATGCAGCGACACGATCTACGGTTCGTTATAAGTTATCGCTGGTATTCGTTCCGCAAACTTGGTTGTAATTGTACATCCATAGTAGTGGTGTACTAAACCGTTACTTTTGGAGTAACAGGTTACGACGTTCCAGAGACAACTTCATAATAGGTGACAGGAATCTATTTTTTTTTTTTTTTTTTTTTTTTTTTTTTAGGAATCTATTATTTTTGTCATCTGTTACATTTTATACTACTGTTATTACATTACTGCGACGATTGTCATGGTTATCCAAGTAGCTTATATTACAATATGATAAAGTTACTTTCACTGTTACCTCTTATTGTTATAATGCATCGAAACGCAACCTAACTGATATTACTAAAAAATTATTCAAAGTATATCTAAACTATGTACTATGATTTCATTATATTGTTTTATTATTATGTATTAAAATTGAAAAATAATTATTGATTAAAGCTAAAATTACATGCATAAGTATAAAAATAAATTGTCACACTTTTGAAAATTAACCAAGTAAAATAAACATATACACTACGCACAAAAATTTATTATCACATTCAATTAAGAAATAAAAATTATAATGAACACATGCCACTAATAAGATTAGAATTAACATGTAGAAATAAAACCATTTGTACAGTTCTAATTTTCTTCTTCGTTCATTCATTAAATTACCAGCTTTTGAAAAAATCCTCTCACACGGAACTGATGTTGCTAACATCTTAAACTTGTGGTTATTCGTTCCGTGGATATTGGTGTTATTTCTTTCTGGTTGTTCACTTGTGGTTTTTGACAAGATAGACTCCGATGTCATCGAGGTCAATGTTGTAGCTGAATTTATTATTTCAGCTGAAGAATTATTTTTTGTTGAAATTGTAACATTTGAATGTTTCTTATCTAAGTGTTTTTTTTTTTTTTTTAATTTGATATTGTTGTTTTATAAGACAATATTTGTCCACAAATATCACAACGCGTCTACTGTTTAGTTGCATCACTTATGCTAAAATATGACCACAAATAACTATCTTTCACTCGTTTACTCATAATAATTTGTTTATTAATATATATAAAGTAAAATATAATTTTAATTAAAATAATAATGCACTGCAAAATTACTTTTTATATATAAAGTAAAATATAATTTCAATTAAAATAATAATGCATTACAAAATCACGCTTCTCAAGAAGGTGAACAGTTAAACGTTTCTAAACAACTGAACTAAACTGAATAGTCACAGTTACTACATCTACTTCCCACGGTATAAATAATCTTGGCTGTTCCAATTGGCAATGTTACTTGTCACGAAACAGTACAAAAAAACCGATATTATATCAGTTATTAGTTCCGTATTCGTTCATGATACAAAAACTAAACGGTGACAAATTTAATAGGGTTTTCGAAGTAACACGTTACTCTACTCACCGTGACATGATTGTCACATATTACTTTTCACTGTGACGTTAAATATTAACCATCACTAATCCACAGGCATATTACAAGTATACAACCGGCCCAGTAGTAATCCTAAGATGCTTGCTTGTGAAACATATAAGAATGATGATTTGGTCTCTTCATGTACTAAACGCAACTGTCTGTTCATCAAATAAAATATAAGCTGGCGACAGAAATTACCCGATAAGATGTTGCTCATTTTTGCAATAATTATCACATATGCCACACTTTGCCAGAAGCTCGGACGACATTTAAAAAGGAAGCTGAGCAATACTTTTCTCCTCAAAGGGTATAATTTGTACAAAATTGAGCGCTTTTCAGTGGCTATAATAAATTTTTTTCTCAAAGTTTTGAAACGGATGTTAGCAAAAGAATATGGCGATACGACGTCACTTTGCTGGTTTCCCCGACTTATTTTAACATGATTACTCAGTCACTTTAAAAGTAGAAGGAACGTACGCTAGCATTGAATATATATGAAAGCAGGACAATAGTCTTTCACGACAATTCTTTCAACGCAGAACGTAGAACCGCATCTATATCCCTGGAGATTTTTTGAACTTAAATATTCGTCGATTTTTCGTGCTATCCTTAATAGAGATTAGTACTGATATTTTCTACAGTTAAAGACAACAATACAAAAATTAGTAATGCGGTTTTCTTTTAACACGTGTAAACTTTAAAATCGAATTAACGATAAATTAAGAATAAAATTCCGTTTAGTCAAATATTAAACGAATCGGGTGATAATTTACGCTAAAATGACAAATGCATTTAATGTACATATCGAAGAAAAAAATTGTTTATATTATATTTACCGGAATTTCTTAAATACGCGATGCCATTAATATTATTGTCGTTTTCGTGTGTGTAAACCGGTAGTATTTTGCCCGGTACAGACGGTCTTTCCAGAGAAGATCCTCTTTGCGGAATCGGAGGACGAGCGTATATTTGTTGAGTTGAAGCGTATTCGGACGTACTAGGATATATGCTGCTATTATTCTGCGGAGATATTACGGGCGTAGTATCTCCACCTGTTGGAGGAACAGCGTTCGTACTAATTGTGACTGGAGACGGACTACAAGGTTGCGACTGACAATTTTCGGGCGTTTGGAATGTGTAAACGCTTAACGATGGTCTTTGGTGGCCTCGTTCGTAAGCTATAAATAAACTAATGTTGTAATATTTAAAACGAAATTTTATTAAATTAAATTTAATAACGCGTTTTAGTAAAACCGAACTGCATTATACTTTACTTTCGTTAATAGTTTAACTAATAAATTGACAGTTTCGAGATTACAGTCGCGAACATAAAACAATTAAACATAACGAGTAATCTCATAAAAAAATTGGCTAAAATCAAAGTGTAGTATCTGTTCTTATCAGCTTAATATTGATTAGTACAGACGAATTTAAAAGCAACCAAAATTTATAATATCAACAATGTGATAATTCGACTTAAAAAATCAATAAAATATCTAGGAGTCATTTGGATAGACAACTAACCTGGAAAAGCCACATCATAGCAAAACGTAATGAATTAAATATAAAGTTTAGGAATATGCTTTGGCTTATCAGAAGAAAATACGAATTATCAGTGATGAACAAGATATTATTGTACAAATTCTAAAACTTATGTGGGCTTATGGAAGTCAACTTTGGGGCTGTGCTAAGCAGAGTAATATAGCGATAATACAGCGCTTCCAAAATAAAGTATTAAGAACCATCACAGATGCACAGTGGTGTATAAGCAATCTTACATTGCACACGGACCTAGGTGTCACACCCGTGAAAGATAGAATAGAAGAAATAGCTAATGAATATGGCGATAAACTGTATTATCACACAAATACTTTAGCTGTTGCTCTGCTAGTTAACTCGGAAGAAATCAGACGATTAAAACGAACAAAACCTTCGGATCTGTTATGAATAATCAGCAATAGACACAAAAAGTATTAAAATACCTTTAGCGAAAATCCTTATCGCTGGATAAGAAATTTCAAAAGTCAATCGCTGTTTTTTCAAAAGTTTGCTATATAGCCTAGAACTAGTGGCATAATTGCAGAAATTAAAAAAAAAAAATTATCGTAGTTTACGTAATTACTACGCTATTCAAGAATTCGAAATAAATAATATTTTCGAAAAAATAAAGAAAAGATTTACTAACCGCTAGAAATGGTATGCGGTCTATCATTCATAATTGCGGTGGCGGCCTTTTCAAACTGTAACGTGTCTTGTAAATTTGGCCAAGTCGCTGTTGGCATCGCTAAACTGGACGCGGATTCGGTGCTACTATTTACGTTTTCTTCCATCATATCGGTTACTTGTTGCTGCGTAAGTTAAAAAAAATTAAATATTATTTTCAATTTTAAAAAATCAATCAATTTTGGCGAAGTAACACTTTAGTGGGTACACAAAATAATAGATTCTACATTGTTCGAGAAACGGCAAGAGCGCATACTAAGACTTTCAGTCATAATGCGCTCTATACCGTACATAAACTTTTAATATATATATATCCATAATAAGGAATATTCGATTCTAAACATATTCATAATTTTCTAGTCCTTTAAAAAACAATATTTAAATTTTTTAATTCCTCAAATTATTTTTAAAAATAATTTTATAAACTAAAATGTATAGTTTTGTATAAAGAATTGATAACGGTGATTTAACGTATACCGTAGGAATTCACTTGCTTATAATTACAAAAGTTGTAATAAACATGGCAGTTTTATAGACAATGGTTAGTTTATTTTACGCGAACATCATACGTAAAGCTTAACCGTCAATGATTTTCAGAACGTTTAATATACATAATACAGTGCGGTGTTAATTCGCAGCGAAATTCGTTCGAAAAGTATTAGAATATATTTAAAAAAAAATATTAATATATATTTATATACAAGACAGGAATAGCGATGTTAGTAGCGTAATGTACTTGTATTACGAACATATTTACAAAAAAGCTGCATCTGCCTACATATATCTTTTAGATTGAAAGTTTTTTTTTTTTTTTTTTTTTAAAAAAAATACAGTTAGACTATTACTAAGATACAATCTTTGTCGTTTGGCTAAATAATTATCATCTTTAACTTAATGATTACTTAGTAGTTAACGTAACCGCTAAGCATAAAATGAGTGCGGAGTACGCATCCCATTGGCTACGCATTCATTATACATAAATTTACATGTTTACAAGATTATATCTACGAGGTGGCGACGAACGAGTCGTCGAATTCCATGTTTAATGTCAAGCAGTTGTCTTGCTTCTGCATTGACATGATTGTCCAGCCGCTGCTTGTGCAATTCAGCGAATTGCTTAATGACATATTATTGATATCAGAATGAATGTCATCGTTACGCGAGTAACGAAAAAGCATTAACTACTTTTTCATCAGGAAAAGATCGACAGAAACATGTTAATATAAATGTGTATCTCTCTTCAGGATAAGACGCTTCCAAATAAATCGACAGTCCGCTATCTTGGATTGGTTATAGACTCTAAATTAACGTGGAAACCCCATGTAAACTACGTCAAAAAAACCTGCTACAAAAAAATGAATATTCTGAAGAAATTATCACATACTGTCTATGGTGCCGACCGAATCTCCTTACTACGAATTTATCGTTATTTGATCCGATCAAGAACAGATTATGGAGCCGCAATTTCTCAGCTTGCTCATCTACCCTCAAGACCATCAATGTTATTCATAATTCTGCATTATGTTTGGCGACTGGAGCATTTCGCACCACACCGATCAACAGCCTACAATCCGAGTCAGCAGAATGGCCACCTGATTATCGTCGTTGGTTTCTCCTAGCCAATTTTGTAGTGCAGTCTAAAGCTTCCGGCTTCTCGATTCCTGCACTGTCCTTATCTTCTAATCCAGCTTCTTTAAAATTAAAACAATCAGATCTGACTCTCTTGGACAACATCTTAAAGGCAATAACTTACCAAAACCCGAAATTAATCGTTCATAATACCTCCGTGTTACCTCCTTGGAAAGACAATCTGGTTCGGCTGGATCTTGAAATCCACAAACTTTGGAGAGAAAACCTGCCCATCCATGGAATCAAGAAAGAAATTGCGTCACGTTCATGCAAATCTACTATGTTTTACACTGACGCATCTCTATTTAATGGCTTTGCCGGCTGCTCAGTTGTCAGAGATGGAGCAATCATCATTCAATATTCGCTGCCACAGACATTCTCCGTCATTTCAGCTGAATTATACGCGATGTATCTTGCCATGGAATCTTTAACGCGATCCGAAGTTGATAAACCATCGACTATATGTTCTGACTCTCTTCCAGCACTCCGCGCTCTCTGCGACGTTTTCAAACATGATCAACACCCAATAGCCAAGAAAGTGACGGAAATGGTACTGGCAGGGCTGAGTCAGAAGGTGACGTTCCTGTGGATTCCAGCTCACGCCGGTATTCATGGGAACGAACTGGCTGATAAAGCGGCCAGGGAAGCTGCTGTGTTCTTGCCGGTTCCGAATGTTCTAGTTAAATCCAGAGAATCAATGTTGCGCCATTTCATCATGCTTAAGCATTATACTTAATGCACAATGTTGAATATACGCAGCAACGATTTTTTTTTGGTATTCCTATGTATATGATTGTGTAATTTTAATTTTCAACTATTGTAGCGACAGTATTTAATTAAAATAATCGTTAAAAAGAATAAAAAATTCATGCGCCGTAGGCTTAATACAAACAATATTCCGAATATTTATTCCGAAATCAAATTTAAAAGTAAAAATTATCGATAGAATTTTTTTAAAAAGATTTTTCACAAATTTTTCTCATAATAATTTAGATATACAACGGAAATAAAATTCGCATTATACGTTACTCGTATTTTTCCTATAACAAATTTCATTCAATTATACGTATACAATCATAAAAATGCATGTATTTTTTACGTGCTGTATTTTTTAAATAAAAAACTATATAAGCATTTTTTATTTTTTTTTATCACTTTTACAGTCAAACGTTATTGAATAAATTTGATAAATTATGTTTTATAATAGCGTTTCATAAATCATTTTCACGCGTACGGATACGTAATCGACTAAGAAATTTATTAAATATGCAAGAAATACTCTACATCGTGTGCTTCAATAAGTTCTCATCTCAACGATCGAAGAATACGATGAAATTCTTTAAAATTAAAAAAAAAAGTTAACGATAAGTAAATATATCCGTTACGGATAGAATTACAATTAAAAAAAATCACTCCAAAAGAATTATTTAAATTTTAACATGTATAAAAAAAATTTCCTCTTTATGTTATACATTACCTGAAAGTAAGAAGTAGTCGAGTTTCGAATACAAAGCCTATCTTGCGACGTGAAACCGGAATCTTGCGACGAGACACTACATAAACGAAGCGACATAGCCGACGATGACGATTGAGGACGATAATGCTGATAATGAAAATTCAATATCGCTATACTACAGTGTGCAAATATTTACTACTAGCAACTATTTATAAATAACAAACAAGCTCGCTAAATTCGATTACATTAGTGACGAAAATATAAAAATAAAATGAAATTTACCCGAAGAAAAATTTAATGTAAACTACTGCAATATCTCGTACAAGTTCATTTTACGATTCAACCGTTAATGCAACATCATATTTTTCCAAATTAATATATACGCGTAACTTTTAAGGTTAAATTAATTTATATCAGTTTATAATTCAAATTTAAATATTTAAAATGCTAAAAATCGTAATGTTGGAAACGTTCAATTATTTGTAATTGTTTTTCGTAAATTTATTATATTATTGGAATACTTGGATGTATGTACATACATACATATATATTTATAAAATATTTTTAAATTTTTTCAATACATCATAATTTTTCATGTATACAAAACTTAAATCATACTTTAGCGGTAATTTATTATGCTTTTCATTCTGTTATGTAACGATTATTTTATTTAACATTATATATATATATATATATATATATATATATATATATATATATATATATATATATATATATATATATATACATTTTATCCTATATCAGTCCATTGCTTGACGTAAGTTCTCCCCAATCTCTTTCATTCGTTCTTCTTCTGAGCTTTCTGAATTCAGTTCTTCCGGATACCTGAGTTATATCATCATACAAACGAATCAGCGGTCTGACAATGTTTCTTTTGCTTTGGAGCGGTCACCATTCCAACACTTGTTTTGTCCATCTATTACCCCCCCCCCCGGTTATGTGTCCTGCATAAGTCCACTTCAGCTTGGTTGTCTGCTCCTCCACGTTACAAATTCCGATTTTCTTTCGTATCCAAGTATTTAGCTTCTGGTCGAATCGTTTTATATTTAATATTAATCTTTCCCGCACTGTTTGTGGCATTATTATTGTTTATGTGAAAGTCCATGTTTGTGAGCCATGTGTAAAAACTGACTGACACACTGATTATATAATTTCCGCTATAAAAATATATGCATTTTATCGTTTTTAAACACGTGACCTAGTTTCCCGTAGCTAATTGTGCTAATGATATTCTGTGATGAACTTCTGTCTGTTTCATCTTTTCCTTGTCAGTCGCAACTTTTTGTCCGAGATACTCGTTGACCGTTTCTAGTATTGCTTTATAATTTATTTTCATTCGTTAACTTTCGCGAGCATTTGTCACTACTTTTATGCACAAGTTTAAGTCATATTTTATATAATAAACTTTATTTTATATATATTACGCTTAATACATCACTGGTATATTTGAAAATAAAATATCATTATCAAATTAGAACGAAAGTAGATTTTTTACAAAATACCTTTCTTCAAATAGCCATGCGAAACGATGTATATTACGTGCCGATAAATTTTTATGTATTTTAATGAATAAAAGTACGAACAAAATGGGAAAGAAAAATTAGTTTATTTAAAATATTTCGAAGATATTGGATCGATTTCATAAAAGTAGCGAATAAGAAAATACTAACGGTTTACACGATATTGGTTATAAACTTTAAAATATCGTTAAAAAAAATCACCCTAATAATAATAATAAAATATATATATATATATATAATTTTAATTTCCAAAGTTATTTTCTAACTCAAGAATAAAACAATCGGACGGAGAAGAATAGATCTAACCAAGTTTTCATAAATGGACGTGGGGCGGTCAAAAATGATTTCGATATTTTAAAATATTTAAAAACTAACGTCGAGATCATCGTGTAGCGTCACGTTTGTGATGTACCACGGTGCTTTAACAATCATTCGTAAAATTTTATTTTTCATCCGCTGTATTATATCAATATTCGTCTTTTTTGCACAGCCCCACAATGGACGTAACGCTAGATTGGCTTTAATATATGCTTGTAAATGATCAACTTGTTATCTATGGATAGCACAGGTTTTTTATCGAGTAGATAATTTATTGTGGCTAATTTTACACTTATTTCAGTCTTAATGTTGATCAAGGTACGTCCCAACGTATTTTGCTTCCTTTTTGGTATTAGTATGTCATTTCATGTTATATCTTGTGACAGTTCGTGTCTCTTTTTGTTTGTGAATATTACGCGCATGGATTTAGAGTCATTTGTCCTAATTCTTCGGGCATTAAATCACGATGAAATTTCATTGATCGCTTCCTGTAGGTTGTTACGAAATTGGACAAACATCTGTAGATAAAATTGCTGTGATACACAAATACGTTTGAAATTTTCTTTATTGTATAGTACTGTATGTCTTTCTGTTCATGTGTAGGATTATGTAAGTACTATCCAGTGTAGTGAGTATATGTATACTTTCTTTTTTGCTTATATGTCTACTGTGTATCGTTGATGACTATGTTTATGTATACATGTATACGTAATTTGAAGAATGTGAAATGTAGTGATTTTTTATTAAAATAAACAACAAAAAATAATTAAAATCACTAATTTATAAAATGAAAAAATATTAATTTAAAATCAGAATTTGAAAAATCATCAAAATGAAAAAAATAGTGATTTTAACTTCTTTTTTGTTGATAATTTTTTATGTATATATAAGTTGAATAAGTGTTTTTTTTTTAGATTACTTTAATAATTTAACACTACTTTTTTTTTTCATTATGTGGTTTAATTCAGTTCTATACTTGTATTCAATTATTTACTACTCAGTGTTCGCATTTTAATTTGTATACATGTATATGTAATTTGAAGAATGTGAAATGTAGTGATTTTTTATTAAAATAAACAACAAAAAACAATTAAAATCGCTATTGTTTTTTTCCTTCTTTATGAAAAAGTATTTCGACTATTGGGCCATTATCGAGTGAATATTTAAAAAGATAAAAAATATAAAATGAAAAAATATTAATTTAAAATTAGAATTTGAAAAATCATCAAAATGAAAAAAATAGTGATTTTAACTTCTTTTTTGTTGATATATGCAAGTTGAATAAGTGGGTTTTTTTTAGATTATATTAATAATTTAACACAATTTTTTTTTTCATTAAATTCAGTTCTATACTTGTATTCAATTATTTACTACTCAGTGTACGCTTTTTAATTTGTATTAGCTGTTATGAATAAACAAAAGTATATTTCAGTTACTCGAATTTAAAACAATACAGTGCCGTAAGCCGATATTCCTCGGTAAAATATTTTTCATCATTAAATTACCATAGTAATGTCGAATTAAATTTAAATATGTTAAAATATTAATTTTAAAAAGATTACGTATATCGTAATATTTTACTACTAGCGAAGGAGAAAATAAAATAATTTATGGACGCGGACAAGAAATTCGACGTCGGCGACAAGTCGGATTACGATACGAACGAAGTCGATAATCGAACGAAAGAAACGATTAAAGAAAATACGGTCGGCAATTGTTCCGTGTCGTTGCCGATAACGAACGATACGGATGATATTATCGATTTAAATATTCACGCCGAAATGTTGGCGAATCTTCGTACGAAAATCGATAGGAAATTCGAAGAACGTCTGACGTTGATCCGACAAGTGAAACGTCTCGAAAAAGAGACGGACGATAAACGATGGGAATTAAAAGAATTGTTAAAAAGATCGACCGATTTATCCGAGAAGCGTATCGTCTTGAAGAAAAAATATGACTGGGCGGACGACGAATTAGAAAATTTATGTCAGAATATTTTAGTCGATAACGCGTTACAAATAATCGAACACGGAAAACGATTGTTATCGCAAGAAAATTCGGGCGTTTGGGATCATGTTATTCCGGCTATTCGAGATCTAAGTCGAAAAAGATCGTTACGTATACAACTGGAATTGCGATTATCTCGATCTCAAGAGGAAATTATCGCTTTGAAAAGGAAAATATTCGAAAAATTTTTCGTCACTCTTAGCGAAAAAATTCGAATTCTCGTCGAAAAAGAATTACTTCAGCCGTCTATTCTCGAAAACCTATTAACGAACTATCTAAGCCAAAAAAATTCACCAAATCGTCAACCAAACCTGTCGGGAGAATAAATAGCATTTTATTTTCGAATAACGTGATCGACGGTCGTTAAACGAGTTTTTCTTTTTACACTTTATTCACGGTTAACGAAATGAATTATATATCATTTTAAAAAAATAAACAAATAGAAAAAAAAATCAATTCCGGTAATTTATTATTAAAAAAAAAAAAATTTAACGGACTTGTTAAATAATATAAAAACCTTAATCGCGATTATTTCTAAAAAAACATCCGATTTACGTTCTCACCTATTAGACAGCGGCTGATATATTTTTTTTATCCAATTAAATGATATAAAACATCGGTAAACGATAACAACTCAAATTTTACAAGTTAATATGAAATTATCTAAAACAATTAATTTTTTACGGTTTGGATTTCTTCTGCACCATACACTGTTTCGTGCAATTAAAATAAAAAATAATGGCGATGAAGTATCGGAAATGTAGATCGAACACCACCTAAAATAAGAGAAAGCCCATAAAATTGATACTAAAACACCATCCTTTCTAACGTTGATATTAATTATGTAAAACCATATATCGAAAACGAGACTAAACTAACAATCAGCATTAAACAGTAAACGAAAAAAACCGACTGAAAGTAATTTAACCTTTTAATTTACAACATAATATTTCCAGCCGATACTGATATTGAAAATATTAATTTCAAAGAAGTATGCTTTTGCTCAGGAAAATTGGGAAAAATTTACTGTTAAAAGTCCAACAATTCAATGTTTCAAGTGCTAAAGGTATGAGCACGTAGCGTACGACTGTTTTCTTAAACAGAAGAAATGCTTAAAATACGGTGTGAAATACGCCAATTGTACATAATTAAAAAAACTGTGCCGTGCGCAATAAACAATAAAATTTCGAAAATTATTACCGACAAAAAATTACTCAGTAATAAAAACGAAATACATTCTAATTAATAAACATATAAGTATTGTAACATAATTAGTAATAATAGCCACAATAACACTACGTACATTCCGTTCTTGCAGTTACGTAATAGAGCGGGAAATTAATTATTAAATTTTCAACAAAAATAAAAGTTCCAAATGACACTACGTTCTTACGAGTTTTACCTGTGCTCTAAAACTAGTGTAAATTGATTTTGTTCTTACAAAAGCTACAATAAAATATCAGTATTTAAATTACAATACAATAATTTTCTCTTTCGGTGGCGCTTATTTTTCGATAGTACGTCCATCTGTAATTAAGTTCGTTGATTCGATACTTACATCATCAAAAGCACACATACAAACATACGCGCAATTGTTTCTAATTTTAATTCTATTCATGAAAATATTTCTATGACGTGTACAATGTAGAATATTATTTTATATCAAAGAACAAATGTTATATATAACAAGTATGTGTTGTATTTGTAAAATTTTGACTGTACTGTAACAGTTTTCAACAAAAATATAACAGTACGCACGTATATTATCTTACTATAAGCAAACTATTCTGACGATACAAAACTAGCTTTAAATGATGTCATATAATAATAATAATTAGTTATCGCTCAGCAACAATCTTTAAAATGCATGCAGCACAAATGTATTGCTATATATATATATATATATATATATATATATTAAACAATTTTGAATAAGCTACAGCAACAACGGACTAAGCTATTTGTAAACTATTAAAAAATGTGCAAAAGCAGTTAAACTGAAAAAAAATTCGATTACATTACGGAGCTACTATACGACAAATAAACGATAAAGTAAAATTACTTGCGACATAGATCTGTTCCGGTATAAATGATTCGGAGAATTGTGAGATTTACTACTGCCGCTAGACGAACTGTTCAAAGAACTGATACTGCACATACTAGATTTTCGGGAACCTAACGAACTCGGACTACTAGGTGGTGGACTCTGGAACGGCCACATCGTATCCGAACCTTTTAAATCGGATATTACCTGTATAGAATTAAAAAAAAAATAATAATTCAAAATTTTAGAAAGTTTTGAAAAAGTAACCGAAGCACGGATAGAAAAAACAAAATTTTCAGGCGAAGTCTACGTATTTTTTTTTCTCGATGATGTTTTTGCAACAATAGCTTTGATTCTTTGGATGTAGATACTTTATAAATTTGCGACGTAAGTTTTTCATTATTCTGCATAAACTATTGATAATCGAACGATGAAAGAAAGACACACGCTGGAGTATATTCCTACGAAAGCGTTAAAAATTAGAACGTTATATATTTTTGAGACAAAAGAAGGATTTGCAGTATATATATATATATATATATATATATATATATATATATATATATATATATATATATATATATATATATATATATATATATAAACAATTATACAATATAAAACTACGTGAATATTAGAAATATGTACAAATTCACAACAACGCGGGTAACACCGTCGGAAGATAGTAATATAAGAAGTCACAATTTCGTCAAAATCGTTTATTACTACGATAAAAATGGTAATTAAGGTGTTAAAATGGAGCACAGTGGGCATCAGGATAGATGGAGAATACCTGAATCAATTCAGATTTACGGATGTAATAATAAACACGGATGAAACATAAATGAGACAATTGTAAAATAAACATTTAAATACATAAGATGAGAAGCTAGAACAATGGTTAAAGTAGAATTGACAAATAAGAGTGCAAAGAATGTATCGCATGACTGAATAAGTAATCTTATCTCAGAAGATCATCTAATGGCCGAACAACTAATCATAGCACACAAGGAGTACCAGCTGATGATAGAATAATATAAAGTTGCGATTAGTGCCTTTAAAAGGAGTTGACATAGAGGTCTGTGATTTAGTTAAATTCCGATGATGAGTGGTATTTGAAATGTTAGCAATTATAAACAAATGAAAAGTTGTTTTACTGGAAATAAATTTTTGGAGTATAAAAAAATAGTTCGTTTCAAGAAGTCAAGGTGAATTAAAAGTCAACAAATTGTGGTGTAGAAACGCATAACAATCTTCACCAGACATATCATATAACAGGATGAATTAGAAAAATTATTACGACAAATATGGTGAGGCCATCGGAAAACTGGGAGACACCTAATACGATATATGGACAGAATTTAACAAATCGTACGTGAAATGATAAACCGGACTACGAAAATGCTCCAAACGAACCACAGATAATATACATTATGTGTATATAAGTTTCAGTCATAATCACCCCTAAGGAATGTTGAGAACAATTTTTTAAATTCAGTCACTTCAATTTTTGCTCGCCACTGAATCCAATTTGCAGTTTGCCGCTTACATTCAAATTCTCCAAGCACTTTTGTAATTATGTTAGTCCACTGAATGTGTGTCTGTTACAAAGCTCGAGTTCTCTGTACTTGTCCTTTAATTAACCATCGTTCGCTGCTAATATGACCGAAAAATTGTGATAGTCTCCGTCAAACGTCGCTGAATATCTAATTTGCGTACTACAAAAACGCTCGTTGATCCCTAATGTTTATTTTTGGAAAATTAAATATAAAATAGTAAACGGAAGTTTTAGTACGGATGATATCATAAATAACGTGCTTATATGAATGTTATATTAGAATATTACACCTCATGAAAGTATTTAAACTGTACGATCGACTTAGTGAAATATTACGTTACCATAATGGTACGATAACGATGAATTTAATCAGTTTAATGTGCCCAGGAACATACACAACGCATAAATTACATAATGAAATGTAGTTCGTAAATTTCAATTTTAAACAATGCAAAATAGTTGATTAAATGAAACCTAAAGTAACATTTTGTCCCAGATATTTTATAGCATTTTTAAAAAATAACGAACAATTTGGTATCTAAGAGGTGAAATCAAAATTTTATCATTCCTAAAAAATACACTATATACGCAATATGTATATATATATATATATATATATATATATATATATATATATATACATACACATATCACATTACAATTGTAGGTTTTATCAGCTACGCAGCGAATATACAGATTGGTTTTTTAATGTTTCGGTCGAATTAAACCTTATCGTACAAAACATTATATATATATATATATATATATATATATATATATATATATATATATATATATATATATATATATATAAATTGAAATATTATTAGCATAACATACTCATTTTTTCAATAATATTGGCAACGTACGTAATCTACTTATCATATCGATAATAACTGGAATATGTTTTTAAAAATATGAAAAAAGAAATTAAAATTGATAACGACGCGAGTACAAAATTGTTATATAGAGTATTGATAAGTGACGGCGTCATCAAATTATGAAACTAATTATCTTTTGAACGGTTATAACATTAATTAATAATTTTTGATTTAACGGTCATTTGTATAATTACATTTCTTGCTTTATATATAATATATATATACACATTAAGAGGAAAGAAATCAGAAATGAGTTTTTTTTTTACAATGTTCTTCAAAATAGAATTTAGATATAAACACGGTCATAGAACACTGTTTTCAGAAGTGGATATTTTTAAAGGTTATACATAAATTTACATCATTACTTTTTACTTTTTACAGTAGAGAAAAGTGTGTTTGAAATAATAGATAGTAAAATTGAGTAGGATGCTTATTTTGCAACAATTTTTTTTTTAATTTATCACAAATACCAGATATGAACGAATTTTATCAACAACTATCACATCGTTCAATATAAACTGAAATTTCATTTTTATTGATAATTTTCTATTTGGATTATTATTTTTTTAATTATGTATCTTATATACACTTGTGCGTACAGTTCATATACTGCACTTTCACAAGGATGTTCGCGCGAAAAATGTGATAAACGGAATAATTTATTACCAGGGTTTTTTCACACAATACTCTAAAGACCTTCGTTAAACCAACCGGACACGACAGACGATAATAACCATAGTAATAATAATAATCAACCAATCAATCAATATATTTAGTGAAAACAAAGTTTTAAAGTAAAAATTGAGATATATAATGCTCGCAACTGCGCATGTGGCGAGCTAAATCAGATATAAATTAAAATTAGTCAGAATCGTATAAGGACGCGATTAAAACTTTTTCTTGCAGTAAAACCTATAACATAAATAAGACTCAGTTATGAATATAAACAATAATAAGTCGATATATAAAATACATAGATGTACAAATTAATACATAAATGCAAATTCCAACTTATAAAACAAACAAGAATGTACTACATCTCTGTCTAATTAAATTGAAATATATATATATATATATATATATATATATATATATATATGTTTACGCGTAGAAAGAGTAATTAACGAAAAGAAGTTACAAAATGAAAATAGAAAATTTCCTTTTATTGTAATCAAAATTAAACTAAAGCAAATTAAAAATAAATAATAATAATAGTAATAAATAATAATAAACGTAATAAGAATATTAATAAATAAAATTACACCTGTCTCTGGCCAGCAAATTAATTTACTTGGTATCATCCTAAATCACAAAAATTAATATTTATTCCATATTTAGAATACATAAATCTTGAATACATTAAAACTTATGATAATCTTCATAGTTTATTCCCGAGCAACTATGGACTCCGACATATAAAACTAGGATTGATTCAGATTATGTTGTGGTGCATATATTTATATTAAGATTATCGTCAAAAATAAAAAATAAATACTTACTAAATGCATCATCCTTGTATAAAACTGCACCTACATCAGTAGTGTGTGCTATTGCTATGTTCCCAGTGGATCTGTTTTTTATTGGAAGGGTAGTTCTAGGTGAATACAGAATTACTCTAAAACTCAATTAGATCACTGAAATTTATCCCGAACAATACCTTAATTTCAGATGTTGGCGTTATACTATCGATTAGTAAATTAATAAACTAACTGGCATTTGGCAATTGCGATGATTAATGGATGCTGAAACTTCCATTTTCTTTCCAAACATTCATTATCATTTTGAATTATAGCACCTTAATTTTACTTTCAATACTGGGGTACTCTTTCGATATACAGTAATTTTGGGTGTAATATAATCGATTTAAATTTAACATATACACCTTACTATCTTTAAATATTATGCATTCAATGAGCATAGACGAAAATACCAAATCAATGAAAGCATATCACTAACATTAAATGGGAAAAATGCTAATCATTTCTTAGAATATTTCCAACATCGCCACGAAAAAAAAATACGAATTTGACAAGTCCTTTTAAAATGTATATTATGTATCGCATTGTTTCATAATACTAAGCATCGGATGTAACTATATGATGATAAATCTAATAAGACAATATTTATAATGACAGTAATAACAATGGTAATAATAACTCAATTCATTTAACGTTAACCCATTTTTTCCGATTTTCTTAAAGCCACCATGTTTAATATATAATAATAATAATAATAATAATAATAATAATAATAATAATAATAATAATAATAATAGTGTAGATAATACTTATGTCAATAGTAATGATAATGGTAGAATAATAATAATCTTTCCATTATCTTAGAACTCTCATTATAGTTAAGAAAAATTAGTTTATTATAAACCGAAGATATAGCTAAATAATCTAAACATATTATACGCAGTAATGATCTGGATAATATGTTGCAAACCCGACTATCGCTCTTTTAAATATAAGTACACTTGCAAAGAACATCTAACATACTTAAAGGATGGTATTGTGTAAAATATAAAAAAATTGTAATATACATCGTACATTTATTCATGACTGTTCCTTTATACACATACATTATATACCCAAATATACGATCTTAAATGAAAAATAAATAAATAAATAATAATTTACCTGTTCAGAAGATGGTGGTAATGAATACGGATCAGTTGTATTCTTTTCTAACTGGTCCATTACTTCTTGCAAATGAGAAAGTTCAGACAACATAGACACTTCCTCGTCCTTTAAAATTTAACATGAAAAAAAAAAAGTTAATAATAAAAATTCTGTCTTAATTTTATCGTTAAAATCAATTCTGTTTTGTTTATGTGCCACTGATGACGACTACACAACACGGTTACTATACATATTAAAAGGTAAATTGGTAATAAATAACAATTTTATAATACGAATTTAAAATAATTTCTGTCCATTGTAATTTACCCAGGTTTTGGAAATTTGATTAATTTTAAGGAAGGATCAGAGATTTTTATCTTCGACAGATAGACTATTGTATCTAATTCCCGGTAAAGTTCGTTTAACAACGGACGAAAATTGTCGAAAAAGAACACTGGACTAAGATGTGTATGTAATGGTAAAAAACGAAGAAGGGATGATCTACCATTTTAATAAGGAAAATAAATCAATTAGGAAGATACGACCTACGAGAAATTGATTTAATATTATTTGATTTCTTTTAAACGCACAATTGTAGTCTAGCAGACTTACACTCTTTTCTTTTTTTAAATATATATATATCAATTTAAATGAAAATATTACCTATAAGTATCAAAATTTTATATATTCTACACGAATAACACACCTTCTAATTCTTATTTAAAACGGCTATTTATCATTAAAAGGAAATTACAAACAAATTTGTTCACCCGTTACCGTCGAATAAAAGTCAAAAATATATATAATATTTTAATTAAAACGTTAAAAAATAATTGAAATACAATTTTAACTGATGTTAGTAATAAAGTTTTCGCGCATTCATAAAAAATTAAACGAAGAATACAATTTCGTTGAAAATTTAATTCACTTGACGAAATTTTTAATAAGGATGATTGTGCTTCGAATATTCAGTTACAATCATGAATGGAACTTAGAAATTTTCGAAATTTATTTTTAAAAAAATCAGAAAAGTTAAATACTAACTAAATAAAGAGCAGTTTGCAGAAGCACTATACACCACTCAGCCACATGCACGCAGACAAGATAAGTATATTCTTCATTAAGTGACAACTTTAAGCAAGTGGAATTTAATATATAATTTCGGTAATTTTTAACAAAATGATTAGGTTTATAAAAACGCATTTTTCATTTATAGTGTTGCATAAAAATTTAGTACCGTTACGGGGTAGCCTTTAATATTTACAAAGACCTATATTGAAAAATTAGTTAAAAATTAATATTTCACTTCCGCCGCATACTTTAGATTGTAATTTAAAACATTTAGACTAATTGTGAAATTCAATACTGCAACTATTCTAGACATAACAATTAAATGAAATGTTGGTAATCACTATTTACAAAAATGACATATTAAAATCGAAAAAAAAAAAAAATTAACGTAATATTTTTTACTAAAACAAAATTGATACGACAAATGTTTAAATTAACAATTATTTAACGGTAAGTGTAGTTGAACAATTAAACTTCGTGTTTATTTCATCACTAGTATAGATTAAATAACTGTACGTTGTAAGAATGGTATCGAAATATTGCAACATGCTATATATATATATATATATATATATATATATATATATATATATATATATATATATATATATATATATATATATATATATATATATAAATAAATAAAAAATGGCAGGAAAGAAAAATGCCGACTGAGAAGAAGTTTGTAGTGCAAATGGTCGAAATGGCTGGCTGCAGCAAATATGCAAATATGAAAAGGATCGCGATAAATAGAGGAGAATGGAAGCTAAAATTCGCACCGACAAGGCTAACGGATGTCGCTTAAGGTTATTATTACATTCGAGTCCGGCTTAACGAATATACACATAGATAAAAAGTAAATTGGGAAGCTTTGTACGAGGAGCAATAATTTTTGTATTGAAGAGTAGTTTACTCGCCGAGTTCTAATATTTAAATGTTTTACGTACAATATACCGAAAAGGAAATTTACAGTAAAATATTAATAAAAGTGTATACATTGAAGCATTTAAAGATTAAAATAGGCTGATATTACACATTTGATAAATTATCGTCCTATTAATTCGAAACTAGGTAGTGCACGCCCCCTACTCGATATTGATCACAGGAAAATTGATAGATAACCGGTAAAAAGACGCGCATCCTGAGGAAGCTAAAAGGGGTGGGTTGGGTGGTAGCTCGTATCCAAGCAAACGAAATACATCTATATTTCATAACTGAATAAGCACCACGCGATTACTTCGCATAATGACAAAACAACACAAATGAATATGTAACAATTTTGGGAAAAAAAAAAAAAAAAAAAAAAAAAAAAAAAAAAAAAGTAACAAAATTATATCCACCGATTTATCCAATTTATTAATACTATAATATATTTAAATTAAAAATTGAATAGGACTACAAATTATTCAAAAACAAATTTAACAAATGAAACTACAAAATTAGGGTACAAAATAGCGAAAAATACGGAATGAAACAGTGGGATAAATATATGAGCATAGTATTTAATATATAAATAAATATTTTTAACTAATGTGGAATGTAATAATTTTTCAAAAATAAATAAAGAACAAAAAAGCACTAAAATTTGAATATAAAAAGACCGCAAAGTTTTTCAGCCATAATTAAGTGGACATTAAAATATAAATATAAATATAAATATAAATATATATATATATATATATATATATATATATATATATAAAAGAATAAAAAAAATAAAACGTAAGAAAATAATTAATATAAAATATTACAAAAAATAACAAAATAGAAATCACCACCTATCAGATTATTTCATAAATAACTGTTTTTTCAATTTGATATTTTTTGTAATATTGTACATTAAGAATTCGTACATTTTATTTTATTTTGTTTTATATTTATATAATTGGTATATATATATATATTTATATATATATATATATATATATATATATATATATATATATATATATATATATATATATATAAAATGTTACTGATCGAGATTTCTAGTATATAGATTATACAGATGGAGTTCTTTACTTGTCGCAAGATTTTAATCTCGTAATTTTACCTAAAATTCGTTGATACTTTTCTAATTGATAAAAATAAAAAGTAAACGTTATTTTGTTTCATGTTTATATAATGCCCATATCAACCCACTGCTGGGTACAGGCATGTCCCAGACGTTTCTAATGATTCCGGTTTTGTGCCACTCGGATTTCCTGCATGTTTGGCAATATCGTCTCGCCACCGCATTGTTGGTCTGCCCCTTTTCTTTTTTGAATGCAATGGGCACCATTTCAGGATATATTCGCATCGTATTCAGCCCACGTCCATTTTAATTTTGAATGTGCGCTCTCTGATTCATGTAATTGTTTTTCTGTCTTTTAACTTGAGTTTAATATTATCCTTTCGTAAGCTGTTTGAGTTTACCTGATTTTTATAATTATTCCCTTTGTGAAGCTCCACGATTCCGCTCCGTATGTTAACACCGGTAAGACACATTGGTATAAAGTATGCACTTCAATATGTTTTTGGCGAGTTAGTATCACCTTGTCGCACACTTCTTTTTAGAGGTATTTCCGCAGTTCTATTTCATATTTTGACTTTCATTGAAGCTGATTCGTACAGTGTTCTAATAATGTTCACATATCTGTCTTCAACTCCGCAGTTACATATTGACTATAACACTGCCCATATTTTAACCGAATCAAATGCCTGTTTATAGTCTTCAAACGCCATATAGAGCGGGATGTTGTATTCTTCACAAGTTTATAGTAATGTTCTAATAGTTAACAAATGATCCATTGTGCTATAACAAATCTAAATTCTGCTTATATTCCTGTCCTGTCGATAGTTTTAAATCATATCGCCGTTAGAGTAAAGCTTTAGTATAAACGCTTAGTTTCTTCGATATAATTTTATTATTTGGGGATATTTTTTCCGCGCATTCTCGCACCGTTCTACTAATATGAGTAGCTGCTTCGTTGACTGTATTATAGCTTATTTGCTACTTCTTTCCTTAATTCCATCTGGTATTGCAATTTATTTTGTACAAATTTTTCGGGATCAATCCTTATTCCCTTTCAGCATTTTCTGACGTTTTTATTAAGCTCTAAATTGATTGTTAGATTAGCTCTTAATAGTCTATGATCACTACATGTTTTAACTGTGTTTATCACAGACACGTCATGAATTATGTGTGAATTATTAGAAATTAAGATGTCAATTTCATTTTTATATTTGAAGTCCAGACTTCTCCAAATCCACTTCTTCTTCAGATTATTTTTAAAAAATGTATTCATTGCATATAACTTATTATTTGCTAGTAAATTAACCAGCATTTGTCCGCGTTCATTTCTGATGCCAAAGCGATGCTGTTCATCCTGCCGGGAACCCATCTTCGCATTGGATGATTTTAAGGGTTTTATTTGGTGTTAGCTGCGCCAGTATATATATGTTACCCTATCCGATAGGCCGGCGTACTTAATCACCTTATCACCCCATTTTCTACTGATTAAGAAGCCTACACCGTTTATGTGCTTTGAATCACGACCCTTGTAATAAAGCATTCGTTGCGATCTTAATTGTATGGTGTTTTCGCCAGTTCTTCTTACTTCGCCCAGTCCAACTATGTTCCAGTTAATATTACTTAGTTCTTCTTCAAGTTCTAATAGCTTATCTTCAGCTGCTAATGTTCTAACATTATATGTACTTATATAGATCAGATTCGTCCTGGTTTTGTCCTTTGTTGTTACACAAGAGGTTACGTTATATGCGGATAATTGTTGTCCAAGTCGGTGGTTGCCTGTTCTTGATTTATATTTGATCTAGGCGGTAAAGACGCATTTGTCAAATCTGGTTACCCAAGTAGCCTAATCCCAATCCCCCGTGCTGCAAGGCAAATTTGAGGATGCATTTTATCCCTACTGCCAGGTTAATCATTATGTAACTTCATGCATTAACTGCTATCAATATTATTGTAATTATTATGGTTATCTGTTTGATTTTATTGGTTTATTTATCACCTTTAAAATTATTTCGTTTTAGTTTGTATAGTATACGTAGAATTATTGCACGAGCAGAAGTAGTAAGGCTAAAGTTTTGTGTTTTTTTATATTAAAAAATTCGTGATTTTAACTACGTTTTGTTGTTTATTTACAAATAAATATATTTAAGCGATACAGTTATCTCGAGTTTTAATATTGCCTAGAAAAAATCGTAAGGAAGCGTAAGGTATGTGTATTAACGTAATTTGTCAAAATTCGAATCGTTCAAAGTCGAAATAAAGGAAAAATTGCAAAATTATAGTTTTGGAAAATAATTACAGTTCATATACAAATTTGTGTACGTTCGAGACTAATGCACTCAAACAAAATGAAAGTTAAAAGTGTACGTGTATTATAATGTAAAATCTTTAAAATAAATAATTAAATTAAAAGTATATCAATTTATCGAATAATCGAATAGGGTTATATTTACAAAACTGTTTTTAAAGTCAGTGCAATCGTCAGAACGAGATAAACTGTAAATTCAGATAATTGTCGTAATTTCTACCGCGCACGAAGGAGTAATAATTTTAAATTTATCACAAATCAATAAAATTCTCACGTTATTTATTTCAAATATTTAACGTTATTTAATAATAATAATAACGAACAAATTTTTTTACCACGACTGGTTTCAAAAAAGTAACAAACAGGCAGTATCTGCTTCTTTCTTCGATCAAAGCGGCTCGTACGGATTTCTTTTCAGCTTCTTCCAGTATGGTTTTCTTATCGGACACGTCTTGTACCGCTTTTTGCACATCGTCCGTTTTACCGCCTTTGCGCATTTTTTTCTTTAGTCTTAGTGTACCGGTCTTCAGTTCCGTTCGAGTTTTTTTGTATTCTGTAAAAATGAAACAATACGCGTTAGAGAATGTTTCTGTTTCTTCAAAAAATCATTAATTATAAAACAAGAACAAAGTAAAAGATAGGGGGAAAAATATATTTTTTATACATTATCATCGATAAAACTGAAATGTCTTCTTTAAGAGACGAAGACCGATCATTGATTAGTTGTTGTCATAACATTGCGATCAAATTAAATATATCGTTAGAAGATTAAATCACTTACAGAACATTATAATGAGCATCCTATCTCCTAGCTGTTTGTTCAAAGTTGAAATCTTTTTCATTTTGTGCAATATGAAGAAATTACTAACCGCATAAGACTCAGTTTACTAGGAAGCGGACATAAGAAGATGCTACGAAATATCATCGTACGAACGTCAAGGGCTACGGAATCAGTAGCTATGATGACGCGTCGACCGTCCATCGGAGATGACATAACAATAAGTAGATGGTTTTCTTAAAAGCGTATTTATTATTTAGTTAACTTATTAATGTATGTTCTTTTTTTATACCTATTTTTCCACGGTGTTTGCACTGTTATTACTAACATAAATTTACTTAATTTTTCAACTTACATATACGTTAGTAAGATGTATCGATGTGACGTCAAATTTGAAATAAATTAGGAATGTTTTTAAAGATCACAATTTTTCTTCTATAATATTATTATTAAAGAAAAATAAATTAGAACTAATAATGGCATATACGAAGTAGTCGAGAAAATAACGGACACCGTACGTAAAAGAAGGGTCGAATTTTACGGCCATCCTAAATATTAACCTAAAAGGTATTCGATTTTTTTCTTTATAAAAACCAAAATACGTCAATAGGTTGGTTTGTAGAAGTTAAGAAAAACTTAATCGAAATAAAGATAGAAGAAGAAATTCAAAATAGACAAAAGAATTAAACTGACAATATCGGCAGATGATTAAGACGTTCATTTCCTTTAATGGTCAAAACGGGTTCCTCGACAGTCAAATTCGAAACAAGAAAAATAAAAATAAAAATCTATGTAATTTTCATTTATGTACAAATTATATATATATATATATATATATATATATATATATATATATATATATATATATATGTCATAGATGTAAAATAATGTTATATATTATCAAAAAGCGTTTGTAACTAGTATAATCTTTCCCAGATATGACAGAATTAATTGGGTTTTATGTCGGGAAAACACATAAGGAATCAAATATTTGAATATGAGGTAGATAGAAAAAATACATGAATTTAATATGCTAATCGTGACGTGTTTTATAGACTACACACAAGCTCTCGATAATGCCAAATAGAACACGTTATGGCAGATATTGATCGACTAAGGCCGTCGAGACACCTGATAAAACTAATTCAATATTTATGGCAATGCATAGAAGATACACCGTCGGAATATTTTTATATTGTAAAAGAAGTCAAACAAGGCTGTATACGGTTTACACTACTTTTCAACATATACGGAGAGTGGATACTGAGAAAAGTAACAGAGGAATGGAAAGGTGGATTTATCATTGGCGGTAAAAAATTCTCAAACCTTGTAGAATGTTACGAATTCCGTGGATAACAAAAAGACGTAATGTATCAATCTGGGAAGAGTTGAATATCAATGATAATGAATGGCTGCTCCAGCGAGTGTACCGAAATGTGTTACAACAGGATCTGGTGCGATTGAAAAATTAATTATTCAGCGAAAGATCATGGAAGAAATAACGATGTCTAAACCGATTGACCAAATTAAACCTAGAAAGGTTTTAACGTTCGAAGAATTAATAAAGGCCACGGTGGCGTAAAATGACTGTTCGGTGTTAGGTAACTACGCTCGGATTCCAGTGAACGATTATGATGGTAATATATGCTTACGCTCACAAACAACTTATTTCACGCATGCAAATAATGAAGTAATCGAAAAAGTTACGCATCAGAATTCATCGATATAGTAATAATTAGCGAAATTGGAAATACGAACAACAGTGTGTACTGCTTAATGAGAGGCACATCCCAAAATAAATTTTAAGAAAGTTAATTCATAATTAATCGTAGTAATAATAATAATAATAATAATTAAAAACGCGATATTAAAAATAGATTAACGAACTGTTGTCCAGAACTTCCTCGTTTAGCTCAGTTTATACGCAGCTTCTGGTTTTTAACCTACAATTGTACGATGCGAAGATGAGAAAGGCGCTATAAAACAAATTACGAATATCTATTATCATTATTCTTATTGTAGATTTGTACGGTGTATGTTATATCACATGTTCGCGCACTATAAACAGGTGAAGCGAATGTAGAATAAGATAAACGTCTCTTTCCTCTTTTCATGATTCGATGGTCACGCCGAGCATAAAACTTATTCGAGCATATCCTCCTATGCTTGTTCAACTGCACAATTTTATTACACACGTATGTTATGTCCTCGTTATTCAGGTAAAGAGAGGTGCACGCAATAAAGAGCGTTAGTTCTACTAGCGTACAATATTGCTTCGAAGCACATACGGTATAATCGAACTTTCTATTCATAAATAATATCGTATAGAAGTATTTGCACATACACTTTACACGTATACGTTATTATTCTAACTGGTCGTTATTTCCAATATATAGATTATACAGACGCATAAAATAACGGAAGTTATTTTACGCATCGTAAGATTTCATCTTGTAATTTTATCCAAAACTCGTTGATACGTTTCTAATCGATAAAAATAAAAAGCAAAGTTTTTTTTTTTAAATTCTGCGTTTTAATAATAAGCGCGATTTAATGAATATTTAATTCGGTAAAATCGAAAAGAGTAGATGTTCTAATTAAATGTTCTATAAGCTTAAACAAACTTTGACAAATACGCATGTAATTAGTATCATTAGCAAAATGTTTAAACTTATCAACGAAGAACACAATTTCCAATTAGGTTATTATAATATAACAACTGCGAAAGGTAGCGTTGTGATCGGGTTAAAGTTGTTGCGCAAAAATGTTGTCGGTCATTTGAATAATCAAGAAAACTGGTACAAATCCGACGAAAAATATTACACGGAAAACAATAGCCGAGAACAGACAAATGGATGAAAATTATTATTTAGAGACGGGATCGTAAAACAAGCATATCGAGGAACAATGAAGTATTCAACCTTCGATTCCAGTAATTCCCTGATTCTTCAATCTCCCTGCCAACATAGAAAACATCGTTTATTCATATTATATGTCGCCTAAGGCTTAACGTCAACAACATTCCATACGTTCTATTTACACACAAATTAGCCTCTTCGCTATTCTGTACCCCTCCCTGCGATACAGATCAGATTGCCGATGAAAACCACCTATTTTTCAGCTGCAGTTATTACAGAACGTATCAATCGAAATTCCTGTCACATATTATAAGCCAAGTCTTAGATGTCTGCTCAGCTCACAGAATAATAGCGTATAGATGTTTATATTTGATTACATATTAGCCTGTAATATAAATATTTAGTAAGACATGTCATCCGTTCGTTACAGCCGCGGGTGGAATCACAAAAGCCCATTCAAATAATAATAATAATAATAAACGCAAGGACCAAATGACCTTGCCATTGCTCGCTTTATAATTTTAAAGCACATTATCAAATTAGTTTGATCTAGAGCATGCTATACGAACGTTAAGCATGACATCAAAAACAGCGGGCATAATTGAAATGGCACAAATGAGCTAAACTATGACTACTACTATTCATTTTTCTCCGTCGTTTCCTAGTATCAGTTCTGCTTGTTTGTAATTATTGATGTTTACGACAAATATGTGTGGGTACTTGACAAACAGTTGGTGTCCATTCGCAATACTTGCGCTTCAACTTGGAATTTTCGTGTTCTTTCTGGCCGAACATGTTTGAAAACACTAATCACTTATTTTTTACCATTCTTTCCTATTAAACACAAGGTTTTTACCATTCTGATGCACTTTAAATCATTAGTAAGTACGTCTTCGAACATAGTCCTCTTAAAGACAAACGAAGTTTAGATTTGAAAAAAAAAAAAATAACGAAAATAATGAATTTATAGAACATATTACACTATCGAAGAAAATTTTGGCAAAGTCGGTCAATGAATCGAGAGAGGAAGATAAGAAGCTACTAACGCGATTTAAATATATTGTAAAAACCGCTGATGTCAACTGGTTCTCGGGAGCGCAGAACAGGAATCGATGGAAAAAATCGAGTCTTCCTCCAGCAGTAAATTTAAATAGGCGAATCGAGAACACACACGCACACATTATTTATATAAATATGCGCGCGCGCGTATATGTATGTTGACGGTGCGTAATATGCATTATTTGAATTACGTTTAAAAAACAAATTGATCGCGGAGTTAGCGGAAACTATATATTTTATGATATAAATTACACTTCGAATAATAATTAACACCAACTAGTATAACTAAATACGAAATATCTGTTCAAAAATTATTGTACGCATAAATACACATATCTTAACGTAAACACCGAAGCATTAATAAATTTAATAAATTAAATAGGGAATGTGATATAAATAATTTATTAACAGAAAAAGAAGACCCTTGTTTCATTTTATAACGAGTGAATTAAAAACTATTACACGAATTTAGTAAAATAGAAGATAATAAAGAAATACAAATAAAATTAGATAATGAGACTAAAACATGTAAAAGAACATAGATACCTTAGTTCGTTAATAACAGTTGATGGAAGATGCGATCAGGAAACTCGGTCCAGAAAAACGCGGGCGAAGGTCGCTTTTATTCAAAAAAGAAATCGCTGTTAACATCAAAAAATGTAAGTGTAGATCTAAGGAAAAGATTAACAAAGGTATACGTTCGAAGCGTACTCCTGGTATGGTTGAGAAACTTGGACCATAAATAAAGGAAAACAAAAACATCTGAAAACGTTCGAAATATGATCTTATAGAAACGAAAAATTAAATGGACAGGCAGAATAAAAAATACTAAAACATCAATGAGAAAAGATGCTTAATGAACATCGTAAGAAGTAGGAGATGCGACTGGATAGCACATATGTTCAGAAATAACGGATATCCGACGACAATAATAAAAGGATTAATAAATGGTGAGATAAGAAGGGAAAGACCACGACGAAAATTAATCATCCAGCTAATACGGGATACAAGTGTAGAGACGTACCGAGTATTGAAAGAGTGCATCAGAGTGTTTAAGGGTGTTATGCTTCTCTGGTTGACCACTAATCGAAACATTGAGGAATATAAGAAGACACGAATTTGTAACGATAGTTTTGAAATGTCAGTCACGATTGTGTATATCTTGTTATAATTTTAATATTCACAAAGCACAACTTGAAAGAACCATTCGCTATAAAAAGCGGCGGACTTCTTTATATAACGAAACAAAGGAACTATGTACGGGTATTTAATACACACATACATACATACATACAAGTATATACATATATATATTACGCATTTTTTTTACAAGTGATTTATTTACTTTTAACCAATAAAAACACCGCTTTATAAAATTAAATAAAGTTATAGACCCTGAATACTAAATTCATTCACCATTTATGTATTTTGTAACTACTTTTTTTTTCTCAGCAATCACGTTTAATTTATTCTATCAGAAATGATTCCGAATCGCTTTTTATCATTTAGTTAAAAATAAATAAATTTTATGGATATCCGAACGTGCTCGATCAAATAAAAATCACATTCGGATATTGTACTATTACGACGATCGTCGTACATATCCTAATGTAAACTAATTTACAACAAAAAGTACTAATTAAAGATAATTCATCATTAAAGTTTTAATTTTATTTATAAAACGTTTGAGACTGCATTAAGAACGGCATGTATTATATAAGGACATGTCGAAAATCGAATAGACAGCGTGTAAAACCTTGTCGTTGCAGTGGATTAGAATAATGGCACATAGAGTACTTGAAAAATGTCAAGAATATGATTAAGCGCAAGATTGCGCACGCATCTGTGAGAAAATGCTAAAGTTGATCGATCGCGAAGCTGGTGCTGATTACAGTCCTATTAGAATGGTCATGGTGCTAGTGAGATTCAGATTAACATTGTAACGTTTATTGTAAAACATGAATATAGAAATTACGGAAAATTCAAGTAAACGCTGGAAAGACAACGCAAGGAATTATTTATATGTTTTACTTTTGGAGCTACTGCCATCATTATTACGTACAAAGCTTCATCGTCAATAACCTGAAGATTGAGAGAGAATTATCAATAATGGGGAATATCATTTTCCCCGAATCTTTTAAGCCGGTGTTTCTTTACGATCAATTACATACAAAGCTAAACCGGCTACAGGCAATTTTTTTTAATTGTTAAAAATTTAAGTACTTAGTGAAATTTAAAGTCAGGCTAACATGCAAATCATTTATACAAATATAAAAACTAGAAATTTTATTATTATTATTTTTTTGTTAGCTTTACGTAACGAATATTTATTTTTCATCAATAGTTACGAACAACTTAGTACTTTATTCTTCAATTAACGAAGAAAACTTTAAGTAGATCACACCCTATTTACATAATGGGTTCGAGTTCCATTTTAATTAATTTTTTTTTTCAAAGCAAAGTATAGAAAAAAGTTGAAATATTTTTCATCATTACGAGAATTATCCTCGTTACTATTTCGTCTTTTATATCCGTTGATTTGAGTGATACTTAACCTTGTTTTCACCTTCTGACGTTTTAAGTAATTTAGCTGGTGCAATGAACTCGTTTTGCCACGGAAAAGCAAAATTTCATATACGAGTTGAACCATCTGCCAAGAAATAAGCTCTTTGTTACCGAAGCTTTTCATTCGCATCGGAGCACATTTTCAAGTTGTTATGCTCAAAATTTTAAAGTTTACGAAACTTCTTTGTTTTATTCCAAAATTTGTCGTAATTAATGTGAACAATAATACTTGTTTTTTCAATCTAATTTAAATTCGCAAGAGCAAATATTGTTTTAAAGCCAAATAGCGGTAATACTATTTGTTGATATAAATTTAAATTTACAAATTATAAATAAGATCATTACGAAATGCACTATATATATATATAAAAAATATGTGTGTGTGCGTGTGTGTGAAAACATTTTTTTTCAAGCTGTTATCCACCGAAACTTCGAGAACAACAATTAACAATCAAGAATACCGACTGCATATCATTATTTAACACACACACACACACACACACACATTCATTTATGTAATGAATAAAAATTAAATATTTGATTTAACATTAATAACAAAGTATAAAAATAATACGACCGCTTGACCTTTGCCCAGAATATGGTCCTTTAGTTTTAATTTGGTTATATACTAAATATCTAATAAAAACTATTATCATTATTATTATTATTATTATACTAGATGACCTTGCACTGAAAACGCGTATGTGTAATGCATTCATATATATATATATATATGTGTGTGTGTGTGTGTGTGTTTAATAAGGGGTATTAAAACGTATTTATGACTGCAGATCGGCAATGTCTACATAAAATTTTAAAATTTTTTGTTATATATATATATATATATATATATATATATATATATATATATATATATATATATTTAAAAATATAATATACCAACTTTTTCTCTTATATGTCCACTCAATCTCGCAATACATCCACGCCAATCCCACTTTTTCCTCTTGCATTCATTAACAAAGTTGACCGTAGTTTTAAATTTTCCTATGATAGATCTATTCTCAATCCTATACTTTCGTCTAACACTTAACATAGTATACCATTCTAAGCATCTAACGACTTACTAAAAATTCTTTCTTCAATCTTCACAACTTTTACACATATATTTTTATTTCATTTTATTTTGTAATTCACGCGGTATTTATATTTTCTTTCTTTAACGCCGATTTTTAGGATAATTACGTTTAACATGCGCAGGCTGAATAAAGTACACTTACTTTCTACGTTTTATGTGCATTTCGTCTTAAATAGTATTATTGACAAATAGCTTGTTTAATGAACTAGCCTTATTACATCGTCAGTGTTGATTACCGGAATTTTCGATACGAAATTTTCATAGTGACTCACATTTCGAGTTAATTTAACGATAAAGTTACATAACAAAGTAGCTGTGTTTTTTTTTGTGAAAGAAAATTTTTTAACCATTTATTTCAAATAAGATAATAATAATTTACGGGTGTATTTCTAGCACTTATATATCTCGAAGTTTCTTTCCTTATATTTACAATGCATAAAAGTATACAATCATCATCATCATCATTTTTCATATGGCCAGTCGTTGTCCGAGTACGCAGTACCAACCGTAATTAATACGCCCTGAAGTGACTAAGTAGCCGGGTTTGGTAGTATACTCCTTGCTACATACGCCATATTTAAAAGTGCAGGTAGTTTTGCTCTCGTTCTGAGTAGGCGTTTAGGTTTCTTCATTAATGTCATAGTTCGATCTTTTTGCATGGAACACAAGAGGTCACTTGTAACTACACATTTTCATCCTTTTCGATATATTGCTAGTTTTTCCCACTTCTCGGGTTTTATTTTACAATCATTTAATATTTGTCCAAAAGAAATATTTATATCGTCATCGTGAACGTCTAATAGCATGCGTTTCATTCAGTAGTCGGCAATAGATTTCTCGTTGAAAATATGATACAGATTGGCAGTTTTTCAGCAGTAAAATGTCGCGGTTGTCACGTTATCTTATCAACGGACATGTGGAATTTTACGCAATACACGATGGTGAAATGCTTCAAGAGATCATATGTTTATATATATATATATATATATAGTAAAAGCAGTTTTTCAGCTGTCTTAAATATTAAAACACAACTCAAGAATAAAAAGTTTTATTTATTTTAAACTGACTTTTGAAGTACTGTTTTAGCTGAACGACGAACGAATCAAAATGGTTTGAATTGTTTCATAATCTTACTAACCTTTGTAAATTTTCGATTGTAAAGCAATACGTTTGTACGCATATATATATATTGAGAGAGATGGAGAAAAATAATAGTAGTAAAATTACTTTCGCCCCTCTTATAAGTAGTAAGTTGCCGACATAGCAATAATAAGTCGTCATAATTGTATAAATCGACATTTAAATGACTTATAGTAATCGTCGACAAGTATGTGAACGATGAAGTATACAATTAGAACGATTAAATAAAGTAAGGAAAGGAATCCGTATAAATTATATCGCGGAAATTTCACTTAATGTTATTGAGGATAATTTTTCCTTCTCCACTAGGGTTAATAACGTGTATATAAACATATATATATATATACATATATGTATATATAATACAAATGTAAGGTATTTCGTTTTTCAAAACACTTAATCATCTTAAATTCCATTATAATTTCATATTCAGCTAATAATAATAATAACGCCAATAAATATGCAGGAATCTCGAGAGCAACACACAATTTTTCAACAATACTCCTCTTTCAGGAACGTCATTCACATAACGTTTTATCAACGCCATACCGAAGTGGGCTTATATTAATCACTTCCTTTTTTAGTTAAACCGTTTTTTCTCTATGAAGTACGAATATATACTTACACACACACTCACATAATTATCAATCCCCACATAAACAAACACAACTATGCCGGCAGCTGATCGAATTCGATTTTACGGAAATTGAATGAAGACATTTTTAACATTTACATGTCCGATTTTAATCAGGTTGGACCGAATACTTTTTCAGCGTTAAAACTACTATTTCCGAACAGAATCTTCAGATAACTTAAAATTACAGGAGGGGCATAATCATCAAAATTGTTCATAGGAAATTTGTAGGTCAAAATTAACAATTACCATTTTTTATTTAAGAGCTAATATTGGATTTTTTAAAATAAAAATTCATACACTTCTCGTTATCAGTACAGAGTTTAAAACGGTTTAATTTTCTACTAGTTGCGTAAACAACTGCTGCATATTAGATGCTTATCATTTAGCAGGCACAATAGAATCATATCGAACTCGAAAACAATATTTCTTAAATTATTTATCGAAATTATCACGGTGTATGTGTGTGTGTGTGTTGCGCGTGTAAATTATGATTTATAAATGTTCACTAATATTTAAATATGAACAGTATTTTGTTCTGTGAAATTTCTTAATCTATTAGGACATCATGTCCTTCACGGAGCAGAATAGAAATAATAGATTTATATACACATTGCATACTCACCAACGTGTATATAAGTATAAATATGTGTATATATATACACTACTCATACTGTTAGAATCAAAAGTGGAAAATAATTTCAATAGATCAACAAGAAAACAAAAAAATCCTTCTTGAAAGTTTGTCAAAGTCGTAAATGAAATTTCAATTATCAATACTAATCTATTTCTATTATTAAATTGACGAGATATACACAAAGCCACACGTATACACATATGAGATGCTTGTATATGTATGTACGAGTGTGAATCTATATGTATATATGCATATATATCTGTGCATTATGATGTATTTTTTTTTTTTTAAATAGTCGTGCCTATTTAGTATTCATTTCATTGAAATATAGGAGTTAGCGTGATAAAACGACTAAGTAGCGTTGTATATATTTTTACATAAATTATAAAATTGTACGTGGTAATAAATAACTTATTTACAATAAAACTAAAAATCTTGTGGAGCAACATCTATACAAATGTTTTACTTACGCCACATATTTCATTTATTTCTTTCCCTTTGTCACTTCTTTCCTTCTTCTCTCATCATCAGTCTATCTCTCTATTTTTACATTATATATATATATATATATATATATATATATATATATATATACACATATATATATATATAAAATATGTTAACGTATAAACAAAATTCAAATAATCTTAAACATGACTGTTTTAAGTACGAACAAATCACGCCTGTGAAATGTTTATAATTTAGTACACGACATTTTCTATAAGCAGACTAAACACTTGTCAAAAGATAATATTTTCATGAAAACAACTACTCCTTTCTATTTAATTGCCAATAAAGTTAACCAGTTACCTTATACGTTATTGATTTTCGTAGTGGGTATTGCTGTAAGAAACAAGGTAGAGTGACACGAACGTCGGGTTTTTAATTTAAAAATAAATACAGTGATACAGTTATCCGAAGTAACGATCTTCGATATAATAAGGTTTTATTATTAAATAATAAAAATCAGTTTGAACATAATTCATTTTAACGAATACGCGCCCGCACAAACACACAATACATGGAACTCAAAATATTTCCAAGTTCGTGGCTTAAAAAATATATCACCGATATACGTGCAACCAAAACTTTTAACAAATCCATCTTTTAACTGTTTACTACATTTCGATTTCGCTAATTTTATGTTATCGCATGTAATTCATAATCTGGGAAAACGTTATTCTGGGTGTAAACATCGTGTAGAATTAAGTATAAGTTATTTTTATAATATTTGGCGTCTATTTTAATTATACAGTAACTTGTATATGTGTATACTTGTGATATGCATATATGTATGTGTGTGCGCATGAGCGTGTACATACGTAACCTATCTTCGCCACTCTGTCGCATTACAGCATTTTCTATTTTTCTCGGAGGTTTTTTCCTATATAACCGAATATTTATATAAGATTTTATTATTGTTTGTTCTAATATACACAACGGTAGTTTCAAGATGTTATAGGATTGAGTACTTAACATTAAGAATCTGCACATGTAGTATCATACTATTTAAATCGAGTTATTTCCTTCTTTCTTAACTACGTTAATTGTGAAATGTTTTTAATTATGCGCGATTTAATGTGGTCCTCTCTTTCTCTTGTCATAAGTCCGATTACGTACGTCTTGACCAATCATCATAAATTAGTGAATTGGAAGACCACTGATTTTATTGTTACAAGATCATAATAATGTAGATAATGTTAAATTCGTAATTGTAGCGATATGATCTATGATATCTTAAATTCTTTTACAATTTACTTTCCCTCGCGATCAGCGATTTTTCCAAGTCGTTCTACCTTATTACATGATCAATGAACTTTAGTCTTTGTCGTATAACAGTCATTATTTGGGTTCTATGTAGTTGTTCTGGAATTGAAAGTTTGGTTCTGTGTTCAGTCCAGAGTATTCTTAGCAGTTTCGAATGTTTCGATTTTTCTACGCGATACCGCTATTATAAATTCAGAAATATTGAGTGTATTGTAATTTTCAACTGCGGATTATTTGACGATCCTTCCATATTTTTGTAGAGCATTCTACGTTTGATTTCTCTCTCGCGGTTTTCGTTATTCGTTACATAGACATCGAGATATATAGTTACGGGTTGTTGGTTAAATTCTGTGATTATTTTAAATCATTTAGGTAGCATTCCTGTTTTATCGACGACCACCATCGTGCACTTTGGTCGATTTAATGTGAGATTGGATTTTGGGCTGAAATATTTTATTCGATTTAGTAGTGTTAGCAATTTTCTTCTTCACTAGTAGCAATTATCATAATATATTGTAGATTAATTACTTTTTTACAACGACAAATATTGATTCCGCCTTCCCAGTTTTCCATTATCTAGTGCATTACTCATTCATTATATATATATAAAAATAGTGTCGGAGAATAGAATGCTTCCTTGTCTGATACCCGTTTCTGTTTTACACCTTTCTGATACTTCTTCTTCTACTATATATATAAAAATAAAAGAGCCTTGATTTAAAAGTAAAAATGTTTAAAATCACTCTAGCAAATAACCCATTTTTTAGAAAGGTCTTACGACATCATCATTATAATTAATATCATCCAATGGCGCGGACGAATAATTTTGGGGCTAACACGGTCAGTAAATAATAATTATTGCGATTATTCTCGCCGGTTTGTTATTATTATCAAATTACCGTCATAAACAGTATTCGTCGCCATCGTTCTTCGCAATTATTTTACGAAACAACCGTGTTTTAACAATCTATCACTGACGAATGTACGGAATATAATTCATTAATTTTAATAGAATTAACGACATAATTAGGTTTATAAAAATGATTTTCCACTCTCCCGGAACTTCCGTCAGACGATTCTAAAACGGCACGATCGCTTGTTGCTGTCTACTTTACTAATTCGTAATTTAACGTAATAAGCTTGCCTACCGTAAATAGACTTTTTCTTCTGGTATTTTTGTGTGTCTGTATACACTCGCCCTCTTGCGTTATTCTAGTTTAACGATAGCAGCCGTTTTATATTTGGCAACGACTATAAAGTACCGACTCGACCTCCTATTTTGTTTAAGAATCTAGTTTCGATGACGTTGCGTAATGGTCGTGTATACCCTACGCCGCTCCCTAAAACTCGGTCGTTCTACATTTAAATAATGGTTTGCAGAAATACGTATTTACGACCTTTACGGTTTCAATTTCAACAATTCACCATCGCCTTCACGTCAAGTCACGGATGAAACTTCTCGTTCTATTCCATTCGTATTAGGAATGTTGGCGAGTTTTAACGTTCTCATAAGCTACAGTTTCAGAGACGTTGTAAACGATTGGAAGGTCTGTATAGACTTGAAGGGCGATTGCGTAATATCAAATGCAGTGTTACTTTCCGCCCCTCCCGAAACTAACATAAACTAGTCGACATTCGCATGTATACGATGCGTACGCTGGCCAGCGCATTAGACGTATAAACACGTTATTTACTATCTTCCTTATTTCAGTCTTTCCACGACTCATATTTCATATGGCACGATCCCCTTATTTTTCGACAATCGTTACATTCGGAGCATAAGCATATACGAAATATAATCGCAAGTGTTGCTGTAAATAAGTTCTGGCTACAAATATTCTGACAAGATACTACCGGAAACGTACGATCAGAAACAATTTATAAGAACGGACCACCCTACTAAAATTCAGATCCGTTGTTTGTCATACATATTCACAGATTCTAATGTTAATACTATATCAAACGGTACGATGAAAAAACCAACTATCTCTAAAAATAATCTAACACGATTTAATATGACGGCGATATATAAAAATAACTTTCATCATTAAAGAGGGTAATTTAGACAGTAAAGAATTAGAAGATAAAACAGGTTGAGGGAAAATCATCGAGAAATTTTCGAAATTTTAACGTTTTCGTATATATTAATAATAGCTACTAAATTTATGGACTAATACTGGATTAAATTGCGAGAAACAAATACATTATTAAGGATTTCGTATTATAATTTTTTTCATTTTGTTTTAAAAATGGTTCCCCAGTTCCGATAATGCTGACGGGGCAAATATGTTTATTAATAAGGGCACATATAGTGGCGTGTCGTATACTAATTATAATAACAAATGTTTTTTTATACAAAGTGACACGTACACGTTATCGAAAAAAAGGTAAATCGTGTAGTTATATATAAGTATTTTAACAAATTAAAACCAAAGTACGACAATTATACCGATAGGTGGGCAATCCGTATTGGATATGTCCTGTAAACTCTTATTAAACAAACAGATCATTAATTGGACATACGGAATTGTCTTGAAGCTGTATTGCGCGTTTTAATCGAGAAATGGTATAGCGGTGTCAAATTATAATTTTACGTGCAATGGTAAATGCAAATCGATATTCATGTAAGATGATATTCATTTGGGTCTCCAGATAACGAAGTTATTAAGAAATTTTCTCAAAAACACGAGAAGCATTTACATAATCACATAAACGTGGAAGCAATACAGCTGCTAAATATCGGATATAACACCCCAGATGACTTAAACGTAGATATTCATTACATTTAGTTATCTAAATATATTTTTTGGGTTACGTCATTGGACTTATATCTCACCCAAAGAAGAATTAGTTTTTAAACACTTCGTAAATAATTGGTACTTATTTAATTGAACAGTTAAGATCGTACCTTTATTATATCATTATATATATATATATATATATATATATATATATATATATATATATATATATATTGCGAGGACCCTATTACTTGCCTAACGGACTTCTACGGACTTCATTATTCCGCGCTTAGGATCCCCGTATATTAATTTTTTCTACACTTTACTTTCTCTCTTCGTTTTTTAATACTTTTCTCTTTCTTTTCTATTGCAAAAATGAACTATGACGCGGTATTTATGAAGAAATAATTGATTATAAGAAAGATAATTTAAAATTAGTTTTCGATGAGCGAATAACCTTTTTATACGTTAACAAATGTCAATTCTATCATGCAATAAAATTAATATATTTCTATTCTTTATCGGCGAATTGGTTAAATAAAATAAAACATTTTATTTGAATAATATAAATAACCAGATTAGTGATGTAACTCACCGAACATCTTTTCTTCCCGTTGGCCCTGACTCTGAATCTTGACATAACCAAAGGCTAACTCATCACTGATATTTTCTCTTGAATCTTGACCAACTTACTCTTCTCGACTCAGTAACTACTGATTCTTCTTTCACCAACTTTTCCGGACTCTTTTTTTGAAAACCTTTGATTATCAACTTTTTCAACATCATCTGCGCCCTCTCTCCTCGTCATCACCCCTACACGATCGGTTGTACGCCGCCCGAGTAGCTTGAGCATGCGCATTTTTTTTCACTTACCTTGTAATCGTAGGGGCGTTTCAGCTTAACAACTACTATTGTATGACAATAGCTCGCTCATCACAAACCCGGGTTTTTACTATAATCATTATTATTATAACTACACGTACGTGCATTCGTGATTAGTACGCTAGCTAGTGTCGAATTGAATATTTTATTTTAAATAAATAAATTATTATATATTTTTCATTATATCGATTAAATTAAATATTAGTCCTCATTTCCCAAATTAATGAATTGAATTATCACGTCGTGAACATACGACGATCGTTCTAATATGTATATATATCATCATCACCATCACTCCCCACTGTTCTACGTAAGGACGTGGTGATACTATGTAATATTATTCAAGCTGCATTATAGTTTTTTTCTATAAGTATATATTATTGGCATTTTGAAACGCCTCCGACATAGTATCTCGTGTTAACGCCTTTACTTGATCTATCCATCTCCCTGTTGACGTTTACGATACCTTCTACTATTGTTCGTTCCATTGAATCGATGTTTCACGCTATACGCCCGATATATATATATATATATATATATATATATATATATATATATACACATACACATATATATTAATAGTATGCAAAATACTCCAGTTAAATATTATATTCCTTTATACATTACAATGATGATGCCTGTAGTCACCCATGCAGAATTTATTTAAATATCTAATATCAATAAAATAAATAAGTTATAAAGATATAGATATTATTTTAGTTAGAATTGTTGACCATAGGTTTTAGGGTAAGTTTTTTTCTCATGATTCGTGAAAGTAAGCAAGAAGAGAATAGAATTTTTTTTATTATTAGTATTGTATTTTTATTAATTTGGTAAGATTCCCTAATCATTTGGTACTTTGTTTGTAGATTATATAAATTTGTTTAAAGATACACACACACACACACGTATATATTTATATATGAAAAATATATAAATTTATATCAATAATTAATATTATACGTGGTATTACTATGGCTAAATTTAATACAGCAAATGGTGACATGGTGGCACTAAATACACATAAAACTACCGTAAATATATAAACGCATCTGGTATAGAACATCAGGATATCACAAGGAAAGCTGTTTCACATTATCTATGACGTCAATGATGAAAAAAAATATATAAATTCAATCAACCATTTGTAAATGTGTATTTTGGACCATTATCATTTCTATGAACAGATTAAATTATTTTATATTTTTATAAAATGAAATAAATACCATTCAGTTCGAAAGCGAGTTTTAATATGTTAGTAGAAATTATAACGAAACTTAATCAGGAGTATAATTATGCGGAGAATACAGATAATCCAGCTTTAAATAAAACACCCTGGTACATACGATATAATTAATCAATAAGCCAATCCTAATGATAATGGTTAACACGTATTATCTATCTTGGAAACTCGTCGCAGTTGAAATAATAAAGACTACATCACCATATTACCAGGGAAGCAATTAAAGAGTTGTTTGACACCAGACAAGTAGGCTACATTGATAAATTTATAAATATTATGATTTAGTCGCTGAACAACAGCTTCATACATATCATCCCAAATAAGTTTTCGCTAGATTTCCAGCATTTTGTTAAGTTTTTTTTTTTAATAACAAGGTAAAACAAAAGTTAATTGGTTTTATTATCTACTAGCGTTTTTAATTATAAAATGTTTTTTAATCATTCATAAATTAATAATATATACTGTATTTTACATAAGAAGTTGATACATAATTAGTTCATAATTATATATATATATATTGCGATCAGCAGAATTTGTTGAGACGCGTCAAGTATTCCGAGTATATAGTGAGACGAATGAAAATGATTTTATATAGTTTAGTTCGTTAAATGAAACAAAATGATTAATACAATAATATTACTTTTCGTTTCAGTGTAACATCTCAACTTCTGCTATGCTGTGGGTGTTGCGTATAATAGTGGGCACTTGTATAAATAGCATAGATATCAGGTCAATAGACTCCTCAGCTACATTATCACAATAATATAAAAATATAACTTACATACTGGGCTTTGTGTGTGTGTGTGTATAACATGTTCGAGCAGATAAAGAATAATGATTTGTGTATATATATATATATATATATATATATATATATATATATATATATATATAATCAATTGAAAATTAGTTAAATCACTAATATTTATTTTCTTATGGAAAAACACAACGCTTTTCGGCATTTACGCCATTATCAAGTGAACATTTTTTTTTTTAAATCGTAATTTTAAAAAGTATAAACTAAAAATAATTACTTAAAAATATTTGATGATGATGGTGAAAATATATTCCATAAAATGTTGTTCTGCTTCTGTTCTGTTTATTTTTTGAATTGTTGAAATTTAACATCAATATATTTGTTTAATGACTTGATTTTTTTATATATTTTTTTTCTTCAATATTATTTTGTGGATTCTGAAAAAGTTGTATACTGGTTGAATTTTAAATTTTCATTTACTGTTGCGATGTATGATTTCAAATACTTATTTTCATTTTACTTGTAAAATTGTGTTTTTTTTAAAAAAAATTTTGTGTTTGTATATTTTTATATTTTATATTTTACTTTTGAACATCATACATCGCAAAAGTAAATGAAAATTTAAAATTCCACCAGTATACAACTTTTTCAGAATACAGAAAATAATATTGAAGAAAAAATATATATAAAAAAAAAAAACAAAGTCATTAAACAAATATATTGATGTTAAATTTCAACAATTCAAAAAATAAACAGACCAGAAGCAGAACAACATTTTATGGAATATATTTTCATCATCACCATCAAATATTTTTAAGTAATTATTTTTAGTTTATACTTTTTAAAATTACGATTTTAAAAAAAAATGTTCACTTGATAATGACGTAAATGCTGAAAAGCGTTGTGTTTTTCCATAAGAAAATAAATATTAGTGATTTAACTAATTTTCATTTTATTTTTTATAAAAAATCACTACATTCCACATTATAAAAAATTAAAATATATATATATTACGCACATCGGAAAGTGTACTTACGAAAAATTCAATTTAGCTGGTTAAATAAATGTAAGATGACAAATCAAGAACGTGCGAGGACATTTAAAATCTATACATATGCCATTATCGCAAGTTTCAAGAGTAATTAATTAAATTACATTTTTAAATGAAAATAATATATTAAATTTACCCTGCGAAATGTTATCTATAGATTTAAGAGTATAAGTACGCCGGTAAAAGTGGTAACAGCGGAAATACGGATGTTATTCCAATAAATATTTATGTATTTGACACGGTTGAGTCACTTGGAAATATCTCTGTAGGTTAAATAGAACAGGTTTAATCAAATATTTAATCTCTTTCTCTTTTTGATTCATTTTATTATATTTCAATAATCGCGATAAATATTGAGGAATTTTTTCGGGAACGTAACACAGTTAACGTAACTTTGGCATAAGTAATAGTAAACGTTAAATAACTGAATCATAAAGTGTAATGTTAAATATGTAACTTTGTACAAATCAACGGAAACTGACGAATGTTAATAATAACCGTTCCTGAAAACTTGACGTCAAAAAAAAAAAAAAAAAAAAAAAAAAAGTTAAGTTAGTTCTAAATAATTCGTTGTGAATGTAATCTGTTTCGAAACGATTCCTTGAATTTTCTCCAATACATTTTAAGTGTTCATGTGTTGCCAGTTTAAAACCACACGGACTTCCGATACATTCGTAATGTATTTTATATTAGAAAATGTGGTTCCTCGCGATAGCAAATTTTCTAATTTAAATTGCACCTTACGTTCCATTCTAAACGAATGCACTGTAATGATTCATATATAACGCATTCTGTATTACAATGCAGTTCCTTGCAAATAAAAATCTTCTATTTAAAATTGTATCCTCTTTACACTCTATTTTAAGCGAAACTTCTAATGCATCACATAAATACGAAAAGAAAATATTACATTTTTTCTAAAGTCAAATTAACTCCTTAAATTTGTTTCCAAATCTATGCGTATTTAATTTTTCATTTCGTAACATTTCTTACATAATAAACCTACTGATTCTAACTTCTTCGAATATAAAACAATATCCAAAGTAGGTAACGGTTTACGTATTAGATTTTTCTTCCTAAAGACAGGGAGATTACAAATTGGTGCCCAGTTTCGAATTTATATCCTCTCTTCAAAACTACGTTCATTTTTTTCAAACGTTTGCATTTAATAATTATTATCACTGGTAAGTTTCTTTTTATTTGTTTCCTAATAGACGAAATACGAACGTTTTGAATTTTTTTTTTCTTATTTTCAATTCCATTTAATAATAATAATTTCTCTAGCCGTCACAGCAAATGTTCGATTTAGCTCTATTTTTATTCACGAGATAACAACAGGGGCGTGTAACTTCCACATATTGGTATGACGGATGTTCATCTGTTTTATTTCCGGTATAAACATCCCAAATAGAAAAAGATAAAAACGACTCTTTTCCATTCGTAGAAGCGAAAAAATTAAAATAAACGTGTTTTTACAAGAACGAAGCAACATCAGTATCGTATGCGCGGTTAAGACCTGAAAGTGTAAACAAATAACTAAAAGCTTGGCGCATAAACTTCGCCGGATAAACTAACACTAATTCCGCTATTAGCCGTAAATGTATAGGCGATAATAAATGAAACGAAAGTAAACCATATTCCAATATTATCGATTTTTCACCACCTCTTACTTGGATTTATATCATTATGCAACCCCTTTAATCGACCTCGTTAACACCTCGCTATACATACGATTCGGTACGGAAACACTATACATTAAAATTTCCACAAAGAATATTTCTATATGTGGCATTTGTTTTTACATTTTGAATCACAATTTATTACGTTTTTCCAGCTTTTTTTTTTTTTTTTTTTTTTTTTAATTTCGGTTAAGTTGCAGACTTTAAATTAAAAAAAATATATATATTGCAATCTGGTTTTCGGAACAACAAAATCTTACAACCGCAATTATTACGATTGAAGCGACAACTAACTGGGAATTAAACAAACCGATGTGGCAAGTAAACACAAGCGTTAGCTGATTTAAACGGTTAATAAGTTGAATATAAAAGGTTGATTTATAGTCGACTCGAATGGTGCCTCAGTTTATTTAAATAACTTGGACTAATTTATTACGTCATCGATATTAAAATATGTACGTTCACGAATGACATTAAAAATTTAGATTGGAAACGTTTCATCTTGTTTACGATTGATATCGGATTGGTAAAAGATAATGAAGTATATTCCACATCGCATCGCAGGTTCACTTAATTAAGCGCATTCATAAAACTAAACTCCATTCTCAAATGCTATAATGTGAAAATAAATAAGTCGAAAATCGCAGTAACGAAACGCGGTAAAATAGAAAATAAAGAAATTAAATACTAGAACGAAAAATTTCAACGTGTAAGAAAATACAAAGTCCAATAATAACAGAAGACAAAAAAAGATGCCATGATAGAACTATACGGGACACTGGTGCAGAAACCGGAATAATAAATAAAAGAAATCAGACGAATGGTTCATACAAAAGGAACAATGTTTATCACTATAACATTTATTTTATGTATGCAAAGCTTTTCGACTGTAACGTCATTTTCAAGCATTACAAAAACATTACAAATAAGTTCTTATAATGTTTTCGTAATGCTTGAAAATGACGTTATAGTCGAAAAGCTTTGCAAATAAAATAAATTTTAGTGATTAATTAACATTGTTTCGTTAAAACGGAAGATAAGATTGTTTTAAAATTTAGAGTCGAACTTGGAAGATACTTTTAACTTAATGTTATTTTATAATAGTAGACTTAATTCCTTATCTAAGCGTAAACTAGTCGCTCTGCATAAAATGCTATTTAATACTTCATTAGAGCATCCATTTTCAAATTGGGTACTTTATCGTGTTACGTCTCCATGAATACTATATTCTTGTTTATGAATTTCCTTTCTCGCAATCAACAATAAGCTTTCAGATCTAATATTGAGGGTACAGTCGCAATTACGAACATTATTTGTTATCTACTTTATAGTTACCTGCATTCGAAACGCTTTATCCTTGGCTAAAACATTTCTATATATTCTTTGTACGAATACCAACTATTAGCAATAGTAGAAAATACACGCGTCCCATAATTGAACAGTTCATATTTACCGCGATGTCCACGTAAGAAATATAATCGGAGGAGGGGAGGGGGAGTTAATTCCAGAAGCTGATATATTCGTGCGAATCGCATATTTTATTTCATTCGATTTAGATCGTGACGTATCGTTAGGGCAACGGTAAGAAAATGTTAAAGTAGCACTAAAGAGTATAAAAAATTATTACTAATCCTGTTGCTAATACCATTATAAATTCGTAGAATGTTTCTAAGGTTCACGTTCGGGCGAGAAAAGAAATTAATAAATTGTCAAACAAAATAAAGATACATTTATACCGCGACGCGAAGGCATTTAATAAACACGCGGTCTACTAGTTTCATCGGCTACGGCACCATCAGGACTAAATGAAAATGATAAAAACTAACGTGTAATATACTCGTGATCTTCCGTTTAAATATATCGTGATACGGTATAAAAGTTTTATTTTATTTTGTTTAATTTACGCATCACCGAAGAAGCGCTAAATAAATATTTATTAAATAAATTGTTGTCTTTCCAGATATGCTAAGACATTTGCTACGGACATATAGCACCGTTCTAGATAAGATGATCGAATCGACGTATGCATTAACTTGTTAACTCGAAGTTTCTGTATGCATGTAAAAACAAATCGTAAAATGTAGGCGGAATAGCTTTACGCTAAATTATACTTAATCGAACATTATTATAAATAAAGAAATTTATTTAACGAGCTCACCGAGAACATTTAAATTTAAGACAAATTAGTCGTTTCTGACTTTTACCACGCGCAGTTATAATTCAGACGATTATTATTACAACATTAACCGAGATTAAATTTAACAATACTCCTCATTTAACGTCGAACGCCATAAATAAATGAAAACTTCGATGGTTAATATACAGAGTTCAGCTGTACGTAAGTATAAATGTAAACAGGATCACCTTTTACCACGGAATCTATAATTGTTGTTTCAACAACAACCGAAATGCGTATTATCTTCGACACTTAGTTAAACCACCTGCTAAAATCGTAAATCCTTATCTAAACTGCATTACACTATTCATCGGTTAATTCCTAAATGGGTCGTTTATCATAGTTGTCTACGAATTTATCCTGTCTCTGGCAAAACAGCTGGTACAACGTTCGTGTACTTAGACGCGCGCATTATTATTATTATTATTATTTTAACCTGGTGGGTCTATAGCTGGTATTTGTTATAGACTATATAAATATTTCGTTTTAAATCATAGAAAAATATATATGTACAGGTAACGTTTTCTAGTGGAAAATGCTTGTCGAGTAATTAACAAGGCGTAAGTAAAGCGATATAATGTCGATTTTACATCACGCTAACTAGAAAATCCTTCAAATGATGAGATAATTCCCGTAAATTATATTTATTACTCGTTATTATTAATTATTATTAAATTAATATAAATAATTGAAAAAACTATTTAAGCCGGATTATAAATTATTTAATAAATACGAATCAGTCGCATTACGTAACTGAGTTTTAATATCACTCGACGGGAACAACTTTATCGTTAAACAAGTCAGAACTCAAAATTCGTGTTACAAAAAAGTGAAAAAACAAATTCCCGAAAATTCCGCCTGGAAAACAAACTCAAGTCTTATACGAATTGGTAAATTAAAATAGTGTACTTTATGTTTGGTCGGTATTAAAGTGCGCGTCGCAATCGTGGACTTCGCAACTTCTGAATGCGAAAGAAAGCTAGATGCATTTGAAATGTGCACTTACAGAAAATAACTCGAAATTCCATGGACTAAACTAGTTTCCAACAGAAAAGTTTTGGATCGATTGCGAAAGATATTGGAAAAAAAAAAGAAAAGAAAATATATCGGATACAAATTGCGAGAAGAGAATTTATCCATGTTGACGATGCAAGGCAAGGTAATTGGGAAATTAACAAAAGGAAGGAAAAGACTAGAATATATTAGCTAATATATGAGTAAAATGTGCAATATTATAAATTACAAATTTAAAATATCCGGCATAATAAATTTTCAATAAAGTATTTTCAGATACACTATAATATGTTAGCCACGACAAAACTTTATCAGAATTATTACGTTACGTCATAATCGAAATGATAAAAATATTTTCCGGAATGATTTAGATGTCGGATGACGTCGATGAGAATATACAACTCGAATAAATCAAACATTTGCAAAGAAATTTTTTTCACAAGTCTTGTTTGTTGTCCACGATAAAAATCTAATTTACGTCGATAACGGTCCCATTATAGTTTAAAACCTATTTCGCGAAACAAGGCAAACGGACCCCGCGTAGTGAAACGGAAAAAACAGGTTCCGAAGAAAATAGGAAATAAGACGGAAACGATTAACTAATAACACAGTTAACCGCAATGATGAACAGTCTCCAGGAAAAACCAAACCCCTACCGGTCGTCCGATAAAAAATCCGATAATAAATAAAATAATAATCGTCGAAAATTACAAAAAACCCGCGCGTTCCTCCAGTTACCAATGCCGACGAATAACGGTGCCTGTAGCGGAAGAATCCAGTTCTTCACGGTCTCGATAATAAAATGTCAGTGACACTGAGTGAGTAATAATAATAATCATAATAATAAAGTAAAAAAAAATTAAAAAAAAAAGGAGGAGCTACTGGAGTAGTACAAACCAGTTTCATTCAACAAAATCCCAATTATGGAATCGTAGCGGATATCATTGTAAAGCTGTCCGAACAAGAAATAGTCCATAGGAAATTATCAAATACTAATATAAAAATTCCGATATTTAAAGTTCGAAACACCTGTATTCATTATATATCTAACTGAACAAGAGTCTTCGTTTCAAATATACTTTATATTCAATCGCTTGACGTAGAATTTTATCCGTCAGAGGAAATCGTGATCGCAAGATTTAATGTAACTTTTTATTTTTAAACTTACTTTAATTATAACGTTTTTTAAATCAGACAGAAACGAAATATGTTCATACGTAGCGATTACGTACTTATATATTTGTTCTACATGGCTGAGATAGTTTTAATGAAATTCTCACGGTAAGGGCTTCAGAGTCAACTCAACTATTTATTCAGCTGGGCACGTAAATGGAGTACACAATACGCTAAGAAGTAAATGAGAAACAGGAAGCAACGGCAAACCATATGCTGTAATGGCTCCGTAAAATTTGCCTTTTATTAATCTTCGAATTAAGAAAAATCATTCGTGTAACATACTTTTAGATCACGTTTAGTACCACGGAGCTGGCGTTCACTCAAATTTCAGATAATTATCTGTTACGTTTGTAACGAATAGAATAATCAGTCAATATAAGAAAACATTAAGTTCGTGACTAACGAAAAAAACGTCATGATATGAATGCATGATGTCCGCCTACTAAAGAAAATGCTATATGGTGTTTTAGAATCTGGAAAAAAACATGTTGGAAGACCTAAACTGCACTAGAAGAATGTATTCGCCAATGATCTGTAAACCGTGGCAATAACATTAGAAAAACTGATTGTGAATGCACAAAACAGAAATAAATGGAGATCTATCGTTGATAGGATAATACCGGCGCAGAAGATCACGTGTCAAAACAAGAGGAAAAACCAGCTGGTCAACCCGAGTTCAATTGCAAGCGATCAACAACAGCAGATGATAGTCTACCACCTATGTGGTTTCCAAATAAATCATCGTATCGGCTTAGTATTCCATATTCGCCATAAACATAAATACATAAATGACAGTTGCAGCACTCATAATCGACAACGAGGGAGATAAAATAATAATAATAATAATAATAATAATAGCAGTAATAATAATAATTATATATATATATGTTTTATTTTAATTTTCCTATTGTTATTTTGCCTTTATTTTTTTAAAATTATTTCTTTATTAAGTCGTTGGTTTGTATTTAGCTGCTAAGGTAACTTTAAGGATACTCGGCTATGTTTATGTACATATAAATTATTCAGGATTTATAGAATTTTACAACGAAATAAATCTTTTTCTTCCTTTCTTATATAATGTTCATGTAGGGTTAGAAATTAAATGCAATATACGTCATAAGGTATAAAAAATGTTAATAGATATTTAACTAAAACAACACTATATTTCAGAAGTTCCAAATTTATATTTTCACACCATCACTTCTTTAACATAAGATTTAAAAATATATATATATATATATACACTTTGAATAGTTATTCTTCAGTATTTTCTTAACTACAATAACATACCGAAAGAAAATTAATTATTGATAGTAATGTTGCGATTAAAATTATCCATTTATCGAAATTGTAAACATAATTAACGAGTAGTAATCATCATTAGGCTAAAAAAACAACAATCAAACGTATAAATAATAACCTAATTAATAATGGCGATACATCGAAATATGATTCTGCGTGTTTCACAATTTGTATTATTATTTATTTCTTTATTTGTTAACTTTTGGGTCCATACCACAACTCACGTTAGTTACAATGTTAAAACAAATAAAAACTACGTACTCCGGGGTATGTTTTTCTTTGTAAAATCGTTTTTTCCGAAAATATATTTACATACGAATCACTGACTATTAAAAACCTCTGCGTACATAACTGTTAATCGTATAGAATTTCGTTTTCAAATTTGCGCAGTTATCACAGAAAAATATCAGTTTTGACAAATATCAAAGGATTAATGTTTTTTTTTTTATTATTGTAATTGTTAATATAATACAATCTTACCTATGAGATAAATAAGTATTAATTATAAAATAGAACCCATAACTTTAGATATTTATATATATGTACACTTACATACATACGAACTATTAAGTCGTGCGATATTATTCGCTAAAGGTGTATTAAATCTAACTATTATAAATCATGTGGTTTTGTTCGTTGAAGGCGTCTTAATTCACAATTCCGATTGATTAAATCTAATGCTTCAGGATTTGGATGTTGGTGAAGTCGGTTATTTTTTTTTTTTTGTAAATAAATTTTATATATATATTTTTATAATTAGAATAATTCATTCATAGATTAACAATGGAAACATTAAATGGAGCTGGTATCTGAGATATAAAATTTGAATTACATTTACTAACCATATGCGGTAAAAACAAATTTCTAAGCTTATAACATTTGAACGATTAATGTGATTGAGCTGAAATTTTCTACGTACATTTAGATAAGTGTCAATAAAAATACAGCGGAAAAATTGAAAAAATTTTATGAGGGATGAACTCGGGAAAATTTTCAATAACTTAATACATTACACTTATGTACATTTCATCTCAGAGATATTTCCGAGAATATATATATATATATATAAATTTTCGTTGCTGTTTTCCATAGTTATAAAATTTATTTTCAGTAAAAACCACTATGCCAGTTAACAATGTTGTTAACCAGCATGTTTTTATTGAAAGTAAATTTTATAACTATATATAATTAATTTCCGAAGAAAACGAACTATCGGATGATTTTAAGAAAAAAAAAAAAAAATATTGTTATGCAGAATAAAACACAAAATAGAGAATGAACTAAACGAAGACCTATATATAGTTTTAAATCAGCAAGAGGAATCAGTGATCAAAAAATATATTCAGATTAGAGTATACCTTTAGCAGTGAACTATACAGAATTTAACGGAGAGCTAAAGTCTTATATTGTTCCTCAAAGCAATCCAACTAAGAAAGTATCCACAGAAATTAAAAAACAACTGCAAACCTTCAAACTAGCACCACATAATACCATTTAAAAAAATATTGAAATTAATGAGTTAGAATCGGCATTAAAATCCACCAAGAGTGGTAAGGCCGCTGGCCTACACAGAATCTAGCCAGAATTTGTGAGAAAAAAAGATTCATTATCACTATTTATAATGAAATATTAGATGGCAGTCAATTGTCCAGGGATTTCAATAAAGCGAAGGCAATTGTTATTAAAAAGCCAGGAAAAAATGGGAATGACCCGGCGGAATACCGGTCGTTATCCCTACTATCCACACCGCATCAAATTTTTGAACGAATTATATACAATAGAATATCAACAGAAATCGAAAAACATCTACCTGTTGAGCAAGCTGGTTTTCGTACTAACAGATCTCGTGTCGATCAATTAGCTGCATTAATCCAATTTATCGAGAAATGTTTTCAGAAAAATCTAAAAACAGCGGTTGTTTTCTTAGACCTTACAGCCGCATACGATACAGTTTGAGGACATATTTTGCTGACTAAGTTGTCAAAATTAATACCTTGCTCCAAAATTATAAATTTACTAAACAGTATATTGGCTGACCGTTTCTTTCGCTCCTTGGGGATAAAAGTAGCAGATGGCGGAGAATAAACAATGGTTTATTTACTTCAAGGTTCCATTTTGACCCGATTCGTTTTTAATGTATACCTTGAAAATTTTCCAAACATATTGAATAGTACCGTATTTCAATACGCTGATGATATTTCAGTTGCCGTGCAAGATAACAATATTGACGAATGCCAGAGGAAATTACAGACAGAATTAAACATAATAAGTGCATATATGGAAAAATGTAATTTACGATCAAATCCGAACAAAACTGAAGTTGCCCTATTCCACCTTAATAATAGGCTAGTAAATACACAACTAAACCTGACACTGGATGGAACGCTACTTAATAATGCGAAGCATCCTAAATATCGGGGAATAACGTTAGATCGTTCGCTCACATACAGAACACATCTTATTAACCTAAGTCAGAAAATTAAAACACGCGTAAATATCATTAGAAGATTAGCTGGTACGTCATGGGGATCAACACCTAAGACTTTACGTATATCCGCCTTATCATTAGTTTATGCAGCCGCCGAATATTGTTCGCCGGTGTGAATGAACAGTTGTTACGTGCGAAAAGCGAACGTTCAGCTTAATGAAGTAATGCGTATTATCTCGGCAACGATGCGCAGCACACCGACCGTATGGTTTACAGTTCTTACGATCATGCAACCGTCTCATATTCGAGGAACCGATTCGTTGAAAAAGACCTTAGTAAAATTCAAAGAAAACGAAAATCTATTAATTACGAAATTTGTAATAGAATCACCTAGAGTTAGATTAAAATCTAGGAAATCCGCGTGGACAATTTTAGATTAAGCATGATTTGCACTCGACTGGAAAAAACAATGGATCAAGGAATGAAAATCGGTGTGTAATTCCTTCACAAATGGAACCCTCGTCGAAAACCGTACGGAGCAACCTCTAGGTATGGAACTTCGACGAAAGGAGTCGCGACTCTTGAATAGAATCCGAACTGGTCATGGTAGATGTGTTCATCTCCTGCAGAAGTGGGGTATTTCTGATTCGGCTAGTTGCTGTTGCAGACATCCCAGGCGCAAACAATAAAATATATCGTCGAAGAATGCAAAGTATACTCGGAAAATGGGATTACGATTGAAGATGAAGATTCACTTACGCGACGAGAGTTTAGACTGACTTTCTTGTTTAGAGTTCGATTTATAAATCAACATCATACGATACGAAAGAAATCCAACCCGCTTTTTAGTCTCGATAATAAATAATTAATTAAAGAAACTAAATGCTCATCAAGTACCTTCAATTTACATACGCCATGCAGGAAACACAGTTTCAATACTACCTACTACAAGCATATATTTTGGATAACTAGCGGTTCCGCGATATTATCTATTGCTCAACCATAAATGATTAAGATAGGAACGAAGGAGTGTATTGTGCAGTATTAATATTGTCTCAATGTTACAAATGTAGAATTTCGAAACTATGCAATTCATAGTTACGGTTGTTACTACAATTTATTAATTGAAAATTATTAAAAATATGTAGTCATTTCGACAAATTTAATTTTAGTATTTTTGAAAAATTTATTATCCATTAAAAACTAATAATAAATTTTTAGTATAAATCAATAAATAAAATTTCCCACTTTCAAATTTTACGCATTTTGTAATTAACACATGATAAAACTAATTTGATTTATTACTTAGGACGAATTTTATTTTTGCTATTCATCTAAAACAAAAAAATAATAATAATAATAACTAATAACACAATCAAATAGGAAAAATGAATCGTTTTTAATATTATCCTCCGAGACTACCAACATGAAAACAGGCAATTAAAAAAAATAAATAAAACAGATAAATAGAAAATGCAGATAAAAAAATACGATAAAACAAACTGGAGCATATTTCTCGTGTTATCAAAAATCGCTATTTGTTTTTCAGACTCTACCTATATAGCTCGATTATATTCATATCAATGATATCGACAATATGACCATTTAGATTAGTATTACTTGATAATTAAAAAAATCGACAAAAACAAATTACGCAATGATAACGAGGTTTTCTCATAAATTATATAAAATAGAAATTAATAAAATGAATATTATAAAAATAATACAACCCATTAATATTCATAAGAAAGTGAATAGAACAAATTTTGTATTAATATAACATTGCGTTGTAATATATTTCTCAATAAGAACACATAGCCTCTATAGGACAGCGCCAACATTAAAAATTAAGACTTCTAAAATCAACAAAACGTAATTAATTTCATACAAATATTACATTATGCGACATCAACATGAAACCGTATGAACCACTTTCTACACTCTTCCCGACATGCTGTTTTTTTGGTAGCTGCAACCGGTGCGAATCCAGGTTTCTATTTTATTCCATCTGTTCATTACATCTCCTCGGTTTTTATATCAGCCTGGTATTTCATGTAGGATACTAAGTACGAGTGAGCATGTTTTTCTTGTTATGATCAGGCAGACCGGTATAGTAAGAAAGAGGAGTCAGAGATCCAGGTCAGAAACTGCCTATAAAACTCTATCATTATAAGAATGATTTAATAACCCTTGGCTAATGGAGGACGCCTGTATAAATATGTTTCAACTTGAATGCCAGTAGCAAACTGCTGCCTGGCGGATAGGGGTTTAACCGAAATACTAAGGTAAGAAACCAAAACAGAAAATCTTGTTAATGAGGCAGTATGCTTAACAGTACCAATAATAAACGCGATAGTAATGAATAACCGTGGGTGTTGTATGTTAATGTACAACACGGTTACAGCACTGGATCAAGCAGGTAAATAGAAAACTGTTATATTCCTTCCAGGGTACATAATGATTGACACACACACATACATGTATACATAAATACATATATATATATATATATATATATATATATATATATATATATATATATATATATATATATATATACTTTAATTATTATAACATAACAGTTCCCACATTTATAGTCAAACATTAAGCTCAATCCAGATATACACTTGGGTTAAATCTCATTATATTACATAGAATGATATAGAGAGACTGTATGTTGCAATACATTTCTGTGTAAATAACCGTGTCTAATTTATACTCTTGTTTAGTAGTGATAAATAATATCGTAGTTTTCAATATTATCTTACGTAAACGCGTATATATTATATAATCAAAAAATGTGTAATGTAGGCATAATTATAAAGTGATAATTGAAATCAACGTTTACCATATTATCAAAGAATCAGTATCCTGAACAGTGTAACAATTACTATTAAAAAATAAATGCGAATTTAGACTTAATTTGGATTGCGCGCAAAAGTAGATACAATAGAAACACTAATAATGTTCTCGTACAAACGTCGTTGTATATAAAAAGATGTTTTGGCTATGTAAAGCATTTGATGTCGGTCACGAAAAATTGATCGATGGAATTACAACAAAAAGTAACTGTACTAGAACTAAACTGATGAACTGCCATTGAAAGCTGACGACAGAAATCACTTTTTGATATTAAAAAAATTCAACGCTCGTTATTATGTCGGCGTTTAAACTTCTTGGTAATCTGGGTTGACGGGCTGAAATCTCGGTCCGTTAAAAATGTCATTTTTTTGAAAATGCGATCTTGCCTGTATTGTGGGATCTTTTCTCGATAGAATTATATTATTATGTTTCATTATAAACGCGCCTTAATGATCTATCGATTAAATAGGCAATGAAAGTTTTTACTAATTCGATTTAATTAAGATTCGTATATTCATCGATTAAAGTTCACTCGAAGCGCCGACCATTAGGGAAAATTCGTTAAATATAATTAACAAAATTCTATATATAAATAAATTATTTGAAATTGTGCAAACCGATTAACAAAATTATTATCCATTTGCTTAATTCCTATTTAATAATACTTTTATAAAATTAGTATAATAATAATAATAATAAAGAGCGGATTTTCTTCTCGCATAATCAGCTAATTAGGTAAATAACATATTGGTGAACGGACGACGTATAATTAGCATATATTGTTTATTCATCGTTTACCTTTTCCGTTTATTCATTTTTCAAAATTTGTATAATACACTAATTAACTCGACCAAAAAAATGTGTTTATGTACTATTAAATTTAATGCTCCTACAACCTAAATAGTTGACGATAAATTCCACACATCATAAACTGAAAGAGTATCACTAGAATTTTAATTGATATTAATTACGAAGCAATTATTTTCATTTCTAAGAAGTCCACTTGTGTAATTTGGAAAAAAATAAAATCAATAAAATGGAAGTCATTAGTTTTGTGCGTCTCGAAAAGAATAACCTTCATATAAATAATCAATTTTTTTTCATTATTGAAGCAGAAATAAACATTAATGTTAACACGTGAAAAGAGCAAAAAATAAATAAATATGTTTGTCTGACTGTGTTTATATATACATACATATATATCCACACATACACATGTATATATATATATACACACAGATTAATACTATATATATATATATATATATATATATATATATATATTTCATCATCTTTGTACATACTCGCTTACTAACTGACGTTTGATTTCATTTTTATTGTTTGATCCGTACGAAGAACGGTTGTAATGATCGAATACCTCGTGCATTGTTTAATATTGTCGACTTTACTCGTGTTACCTTTCGGCCTCGTTACCTCCGCCAAAAATCTCTCGCAAAATAATCTCTCATTCGTTTCCTCCGATTAAGTAATGCAAAGAATATTTCATTTTCATTACTTCTATCTAGAGTAGCCCGTTTGAAATTCTCTTTGTACAGCACTTTAATATTCGACACTTTAACTATCCAGAAGATAAATAACATTCTTCTGTAAAGTCGCATTTCTAGGGACTATTTCATTATTTTTTGTTTAAAGTTGCTACTTGCATGTCATATAACAGAGGTAAGCTTATATAATTCATTCACCGGATTTCGAAATTAAGCAATCCGTTTCGTAATAAATTTTTCATATTTTGACACGTAGTTTTTAGCACATACATCTAGCATTGATATCCGCATCTAGGTTCAGATTGTTTATTATTAGAGATATTTAAAAACGTATCTATTGAGACTAAGTATACAAAGAAATATTTCAAGATTCGACAATATAAAATAAACGTTGAAATTAAAAACGGGATACGCGTTAACGAAGTTAATACATAGTCAGATAGTTGAAAATGAATACGTTTAGAAACAACTGCGTTCAATGTTTTATTTCATTTTTACCAAAATTTTTATTTTATATCTTTAAATATTTATAGTGTATCCGACGCGAACGTGAATTTTTTTTTTTTTTTTTTATACGAGCGATTAAAATTAATTAAAATTTTGCCTATATAATATTAACAAAGAAAACTACGATTTATTCGCGTATACACACACATATATATATATATATATTTGTAGGTGAATGTTTTTGCAAAACTACATTTTTATTTTAAGACTGTCGACTGCAAAAGAAAATTTACGTCCACATAAATTAAAATAGAATTATATTCACTTTTATGTAGCGTGTATCAATTTATTAGTATAATGAGAAAATTTTTAATTAACAATTTTTAACTATACAAAACTTGACAATAGACCATTTACGACCCAACTGAGATGCTTGTGAACCGATCATTATGAAATTACAAAAATCAAACAAAACAGGGTGGGTATATTTGTATATTAAAATTTACATACAATAATACAGATAAACGATAACTGTGTACCGGTAAAAATAACGTGATCTTTTTACCATCGTTATTTTATATTAAAATATATAACGAAAATTAACAGGAAAAACAAACAAACACTAAAACCTGTAAAATCGGTATACTTAAAAGTAATTTAATTATCATTTACTAGATACGATGATTACGACAAGGTAATTACGATTCTAATACAGAGCAAAATTTATACTATTTTTTTTGGGGGGCTTCCATACAGTTTACCCATGACTGTATATTATGGAATGAATAAGAAAGGGCTACTTATAAATTAGGCAGAGTAAGAAGTAATGTAGGGATATCTGAAAAATTAAATAATGATACCAGAATCTAAATATAGGAGTATAGGGCCGTATATACTTCAGCAGAAGAGCTAAGAGAAATGCAATATTTATAGGAAATGGAACTTTAAGGCTGTGAAGAGCTTGATAAAATGCAACGTGAAAATTACTATGATGGGAACACTCTAGGATAACATGGTCTGCATCGGTCACTAAATGGGTATCCATAGGATGAGAGCAATTAGAATAATTAATAAGTTTCAACTTGTGTAACGAAGCAGAAAGGCGACTACAGCCGAGTCTCAGTCGACAAATGGTAGTAATAAAACCCCGCAATTTGATCGTTTCAACTTTAATATTGTAGAACCATGGATTGGAAGGTATGTCGGGTTGAATGGATTTATAATGCTTTGCAGTAAATGGATCGGACCACAGATTTTTTCAGTATTCCTTATGCGCATATTTAATGTACGCTAGGAGATCTATAGGAGGAGTATAAAACAAAAAAGTCCCTAATGTAACCGCTGAAGTGACTAAATGATCAGTTAGGTAATTGCCATGGATACCGTTATGCCCGGGGATCCAAACAAATTTAACTCTTACACCGGGAGAGTTTAATCGGTATATGTGATTAGAAATTTTGTAAATAATTGATGGTAAACGAGAGTTGAGTTGTGAGTGCTGTAATGCCAGCAAACAACTTTTAGAATCGGAGAGGATCAGAATATTAGTAGATGGGCGATTTACAGATACATATAAATGGAGTATATTCTATTAAGGGTAAATTTTTTTGAAATGTTGAGAACGGGGATTACGAATGCAGCTCCGACTGAAAAAGAGCACTTCGAGCCATCAGTGAAAATTAGAAGAGAGTTAGGATAGTTTCTATTAATCAAGGAGTAAAAATTATAATTGGCGGCTAGTGGTAGAACATTGTTCTTAAATGAGGAAAACAGTTGTATGTTGACATTAAGGCTAACGGTATTATACTCGAAAGGAATCGTATAGAAGGGAGACGGGTAGGATGGAAGAAGAATATCACTGTACCTGGAAAGTGACCAGAGGAATGACATAATAAAGAACGTCGAAGTATAGAGAAACGCCAGTTGTGAAAAATTTCTAAGTATAGAATATACAAAGAGGGGGCGATATGAGTGAATGCTTTTAGAAGAAATTTATCTGACAAAAACATTCTTCGTACGGATAGAGGGGCAACCCTTGCCACCATCTCGAGAGCAGGTACAGCGGTAGCACGAAGTGCTCCTAAACATCTGCGTAAGCACTCGTTTTGAATTTTATTTAGCCTAGAAAGGCAGTGACTAGAAGCATTCCCGAAAATAAAACTGCCATAGTCGAGAATAGAACGTATGAAATTTTTATATAAAAGTAGTAAAGTTAGGGGGTCCCCACCCCAAGGAGTATGACTCAGTGCTTTTACAAGATTTATTCTTTTAAAAGCCTTGGTATAAACTTTTTCCGTATGCAGTCTCCACGTTATCCTGCGTTCAAGAATAAATCCTAAGTACTGATGGTAATGAATAAAGGGTATGAGATTGTTGTTATACACAAGTCCGCGTCAGTCGGTATTGACGGTTCTATATGAGAATATTATCGAAGCAAATTTGTTGTGCGAAACAGTAAGACCTAATTTAGACAAAACTTGTACTATGGATCTAAGCGATATATTAAGAGTTTGGATAGCATTATCTAGATTATCGTGCATGACGTAAACTATTATATCGTCTGCGAAAGATAAAATTTTCACTGTACCTGGAAGGGGTGTATTGAGAAGTTTAAACAATACTATGTTAAATAAAATAGGGCTAAGAACGGACCCTTGGGGAGTACCTAAGTACACCGTGCGAGTTGTTGGTTTCATATTGGAACGAAAGAAAGTAAGCTGTCTTTTGGTGAATAAGTTACATAATGGTTCTTTAAATGGGGATGGGACGTCCAAGTTTGTCAGAGACTCGTGTAAGATAGGAATTGAGATGTTATCAAAGGCTTTATTTATGTCTAAAAAACAAGTTATTAAATACTTCTTGGAAATGAAAGATTTGTAGATATCACCTACTAATTGCGCCACGCAGTTTAAAGAGCTAAGATTACTAAAATGAAGCAGAGTTTAAAAAATAGTTGAAGCAGTTTAATAATATACGTATGGCAGAAGTTGGCAAATTATTAAATATTTGAAAGGTGATCCCATCAATACCAGGGGAGGATCATTTATTACGAGATAAAGTGTATTGGATCTCTGTTAGAGTAATGGGAGAAGAAGGAAAGTGGATGTCCGGATGGATAGTTATACAATGTGGATTATATGCAAGTTCTGTAATATCTGGGACGTACGATGGTGAAATGGTGTCGACAAAATTATAATAATTTTCAGTATCCATATCAACTGAAGAAGAATTATAGTATGCAGAGTTCACAAATGATTTGGCTTTTCTCCATATGTGAGAAGCAGGTTGCGTACGATTGATAGAAGTAACGAATTTTTTCCAACTCTCCCTTTTACTGGTTAGTAATGCTTGCCTAGTACTTGCTTCCAGGTGTTTATAAGATAAGTAATCGGACATGGTTTTGCTTCTACGAAATTGTTTAAAAGCTACGCTTAATTTGTGTATTATAGTTCCACCAATACGGTACATTCAGGTTACCTGAGTGATAAAATATTTTAGAAGCATAACGACTTAACGATAACTGCAATAGACTGATAAACTCTTTATATACCGGAATATTAAATGCAGGACTACTTCAAAGCGGCTGGCACAAGTAACTAAAATTAATTTATCAGAAGTTTATAATAGGTTGTTTTATACGTTTACCCGCCTGGAATCGTAATCTCCAATAGGCCTAATGTGTGGATTAGTGTGAGATGAACACTGAGTGAAGCGGATAGGTTTAATATATAATCCTCAAGATAGGGTAGGTTAGTAATTTCATGCATAAATGAGATTCTTTCGTATTTTGACTTATTGAATATGCATCGGAAGCACTTGTTTTGTATAGTTTGGAGTTGTTTATTATTTAGTAATTTCATGCATAAATGAGATTCTTTCGTATTTTGACTTATTGAATATGCATCGGAAGCACTTGTTTAGTATAGTTTGGAGTTGTTTATTATACTGAATGTGAGATAGAAGACCATATTGGGCACGCGTAAATTATTACCGGGAGTATAAGAGTTTTATAAAGAATCATTTTATTACAAAATATCAGGAAGTATTAAAGATAGAGTAGATGGCGGAAATTATTTCAGTCTAAAATACTTTACATTCTCACAAAGTTTTCAAGTACTAATATGTTAAACGACAAAATTCGAAGTTTCGTTTAAACTACAGACTCTACAAGTTAACTAATTTTCCATTTTACAACATTAGATTAAATTGCAAATGCAGATAATAAATAGCTGAAATATTTGAATTGCTCTTCATTCTATTTACGTCACAAACAACCATCTGGCTTTAATGATTATCTTCATATTGAAATCTGAGGTTCGGCTTCTGAGTAAACAGAAATAACGAACAGTTTTGAAGTTTATTTTGTATAACAAGATTTACTTGTTCCTAGTGTACGTTTTGTTCAATGTGAACATCAAAAGTCCGCTAACAAATAAAATAACGATAATAATCTAACAATCTAATCTATTCGGTTCAAAGTTAGTTTCAAGTTGACGCCAAATACGTGAAATTTAAACGAAGAAATAAGTAATGAATCACATTAACGAAAGAAATATGTATAAAACACTCATACCGGAATTGTACGTGATGACCGGACACTATACAAGATCTTTGTATACGGAAATTTTATTATCGACACGTTTCAAGTAGGTTTATTTATTATTTATACATTTACTTCGTTTAATTTAATTATAAAAATTAAATTTAAACTCATGTAATTTTTAAAATACAAAACAAAAAGTATAATAATGTTGAATTGTCGAAAGTATTTTTTTTTATTAATCATAAATGTTGTACAACGATACAGAATACGCGGACAACGGTATGGATTATTAGATATTATTATTGCTTAAAGTGAGGATATTTAGTTGATTAAGGTTCAGTTTGGCATACATTTTGAATTACGAACTTATAAAACACGTACACACCTTCTGGAGTTAATTTTCTTTAATGGCAGTTCATGAAATATTAGAAATTGTTTATTTAATTACTAATACAGGAAAACTGTAATCTAATTTTATATCGCATCCGTCTAAAATATTAAATCATTACATGTTGTACAGTTTTCAGTATTTACGATACTAAAATGAAATAGATGTATTTCGAACTTTGAAGCAAATGTACGTAGTGAAAATTGGGTATAAAAATTTGATTATCTAGTCTTTTTCGGGACGATGGGACAAAATTTAGTTTGCCCGTTGCAGTTTTTCACTTCATCATCATCATCATCATAATTCATTAATCTTGTTAAGATTGGTGAACAGCTAATTTGAACTATCAGAATTCTATGGATAGGGCAATTTGTTTCATGTTACTACAGTGGCGGCTGGTGGTTAACAATCTCGCGATTGCAGTTACACCCTTACCCCTTTCCCAATATACACATAGAAAAATTATTTTGTTTCACACAACATCACAAAGTAACATCAATAATACCAAAGTCAACAAAGTGTACTAAAAATACAAAAACCTTTTATTATGAAGTTTAGATTATCAATCCCAAGGTAAAAATCACATTACTTTAAACCAAAATATAGTTGAAATTTATTTCCGCATGAATACTTCATAGTGGACAAATAGAGAAAGTTGAGAATATGAAGGAGGTAGCATAGACGAGAAAATAAAAAAGTAAACTCAAAGAGCTTTAAACGAATTTGTAAAACTAAATAAAAAAAAATTAGTAAAATATAAATGTAGAACTACAAAAAAATTGACTGATGAAACGTTATTATATTCTAATGGTGCTGAGAAAATTATTGTAAATTAGTGAACACGATGGAACTACGACTTCACGATTTGGAGATACGGTTACATTATTATCAAACTTATACAGACAGTACAACATTCTTCTTCTTTTAAAAAAAAAAAAAATAATAGTAAAAAAAAGTTGAGTGTGTGTCACGGATACAAAATCTATCAAGACTGAGCAACCACAATGAAACTGTTTCGAAAAAAAAATATTTTTTTATAACCCAGTTACTGAGTTGTCCTCCCGGTATAAATAACTCTCTGTGAGAAAATTTATGTGAGATATATTAGGGAATATTTAAATCTTTATGTAAGGTGGCTGTTACCACGGTACAATCCTTAAGATTTTATTTTGAAATATTCGCATTATTTGTACTTCGAAATGTGATTGACGTGTATAAACTAACGCTATGATGATAATGAAATTTGGGGGAAACTAAATATTAATTGCAAAATTAGGTTAAACGGACGTCGAATGTCTCGACAATCTGATAAACTTGGTTTATAGATTAAGGACGTTTAAAAAATTTAAAAAAAAAGTAAAATGAATAAAATATAAAAAATGAAACCGTGAAGAAAAACAAACTGGTAGAGTAAATGAGAAGAAAAAAATGAAGAACGAGAGAGCAGATTGCTAATATCCCACGTATAAACGCCCTCTAAAGTAGATTGAAATTTACAATAAAATATCAATCTCTGTTCTTCACAAGGTGGGTGGGCGATGCTCAATAATACAATAAGAAAAAGAAAAAGACAACGATATATAAAGAAGATAGACTTTTCTTCTGATTTGTTACACAATGACGCAATCGAAGAGAAAGCTAGATCAAGAGGTCACATCGTCATATCTCGCTATATATACGAACCTAGATGATCATCAACGCCTACTGCAACAAAAGACCGGACGGTCGGTAAAAAATGGAGAACAAGACTGTGGCTGTTTTTAATCTTTAATCGATAAAGTTTATCGTCGAATATATTAAATTCCTCCAACAAAGAAACTTACGAGAATCTACGGAAAAAACTTAATCCGATACAATCACGCATGAAGAATGTTTATTATTTGAAAACATTACAATCTTTAATAACAATTAACCGGTTCATAGAAAAAAATCAAAAATCAAATAAAAAATAAATAAATGAAAAAGGAGCAATGATTAATTAAAGTGTATAATTAATATTCAACAAAACATTTTAAATACAACCAATCTAATCTTTATCTCATCTAGTTTTTAAACTAAGATGCTCATCAACCGGCACTATCACGATAATCTACAACTATATTTAACCTCTAGTAATTAGACTGTAAGACCGGAGATGGTTGCGATAGTATCTTTAAACAAACATTTCAGTTTGAAATTAGATATGCTAGACATTAATTCTGAATTCTGGTAGATCATTTTGTTATTTTATTTTATCGTGTTCAATTTGTTAAATAATTTATAACTTGATGATGAAATAACTACCGAAAAGCTTCGTCGGAAATAATTTGCAAATAGTGATTTTTTACTTTTAACTTTATCACTGATTGTTTAATAACATAATAATAACAAATTATACGATTATGACGAACCACTTTGACATGCGTTATATTAATTTAGGAGACTAGTACGCCAGAAACTTAATTTTAAGATATTATTATTTTTTTGTTCCATTTCTACGATAACTACAATTGAGATTGTAGATTAAATGCGCACATAACTTACGGATGTAAGAACTTTTATATACATTGAGTAAACTGAATAGAATCTGGAAATTACCAAAAACAACAAAATTAAGATTGGTCAATGCGGCAATTTTTCTCGTTGCGACTTTATGATCCAACACGTGAATCATAAAAAAAAGCTGATTTCAAACGTATAAATGCCTTCGAGATGAAAATATACTGAAAACGTGGACAAAACATAGAAGGAATTTCGTCCATTATCGAGGAATTAATATCAGCCTTTTAAAAAGAATTAGTAGAAATATGGTAAGGTTTGAACGAAAAATAATATAAGGTATGGTAGATAGTAAACGACTATAAGCAAAAGCTGAATTGATCAAGTTATAAGGGGCTAACAATGTTGGAGACTTTTCAGATGGTCAATAATAGAGAATGTTGGAGAAGAATTGCAATGCAGAATTTCATAAATAGTGTCAGTACGTCCTTTCGTAAGATAATGTGGACAGAGATGATAATCATAAATACGGCGGATTTCTGTAATAAAAAGTTATCTTGTTATCGAGAAATTATAAGTATCTAAAAATATAAACGTTATATAAAGCGTTTTAAAGAATTTTGAAGCAAGCTCGCAGGAAATTACTTTTAAAAAACTGCAAACCCTTAAACGTTGTATGTTTCCAATAGAATAAAAAACAAAGAGTGCAAAATACATATTGAGCATTAACTGTCTGAAATAAATTATAGCGATAAAGAAAACAGTTCGGTAGAAACTTACCTCTCGCATGTTCTTTATCTAGATTCACAACTGACTTTTTCCAATCTTCTAATTTTTCCTGTAACGGCGCAACCAGACAATCCATAATAGCGCTGTAAGAAATAACGAGGCAAAAATAAAATCTGGAAGTATGGCTTCATTATTCGAAGAACGAAAAATAAAATAAAGCTAGTTAGTTAAAATCCTCGTATTTTTTTTATTGTTATACTACCAAACAACATAAGCATACATACATATTTATATACAACTAGCAAGATTTGAATATCGTTTAAATTTGTTCCCTTCGATCATACAACTCATGGGCATTTGGACCCAGGTCACTGAATATGACCCTTACTAAAGTCATTTTTTAGTTTATATACATATATAGAGATAGGATATTGAAATTAACATTGTTCCGATTTTATCGATTTTGTTTATTATCTCGTACGTGATGCGATTTCGACGATTAGTAATATAAAAAAAAAATGAATTTGAATCTTATATATATATATATATATATATATTTCCAGGGAGTTTGAGTTGTTTTCGTGATTTAGAACGATCCGGAACAAGTTTTTAAAAATTATGAACAATTCTAGAATACCATATTCCTATCGACTAGTACAAACATTTTAAACGGGCAAAATAAAAATTCGTAATTGAACGTAGCGACGATAAAAGCCGATCACGTTCGCAGAAATGGGGTCTTCCTCGATAGAACTTGCAAACAGAAAGGTCGAGATGCGTTAGTAGTCTACTCCACCCTAGATAATTCTTTTAAAATATTCCTTCCCTTATTGTTCTCTAACGTTATAGCCGTCCTTTGAAAAAGGAAATTACATTTCACAAATAGGACGCAGAAATGGTCTATAAAATTAATAGCATTTTCGACTTCTACACTTCCTTATGCCTATATATATATATATATATATATATATATATATATATATATATATATATATATATATATATATATATATATATATATAAGGTTAACTAGAAAACGGTATAATTCCATCTAATTTGTAAGTTAAAATACGGCTAAATGGCTATTCTTTAAATCCTGTTTTCCGGCGACTGCTCGACGAAGAATTTCTAACTAGAACCAAAAACTATTTAGACGATTCCTCTAAATGCAGAAGCATTGCAATCGTTCAAAATCGGTAAATAAGACGTAATTCGTTTTGTACTCACTCATGTTAATTTTCCACATCTTATTAAAGCATTGTTCTAAATGTGTTAAATGGTCCCGCAGTTGATCTACTAATATTTTTTAAATCGCGATTAATAGACAAAGTAGTTTTGCATATGGCTGTAGTTATTTTGTCGTTTATTATAAAGTTCAATGTATAAAACTGGCACAATGTTGGCTCAAATACGCTACCTTTTCTAGAATGAATGGCATGCACACGTGAGTATATACTATTTACATCCACTTGAAAGCGTCGAACTTTTATATACGATTTGAATAGTATGTAGTACCGATAAGGTAACCTGATTTCAAATTTTTATAATAAGCCAGTAACTTCATCAAAAGTTTTTCCTGATATCGAAGAACGGGGGCGAAAAATATTTCTTGACATGCGCTTGGTTCAATCGTTTATTCCTAAAACCAAACAACCAGTATGGAATTAGTTCATTTTCTTGTAGAACAATATTGATTCTCTTTAATAGAAGTTTTTCGAATAATGCCGACATAACTGTGTTTAGGAAATACATCTTGTATTAATTTTTTCGATTTATTTGTGATTACGACGATTGCAAATTCCCACTGGATTGGAAAATGACAGTGCGAAGAATTGAGTTATGTATAATTAGTGTTCCTGCTTTAAGAAAACACACACACGCATATATATATATATATATATATATATATATATATATATATATATATATATATATATATATATATATCAAACTATAAACTAGTATGTAGAAGATCATTAAAAATTCCAAATAAAAAAAATAGGTAGGTATAAAGTTCAACTACATTATAAATAATTTTCTCTCTTAAATTATAATACATGAGTTAACCTAACCTTAATGCTCCACATTTAATGTACATACGAGATTCGTTTTTGTCCAGTTTCAGTTATCATGGCATCCTATAATGAAAAGCCCGCGTTTCGTGTGGAACATTATTTTCGGCACGAATCGATCACGACAGTACAAAAAGAGTTTTGAAAAGAATTCAAAGTTACGCGGTGTAAATCTGTACCACATCACAATTAAATTTTAATGTGAATTTAAAACTTTCGAGAGGCAACTCCTGCAACAGATTAAAAACGTCCTGGATAAAACCGGTTTGTACCATCACAACATCGATCTAGTTCTGGCAGCGATCATTCCGTGTCCTGGACACTCTGCTCGTCGTCATGCTGCTTCTTTAAATCTGTCGAGAAAAACTGTTCTGCTGGAAGACTTGAAATTTTATTCTTATTTTTCACAGCTGCAACTTCTCTCCAACTGCCTCTCTTATGCAGATGACCATACTCCTATACTCGAAAGGTAGTGACCTCTCCCATTGTATGACATCTCTTCAATCCACATTAAATTCTGTTAATTTCTTTTTATCTCAATCACATTTAAGTGTGTGTTTAACCGAGACAGTATTTACCATATTCACACTGAAGCGGTGCAATCCTGATCTACACTCCTTCATTTTGGAAAATGTGCCGATTGCCTTTGTCAAGTATCATTCTTATTTAGGTGTCATTCTCGACCAAAAACTACTATGGGGGCTACATATCAAAGCCACATTAACAAAAGTCACTGGAGTTATAAATGTTATGAAGTCATTAAGTTCAACTTGGTGGGGTGGGGATCCAATTATCCTTCGTCTTCTCTACACCTCACTTATCCATTCTCGATTGGAGTATGGGAACTACCTGTTCCATTCAGCCCCTGCTTCGCATCTTAAGAAAGCTACAGTGTTGCAAAATACCTGTTTGAGGTTAATGTCTGGAGTCTTTGTGTCAACCCCTAAATTTGTATTAGAATCTGAAGCTCTTATCCCCCCTCTTCAGCTGAGGGCAATTTATCTTGCAGAGAAATATATCCTAAAGGGCTATGAGTGAGTACCTGATAGCATATACAATAAATTCTAGTGGATTTACACTAATTGAAGATTTACTCATAATAAAATTCCACTCTTAGCATTGAGGGCTAATTATTGGCATCCTCGCATTAACCTTATCATTCCCAAAGTCCCTTTAAAGTATACCTCCATTCCCTTTGAATGTAGTTTTTTAGATCCAGAGGTACATACCAATGACTTTCATTTCCTAATCGGATAGGGTAATTCTAGGATAGTGAATAGCCTTTTCAGGTCAGTTATCATGCATAAGTGGCCTAATCATTTGTTAATTTATACAGATGGGTCTAAGAGAAATGCCGTACCCTTTACGGACGCGGAATTCTATATACCTCAACTGGCTATCAACAAATCATATCGTTTACCGAGTTTCTCCACTGTGTTTATAACAGATTCTTAAAGCTTTGCAATTTGCATGAGTTAATATTACATGTGCAAATGTATTTATTCTATCTGATTCCTTAAGTGTGCTGAATGCCATCCAAAATCCCAATCGTACATTCTAAACTAATAGAATTATTCTGGCAATAATAGAAAATATAATGTATCTACAATAAAAGAATGTCCATGTGAAATTTACATGAATCCCAGCTCACATCGGGATCAAAGATAATGAAATTTGTGATCAGGCAGCCAAAATGAGGTCTCCAGAGGCCTACTGATCCTTGCGATTCCCTCCACATGTTTAGCTGCGTCTGCAAAGGCGGATTTGCTTCATCGCTGGAGCTCCGTGTTCTGTACTCGTAACAATTTCTATAGACAAATTCAAACAAGTTTACCCAAGCAATCTCTCTTTCTAATTAAGCCTCCACATTCAATACCGATCCGTAAATTTTTCTCTATTTTAATTCGTATTAGGTCAGGACATAATCTGCTGCACAGCCATCTCCACCGGGTAGGGCTGGTTAGTTCCAGTACTTGCCAGTCCCCGTTGGACTGTGGTTCGACAGCAGACATTAATCATGTCATTTTTCATGCAGTCTATATAGTGTACACAGAAAAACTTTAATCAAGACATTCCTACAGTTAGGTATCTTCCCTCCATACTCTATTGCATACCTCCTATGCTTAAATAATCCTTCTGTGTCAATAGCACTGGCCTCTTATATATATAAATCTAATATTATTTCGTAATTTTCACATCCATTTATAGTGTATTATCCCTGTCTTAGTTTCGTTAATTACCTCTCTATTTCATAACTCATCTGTTAGCGTTAGCGTTTAGTTTATTTTAATTTGTTTGTGTGACAATAAAGAATAATAATTCTTATAAACTGATAATAACTCAGAAATTCAAAAATTCCAAATTTCCGGCCATGTACAATGAAAAATTTCTGGTGAAATGATGCTGGAAAAAATCGAAGATGAAGAGATCGATTTTAACAATCCTTTGCCTGTAGATTTACCTGTTTTGATGAGCGACGAAGCTCATTTTCAGATATCTGGATTCGTAAACAAACAGAACTGCCGGGTTTGAATCTAATTCGAATTCAATTGAACAGAATCCGTCACACAGCTAGCGAGCAACCGTCTGGGCTGGAGTGGCAAAGTGAGAATAGTGGGCCTTATTTTTTTCACTGGTACTGTTAACGGAACGCGTTGTATCGAAATAATAAACTTGTTTTTGTTTCCCTCACTTCATCTAGGTCGTCGTCTTGATCGTACATGGCTTCAACAACATGGTGCGACGTGTCTGTTGGGCATTCGGCAGAAACGCTCGCAGTACTGAAAGAAGCGCTTGAAGCCGTTGTTCTTACAGTTGGCATTAATTCTTACAGGTTGTTATCATACCACTTAACCAGGTCAAAAGAGTACGACAGACTTGGAACCGCATATGTGTTGATTAATATCACATTGCCTCTGGTATTTAAACACGTTCCCATATAGAATCTACTCTTTGTAAAATCTAGTTTTCAGGGTTTCTTTAGTATTCGTATGATGTATATCAATTAGTTTTATTGCTTCTAGACATACGTATTGTTCTTCTTCGCTCAGATCTGTGATTATTTTTTTATTGGTTAATTGAAATCTCCCAGTCAGACAGCGTCATAATACCTTTTTGCATTATACTCATTTGCATTCTTGCGTCATCGTTAAATTTATTTGTGATTGCACGTAGCTTGCACAATTTATTTTTAGAGTTAACGTATAATTTTATATCGAGTAAATTATTTTATATTTTTAAACTTTCAAATCCGTAATTAGTTCTATTTAGAGTAGGAATGAGTAATTTAACGACAAACAAGATCTCAACGCATTGAGTAAGTCTTCTGTCTTCTTGACATAGGCCTTTTTTATTTATATTCTCCTTGATTTCGTGTTGCACACTGACAGTTACACGTCGTAGTATACTTCTTATTTTAGAGTTTATTTTGTACATTCGACGCACGTCGATCACGTATTAATGAGGGGCTGAATTATCATTATTATTATTTACGAACAGTTTAAACTTTGATTAATGTTTTCTACCGCCAAACAAATATTTTATTCACTCGTTTAATTTTTTTTGATTATATGTAATAATTTTTTCAGACATTTTCACGTTCATTTAATGAATAATCTGTCTGAAAAAATTATATTTATATAGTTCGCAAATTACATGCGATACAAATTTTTAAAGGTATTTTTAATCAACATGAATTATTATTACATTTCGATACGTGTAAGAATTATTTTGTTCATTATTATTATTGCACAAAATTTGTACTGAAATTTATTTCTGTATTTTGTACGAAATAAACATGATTTGATTTGAGTAATTTCTTTTATACCGCGATAAAGTAAAGTTGTTTTATAGATTCGACCTAGACGAAATAGTTACGGTTAATTTCAAACGCACAGTTTAGTACAAGTCTACAAAATATCTGAATAAAAATAATATTCCCATAAACAAGTACGAAAAAAAAGAACTTCATCATAATTTTTTCCCTATATCTAGCTAGTGCTATCAATAGTGAGTATAACATCTGTAGTTACTCGAGCGCACTCCTTCCATTGAAGGTGGCCTAGAATGTATAAATTGGATTTATTTGATCAAGTCCAATGGTTTGACCATCTGCAATCTTCGCAGCTCTGATGAGTTATCCAGCAAATTGACTGCTGTCCAGTTAGGGTGATCATGCAACTTTGTTGCATGTTTTATTACTTCCTGTTTTATCACATCAGTAACATATGATGGAACATGTAGCTCACGATATTTGCAATGGTTCGTAGAGTTTTATTCTGGAATCGCTAAATTAGTGTTATATTTGTTCTAGCACTGCAGCCCCATATTTGACACCCGTATCTCCAAACAGGAGCAAGTATTTGTTTATAATGAGTGTGTAAAAAATATAGTTTTCTAAAAATTCCATTTTCTGTCTTCCCGTTATTGTAATAAATTTCGGTCTGAATTTTTGGAACCTCGTCGAATTTAAATAAATTTTACAAGTCTGCGGTAGTATCGGTCAAAGCGAATGAAAAAAAAACAACTCAAAAATATTTCTATTAGTTACCAACTTATTTTATATTAAGTTTAAGTAAGCTATCATTTTTTAACGTGGTCAAAAGTGTACATGTTAAAATTATTTAAGAATAATAAATATGGGAGTATTCGTAAAAGTATCATTAGTGAAATAAACCGCTCAAATTTATCGAACAATAATAAAAACCGCAATAAAGTACGTTAATCTGCGGCGAAGACATTTTTATCTATCATTAAAGCTTAAACTATCAGCTGCTTTCGACTGTACAACAAAGCTCGCTACCCGTGGGATTCGTGGAAGAAGTAACTAAACGAACACATAGACTATTATAGTTATTATTCTTTTCGGGTAATTTCTTTATACCGCGATAACATAAAATCGATTTACTTAGAACATCATAATAATACTTAATCAAGACAGCATAATTATGGTTAATTTCGAAGATAAGATAAGTTAAAATATCTACGATATAAATATATATTATACATATAAATATTTATATAAACTTGATCATCAAAATTATAACCGAGATCATTCAGACATATTAATGTTTACATCAACTTCGTAAAAATTTTAAAATATTTAACGCGAAAAATCAAAATCATTGAAACTTTCGTGGTTATTATCACCCACGGGTCGAATTTTTGCGGTGAAAACCACGACGTCAGCGGAGATACTTGTAATATACATCTTCAAACCAAACTATTCCACGAATGTGAAAAATTAATTAAATCGTGATAGACCAAACGGGGAACACATTTTAATAAACACAAAATAAAGAAAAAATGGGATTATTATTTTTTTTACGAGTAGCTATTGCCTATATGATCATTACTCGAATTATTAATTACTTAGACATAATTACAGAGTTTAGCATTTATTATAAAATTGGTGAGAAGGTGAAGATTGTTTACATCCGAGATACTTATTTTCAGCTGATTGCAACGATATTGAGTATATTTATGGCTGATTACAACAATATGATAGACCGTTAGTGGTAAACAGCAAACTTCACATATTGGCGGTGGTTGGACACTCAGTAGATACGAGTGCATACCCAGCGTGTGACTAATATATATTCTGTTGGCAGCTGTTTCCAACCTCGATGAAGAGATTTTACCAATTTTTGAAAGCCAAATTGCTAAATCCTTCTTTATATTTCCAAGTATACTTGGCCGGATATGGAAGGACTGATTCCTTTGTTTTATAAGAGAGAAAATATTTGTTGCAATTTTTGTTTGAAGATGCATCAGCAAAAAATTTACCAAAAATATTTGCTACCTCTTCTGGATCTTGCGTGAGGCCTGCAAATTCTTTCAATGATATAATGGGTGGCGGCCTCCTGCTTCTGTTTAACATATTGATTTTTTGTCAAATCTTTGGGATGTCAGAATTTGAATCGGTATAGGAAATGAATTCCGCTCAGCTGTTCCGTTTATTTTGTCTGATAATTGAACGTGCGCGTCCTCTACAGAGATGAAAGTTAGCTAAATCTGTGTTCAGTCTCGTAGCTCAAAATTTCTTCAAAGCATTGTTTCGGGTTTGGATAGGCCACTTTTACTTCATGACACCACCGGGGGATATTGCGCATTGATATAAATGGGGACGTCTTTGGAACAGATTTCTCCACCGTTTCAATTATATTGTTGTTAAACTTATTAACCGCTGTATCGATGTTAGAAAGATTGGAATTGAAGGGTAAATAGCTCACGATACTTATCCCAATTAGCTTTTCTAATAATCCAACGCTGTGGTTTATTAATTATGTTTTTCCTGTTTATGTTATTAATCTGTAGGCAAATCACTGTGACATAAATCATGATGGTTTGACCATTGAAATTTTAAATAGACTTCGTTCATTGATAATGTTAAATCAATGGCCGATAGAGTGCCGTTAAAGGAGTTGAGTCTAGTCGGCTATTTATTATTTATTAATGATATGTATAAATTTTCATGAAGCAACTTTTCAAATATTTTGCCTTTCCTGTTAATTTTATTAGATCCCCATAATGGACTATATGCATTCATATCCCCGAGTAGGAGAAACGGTTTAGGCAACTGAGATATTAGTTCATTTATTTTCTCGAATGATGGTTTGGAGTTAGGGGTCAAATACATGTTACAGACAGTAAGTTGATGGAAAGGGGTTGATTTACAAAATTAAAGATTGACAATAACGTTCTGTATTAACGTATTTATTTGGAGCTCGTTTGTTATTGTTATTGATTCACGGATAAAAGTTGCTACCCAACCGGACGCATATAACCCTGACGTATGGTCATAACGGAAATGATTGTAGTATTTTAAAAACATAGACTGAACTGGTTGAAGGCGAGTTTCTTGTAAACAGATAATGGTAGATTTTTTCTTTACAATTAGCTGTTGGAGTTCTGTTAAATTATCTTGCAAACCATTGATATTCCATTGTAGAAGGAAATTATCTATCATCATTGTTCTTAACTATTAATTCCTCAGCTATTTTGTTGGTGAGTTTTGTTATTCGTATTTTTGTGGATCATTAATGGCAGAATAAGCCGGCTTTAATTGGATAAATATTGTATCCGCTGAATTAAGTGGGATGTTCAATTTGTTAAATAGTTCGTGGACAGGTGAGGATTTATTGTCATCATGGATTAATGAAACTATTTTTTCAAAGGATATACTCTCCTAAGAGTTTTTTTTTATTATTTTCTATGCATTGCTTAGCCGTCAATATGTTCATTACTTTCTTCTTTCTTCTGTTTTTTGTCGCTGAGATTCATTACTATTCTGAACACTAGTAGTGGAAGATGAGTTATCAGATAAATTTCGTTTTTAGCTTTTGTTATTTAATAATACTGAATCAGCTAGGTTTGAGGGGGATTGTTGTTTAAGTCGCTGGAAGTAGTCTGATCAGTCTGACTCTGATCTAAATCGTTACTTCTGCTTACATCAGAGTTAGAAAGGCTTTCAGTTACTAAAATACTTCTTCCTTGATCTATTACAGCTAATGGGTTTATTTCTTAACACCTCCAACTGTTTTCTTTCCCCTTTTTCTAGCTAGTTGTTGACCTTACGTTTTGCATGGGCTACACTACCGCTCATCAGTTGATAAGAAAATTCTAAAGGTCTCATTTTCGTAGTTTATACTCAATGATTCAGGGACATTGTCCATATCGTCACTAGGAGATTGTATGTAGACCTGCCGAATAAAACTTTTAATATGTTTAAAATCGTTATCATTAACTAGCTTTCATAAAAGAGGTTGGAGAGGTTAAATTTAAATTAAACGAAGTTAAAGCTTTTTCAATTATAATATGGGGAATATGCGGAGAAATATTTGAAATAACGAGTCGTTTAGACGGATTAATTAACTTACGGACACGAATGAGTAAATTATTAACCGGAATAGTGGAGTGATTTTGAACTAGGTTATCATCAATTTCTTTTGATTTTAAATATACACAAATACGATTGTTCGAGAAAATAATGCTAGATGGGTGAATAATTTCAACAAGAGCGCTAATATAATCTACAAATTTAATGTTATCTACAGCGTGTAAAATAATTGCGCTTGATCGCGGGTAAGAAAGATTTCAGTTTGTATGATATCACTATAGGTCGGCCGTGTGCTCGTCATGATGTACGACGGCACGTGCAGTTTATTAATGTTATCTAACTAGTAAATGAAACGATCTTACCCGAGCTGATAAGCGATTATTATAACGAAGTGAAGGTTTAACGTGACATGGAAGAACAGCAATATTATTATCGCACACGAACGTTAGAACACACGAGCGTTATAAACAACATACGTAAAAGACCATATTAAAATTGAAAAGAAATCAGTCTCCAAAATGAAAATTTCTATCAGTTGTAAAAAAAAAACGAAATAAATAATATAATCTTAAACTATCAAACATTATGAAAAGAGTTATAATGGGAAAATAAATGTACCTAATGATTATATTAAAAAAATAAAATAAAAAAAAAATAAATGCAAACTTATCGTCAGGTTATTTCGGTATACATTATACTATTCGTGCGGCGATAAAATTGTAAGCATGAATATAAATTAAGTACGCCATTATTAAAATAAAGTATAAATTAATTTAATAATATAAGGAAGGGGAAAGTATTCTTTAAAAATTTCTAAGCGAATCTGTAAAGAAAAAAGAATAATGTGACTACGCGGAACTTAATGATCTGTCGACAGAGGTTATATAACGTAAATAACAAAAGTTTGTTCGTGGCTATCAATTGAAATTAGTGTAACAATTCGATGTATATATATATATATATATATATATATATATATATATATATATATATATATATATATAAAAAACGTTATGGTTATTCAGTTCGTATCATCATTATCATATTACTATTATTTTTACGTAACGATAAACAGAAGGAATCATAACACTAGGAAATTCACCAATCATCTAACAGAGTGTATAAAATGTAATACAATAACAGATGTATGTATATAGAGAGAGATAATAATGGCCAGAAATATTTCATAAATATTAACATAGCACCAGTAATTTGGAAGCAGAATAACAGCCACAAAAATATATAAAAATAATAGAGAAACTATAACTTTATATATATATATATATATATTGTGTGTGTGTGTGTGTGTGTGTGTGTGTGTGTATGTATGTATGTATGTATGTATGTAAAAATAATAATAGGATGAAAAATCAGGCAAAAAGAGTAATCGGAATAATAATAATAATAATAATGAGTAGTAGTACTAACCTGGTGAAAGTCTTCATTTTTGCTTCAACGGCCCTATGACGTAAACAAATTCGTGTTAATGCTGTTCCAATCTCTTTGGTTGCGCCTGCAAAAATAATAATTCGTCAAAATGTGAAACTCGTAAACAAGAACAGATTAATATACAAATTATTAATTTGAAAACAAAAATATTATCCCGACTAATAGGCGCACGCACTAAATAAATTTGCATTTTATAAAATTGGCCGTCGCGCTGTTTCATTTCAGCTCGGACCGGTATTTTGCTCAGTCATATGCTAAAAATCAAAATTGTCTCGAGAAGGAGCAGTAAAAAATAAAAAATTAATACAATATAACCCTACTCGTCGGATTCAGCGTCAAACATCAGTTACAGTATTTATGAATTTGCAGTTGAGCATAATTTCAGGTTTAGAAGAAATTTCGCAATGGGATGATCGCAAAACATCTACGTCAGCGCAGCAGTTATTAACTGCAATAAAAACAAGCCAATTTAATATAACTTTGCGAATTTTGAATTCGATCCTGGTATGCACTTTGACGCTTAGTACATTTTTACAAAAAGAAAATGTTGATTTAGCTGCAGCCATTTAAAATGCTGAAAATAGCTAAGGTCTATTCGAAGCAAAGTGGATCATAACTTTAATATGGTTTTTGCTAAAATTGAAATGGTCCATGAAACTATTGGTTTTCATATAGACTAATTACTTGGACTTTGCAAAAGACAAACTAATAGAGCTAATGCAGAGGCAAATTCTGAAATCACTCCGCAAACGTACTATCGTATAAACGTTTCCATTGCATTTTTAGATACAATTATAGCACAGATGGAAGAAAAATTCATCACCCATAAAAATATTTGTAAAATATTTCACATCTTGATATCACTGAAAAGGGTTTTTTCATCGGAAGCGGAAGAAACGACTGCCCTGGGGGAATTGACAGAAATGTATAAGAATGATTTGGGAAGTTCTGTCGAAGTAAAAGGGGAAATTGAATTATGGCGAATACTACTAAACAAAATGTATGCAGCTGGGAACGCAAAAATAATAAAAGTAACAGAATTAATGGAACAATGATCCAAATGTATACAAATTATTAAAAATTTTCTGCTGTCTGTTAATTTCAAACGTTTACGTAGAAAGTAGTTTTAGCTCATTAAAGCGTTTAAAAACCTACTTATACGACGAGCGAGCAAAGATTAAACGGAGTAGCGCATCTTAATATACACACTGATATTGAAATAGTACTAGAAGAATAGATTTTAAATTTTAAATTTAGTTAAGTATTACTATGTATTATTCATTCAAAAAATATAAAATCATTATTTATCGTTTACTTTTTCGCGGAATTTATTTTACTTTGTAACCATCTCCCTCTGTCCTCAATAACATACTATAAGTATGTTCCAGTGATGTTCAGTATTTCTGCCGTCTATTGCTTCTAATAGAATTACATATTCGACGTCTAATAAGTATAAAAATAACTCTGGTGAGTTGGACTGCTTAGGGCTTGGAGTTTAATCTACTTGAGTTTTGGTTATTTACTTAAAGTTTAATTTAACTAGGGTTTACTGTTATAATTTAGTTTTGTGTTTGAACCCCCTCTTCAACCAAGTCTGGCTACGATACTGTATATATATATATATATATATATATATATATATATATATATATATATATATATATATATATATAAAATATCGCGGTTTAATTAGTTTTCAGATATTGCAATTTACTTACATTTATTAGTTACAATACAAATAACATTCGTAAAAACACAGAACTCCGAACTCCGTCGAAGTAAAATATAACCGAGGCCATATTAACATTACCTAGCTAGTAATTCACAATATTCATACAAGAACTAAATTTAATTACAACCGGAACGAGGACAAAAAAAAATAATAAAAATTGAGTTATATCATGAAAAAAATTTATTTTCGCCTCTATTTATTATTTTTTATTAGATATATAAAAGGAGTGTGCATGAAAAATGACGTCCATAATAATGGAAAATAAAGTAAGAAATAAGATATGCCTGCAAGAGAGACAAAAATATGTACATCACTGGCTTATGCGAAAAAAATAGAACATTCAGAGCACCAGACAATAGAGATGACAAAGAATAAGTGCGGTAGTACCTACAGAATAGCGGTAGTCTGGAAAATATATTGTAAAAACCTGTATGAATATCCTGCAGAAACAAATCATATTTACCGAACATCTATTTAATTTTCATTACATTATCGAAAAATGTGGAATATAATCGAAAATCATTTGCTGATTTTTTCCAAGTTTTTTGATTCAGTGTTGCGGAAGAAGAAGATAATGTAGAACATCGTGAAAAATAATTGATGAACCATATCAATTAATAGGATTAATAAAAACCATATAACTTCAATAAAGATAAAAATAATTCACATTCAAATGGATTCAAGGTAATGAAAGGTCTCATAATTTGTAGCGCATATGTTGAATATGATAAATGTATACGAGCTGAATAAATATCGACGGTCAACTGATTAATAATCTGGGACATAGGTGATGACAACCAGGTTTTAGCGAAATTTAAAATGAAATTAATGTTTATAACGAAACGAATTAGGGTCGACAAATGATTAATATGAGCTATTGATAAGACAAAAACTAGGGATTAGTGATAGATTGAAAAATATTCGGTATATATATATATATATATATATATATATATATATATATATAGTGGAACTAACAGATATGACTAGAAAAATTGAGGCGCCTATAATAATAATAGACGTTCACCGTTGCTGTAGAATCTCACTTAATGCCAGAACCAGGTTTGCTGGGGTCCGAGATATGCACTCTCAATTAAAGCTTGAGCTCTTATAACAAGCTTACCAAAAAATCTATGAAAATTGTTCACAAAATAAATTAATTAAAGCCATAGGGTACTATAATATTGCCAGCTTACTTAATCGGTATCATCGCCGACTAAAACACCGATTTTTAATATAATTTATTCATTTTATTTTGTATCTTTGTTTATTTATAAGTAAATTAACTGTTATCAATTTGTCAGCTTAATTGTACGCTGTTTTTTGCTATTTTTATTGTAGCAGGCCCCCTCAAATTATATTATATCATCGTAGTAGCTTTTATAGGTCGCACTTTGTTCTTATTATTATATTAGCTACTAAGGGTAAAATTTTGTGTACTTAATGTGCTGTATTTACGTTTATAATTTAAATAAATTATATTTTCTTCCTCTTCTTCTAAATTTAAAATATAAATAATCAAAGTTTAAAAAAATCGCTCGTTAGGAAATTACCCCTATCAATTTTAGTGTAATATTTTTCGACTAACAGCGACAGGTATTGCGAGGTAATTTTTCGACTAGTACGTCCGGAAATGATCGAGTCTGCAAAAAATTATTTATTCGAAAATTACAGCGATAGGCGCCATTTATTTTAAACAGACGCTCCATAATTTTTAATAGGAACACCCTATTTTAAATAGAAGCATCCCTATTCCGAATAGGCAGCCTAAATTTAAAATAAACGCTTTAAACATCCACGACTTATCTTTTTAAATTTAATTTGATTTTATGTTAAAAAAAAAAAAAATACTTCTAGCTCAAAACGGAATATATAACGATAATTTAAAAGGCGGCGCCGTGGGTATTTCGTTAAAAAGCGTGTATACCCGTAAACGGGCAAGTTACATTACTGGAAGATAATAATAAGGATCACGTCAAACATCGTTAAAGTCGGGACGTCGGCTTTAATAAATGCACATCTCATTAAGTCTCACGAGGAATGCGAGTAGATTATTAACTGGTTCGGTGTGGAAAATTTGTTCAAAGTCAAATTAACCGAATTTCGATTAGGACGTCTTGTCGTTGTGAAGACACAGATTATTCCGCCGAATTAGATACGATATCGATTTTCTTTCAATTACGTTAGAGGTATTAACATTACCTTTTCTCGAGGTTAAAATTAAAACTATTCGCCCTTGACATCAAGGACGCGGTGTCGGCGAAAGTGTGTAATCTTCAGAAAATAATAGCCAGTAAAACCGTATTGGATACGTAAATTAAAGGAAAATTGTTACAACCTCGAAAGAAAGTTACAAGAAAGCGTGTCGCCGAGGAGCAAATAATTATTTATCATCGACCGATGATAGCCATACGGAGCGAGAAAAATTTGTTAACATCGAATTCCGTAATATTATTATAGCTACTAAGGGCTTGGATAAATATAAGTACGTTTCTCATAATAAATTATATTTAATTTGTTGATTTTACTCGTTGGTAGATACTTTTCATATTTCAACTAATATTTTAAACTTAAATGTGTAACAATTTGCACGTAGCTCCCACGTGTAAGGGTATTATTTGTATGTATGTGCGCGGTAGTGAATTATTGCTAGTATTTATTTTATGTGTAGATATCATTGTTAAATGTGATGGACTGTATTCTTATAACTAGTGTACGTCTTATGTTTGGTATTATATTTGTTACATTTAGTATATTTTGATTTCGAATAAGTTAAAACGAAACGTGTCTACGCATCGCGATCGAAGGGTCGAACAGAATAATTTATTTAAATAAACAATTCTCCGAGTTGAAATTTGCGCGTGGTCACGAACCACATAATGTTCCATCATCCATTATACGTAATACCATAATTTGCATTATCCGTTTCGCCGTAACCCACAACAAAACGAATAGCACCGGTGGAAATACGAGAACAGACATAACTTTAAATATATATATATTTATATTAAAAGAGTTTATCACATATTTTTCAGAAATAAGTAATATTATTAGACAAGTAAACCGGCAAATATTTATTTTAAAAAATCCCGGGATAATATATAGAAAAATAGTTACACGATTTCTTTTTCGTTTCTTTTAATTAGCAATTTAAAATATTTCTCGTTAGATTCGAAGTCATAAGAGTCATCATTAAATGTTTAGCACGACACAACTATCAGAACGATGTTAAAGTAGGCGATCGTAGTTCAATAACAAACGGTGAATGCACTTTTTTATATAGTTGCATTTTTTTTTTTTCACGGAAACAATGATTTTCGTACAAAGTATTTTGCCGATCTATAGAAGTTCGCTCGTTCATGAATTGAAAATAAATGTAAATACATTATAAAACTGATATATCCATATCCGTTTTCATTCGATTTACTTAAACCTGTTTCATCTCCTTTTTACCCCCTAAAGACAGTTGTGATATTACGAATTGAACCCTTAACGATACTTCTCCGGGTGACTCTGTCTTGGGTCGTTGCAACGCTTGTAGATTCATTCCGGTTGTTAACTTTAGTTTACATTCTAAACTTTTCAAATATAACATAGATTTAGCAATAAGAAACAGTAACATAATTAAAATTAATTAGTAGTAACAAAAGACATTATCAATATAAATTAAAAATTCAGGAGTATATAAATTAAATGTGAAAAAGGGTATAAAGCAGGCAGACAATTCACAATAAGATTTAAAGAACATTTAAATTCGTATAAAATAATGATGGAAAAATCATTATTTTAGGAAAACATTGTAAAGAATTAAAACACAGAATCAATAATATTAACCAAAATTATAAAATTTTAAACAATGAAAAACATTGTAAAAAAACTTGAAAAATGGAAATAATAAAATAAAAATATAAAAATAATTTATTAAATTCAATGTTAAATTTTTATGAAGAATTAGTTCTAAAAAGTATATATTTATTTTTATTTTCTATGCGTTTGGTACGTTTATATATAAATTGTATTATATTGTGTTGTTTAACAGATTCACTATCAGATTATTATTTTAAAAAGTACCGCATTTCGTTTTAATTTTTATAAATTGTATAACTAAATTAATACTTTTGCATTTTATATTTCATATATATCGCATACATTTATATATTTTATATGTTCACTTCATAATGGCTAATAACCGAAAAGCTGTGATTTTTATAAAACCTTTAATGATTTCAACTAATTTCTTCTCGTTTATTTTAATAAGTAAATATGTATACGCATTATTTATTTAAGTACTATTCATTCAATATTTTCATACGCAGAACTTTCTAAAAAAAAAAAAGAAGAAAAAAAACATTAATTATTTTAAACGAATGCGTCCATACACAAACAAGAAAAAGGTACCAATTCAAATTGTAAGGATTATTAAGTACAGTAATAAATATCTATATTATCCGTAATATCGTGAAATATTTAAAATGGGAAAGTGACAAAAAAAAATCAACAGAACGTCAGAAAAGGGTTAACAACAACAGAACGTCAAGATACAAATATCGGTTAATGTACAGACATCAACAAACCCTTTAGAAGTTATCACCAATTAAGAAAATAGTCTTTACGGTAAAATAAGTTTATTCTGGATTATTATTTACATACATATTTACATCCTCCAGGTAAAATTTTAAGAAATAGAAAGCGTTATCAGTGTGAAGCGGCAAGTGCAATAAATAAAACCTTATTAAAAACGGATTTAAACTAATGTAGGGTGTTCGTCGTAATGTTCAGAAACTTTTGAACGTTACATCGAAGTAGTCGTTTAACGGATAATCGATCAACACCAGAAAACTGAATGATTCTCTACTTCAAAACAGTAAAAGACACTCCTTAATAATTATATGTAGACGTAAAATCGTTCTTGTCTCGCTCGGTTCATTGTACTTTAATAAAAATTTTATTAATATAAATAATCTATTCTAATAATGTTATTTCATTTTGTTATATAACGGTGGTCAAAGTAATTTCAATACGTGAGCAGTTTGATCGTGTTTTGATTGGCTGAGAAAAAATATATCCGGGTGGAGAGAATTAATGCCCGGTATAAAGTAACTCATAAGAGTCAAAGAAGTACACAGAGATGAAACTTAGGAAATCTCAAGAAATCCAAAATAGGAGAAGAGCTAATAGAGAAATGCTTGCAAAGACTACCAAGAGAAAAGTAAATAAATGAAGTCAATAGTGGTGAAATTAATACCGTGTGGAATAAAATTAAGAACAAAACAGCCAAGACAGCAAAAGAAGTGCTTGATTTAACAAAGCTCACAAGTAATAAGCAATGGATGACTAAAGAAATTTGAGACTTCATGGGAGAAATAAGAGAAGCAAAAAATAGTAATGATATGAACAAATATAAAGCCATACATAAAGAAATACGTAAAAGAGTTAAAACTGTCAAATTAAAATGGGTGGAAGAACAATGTGAAGAGGTACGGAAGTTATTAATGCTGCACGATTCTTTTAACTTTCATAAGAAAATTAAGATTTCTTCAAGAATGTACTGATAAACTATCCTCCTGGTGTTCCAAAAACAAACTGTGCTTCTCAACCAGCAAGACCATAGCAATATACTTTTGTAAAATTCGCAAATGCATTCCCCATGTTAATGTTAAACTTCAAGGAATCACCATTCCATGTACATTGACAACACGATGCCTTTGTCTGATTAGACAATAAGATGTCTTGGAGCGCCCATATAAATTATGTAAAAAAGTCTTGCACAAAAAAATTAAACTTACTCGAAAAGTTAGCACACACATCTCATAGTGCAGATCGAATTGCTCTACTTCGAATTTATCGCTGTTTAATTCGATCAAAGTATGATTATGATTCTGCAATCTATTCAACAACAAAGACAAGTAACCTACATGCTCTAAATATTATACAAAATAAAGTTCTTCGACTAGCCGTTGGAGCTCTCCGTTCAACAACTATCAACAGCTTACATGTAGAAGCATCAGAATTTCCTCTCAGGATCCGTCAAATGTATCTACTATCCAACTTTTTGACACAATGTGATGCCTTCAACTTTACATCAGCTCGTCCGGCACAATCTGCATTCAGCCTAAACTCACCACGATCAATACTGATACATTTTCAAACATGCTATCAACACTAAATACAACCAAACCATTACTCTATAAAAACTTAAATCCAGTAATGCCACCGAGGACAAATAATTCAATCAACTTGGACTTACATATTTATAATCCGAAGAAAAACTCCAATACTGATCAAGAAATTATTCAATCTGTTACTTCGCGAACATCGCAATCATTAAACATACTATACAGATGGCTTAAAATTTGATTCTGCTCCGTTGTTAAAGATAACTAAGTCTATATTCGATTCTCACTGTCGCAATCATTTACAATTTTATCTGCCGAACGGACTTACATATTTATAACCTGAAGAAAAACTCCCATACTGATCAAGAAATTATTCAATCTGTTACTTCGCGAACATCGCAATCATTAAACATATTATACAGATGGCTCAAAATTTGATTCTGCTCCGTTGTTAAAGAAAATTAAGTCTATATTCGATTCTCACTGTCGCAATCATTTACAATTTTATCTGCCGAACTATATGCAATTTGGCCATCGATTTCAGTATAAATACTGAACTTGAGTCTAGTTTGCCAATAATAATCTGCTCAGACTCACTTCCAGCTTTGGACTATATTCATAATGTATTTAACAACAATAGGTATCCTATAGCGGAAACAATTGTAGAATTAATTACTAAAAATACTGACCGATCCATTACATTCCTCTGGATCCCAGCACATACTGGAATTTCTGAAAATGAACTAGCTGACAGAGCAGCAAAGGAAGCAGCAACTGCATTACCTGTGCCTAATTTACCAGTTCCATTCGCAGACCTCAAGAGGTTCATGAAATCATCACTATTTCGGTTATGGCAAGAAGAATGAACATCAAACAAGCTACAATCTATCAAACCAAAAATAACACCTTGGAAGACATACTTACAACATCGGAGAGACAATGTAGTTGTCAGCAAACTCCGATTGGGGCACACTAAACTGACACATGCTTATCTTCTTAATAGATCGGAAGCTCCATTGTGTACGGCCTAACATTGCACTGTCTGTCAAACATATACTGACAGAGTGTCCTCAATATAGCCTACAGAAAATCTTCATTACAGCTACTGCTCGATGGCAACGTTTCTACGCCATCCAGGCTCATCCTCTTCCTACATGATACTGGATTGTATCATTTAATTTAATACTTATTTTCCTCTGTGCCTCTAGCCATTAGTTGCTGTATATGGCATATTAATTTAAATAATAATAATAAAATGTTTACATACCCGAATGTTGACTGCACCTTTTAATAAAGTGTACGAAACTGGTGAAATACCGGAGGATTGGTTGAAATCAACGTTTATTCCAATACAAAAGAAACCGCATACAAACGATTGTTCTGAGTTCAGATTGATCTCAATAATGAGTCCCACCCTAAATATGTTTTTAATACACCGACGGATATATAGAAAATTTGAAGAGCAAAGTGAAGAAACACAGTTTTGTTTTTGTAAAAATCTGGGAACAAAAGAAGCCATATTTTCTCTGAAGATATTATTACAGAAATGTTATGATTATGCTCAGAATGTATACATATGCTTCATAGACTACGGAAAAGCGTTTGATACCATTAGACACCAGTCACTAATGGAAATTCTTCAAGAGATTGGCATTGATGAGAAAGATACAAGGATAATAAAGAATTTATACCGGAAACAAGAAGCCAAAGTTCGTATTGATGGGAACTCCGAATATTCAAATCTTTAATGGTGTAAGGCAAGGATGTGTATTATCGCCACTTTTATTTAATCTCTATTTGGAAAAGATCTTTAAGATAGCATTAACAGATGAGAATTCTGGAATTAAAGTAAATGGAGAAATAATTTCAAACATAAGATATGCGGATGAATCGGTCATTCTGACTTGAAATTTGATAAATAGACTTACAACGAATGATAAATAAACTAAACAAGATAGGGCAGGCACTTAGAGTTAATATTAATGTGTCTAAAACAAAATTTATGGTAACTACCTGCTCGCAAACTGCAGGCGAAGTACTATAAACGGAAGAACAGTAGAAAAAATGGAGAGATTAAGATACTTAGGCTCAGTAATCAATTGCAGATTAGATTGTGATGAAGAAATCAGAATCCAATGTGGAATAGCCAAAAACGTATTTAGAAGGCTCAGTAATGTACTTTTGCAACCAAAGCTCCCCTTACCTATAAGGTTAAAGGTCATTAATTGCTATATATGGCCGGTAATACTATAGGGCGTGGAGACATGGCCATGAAGAAGATAGAAAAGCGGCTAAAGGCAATGGAAATGTGGTTCCTCGGACACCTACTGAGAATATCTTGGACAGAAAAATTAACAAATGCGGAAGTCTTGAAAAGAGCAGAAGTTAGCAGAGAGCTATGGAATATCGTACAGAAAATAAAAATTGCGTATTTCGGTCACATAATTTGTGGAGAAGAATACCGCATATTACAAACTATATTACAAGGTGGAATAAAAGGAAAACGGCCAAGAGGCAGAAGGAAGTTCGGATGGATAATGAACATAAATGATTGGACGGGAATAAAGGGAATTGGAGAATTAATGCACGCAGCAAGAAATTGAACACTAAAAACAGTCAACGCGTCAAGGACGTAAGGCACCAAAAGAAGAAGAGGGAAAAATAACTCAACCGAAGGGATAATAAAAATTTATTCGTTTTTAGGGTATCTAGACGAACATAAGCTAGAACAGCAATTTTTACTGTATATAAGCACAGAATTCCAACACGCACGCTAACAAAAAAAATAAAGCAACAAAACAGCCAGCGTTATGCAAGAAACATCCTGCATCACAAAAATAGTAGTATCCATCAAAGTGAGCCGCATATTACCATATTTTTTTTTGTTATACATAACCGCTATAAATCGTCGGATCTTGCGTTAGCATTGATTAAACTTATTAGGTGCTACACGAAATAATTCTAACTTTTGGCGAAGGTTTTCTAGTCAGAAAGTCGTTGGTTAGCTTCTGTAAATTAAACTATCGCGTTTTTTTTGTTTTGTTTTTAATAGAAAAGTTTCTAGGCAATATTTAAAACTACCGCTAGTAACTTTGTCTTGTCCTCCGTTGGGCTTTTTGAACTTCGTGCCAGTGGACTCTTTCACATTCGTCGGCAATTAGTTCGAAATTACGGATGAATGATAATTATTTTCTCAAAGACTCTTGCTTTCCTTGAAATAAACAAATTTGCTTATGTCGTACCTTTTGAGAGTTTATTTCCTTCTTTGTTTAACTTTATTAAACCGCGTAAGCTGCTAAAATGAATATAAAGTTACATATTCCTAAATGTTGTGTATTTATTTCTGCGGTAATAGTTATATTTCCGTTTCGACGATATATTCAAATTCGGTTTTACAATTTACGTATTCCCTAAAAAATATTTTACTTTTAATTAATGAACTCACATCCCGTGACGTCAATTACAAACATTTGGTTTTCGTTTTTTTTTTTTTTTATCCCCCTCCGGTGGCCCACATATTCTCTTCTGAGTAGAAAAAGAAATGGAGAATTATTTACCATAAAGGATATAGTAACTCGTTCAATTATTTATTATGTACAAAAATTCTTTTAAACGAATGTTTATTTTTATTTTTATTATTAATGTACTTATTTCATTTTATCTCGGTAGTTTATACGTATCGTCAAAAAAGAAATTACTTGACGTAGATTGCATTTTTGCATTTGCCATTTTATTTTGGTGTGTTCCAACTTCGAAAATACACTTATTTGATTAAGTTCCTAAATATAATCTTACATAATGCATTATATATATATATATATATATATATATATATATATATATATATATATATTCAATTTGAATTGGACAGAGACGAATATGATTGCAACCTGAAGATTATTAAAATACAGTGTGAATGCGTGCAGTAAATGGGAAAGTAAGTACATTTATTCAATCAAAATTCACAGGATAATGCGAATATAAGACGATAATTATAAATTGAATTTTTTTTTAATGGGTTTAAAATTCACAACTATTAATGACAATATGCAGAATAATAAATTCCACAATACGACTCTATAAGAATCCGAATACTCGTAAAAAACGACACACTAGATTCGAATGGACATAAAATAATCTTAGCCAATAGAAATTTCACATAGGTCAATGGATAAAATATAAATACTTATAAATAAAACTTTATGACGACGATTCGACGTTATTAACGGAATTAAATTTAAATTTAATTTAAAGAATAATAATCTAGAATAAATAAAGATTTTTTTTTAATATTACGATTTTAATTGCACAACGATTCACACTTCGTACATTTAACAATATTTTCTCCTATGAGTAATAACTAGTATAACGGACGTTTCTGCTAAATATAATACGTTTGGTTAAAAATTTGTTTTACGATGGAAGGAGGTGCGTGTCCACCTAACAGTGTTTATTTATTCGTGTAAAATTTCGATTAAAATTAGCCGTAAGAACTAGTTCTCTTAAAATTTCAAATTTCGCGTCGTCGTCCAAATTAAAAGCCATTCGCAGTCGACGCTGCTTTATAATAATTAGTCGTTGTTGTTTTCGCCAAATTTTACTTTTTTTTTCTGTTTTTAAATAGAACAGTGTAGTCGTCAGACCGTCTGGCAACGAAGTTTCTAAATGGAAAACGTAAAACCCGGGAGGAAAAAGTGAATTTCATAAATAAATAAATAAAAATGAAACGAGATGAAAGCAACGAAAATCAAGTGAAATGAGAACAACTCGTTGTTAAATAAATAAACATTTCTACAAAGAAACTATTTAAGAGGGCGGGTACCAATCGTCATTTCATCGTCGGTTTTTTCCTCGTGATGATGTTTAGTTTAACTGATTACACAGAATTTAAATGTACGTAAAATTGTTCATCCTTCATTATGAAGACACACAGCAGATGTATCCACCCACAAACACACAATATGCATGTTACACATACATGCATGCAAACACAGACAAGAAGGCAAACACAAACAGACACAGCTAAAAATATTTCGCTTAAACTTTAATTCCAAAAATGTTAGGCAGATTTTTTTCGTTTCGAAAAACATAAAAATAAAATTTGAATAAATACAATTTCGTGATACGATTATATTATTCTTATTAGGTTAAAAAAATTATGCTTACAAAGAAATGTTATATGAATATTGCTACCAAATACAAAATCCTCCCCAGACGTAAAAAGAAAAAAACGATTTGGCGTTTGTGGTTGAAAATACCGTTAACATATATTAAAAATGTAATACTCTAGGGGAGCGTGTCCACGTTAAGGATATTGAAGACCTTGGTTGCCTCATTTCAAAATTCAAGAACCCAACGAACGGTCGTAAAATACTTTGGTGGCGCGCTTTTACGAATTTAGTTCCTTGGTGATAAATTGTAGTAGACTTTTCTTCAAATGTCAGCTTACTTCAGTCAATACTATTAGAAATTCTTATATATATATACATATATATATAAATAATTGAATTTACATTTTTTTTGGCTGATTTTTTCCATCGATAGCTAAGACAGTATTTCTAAAGAGATACTTGCCCACTTTAATCTCGATTCCCGAGCTTAATTTTACGATGGACCGTTACCAGTTATACTTTTACAGCTTTTTTATATCCGGCCGACAGTTTTTGTCTTCTCGCCCTTAAACTCTCACGCGAAAGCTTATCTACTAAAATCTGTGTAAAGTTCTCCCTCTTTTTAACAATTCGCGACGGCGATTATTATTATAAAGGTTCGTATACATATATCCATTTCGTATCCGGAACTTACCATAAACTCAAATAAACTCAACAGGAACTTCTTTCCCGCGCCATTTTTGTATTTTTACACACACATACACACACACATATATATATATATGTATACACAATTATATTTTTCGTTTCGTTACTCGCAAGTTAAATATGCGTGCGCCTATCAAAAATAAAGGGGATGCGATATCCCTCGACGTTCATTATTTTCAGTCGATGGGATTGTTAATGTTAATCGAAAATGAGGGTGAACGTATTGCGACGGTATCGGTGTACACACACACATATATATATAAAAATAAATAAAATGCACAATTTTCGGTATAAGTAGGATGCTTCAGCAACAAAAGTAAATGAATAAAGATTAATTTCTTCATTTTATTAATAACAAAGAAACAAATTACTTAATTCACAATAATGACGAAGTGCTCTTTCCTCGTAAATACGTATTGAAACAATAAATTGGTAATATTTTTGCTAAATTAGTATTAAATTGCTATTTCGAAAATAAGTTATTAGTCGAAGCAAAAAGGAGTGGCTTAATATCTCACTGTTGCAAGTTTTAAACGTATATGTACTACACAAGAAAATCGCGTTTAAAATAATATTTTATTCCGTGCGTAGCGTATTCTGATTAAAATCCACATACAATGTAATTATTTCCTAGTAGAACGGAAATTTGCAAAAGACGTTTAAGTTCAGATTTTCTAACAATATTTTCAAATTTATCTAGGCATTCATTTTTACACTCTAGCTTCAGACGTTAAAATGAACAAATGCATGCAATCGGCGAATAGGTTAAATACGGTGTGCAGCGTTTGAACAGGGAAGGCTAAAAGTTATTCATGTTTCTATATCTACTTATAGAGATTCTGTTTTATTATCGCTACCGGCAAGCTTGGCAATATCACCTACAAACGTTGCGATGATTGTTTCAATAATGATTGGTAATATTCGGAGTACAAGACAAATCAAATCAAATCGTTCGTTCAAAAATCACTTTTTCGTAATATTATTAAAACAAATTTCACGTATCGGTTCGATTTTTGTACCGTTAATAGAAAAACGTTTAATTATGAATGTTCTTGCGATATTAAAGTTCGTCGACGTTTGAAAGGTTTTCGTTGTCGTATCGTAATATCATAATAAAAATGATTGGCGTTATATAGGATGATGTGAACGATCTAAATACTTTTAAACTGCTCAGATATATATTGTTTGAGTCTTTAATTATTATACCAATATCGTAGGGAAAACATGAACATGGGTGACATATGTGTCGGTTGTTCAATGAAGTTTGTACTAATAAATAAATTAGTTATAGTTTTTTATTACTACATTATGTATTAAGTCTTCTGTGTTTATATTTGACGTACCTGAAACTTAGCTGCATGGAATTGTAATTGGCAATCGAGGAGATGTCTATGTTGTTTTGGTATATGAACACTTATTGAAAAAGTCAGTCAATAATTTTAGAAAAACATCTCTAACGTAAATCTAGTCAGTAGCTTTATGTATGCAGTCAATTCTATCATAACTCAGCGTATTGAGAATATATCTGAGGCCTCTTCTACTTTACGTGACTTGTAATTTATTAAAGGTGGATTTTCATATCGAATTGTGGCACTTAACTTAAGAACAGGATGTTTGAAGTACAAGACTATCCTAAAATACCTGTTCAATAAAAAATACAATATAACTTCTAAATTACTCCTTAATATATGCAAAGCCTTAATCCTATCTCGAATCAAGTACGGGTATCGAGTGTACTCGTCTGTCAAACAATTTGTGCTAAATACACTAGATCCCATCCATCACACCGTCCTCGGAACAATTTTCGGCGTTCACAGAACTTCAGTTAATATATGTGCCCTATCTGGTGTCCCACCTTATTCCTTACAAATTCACTTACCACATACGGAACCAACCCCATCCTCATCTAAAACATCCTCTCCATTGTTTTCCCCAAATGATCCACTTCCAAAAATCCTCAAGTTCTTAGATGGAAAGAACATAAAGCTTCCTATAACAAACTCTACATATCTACTCCCTCATGCCCGGACAAACAACCGGGTAGATGTACTTGAGGAAACATTAAAAACCATAGACACGTATACCGACGGTATACTAGTGTACATTGATGGAGCAAAAGCAGATAAAGCATCAACCAGGGCGGAAGCAGCGTGTTCTTTTGAAGCATTTCGCTCGGTCTACCAATTCCGACGGTGCTTGACGTTGAGTTATATTACATACTGTACTGTTTACAGCATATATAACTTGCCAAGCGCCACTCGACGAAAGTATTTATTACAGACTCAGTTGTTTCCCTCCATTCCATAAAAACCGAAAGACGTATTAATTACACAAATTCAAGAGAGCATGGTTAATCTCGCAAATGACAACGGCGGAGTAATATACTTTAGGGTTCCCTGCCACATCGTGGTGCCTGGAAATGAGAGGGCAGACGTGCACGGGCAGAAATCTGCTGCCCTGTGGATGTCACCTAGCTACTATCCATGAAGAAACTATTCCAACAAAAGTCAAAACAGAAATGAAGGGCGCACTGGAATTAACGAACCAAAACATGGTGGCCGCTGGTGAGTGTGTCTCTGCGCGACTGAATAATTAACCGGTTTTACAATTGGTCACATTTCTCTAACTCATGATTAATAGGATCACTCTCACAACCTCTCCTTTTTGCTAAACGTAACAAACTATAGCTGGACGGATTAGTGTTTTATAGAAGATTATCTTGTTGGTTAATGTTAAGAAACGACTTCCGCTTAAGGGACAGAAGGCATTATTTGTCTTGATTTCGATATTATTTACATACTTAATGGAAATAAGTCTATCGTCGAGAATCACACCGAGGTAACGAATCTTAACCATTCTAATGTATTTGCCTGTACCGTTAGATTATCAGTTAGAGATGGTCTCCACCGGGTGAAAGAATCGTTAATTTGTCAGTTGTAGTATTGATGTAGCCACGATATTCCGAGCTGTAGTCTATTACGGATCGTGCTAGATCTGTGGGAGCTGTAGAATATTGCAGCGACGTCAGTTAACAGTTCAACTTGCGTGTTAGGTAAGTTCGAGAAATTGTATAGATAGAGTGTAAACAAAAGTGATATAAATTATAAATCTAATAAAATTACTAGTTGTAATACATAAAATTGATTGTATAAATTATTATAATAAACGGAGGTATAAAATTAAAATTACTACAAGAAAAGAAAAACGATTCTAATCGTGAACATTAATCAAAGCTACTAACTATTAACTGTAGAATGAAATTAAAATCAAACAAATATCGTATAAATCGCGGTTCGATGAAATTACCATGTTAGGTGTTTAACTCTCGAAGCTCTAACCGAAAGGGTAGATAACAAATTTAAATTATAAATTATAAATAAAAAACCGCGATTAATTACATTCGTCCGTTTTGTATAATCGCAACATCGAAACTTGTATGAGGTGGGATATTAAAGTGTGTAAGAGTAGAAAAAACAATAAAATTGTCTGTTTTATACGAAATTATAAAGCCTACTACTACGAGAAAGTTTTCTTTACCATTCGCGAATAATAGAGAACAACTTCGCTCTTTAATAAGGTACACGTAAATTGATTGCAAAATTATACTCGGTCTTTCCAACCTATACCGAGCACACGCTTTTGTCATTATTACTTTCCTCGAGGAACTTCGTCACGAAGCAATTATTATTCCATTTGAAAGCAGCAATCCCCAAATGTTATACGAATAACGAAGAAAACCACCCGACAGAAGAACACGATTTAAGACGTCGATAAAATGGAAGTGATAACGAACAAAGACGTCTCTTTGTCACTCTTTAATAATAGAATCGAATGTCAACATCAACAGGACTTGGTATTACATCGAGGCAGGCACGGATGAATGGCATTTCCTCATACAATGCGGGTTCACGTCCGTGTTCCTTAGTATGTCTTTTTTCTATTATCTTCTGTGACTTAGTTTTAATTTCGAACCGTAAAGCGGAACGAAAAATATTTGTTCCGGTCGATCGCCTCCGGCAATTCCATCTTCATTGCAAGATAAGTCAACGAGAAGACACATTCGCTACACGACACGCATTTATATTATTAACACAACAACGTAAACCACTGCTTTCAGAAAGAGTCGTCATTCAAATCTGCAGCTAGTTTTATTTTTATTTAATTCTTCTACATTAACAATCGGAGGTTAATAATATTGTATTTTTACGTAAAAATGTATAATTTTTGTTTGTTTTATTATTTCGTTTTTATTTGCATAAATTTTGTTTCTTTTATTTATATTGCTATTCGTAAACCGATTAATAACGTGTTCTTCAATAGTTCAACAGTCGTTGCCTTTTTTTTAGTTTACTTTATTTTATTTATTTTATTATTATTTTTTTTTTAAAAGAAAATTCCATTTTTTTTTTTATATATGTACAGGATGCGACAGGCATGTTAAACAATGTTGATACAAAAGTATAAATTTTATACAGGTGTTTATAATTATACAATAATGATTGTTAGGTGAACTGTAGATAATTTCCAATGTGTTCATATAAATATTTTTAATATGCAGATTTTTTAAGGCAACGAGACGTCAGCATTAAACTTTTTTAAATATTCCGTGACATCAACTGAACGCTATTTTACGACGTAATAAACACCATACCTTGTATCAGGTCTTAATTAAATATTCACGTTACCATTGTATCTGATAAATATAATTTTTTAGCGAGTCGCCCATACATTAGTGGGCAACAAAAACCCGTGTTCCTCTTTCCAATGCAATCGAAGTCGTTCCATAATACGAATAGAGGGCGCCCTATAATTTTTTGAAATACGACACGAATCTCTGTTGCATCTTGTAAAACTATAAAACGTACGCTTATAATTAACGCGTACGAGCGTATTTTAAAGTATCGTTTGAATCTGTAGATATTATACAATATATATTTAAGAACGAAATGGATTTAAGAAGAAATGATAACAGGTGATCAAAGAAAACGGTCAAACGGAGGCAATGGATCGGAAGATGATATTGTAAAAACACCTGGAATTCGAATTTTGAGTATTCGGGTAGCAGGATTGTCACAGTGACAGATACCGAATGAACAAGCGGGATTTGTTAAAGAAAGAGTAACTCGGAAGCAAATATTAACCACAAGGGAGCTAACAAGCTCTCATTGAAATAAGAATTTCAAGACATGTGATATATATATATATATATATATATATAGTAAATTAACTGTATGAATGTGCCTATACCCAAGCGAGAGCATGTGACAGTTTTATAAAAAAGCCATAAGACAGCTATCTAATGGATAACTCGCTGGAATACCGTCGATTGGATAGAACGAAACCTCTGGACTTAATATTAAGCGTATTAATATATACAATTAAGTTTTAGCATCCATCACTGGATGGAATGCTACTCACATATAAATTACAAAACTTACCAAATAGTATTAGCTAGGTGTGAGTTAACGATAGCAATAAAAAAAAAAAAATTTCCACATACTAGAAAAGAATGATTTTTTTGCAAATAAAGAAGGCTGACAGTAAAACAGCAGCTGTAGCAGTAGTAGCCTGTATTTTTTATTGGCGTGATTTTGTCAGCTTAGGTTAATCTTACAATGAAAAGTACAATAACAAAAATTATTCATTGGTATATCTAAATCTTGAAAATTCGAAGAATTATCGGGTTTTAATTATTATTTTTAATTTTTGAAACACACGCTGTTAACATAAGTAAATTCGCCAGTCTAGCGCCTTCAAAACAACTGTATATGCATCAACGCCGCGTATATTCAGCATTTTAAGCATATCATTAAATATGATCCGATTTTCATGAATTATTTTATTTGGCTTAAAACTAAAATACAGCCTCAATAGTAGCCCCTTAATTACATTATAACTTGAGAAAATAGTATGTTTATTACATGAGGAGACATTCGTAACTTGATGGGTAACTTTCAAAGGCAATATAAAAACTTAATCAAAAATTGATATAGATACAGAGTTATTTATCAGTACAGTTAAAAAAAAAAGATAAATTCAGTAAAGAAGTTGAAATATACGTATACCACGATCTAAAGATTCTACACATCCGTCACCTCAATATGACAAAAAAATAAAATTATAAATAAAAGATTTTTACATATCCCTCAACTCAATATGACAAAAAAGTAAAATTATAATAGTAGATTACACGTATCTTCATACACATTCCTTTTCATTTTATGATGAAACAAATAATGTTCAACATACCCAATGGCTTCAAGATAATTCCGTGAGTTTTTTATAAGTGTACCCACACACATTAGTGGCTTATTAATATAAATAAGTGTACATAGGTTAGGATATAACATCGCATAATAGCATACAGTGAACAAAAACTATGAACCAAATATTTAAGACACATAACATGAACAAAAAAAAAAAGTGGAAAACTATTAAACACAAACATAGAAGGGAAAAAACAAAACAGGTAAAAAAAAAGTACCCGGGAACGTAATCTTATAAAATGGAGAAAAAAAATACGATATAAAGAAAACAGTCGTAATTCAAAATTAAAATTTCAATTAAAAAATCACTAATGTAAAAAATATTCAAGTGACACGTGAAAGAATATAATTGTATTCACATGGAGTATACTCCTCCATATAGTTAAAAAGCTTCCAAATAACCGGAAGCAAGATCAATTATACGCTGGAATAGAATTGAAAGGATATTATGAATGAAAATGATAAGGAATAAAGAAGTCGTAGCAGATACAGTTAAAGAAAAAAGTAAATCACAATTAACTATCTTTTTCATATTTAGCACAGCGTATGATTCTTTTGTAAAATCTGAAAGTTATTTAGAAGGTTGTTTTCCCGATCAATTAATGCCTCGTGGCTATTATTCGATGTATACATAATCATTAATTATAATATTTATAACTAGATACTATTAATAATATTATAGAGACGTCCAAGATAGCTGAGCTTATCTCCTTAGTACGATATTTCTAACACTACAACCAAACCCCAGCCTAGACAGGACGTAACGAAAATTAAAATGTTCTTTTCTCAATAAGTATACAAGCACATAAAATTACTAACGATCAAAAAACTCCCCAGGCTTTGACATGATAACACAAAGAATGTTAAAACAGTTACCTAAAAGATCAGTAATGCTACTAATATATATATATACATACAATGCCATTGTCAGAACAGCACATTTCCCTATTCAATGGAAGTTCTCCGAAATAATTATGATACTGAAGCCTGGAAAGAATGGCACTAAGCCTACATCCTATAGACCCATCTCGCTACTCTCAACCATAGGTAAACTACTATAGAAATTAATACTAAATCGACTAAATAAAATTGTTGAGGAAAAAAAAGTAATTACACAAGGCTTCAGAAGCTCACATTATACTGAGCAGCAAATACACAGAGGAATTGAGAATAAAAAATACAACGAAGCAATTTTTATCGATATCTCTAAAGCCTTTGACAAAATATGGAATAAAGGTCTGCTATATAAAATTTAAAAAAATATCATCAATTACTGTAATCCTATCTAACAGACAATGATGATTACTCGGAAATATACGTATACACGCTGGAATGTCACAGGACAGTGTATTGGGACCCCTTTTATATTGTATTACCAACTGATGAACATGTACAAGTAGCAACATTTGCAGATGAAACGATGTTAGTAGCATCTGACAAACATGCTAATAAGGCTGTTGCCATCTTACAGGCAAACCTAAACACCATACTTAAATGGACACAAAAGTGAAATCTCTAAATAAATCCTGAAAAATGTACACACGTCTCATTTTCCAATAGAAAAATTTATAATAAGCAGTTGACTTTAAACAATATACTGGTACCGAGAAGTAAACGGAGTACATTTGGATTACATTCTAAACTGCAAGATTTAGGAAGGAATTGGACCTAAATCTGAGAAACCTACACTAGCTTATGTGATATCAATCGCAGCTGTCACTTACGAAGAAGAAGAAGAAATATAATTTATTTAAATTGTAAACTTGAAATACAACACATTGTATACTAAGTACACCGAATTAACCTCAGTAGCTAATACAATAATAATAACAATAACGAGGTGTAACGTATAAAAGCAACGATGATAATATACAGGAAAATTTGAACAAAACCTGCTACCAAAAGAGTAAAAAAGAAATACAAATAGCATAAATTAAAATTAAAAAAAAAATTGATTACAGTTAATTTACCTAATAAATAAATAAACAAATATATAAAATAACATAATTATGTTAAAAATGGGTGTTTTAGTCGGCGATGTTTGTAGCGCGTATACCGATTGCGTAAGCTGGTCATATTATAGTCCCCTATAACCCTGATTAATTAATTTTCGTGAATTTTACAATTTTCATAAAATTGTTTAGCAAGCTTGTTGATATAGGAAAATACCAGCTCAAGGTTTAGTTGAGAATGCATATCTCGAATCCTGGCAAACCGGGTGGCATTAAGTGAAATTCTGCAACAACGGTTTTGTAATAATTGTAATATTTACAATATGTACTGTTAGAAACTGAACACCAAACGGGACATGCATATGTTAACCGGGGACGAATAATAGTTGTATATAGTAGTTTTTTATTTGTAACAGTAAGGTGGGGCATTCGATGAAATATAGGTGAAAGAACTCGAATACTTTATAAGCATTATCGATAGTGCGATTAATATAATTATTGAACGACAAACGCGAGTCCAGAGTGACGCCTAAATACTTGACATCTTTAACCCATTTAATACGTTGATCGTTAATTACAATTTCTGGCAAGGGTAATGGGTGCCTTCTGGAAAAAAGAATGGCTTCCGTTTTCTCGGTGTTCCGTTTCAGTTTGCGACGTTTATAGTACTTACAGAGAGTGAAGGCGGCCTTTTGTAATCTACTGTAAATTGTATCGGGTCTGTATGAATCACAATACAAAGCTAAGTCGTCTGAATAAAGAGCAGTTTTAATATAAGGTATTTTAGGTAAATAAACAAGCTTTTAATATACAATACTATGCTAAAACTAATATGAACCTACACTGCACCACTGTGGGGATACGCGAAACAATCGAATCGGATAATCATCCAGCGGTTTTAGAACAAAGCCTTCAGATTGATATACCGTATGCCTTGGTACGTTACCAATAAACTGATCCGTCGAGGGATTGATACAATCGACGAGGTCATCGACAGGCGAACTAATCGCATGATTCGTCTGTACACTTCAATGAGCTAGCGACATCAATCCCAAACAAAGCCGATGACAAGACGTCTCAAGAGGAACAAGATTCCAGATAGCGTAAATAAAGAGGCAGAACATAGCAATGGGTGTGCTCCCCATACATGAATCCCCCCTTTTAAACATTTGTTGATACCCTATTAGGCTAGGTCCAAATTGGCAATAAAAAAAAAAAAGAAGAAAAAGTACGATATTAAGTGTGTTTTTGGCTAACCTTGAGTATATGATGGACGGTTAATGGTGCTTGGTATTCATCACATACTTGTGGTGGCTAGTTCCCAAGCAGGTACGAGTGGGTGATTAGTGTATGTGCAAGATACGCTCTATTTACCGGTGTTTCCATTCTAGGTAGACATATTTTGCCAATGAGTTTTGGTCATACGTACAAAGCAAAAAGAAAGATTTAATTAAAATTATTTTCACACACACATATGTATATATATAAATTAATTTATTTCTTCCGTCAAAATCGGAATTAAGTGATAATAAATTAGATATAAATATGCATGTACATAACGACAGTTTTCAATAATAATATCATAAATTAGCAGAAATATTTACGAAATTACGCGGAAAGATTGCTTTCCTTTATATCCAAGAAATATTATTATTATTATAATTATAAAAAGACAAATACAACTAAACATAGATCAATGAATTATTAGATTTTACGGAAGTAATTTTAAAAAATACAAAATTTGCTAAAACATACTAAAAAAAGCTCATACATTAGAACAATACGATTTTTTTATATATATATAAAAAAAAAAAACAAAAATCAATATTACCGCAACTACGGAAGAAACTTAAAATCTGACAGAATGACTTTAAAAGTAATATTTTTTTGTGTGGGGTGGTTTTTATTTTTACAAAATAATTAATCACGTCCCGGCAGGACACTTACTTTAGTACACACGTGTTACATAGGTGACCTAGTAGGTTAAAAGCCAAGATAAAATCTAATTATAACATTGAAATTTAAATTATTAGTGTCCGAAAAGTAAACGTTGCCAAAACATACAAAAGCCAAAATTATTTACATAAAAGATTTCGTACGTTTTATTCTATGCATATGTATGTAGATGCACAACATACATATATGTACGTTATAGATAACCTTGAACTTGTATGAATTTTATTCGTTTACTTTAACAAATTCAATTCATTTAAATACAATTCTCATTTTACTGTGCCCTTATAATTCATCAGTGTAAATTCTCTCCATTATAATGCACACCGAATACTTAATTACATACACGTTCAGATATTCATAAATGTATACACCCGCACGAAACACATACACACACATATACATATAAATAATTTCAAACTGTCGTATATATGTTGATTTTTTTATTATAATTTTATTATTGTCTCGTGTGGTTTATATAATAATAAAATATTTACTTCTAAGAATCGTAGATCAGCGCATCACACAGACTACACATAAATATCACCAAAAACCAAATGGCTGGCAGCACATTGGAATATAGAGGATAAAAAATTAAGGAAGAAGAAATCCAAATGATAAACAGATGGAAACAATATTGTGAACAACTTATGAGCTCAAAAATGCAATGCAGGGACAACAGCGCCGAATCACCTATATTACGATGCGAAGTGGAGGCAGCTGTTAAAGGATTACAAATTTTAAAGCGGTTGGGATAGATAACATTTAAGCCAAAATGATAAAACTTTCTGGGGAAAAAGGAATTGATATATATGCGAAACAATATGGACTACGACTTATTGGCCTAAAGAATGGTGCCGATCTATATATGTTCCTATATACAAGAAAGAAGATAAATAAAATTGCGCTAACTACCACATCATATCTTTAATACCACATGCGAGTAAAGTTATGCTTTACATAATTCAAGAAAAACCATTTTAAATACCTAAAATATCCTTAGAACATGCCGGTTTTATGCCCGGAAAGGGAACGAGAAATCAACTCATAATCATCGGACAGCTAATAGAAAAATGTTACGAATTTAATATTCCGGCTATATTATGTTTCCTGGATTATGCGGAAGCATTTCACACTGTTACACGGAATGTTATGAGGCAAATACTGAAAGACACGAGAGTACGTGCACAAATTATTGGAATAATTAAACAGATATATGATAATAATGAAGCATATTTACGCATTAAAAAGGAAATGTCGGGAAGTTTTCAAACTCCAAAAGGTGTAAGACAGCGTGCTCTCGTCACTACTACTATTTAACATATGTGGTGAATGGATAATACAGAAGGTTATGGAGAAGTGTGATGACGATATATCAATGGGCGAATATAAAATTACAAATTTAAGATAGGCAGATGACAGGCTGGTACAGAGGTGTGAATTGCGAATTAGTAATGGATAAACAGTTACCTTAAAATTTAAATTTAATACCGAGTATGGAATGCAAAAACCATGTTGTATACATTGGAACACATTTGTCCAATAGGGGAGGATGCGAAGAAGAAGTAAAACGCCGAATAGGACTAGTCAAAGTAGCAATAAATAAGCTAAAAAAAATATGGGAAGAGGAGTATACGAAATCAAGTGAAGTTATACCTAATGAGAACATTTCCAATTGCACTGCATGACTGCGAATCATGAACATTGAATAAATCATATCAAAGGAAACTCGAGACAATAGAAATGATAGCATACAGAAGAATGTTAAGAATTCCATGGACTATCCGTAGAACGAATGCCTCAATTCTGCATCAGTTTAAACAGCCAGCTAAACCAGAGAATAATGCCTATCATTTATAAAAGAATGTTGAAGTTCTTTGGACATAATATTCGAGCTAATAGCATCGAGAAGGTGGTCATTCAGTGAAAAGTACACGGTACTAAGCATATTCTGCCGTCGAAATGCACAAAGCCATTGCTATGTTCGAGGCCTCTTTTTTTTTAAAGAAAAAAAAATATATATATTGTTAGAATTAATTATTTGTTAAAATAAATAAATCTGCAGGTACTGATTTAAAAAGTAGAAAAATCACATTTTACATTTTTCTTCGATACAAATACTAAAATAACATAAATAATAACAACCATTGAATGAACTACAACATTTAATTACAATTGTGTAAAATTTGATTTTAAAAATACTACAATGAAATAAAATTTTTAACAAGTTTAACGGGCATCGATAAACTGTTCAAAAAGAAAGCAATTATTTTCTTATTCCGTTAATGATATAAAAAAATAATATTTACAGTTATTTAATCACATTATGTCAAATAGACGCGATCAGATCTAATTATAATAAATTGAAAAAAATATTAAAATCAAAACGACTCAGTCAAATTAAACGGAAAATATCAGATAAATTCTCGATCCGTAGAATAAATATACACTTTTTAATTATAAAATTACGAGAACCCGTAAAGCATATTTATACAATTTTAGATACAGTTGCGAGAAAAAAATTTATTAAAATTTTTATTTTTTCAATGACTGGTACACATTTATAAATTGTTTTCGCTTGAATAGATATAAAAAATGAACGTATAAACCTCAAAGAAAATGAAAAACTTACTAGTTATAATAATTTTTCATTTTCAGCACGTGAAACAAATTTTACGATTAATGAATTGATATTTAAATATATATATATATATATAAATCATCTAATTTAGATAACGAAAAAAATTAATTGGTAATATGGAGTTGAAAATTATTCGAACGACAAAGAAAAATTTAGATGAATTTAACATCTATTAAATTGTAGAATAATACCTACTTAACAGCAATCTTTTCTGAAACTTTCTTCAATTTAATACGAAAATAATTTCTTAAAAAAGTAATAATAAAAATGAAAAATAAATCAAATCGAACCTCTTTAACGTACTTTACGCGTAAACATAAGGAAAAAACGTATATGTTCCACGTATAAAATTTATTTCGTTTAAAATCGCCGAGAAACGAAAAATATCAACTTAAATAACGTTTCAGTAAAGTAAATATTAAATTTAAGAAACATCACTACTAGATTTTTGATAATGAGTACCATGATATAAAACCTATGATTTTAATGTTAGAGAAACTAACTGAAATAGTTAAATAAAACGAGAAATAATTTATTAATGTGTACACATTTTTAGTTATTTCTCACGATGTCGGTAAATAAATTATATTTCAATTCTTACTATTGAAATTGAAAATTATAATCTATTATGAAACTGTTCATAGCGAGAAGAAAGGGTAATCACATTTAAAATGTATTACCGTTGAAAAAATTCTTGTACACGTACACACAAGCGCAAACAATCTTTTCTTTAACCAGGCGTTGACCAACCGTCGACTTCGCTAAGTGCTCGTACAATCGATCGAATCGCACGAGAATACAGCTGGGAAGACTTTTAAAAAATAACAACTTCCGAAAAGGTCAGCCTCGAACTTTGCCTTCGAACTGTTTGCATAGCGGTTAATAACATTTTCGGCGTTTTACATCATCGATTAAAAACTTATGACATTTTTATAACGTAATACACCCGAAAGATGAAAAAGGAATTTATGTCCGTACAAAAAGTAAAATGGCCTTTACTTTATAAAACTAAAATTAATTTTAATACATAACCTATAAAAACGGGCAAAATTTTTTTACAATATTTTGATGAACCACATTATGAGCATAAAAAAATACACGCGTTCACAATTTTTTCCTGCGAAAACGTGTCAATTTTATTACTTTGTGACGTTTCGAAAATAGTTGCAATTTCGGATAATGAAAATTGCAAATGTTTTCGAAACGTCACAAACATATAAAACTGACATAGTTTTCACCGAAGAAATCGTAAATGTATTGCAATCAACAATGAAAGCTTAAAATTGTAAATACACAATAAAAAAAGTGTATGAAAAATGTTACACTAAAACACACGCACATCTAGAAATTTCAATTTATTTTATATATATATATATATATATATATATATATATATATATATATATATATATATATATACACACACATATTGCATAGTTGGTAAAGCGCTCGACTACTTAACGGTCGAGGAGTCGATCCCAACTGATGGCGTAAAATTTTCATCATGTAACTCATCAGGAAGAAGACAGTGACACTTTACTCTGTATAACATCTTATGCGCACTCACCTACGTTGTATATTGGTTCGAATGCTAGCCCATTTTGCATACAAAAACAACATACAATATTCATGATAATCAGCAACGAACGATACTATAATGATGATTGCAACTTTTGAAAAGAAAGTGATACCGGCAGATCTCGGGAGAAGATGGTATGAGACTAATTGCAATAAAAAATGTCATCCATTTTTGTTTTTTAGTACATAGACACAGCTGTTAGTATGTAAAAATTGTATGTATGCTGTTAAACAAACTTACAGCAAAAGCAAATGAGAACGTTCAAAGTTGATTTTGAAAAAGTCCATATATATATAATATATACACCCCACCCTTATACTATAAACATGTTATAAATATGACGAATTAAGATTATTAAGGTGGTTATGATACACACATGAATATATATATATATATATATATATATATATATATATATATATATATATATATATATATATATATATATATATATATATATATGTAATCTAATCATCAGGATACTTTAATTTTATCATTTCACGGAATACTAAAGTATATATATATATATATATATATATATATATATATAATATATATATACGCATCCGAATTATTAGGGTTAATTAAATTAATAAACATAAAAAAAAAAGTTATCCCAGTTGTTTATATGGACGATATATTTACAGTAAGACTAATACGCGACAGATTCATTGCTCGAATTGACCACATTGAGGTTCAGATTAATTATAGTAGTAAACATTCATCACGTGTAATGGATGTTACACGCTATATATAAATATAAACATATATATATATATATATAATATAGGATCAAATATAAATAGAACGTATAGCAAAAAAAAGTGACCTTACGAAAATTTGAATAAAATACGAAAAAGAGGTTGCGAATACGTTATCTTTAATGGTATACACGCACAGTAATAAACAAGAAAGAGCGTTTCAACCAGTCAGTTCAGTAGGTCATTGGACTTGAAATACGATTTTGATTATTATTATTATCATCATCATCGATAACCGAGCTGAAAAATAATATTAAAAAGATGAGTAGTAACGAGAAAGATAATATAAACGTGTTCACATACGATCCAAAAATAAGAACGAGCGAGAAAGATACGAAAGTTCACGTTAGTGTCAAGAAGACCATGGTAGAGCACGTTCTTAATTATAAGGATGGCCACTAGCCAATTAAATAAACGAGGTAGTAAATAGCCGTCACAGCTAACCAACGTATGTACGCGTACTCATTAACCAAACGAGATTTTAATTGAAGTACATTTGTTTATTAGTTTTTGTTATTTATATTTTTGCGTTTAAATATATTTTCCAATCACGATCGGACTAAAATAAGACATTACGACGTTGTAATAATAATCGTAACTGGCATCGTCTCGATGTTATTCGTTAATTTCGGAAATAACAACGACCAAGCGATCTAGTGCCAAAAAATAATAACGAAAAAAAAAAAAAAAAGAATTTAGTGGGTCAACAAGATAAGTAAACTTTTTAATATAAATAATACGAATGAATATTGCGAGAGACTCAAAACGAGAATTAATTAAAAATGACATTGTTCAAAGAGACCCCCCCAGTAAACGGAGTTGGGTAGATTAAACGAAGAAGTAGTTAACATAATATCATAGAACGTGTAATGAAAAAAAAAAAGTAGACGAAAAGTAAAATAAACGCTAATGCATTAGAGGCAAACGTTTCTGCAGTAATATTTTATGATGCACAATCGTGGACGTTTATAAAAATAAATATACGGCCATTTCGAATGTGAATCTATCGGCCCGTATTAAAAATAGGCTAAATGAGAAAGCTAACTAATAAGATTGTTTTAAAATGCTTAGATAAATGATTAGAAGTACTCAACGTAGTAAGTAAAGCGACGCAAGTTAGAATATTTTAAAACATTATCATAATTTCAACGAAATACAATTTACTACAATTATTAATGGAAGGCAAAATAGAGGGTAAAAGCAAAATATGTGGCCAAAGGCGAGCTTGCTGAATGTTGTATAGTTGGAACGGGACAAGTTAACAGGTGGTTTCAACAAGTCAAGATTTTATTTGATAGCAAGAAGGAAGTTATAGTGGTGTGAATTCCACTTCTGTTACCAGTTAATGAAGTATTTAAGGGTTGCGTTTAGTACCGAATATGGTTATATGTTGTTAGGGAACACAGTATGAAACGGGTTGCCATATCCGTCGTTTCGTTCCCTACGATTCCATTATGACGTGGAACACGTAACAGGACTACCGGATCTGTATCCTGTAGTTTGATAAAGTAGGGATTGTATTACAACGGCGAGAGAGATAATCAATGTCGACGTGAAAACCAACGATCGATAATGTACTAGATGTTAATTTTTTCTAAAGTTAAAATAAATATTATTTTTCATATATTACTTTTCTTACATCATTTAAAATTTATTTTAATTTGAAGATGGTGTAACTGCTGAAAAGCTTTGATATTAATTATTTTTGTTTGTATAGCTTAATGAAAATGAGTTATCGGTTTAACAGCCACATTAGTGTAGGTCCGGTTATCAGAATTAGGGATTTTTTTTGTTAAAATGATAATGATTATAATCGATTATCTGAGTTCGAGTGCAAGAAGATCTTACTTGTTTATGAACAGAGCAACCACTATAACTTGTGGGATGATTCCTCCGCACAGGGGACATATATGGCGAGTTCAATTGCGGTTCTACTAGATTTTGTGTCGTGTCGTCCAAGCGCATTTAACACCCCTTAACGGTAGATTACAATAATCTGCTGTATGATGATCCAGCAGCTAACATATTTTACATTCACGCAGTCTAGAATTTTTTATAAGGCTCTTCGATTACTACAACGGTATTTAACATACGAGTAACCTGAAATAAAATCTACGAAGAACATCGGAAGAGGTTGTTCGCTTCCGGTTTTTAGAACGTTTGACTTATTTCAAATCCTTTGGACTGTAATTTACTTATTATTATATCTGTTATATTAGGAGTAGAGGAATTTAAACAACTCTAAACGGTTTTATTTTCTTACTAATGAACATATATAATGAAAGTAGTTGTTTTCCTTTAAAACTTTAATAATAATATACAATAACTTAGCAATGAACAATATGATAAGGACGATGTATGGATAAAGAACTACCAAGAACTCGTAAAACATTTTACAACATTAAATAATAACTACCGTCAAAGTATATGCGTGATAGCGTGAAAATCGCGTGTAAAATCTCGCCCTTCATTAAAAGGTTATCTCGTATTCGGCAGGCCATACCAAAAGATAACGCACGCATATATAATACGCGCATCAATATACAAAGGTCGATACAGAAAAGTTAATAACGAAAAAAGACTAAAAAAGCACAGGCAATATTTCCCGAGTAGATATTGGAAAAAGTCCAAAGAAAAGCTAAACATAAAAAAAGAATTCTAATAGGCGTTGAACTTTTGGCATATGTTTCGATATATGTAAACACAGTCAAGTTCAAAACCTCGATTTACGACACCGATGAATCTTTTGAAATGGTGCCACTGCAAATCTTTATCCGCTCGATCGCAACATCGAAAACGCATCGACAATTACCCCTTCGTCGGCGCATCGTTATTAACTCATACGTACTCCCAACAACAACAAGAAAACGTATGAAAAAAAAAATTAAATCCCGTTTTCGTTATTATTTAAAACGTTTTTGTAACTTTTGCCGCTTAGACACAACACGCGAATGAAATACCGAATAATAAACACGTAATTGTTCAATATAGGTTAGCAAACTGTTTGCGTTATACATCATCTTATTTTTAAAATAACTCGTATATCAATTACGATCGATTACCGTTAGCGAACAAATTAAAAACCTTTATTAGTAATTTACGGTTACAAGTTTATTTTTTAAATGCATAATTCCATTTTGTATTCAGTCAATTCCGACTGTTATGACCTTCTCTGTAGCTTAACGTCTTCTGTTCTTACCGCACTAAATATGGATATTAGTAACGTGCGGGTGAGCATTAATATATCAACGGGGGAATCGACGATTACCGATGATTTTTATATTCACCTAGATCCTCTGTGGAAAATTAAGATATCTTTTTCTTATCAACGCAGCGATGTCGCTTCAGAAGTAACTGCCCCTTCAAAACGCTTTATTAAACTTGTTTTATGTCGTTTCAATTAAATGAAGTAGGTCGAATAACGTAAATAGTTCAGATAAAAAAGCCCTTCAATTTGAAAAGACGTTGTACATGACGTCAACCAGTGAAGAACAATCTCCAAATATATCAGCGTGCACGGTTCGCGCGCAATTCGTCGATAGAGCCAAGTTTCATATCAGATAGTTTCTTTATTATACGAACAATCTTACTGTATGCGTGTAATTGATTCTCTTTTCAAGTTTAGTAACTATTTCGGTTCCTTTAGAATTGGACGTTCATTACTTCCGAGTTTAAGCGGTGGACCTGTCCTACCGTTCGTATTCATCGATAACCACTTTACAGATTAACGTAGCTGATCTAAACGATCACGCTCCTGTATTCGACTCGACAAACGGGAAATACGAAGCCACCACACGAGAATTAAACCGTACCAAATTGATTCCGAAAACTATCAGTCCAGCGAGTAGACACACTGTCCCTTTTCCTCTTGCTCCAGGAGATTTACCAAGCGGTAGTAGTTTTTTACATATTCTCTTAGAATATGTCCCAAAAATTGGTGAATCTGTCTTTCACACAATCTGTGTCGATTCATCTACTTCTGTCCATATTGAAGGATTTATTCTTCTTTCAGCTCACGATATTCGTCGTTATATTTACATTTCAAGTCAATGCGTATCCATTGCTTCAATTAATCGTCTTAATGTGTTTTTATTAGCTTCTTCCGTAATTTTAATCACCACTTATTGTTACAAATTATATGTATCATTACCGTTTTGCCTAAATAAATTCGGCTTTTTATGTCATCTGAACAACATCCACTGGTGGTAATCAAATATCCTAAATAAACAAAAGAATCGGCTCTTTCATACTCTGGCAGCAGATTTGTGTTATTACGATTTTACAGTCTATTATTGTAATAATGGTTTTAGATGTATTTAAGTAATCCATAAATCACCAAATTCTTTAAATAATGCAACTTATATAATAATTTTGTATATTCGTAGATTTTTTTTTTCGGGGAAAAATTTACCCAAATAATGTTGACGTGTTCTTCAGCGAAAAACGATTAACAACTACAAAAATTCATTTATAATAATTTTGAAATTTATTAGGCAAGTACCCAATAACTTATATAGCGTATACTTATTAAAAAATTGTCGTTGGATATTTAATTATAAACATAAATTATTAATTCATTTTCTCTCAAATTTTATTAATTTCATGAAATCGTTCCTATTTTTAATTATGCGTAGTTTCTTCATTCATTCGCATGCTTCCATTACAAAATTACCTCGACATTAGTCAATTAATAATGTATCAGGATAATCCACAGCTCCTTAAACGAAACAACTTTATAACGTCACTAATTTAAATCGGGTTTTATTTCAGAATGTAATTTATTCGTGTATACATCGACTTACTTGCAACCAATAAATCACGTTGATCGCCAAACCGTTAATATTATAAATTATGTAAATTTGCATTTATAAAAATTCTTATATTTTAATTATATTATTTCATCAAATCTATATAATTATTTTAATTGTAACGTAAGTTGATCATATAATTTTACACGCTGGTGAGACCTCTAGTTATTTCCGCAAGATATCATCGACTCTAAAAAAAAAAAAAACATGGAAAGATACTTGCACTCGATGAAAACGGATCCGGTACTAATGTGAAAAACGAAAATCAAATTTCTCTGAACATTTTGCCAAATTAAGAATAAACCATAACGATAGGAGCGATGGAAAGGAAAATGAAACGACGAAGAACAAAAAGACACTTCTTAACTGGGAAATATTAACAGACGGATTCGAGTCGCAAAAAGTAGAATTATTCCAGCTACCGAAAAAGTTGAAACCCATTTCGGCAAGTAGCAAGAGCAAGTGAAAAGTGGTTATAATACCTAGAAGAAATAAAGTTACTAAGGGTTTTGGAATATAGTGACGCTTTTAAATTAACGTAATTCCAACAAATGCTAAATGATATTTATTCATTATTAACTCGGTTTAATATTTTTTTTTTTTTTAATGCGAGTTAAACGATATGTAGATTAACGTAATATATAAAACGTAATTAGATTTCAATACACATCACGTAAAACTGTTTTTAGCATTGAATCTTTCAAATAAATTCATATTTTTATTTAAATCTTTCGGTGTGACTTCGTTGAACATGTATCGCGCCTTTTGACAAATTAAGCAAAACGACAACTTATTTCCAAATTTCTGCAGCATAATTCCATTCTGGTTTTAATACAGATTTATATATCTGTAACCGGTTTTATAGAGACGATTCGGAGTTGTTTCAATTTTCAAGTCCAGTTCTTTTCTTCTGTACATATATGGATTTTTCACGATAATTTTCGTTGTAAATCGAGATATTTATATAAACTGTTGACAAAAAAAAACATCTATAAAGAGACCCAGAGGCCAGTTGGCAGTTTCACTAACACTTACCGAGTGCGAAATCTACACGACTAAAAGTAACTACGATAAGTGACGCAGTTTCATACTCTCGGTAAGATAAACGCTGGATGCACTTTTCACAAGCCATTACTAATAGACGTCATTCGTAAGATAGTCAAAACTGTCTAGTTATAAATTAGAGTTCATAAGAAAAATAGTTTTAATTATCCGATTATTATTTCATTATTAATTATATCTATTTACACGTCTACTACAAAGAAAAAATGGTTAAAAATTTGAACCTAATCAGGTTATTGTATTATTTTTTTCCCAAATATTACAAAGATTTCCGTCATTATTAATTATATTTATTAGCATGTCTTGTTAAAAATTCTGACCTAATCAATGTTTGTAGAGTACATCTCAATTATATTATATATGTGTGTGTGTATACGCGCGCGTGTTGTGTACACATAAACATTTCGATACATATATAAATAAATTAAACTGATTAACTTTCACTGAGTTACCGTGTCTTTTTTTTTTCAAAAGAAACTTTAAAGTATTTTAAGAGAGTCTTTACGTGACTAAACTCGTTTATATTTAGTAAAATGCAACTGAATTCTTTTATCGTTCTTTTTCTACGACGTAAGTATTTAACAACTGGCATTTTTGACTATTTACACAACTTGGTGCGCTTATACACAATAATAAACATCCTTATCCATCTGCGCACATTTTATGTTCTGCTTAACTTCATAAAACACGCACGCCATACACGAAGAACCAGGAAATGTGAACTAACTGAGAAGCGAGTTTAATCGTATACAGATGTCCTCATTCCGAATACCATCGACCGCAGCTATCCCATCGCTTTAAACAAATTCATCTTTAAGACCCTACGATAGTAGGCATCAAAATTCTCCGGAGACTGGTGTCGCGTGTATATCACGGTCTTCCTTTTAGTACGTTTGTAGTTGTGGACAGTTACGACAATTTAATACGACAGGAAAATAAAATATAACTAAAATAAAAGTAAATACTTTTTATAAATGTAAACGATTTGTATATAATAATAATTTTAACAGACGTGAAAAATTATTACCTATAATGATAACAACGTGTCCAAAAAAAAACTAAAAAAAAAATAATTAAAAAAACTAAATAAATAAAACCCACTTTAAAAAACGATAAATTACGATAATAAAACTGGTATTAAAATATTAATAGAAACATATATCAGGGAGATAGTTTTTAACTTTATAACAGGGGATGGTAATTAATACCAAAATAATAATAAAAACTATTAAAGTCGATCATTAAAATATAATTAAATTTAGTGAAACCGTCCGAAAACCTACGTTACTGAAGACGTTGGAATTTCTATATAAAGTGCAGTTAACCTTTTTTTTTTTTTTTAAAGATAAAACGAAAGTGATTAAATTTACGAAAAATGACGACAACATAGCCTCGATCAAGATCGGAACATAAAAAGTTGAAAATGTAAATGAATTCGTGTATATTTGGGCGATTTTAACAACGCCGGTCGAGATTACAAAGAAATAAAAGCAAGAATTATGCAGAAAAAAGACCCTTCAATAACCTGAGTGAAGTGCTTGGAAATTAAAAAGATAAACATGAACCTACGAAAAATAATATGTATGGTCTGTATTGAAATGTGCATGCGGAATGTGTAAAAAAAATTATCCGCTTTCGAGATGTGATGATATCGAAGATTGTTACGAATATCATGGAAAGATTACATAAGGTCAGGAATATAGGAGAAAATCATAAAAATATAGTAGAGGATATTAAAAACGTGAAAATGAAATATATAACATATAAAATCCGGGAAAGGTGACATTTAAGCCCAAGGAAAACCAACAAGAGGAAGAAGTCGACAGGAATCTAACTCACTTTGTTAGAACCTCAAAGAACACATTACCGACGCTAGAAATCGACAGTTACGAATGGAAATGGATGTACGCAATCTCCTATAAGGGCAAGCGATGGTGATGATAATTTTTCATCATCTTCTTGTACACAATTTGTAAATTGGTGTCGATATAATATGCTCGATTTTGTGAAACTAATTTTTTTTTGTTCTATTGTAACTTCTTTTATTATTTGTTCCATATACGTTTTAATTAGTCTTCTTCTGCATCGTTTGTCCGGCTCGTAGTTTCATAATTTATTACTTTTTATTCTATGAAATTAAAATGACAGTCCAATTTAGTTTAACGTTACTTCGAACACCATTTACGATGAATATAACGTACGTTTATTACTATAATGATATACATCTTAATTTATATTCTCCTGCATTATTAGGTTGTTTCTAAATTCTTCGGTACTAATAAATATTCTACTAAACTACCCATTTTCATGCATAATAATTATTACCGAGTCCGCAATTTTATTATTTTCATTCGTTATTTCTTCAGACAGTATGTAAAGTTACCTCGTAAAATTGAATACTTACCTAAAAAACTGTTTCTTCGCGCATTCCAGCTTGGACGAATGTTACAGGTGAAGTTATTTCTAATATTTCTATCACATATCCAGGTTTTGTTTTTTTTTTTTTACAATTTATCCCACGAAATTTACGCTTTAATTTCTTTTATCTTTTAATTCTCAGTCACTCGTTATCAATTTTTTACACAAAATTGTACATTTCGGTTTATGAAATAATTAAAGAAAATGACCTGCAGGAGGTGAAAATACAAATATAAAATTGTTTCTTAGATGACTAAATAATTTTTAACGTGTAATATAAATATTTCTAGAATTGAAACATTTAATATTAAATAAATGTCCCTTATTAAGAATATATATAGTGTATGCTTGTTAAAAGTTTATGTACTGTATAAAGGACATTGCGACCGAAAGAGTTAAATACGTTAAATTGAACGCACTACTATTTGTATATTAATTCAGCGATATAGATTCCGTTTTCTATCTGGTACGCTTTTATCTGTAACCTATTTCCTTTCTAGCGATATTTACTAATAAAGATTTGTTCATTCGTAGTATGAGTGGTGACGTGCTATACAGTATTAATCACACATAGCTCTTCCCATGTGAACCTGGCCAGCGTGCCGCAGCTGGCGGGAACACATACAATGCGGTAAGAAATATGGAACTACGAATCAATTTAAAATAAACACATGGGATATAAGTGAATGGAATGTTAGAACGTTGCAGGATAAAAAAGAAAGACCAATACGGAGATCAGCACTAATTACCCAAGAATTGAAGAGATATAAGCAGCATTATCGGAAACAAGACTTCCAGAAGAAGGAATAATAAATAAACAAAGTACAAGCTATACAATTTGCTAAAGTATTAGATAAACGACTAAACGGAGTAGGTTTTGCAATCAATAATAAAATAATGCCTATATTAAAGAGGAGCCATACGTAATAAGTGATAGACTTGTGGTAATGAAAATAAAGTTTCCATCAAGTTCTATTGTATAACATTGCAAAATAGTGATGTAATTAAGGATAGGTTTTATTATGATTTATAGCAAGTGATTAATAAAATTTCACTAAATGAGCGGCTTATAATACGCGGAGACTTTAATACCCGGGTTGGAAATAATTGTAAAATATGGAAAGGAATGATTGGTGCACATGGATTAGGGAAAGAAAATAGTAATGGTAAGCATTTACTTCAGTTTTGCTAACAGAATTGCTAAGTATTACTAATATCTTTTTCCATATGAATGATATGTATAAAGGAACCTGGATACACCCAAGATCAGCTCATCTGCATCAACTCGATTACGTTTTAATACGACAAAAACACAGAACCGACTGCTCAAATACGCGAGCAATGAGAGGAGCAGATGGAGACACACTGCGATCGAAATTTAGGTTTCCAGTCATAAAATACCACCCAAACAAAACAGTTTAAATACAAAAAACCTATAATACTAATTTCCTAAAGAACAGAGATGCGTTTAAAAAATTTGGGTTGGAATTAAAAAATAACTTACAAAAGAACATACTAAGTGATATGAGATCTGTAGAAGAATTATTGGAGCATATAAAGCAAAACATAAACTCAACATGTAGAAATATTTTAGACTATAAAAAGAAACGATTGGAAAATTGGTTCACTGATAGTTCAGAAGAAATACGATTAAAAATAAAAGGTAAAAGACAGGCTTTGATAGAGAAAATAACAAACGGAATAAATTTGTGGCTCTGAAAGCAGAAAAGGCGCTCATACTCGGCAACGAGTGAGTTAGAATAATATATATATATATATATATATATATATATATATATATATATATATATATATATATATGAGAGAGAGAGAGAGCGTTATTTACCGATTCCGCTTAAAATGCATCCGATATCTCAATTTAAACACATATTATCTGGCGCATTTAATAGATTTAAACAATATTTCGAATACGTAATTTTTTTTTCGAAATCTTCTTTTCTAATTATTAGTTTCTAAAATATAATAAAATAATACTTATTACACACACACTTCTAAAAAAAAAAAACAATTTACCCAGCATACGCATATAATACTACAGAGGCATACGCCACACACACATATATATATATATATATATATATGCTTAAGAGATTACAAGACAGTATTATTTTTTTGTAAACATCAATTAAAGGACCAAGTAGAGCAATAAAAAGCAAGTTGAAAAAAGGATTCATTCCTAAAGTTAATAAAAACAATCGTAGGTTAACGGTGAATTGAGGCATATGTGTACTATAGAGGGGGTATTATTCTGTTTTACGTCTGTCCAATTATTCTCAAGTATGAATAAAATCTTGTAAATTCTTCCACAGAATATGTTTAAACGTACGTAAATAACACGTTTTCACGTATAATATATAAAAACGCGTACTATTTACCGGAATTTCATCTGTACAGTTAAACCACGTGCGAAATAATGCGTAGAAAATAAATTTATGTATTAACTGAAACAACAAACATCGATAATGTAAATATTTTATTAATAGACAGCTGCTTCTTACTAAATAAAAAAAATTGTCATAATTGAGATATTTAATAATGATAATAATAGTTCCTGAACAAGAAAAGCTATAAATATTATCAACAATTATCGTCATTCGCCGAATGAATACTAAATAAGTTTAAAAAAAATTTATTATTATCCTTGAACTAAAATAACCGGTTTATTTTTACTACATAAAATAAAATACATTTATAAATTAAAAGGTGATCGGCTTAATTAAACCAGTTCGAGAAATCGTGAGAAATATCAAGTTCACGTGCCTAAGTGAGTCGGACAGTATGTAAACTTATTCGCGCGCTATTTATTTACGATATCAACAAATTAATGAATACTAAGTACTGTATTGATTATTGGATTAATATTTCGATTTTATTATTTTCAAAAAGAATTGCATATAAAATACAATCTAAAAATATATGATTGTTTTAAACACGTAATAATGAACATTCGGAATTTAATTAAATAATTATTAACGACGACAAATTTAGACGAGCAGAGATTTAACATCTTATATCACGTTCCATTATTTATGTATTTGCTTATTAAATACCTCGATGTGTATTTAAAAAAATTAGTATGCTCCGTAATGGATGTATTAATCGAACATAATGGATGGTCATCTTAAAATTCGATTTAAACTAGTTTTTATTTATAAAGAATTCGATTATAAGTTCCATATCTATTTGTATTTATTAAATTAGCGGGTTTTTTTTTTTTAGAACAGTTTATTTTTAATGTTAAATAGATTTTGTACATCGAATACGCGGATTTAAAGCAATTTAGAAATCAACCCGTATTTACGTAGTTATCAAAAAGAATACATTTTAATTAAATAAATTCATCGAAAAACTTTTCTTCGGCGTGAAGTTATAAGATTCGAAAACACGGATAAATCAATTTTGTAAACACGAGTCGATTTATAAAAATAAGTGATACAGCAGAACAAGAAGACGCAATAAATACGTATGAGAGACACGAACAAAAATATAATAAGTTTAATATAACAGCAAATAATTTTTTTTTTAAATTAAACAAATCGCCGATTTTTTTTTAATAAGTTAATTTTGTTTTATGTACACTAATTTATAGATCATATTCTTGTGCATATAAAAACACTCGTTAATGATCTTGTATTACAAAACTAATTATAAAATTTATTTATCCTTTTTCTTTATTATTCATTTAACGCACGACTAAGACGTAAAACTAAAATAATATCGACTAGACAACAAAGACAAATTTAACAAAAAATTAATAAAACTATAATAATATAACGAACTATTTTTTCTTTTAATTTATACGTCAATCCCCGGTATTATTTACTATAAATAAATTCGATCACGATTTTCAAATTCATACTTATCTTCATAGTAGTTTAATTACCTTCTCGAATATATTTCGTTTTAATAAAAATCAACTCTCATTTCCTTCTTCACTGCTTATTATTCCAACGATTATCATTTCATCGCTAATATCGACTTCCTCGTTCATATTCCCGCTTCGTTTCTTTTATAGATTCCGCGTAATATCGAATAAACGGTCTGTACCTTTTTCCATGAAGATATCAAATTTTTGCAGTCATATTTACCGTTGCCTTTTTTATAAGATCTACGGCTGTAACTCTTAATCTACGACTTGTTTTCGTATCTTTTAAAACATAACACACATTTAAAAAGATACGCCATTTCGATTTATCTTTGTAAGACGAGCCAACAAATTACGGTAACTAGACTAAACATAATATATAGTAGGAAATAAATCTTTCACTAAATCGAAATTCAAACAACTGACAAACTAGGGCGCTACTATGACTTTGCAATTAAACTAAATAATTTCGACCGAAATTCCCGCGCATCGTGCGTGACTAAGCACGGCATAACAGTTTCTTAATCACTGTATGTATAATAATAATAGTAATATGGAAAATACACATCATGAAGATATTTTACGTGGTCCATAGCTGGCCAATTCGAAAGAAGAAGAAGTAATATGGAAATCGGTCAAAACCGGATAATACCAATAATTTGGCTCACATTATCAACATCATCAATCGGTCATATTTAAATTAAACGAGACCCCGATCACGAACGACAGAGGAAGAGTAGGACGATGTGAAAAAATTATTAGAAATCATCCTTCATATAAATACTGTATGAGTTTAATCTAAGCTTCTTAGCTCATGGTTCATTATCACATCACATGGGTACGTATATTCCACCCCGCGTTCACTTATGTTTTAGAGATGACAAATCAATGTTTTACACTTGTTAAGCATATTTCAAACAGACGAGAACCTTTTATTATCAAGTAATTGAACACCATTATTGAGTTATCTGTTTTGGTATTATTCGATTATTAGAATCTGGTTAATCAGAAATTCATTTTCTCTGTAGATAAAACTGATTATATATATATATATATATATATATATATATATATATATATATATATATATATACACATAAATATCAAAAATATAAATGAAATTATCAGCATAAATTACTACATTAGGAGAAAATAAATACGACCTACACTAAAACAGCGAATATTATTACGAAATACAATTTCTTGTGAATTAATTAGATAAATTACAAATGTATTAAACCATTCCCGCGAATTAAAATAATCCAAATGATAATAGGTAATGTAGATGGGATTAATCTTTATATAGTTTCGTACATAGCGTTAATTAGATTACTGATTTATAGGAAATATTTCGTAAGTCGTAAAAAACACACATCATACATTTCTCTCTCTCTCTCTCTCTCTCTCTCTCTATATATATATATATATATATATATATATATATATATATATATATATATAAAATATACATATATACATATGTACAGTGAGCGAGTGTGAGGGTGTGAGGAGTGTAGAACCTGACAAAGAGGTCAGCGATAAAGTAGCTGCTTACATTTAACTTCAAGGACAATATTTAAATATAACTAAGTAACGAGCTGTATATACCATCGATTAAATTTGCGAAACGATCACAACAATTTTTTTAATGATACATTTTCTTACGGAGATGTTTCATTAAATGGCATGCATTTTAGTGTGGTGCACACACATCGCAACTTTATGAACTTATTTGTCATTCACTTAATTTTATTTTTACTAACCTAAGCTAAAATGGTGAATCGTAACATGGTTCTAAAACAAAGAACATGTTGAAAATTATCAATCATTTAAAATTTATGTGATATCGGAATTCTTTTAACCCAGACGGCGAGGTAATTCGGATTACAATATTTCCAATTACTTCGAAATATTTTCATTTGGTTTTCAACGTTGAATTAAAAGTATTTGTCCTCCATCATTCTTAATTATTTAAAAATAACAATTTAAGGAAAAAGGAACACAAATAAATGTCGCATTTAATTGTTAAACGAAGACGTGATTTTTATAAAGGAAATTCTGACGTAAATGATATGTAGGTTGTGTTAATGTTGCTCGCCTTACGCCCTTGACACGTTGAGTGTTCTACTTCTTGTCGCTTCCATCAAATTTCAAATTCCGTTTATTCCCGTCCAAACTTCATGTTCATTATTCACCCAAACTTCTTATTACCTCTTGGTCGTTTTACATCTATTCTATCTTATAATACGGTTGTAAAATGCGGTATTCTTCTTCACGAATTATGCAGCAGAAATGTGAAATTTTCGTTTCTTTATGATATTCCATAATTCTCTGTTAACAGCTGCTCTTTTTAATACTTTTCAAAATTTCCACAGCCTAACCTTTTTCCAGACGTTCTTTCTCGAACAATTACTGACCTCTGATTTTGTAGGCAGAAAAAACTTTGGTTGCAGAAATATATTATAAAGTTCTTTGAATACGTCTTTAGCTATTTCACATGGATTCTGACTTCTTCATCACGATATAATTTGCAATTGATAACGAGTCCAAGTATTTGAATTGCTTCACCTTTTCAACCGTTTTTCGTTTATACACATATCCCCCTCATCAGCAATTTGCGAGCGGGTAACTACCATGAATTTTATTCTGGGCACATCTTGCCCAGTTTATCATTTATCTTGCAATTTCAAATCAAGATGACCGAATTATCTGCATATCTCATGTTTGAGGTTCTTTCTCAATTTACCTTAATCACCTATTTAGTGCAATTTTAAACATCTTTTCTAAAGACAGGTTAAATAAAAGAGGCGATACACACTCTTGTCGTACACATGTAAAAATTTGAACATTCCAAGTTACAAGTCTTCCATCAATACGAGCTTCCAATGTAAGTATTTTATTATTCTATGTGCTCAGACAGTCTTTCTAAAAGATGAAAACTTATCTAAGGACGAACCTTTAAACCCGAAAACGCAGAATTTTAAAAAATATTAATGGATCGGAGGTAGCGACACTAAAAATGGTCAATACAAAAAGAAAAATTTTAGACATAATTAAAAAAATTAAATCACACTATTTCGGCCATATTATTAGAGGAACAAGTTGATAAATTAGATTATTCGAGGAAAAATATACGGAAAGAGAAGAAAAATATCCATAATTGAATAATATAACGAAACGAGAAGTCTGACCAAAATGATCGCTTACGCGCAGCAAACGCGATTAGCACATAATTATAATAATGATGATTATTGTTATTCTAATGTCTTCCTCGTCAGCGCCAATTTCCGGAAGAATTTCCATTAGTAGTTGGTGTTTAGCGGGATCCAACGCTTTTTTATAATCTTATGAAGCACATATCCTGATCATCATTTCTACAATATACAAAAAATCTTTTTACGTTTCATTGATTATTTAGAATTAAATTATTTGTGATAATTACTTTGAAATCCAGTAGAAATCTCATAGCTGTCTTAACCGAGTGATAGTATTTATATTCGAGTATCCACAAATAACTACTACACGAAGTGTTTTCCGAATTTCTAAGTGACTCATGAGCGTAAAGATTACAGGTGTGGCTAAACAAATACTCGATCAAAGAAAAAAACGCACGCGGCATAAGTATCTGTCGCCGAATTACGTAAAGTTACGAAATTATTCGCACAGAAAAATTAATAACTAAGAAATAAATTACGACAATTTCAAATTTCCTGATAATTTAGACATTCAATTTGAGACAGGGAGAATGCAATTTGGGTGTCGGAGTAAATGGAAGAAATGTAGATTATAAATAGTATTGTACCCAGCACCTTACTGTATAAGTGAGTTGCACATAATCAGTGAGTCCAATGCTTCTCCATTTTTTAAGAAAAAAAAAATTATAATAATAAGGTTCAACGACGTTCGACAACAAACAATTTTATTTATATTATATATATATAATATATATATGTGTGTGTGTGTGTTTAAAAAATGTAAAAACAATTCCAACCTGAAAATATTTATAAAAATACAGATCAGCCTCGGATCAAATGTTTTTAAATTCCACCCCCAAAAAACACAAGTAAAATTAATTTTCCGGGTATAAGTTAGGAAGCAATACGTAACCGGAAGAATGAAATCAGACCTCGATAAAATATTCTTTCAAATCCGGCGATAAAATAATACGATAAATTATTAATAGTTGGCAAAACTAAATACATACCTCTGGTGTTCGTAGCAGCATCGGCGATCTTCTGGAAGGCATCCAAATAGGCAGCCATCGCTTGAATAGTCGCCCTAAAATATAAAGCGGGAAGATAAACTAACATTTCTTCTATACGTATATATATATAAAAAAAACAAAACGGGAGTGAAATATAAATTACTAAATGCATTAAAATATCTGTTTATTGTTTAATAACAACAAGGTACACTGACCCTATCGTAAAACTTTATTTAACTCGACATAACTGTAAACGTATAAAAAATGTCTGGAACAGATAACTGTACATAACAAAAATAGAAGAAGAAATAATAAAAATTATTTATTAGTGAATAAATAAGTACAATAAATGGCGAATATTTAAACGGTTAAGTATCTATATGTAACCTTAACAATAATATAATACTAGGGTGTTTGCACCGAAATTTAACTAATTTAAGTAATTTATTTATATATATATATATATATATATATATATATATATATATATATATGGAAAAAACTGCGAAAATAAAAATTAACAGAGAAAAATAAGTCTACCACGAAAAAATACATACCCATTGCTTAGAATTAACTTATTTATAATAATTACGTTCAAGTCTACGATGCTTATTTTTAATGTAACGTGCGCAGTGCAGTAAGCGTCGATAACTTTAATTAATTCATTCGGATGCGTCTTGTGATTGTCAATAAATTTTGCGTCATGGTGTTTTCTTTTTGTTACAAATGTAACGATATAAGGACGATGCAATTATTAGCACAGATAATTCGGCGTAACGTGATGACGTTCAGCGAGATCCGACACAGCGCTGATTACGAGTCAATTGTAATTGTTCATAAGTGCTGTTGGACACAGAAGCCAGCCATATCGTAGTCACCAACTATGTCAATTAAATAATCATCGTGAAATTTACAATTATAATAAAATATTGCTAAAACTTTATTAACGAATGAGTGAATATCCGGAAGGTTTAATTGTCTATGCGTCTGTTGAATTTTCCTTTACCCAGGGACATTTACTATAATTCTGTAAAGTAAGTTTCGTAATCCTTCTACTGTGAGTAGTGGCATTTGATAACATCGGCCAAATTATAGTAGTGCAAATCAATTTTTTTTTTTAAGTATTAAAATTATTCGCATTATAGTTAGTCCCTTATTATTCATGATACGCCATACTATATAGATATGGGTACACTGAATACGAGCCCAAAATAACAATAATAATAACACCCATGAAAATTTATAACAATAAACTAACCACAAAATAATAATCAACCGTTATATCGAAGTCGATTTCAAAACGAATTTAAAATCTTTAAATGGAGTTCAACGGAACGATCAATTCTTGGGCGTATCGGTTAAGTAAAATTTAAATACCGAAAAATGCTTACTATCTTGAACGATAATATTCATTAAATTTCGGTACGTCCTTAAATTAATTAATTCTCACCGATACAAGGAAATAGGATATATCAGTGCATTATCAAAATTAATGACATGCATAAAACATATTTTTCCTAACCCGTTTTTTAAATTTCAAATTTTTTTAAAGTTTGGAATGTAGACTTTTTAAAAATAGATAACAATTTTTTTTTTCTCTTTACGAAAGATCGCAAAGCTTTTCAGCTGTTAGGTCATCATCGAGAAAATATAAAACATTTAAATTATAAGAATCAGAAATATAAAATTTATACATAAACAATAACACCAATAGGAAATAGAATAAAAAGAAATAAAAACATCCAACAGTATAAAATGTACATAACTAATGCAACGGCGTTAAAGTCCATAAAATTAAAAATTTTAAATAATTTTTCCGTTATTTTTATGTTTATTAATTTGTATCGATTAAATACGCGTTTATTAAACTTTCATGGTTGATATGCACACATTTAAGATTTTCTTTCGGTATAAACCGTACCAGTTTTTTTAAACTACGTAAAGTTTCGAAAATAATTACACAATTTCCACTTTCAAACTGAGAGTGGTTGCGAAGGCGTAAGTTTATACAATTACCGCAATCAAGACTTAAAAATGTTGTCCAGATTTTGCGACGAACAAGTGTTCTTCTTCGTGCGCATCCGTTTATAGATGTTTCGGTCACCTCATTATTCTGGGGTAGACTGGACATTAAAGCTTGATTCGCACCATAGGTATGGTCAAACGTCGCTCATGTTCACACGACGTTTATACTTATGTTAAGACTTCAGCCAGACTTGAACCGTCAATAATCAAATTAGGTTGTATTCTGCTTTTAATAAAAAACAATTTTGTTTGTATTTAAAATTAATTAAATATTTAATTAATTGCGTATAAAACTGTTCTCGGCCAGCCAAAATTCATTTTGGATTAATCGTGACTGCAAGGAAACTTGAGCGTTGTACCTATCGTGTGAATCAAGCCTAAATCTAGATCGCGTTTTTCTGAGCGTAACTCTATAAATATACACGCGCATTCACAATCGCTCTCAGCTTGAAAATGAGAACTGTGTAATTGTTTTCGAAACGTTAATCGTTTACACCGAAAAAGTATGTGTATCAATTAATCATAAATTTTTCATTAATTAAAAACATTCTAACAAACGCACGAAACTTTTCAAGCGCGTAAAGAAACACGTATAAAATAAACTGAGAAGACGAATACATCTGGAAGACATTCTACAAGAAAGGATCAATTTTAGCGTATACGAGTATTAAAAATGTTAAATATACATATTTTTTTAACTAATCGTTAATTTAGATGATAGCGTTCGAGCGATTAATTTTATATAAAAAAAATTATTCGTGATGACACTCATCATTACTACGATCACATTTCTCGCGCCATAATTATACGAATCAACAAGTGCAAGTAACCTGAGTAGAATACAGCAGCAGCAGTCGAAGTGTAATCTCGTCTGCACCATTTTTACGTTTCCAACTTAATCCTGCATAATAATTTGAATGTTTCATTTGTCCGGGATATTTATATTAGCCATACGAAAAACTATTTAACAAACTCAAACACAGCAGTCATCCCAATATTGTCAGAATGCACCCATTAGGACTTCCAGGCAATCCAGCTAGAAGCCTAAATAGTATCAGGATGCTCTCTAAATTACCCAGTAACCGGAATTATCTCGCGCGATACATTTCCTTATTATATTACATACTTCAATTCCGTACTTCAACAAGGCGCTCTTTAATCATTACTTATATTTACCTCACATATTACTCTCGTATCATCATCATTAAGTGCCATCTCCGTATCAGAGGTAGGTGACTACTTACTTACACATATTTTATTGTACAGTGTAAATAGCGTACGAGACAATCAAAATATGGCGTTAGCGTAGATACACACACACACACGAGAGAACTGATTGTACTCGCTTTTTTGTCAGGGTAAAATGCAGCACCGCGTGTTTTCCTATTGTACTATATTATTACTAGAGCTCATATGGCGTTGCACCTGGTGGTTTGCCATTGCCTTGATCATGATATTAGGATTATTTACATTTTTATTTTCGGATGAGTATTCGAACTCGGTACCTTCCGTATAGAAGTCCGTGCCCTAGCCACTAGGCTATACTGAACTCTCGTATCATAATACTTTATTTATTATCTATATCTATTCATTATTTTACCGTATCACAAATGTCTCACAACAGACGTTAAATTAATATGCGAAATTTATCGCGACCACCGTTGTTTATTTATGGTATTTGTTACCGGTACAATGAAAAAAAAAAAGGAGGATTACACGCATCCATACTTGTGTTTTCTATCTGTGACGTACATTATAATCTGTTGCAGATTTTAACACGTTCAGTTGTCTGGTATCGTTATTTTATTCAATCGTTCTTTTTATTCAATCGGTTTTGATTGTATTTACCGTGTCAACGTGAATTTTCACCGATTTTACACGCTCCGTATTTGAATATTTTCATACAGAATTTTTTCTATTTCACCCATTATTACGAGTCTAGTGTCTCATTTCATATATAATCGGGCCACAATATATTTAATCGGCTTTGATAGAAAACATTATGTTCCTTTCACATTCGGTGCTATTAATTATTTTGCGTACGTATTTCAACAACGTCTGTATTGTAGCAGCGCATTATCCTATTCCGTAGATTCCGGCTCATTTTTGGATTTACGAGCACTTTGCTGAAATTAGTAAACTCATCCTTTGCTATACCGATTCTGCTTCTTATTCCGTTTAAATCTCTGCCATCCTTACTTTATTATTTATATTTTCGTCGTTATTTCTCGTAATCTAAAACATTTTTATTTTATTAGTACTAATATCCACATTATATTTTAATCCGGTCGCATATTTATGATTCGAAACTTTTCTTTTTTATATCCGCGCTTATGTATAACATTTAGAAGCCGTGCCCAATGCTACATTTGCTTCGAGAATATCCAATTTTTTTATATTCCAGCGTTGATTTCAGTGTAAAATCTTTATGTCTTTATCGCTTATATTGTTTTCCTTTACTCTTTCTACGGTTAATATATTAGATCACTACAGATTAATGTAATACCGTTGTACGCTATAAATACCAATGAAGATTCGGCATTTAGGATAGACATAGAAGAGAAAATTCATTATCACTCTACTGGAATTATGGACGTAAAAACTAAAAAAAAAAAAAAATATATGTCATAACGGGTAAATAAGTCAGGTAACGCTTATTCAGATTTTAAGGTTAATTACGGCTTAATCCACTATTCGACGTTGTTAATTACTTTTGCGTCAGTTTTATTCTTTGAAAATATCACGTACTCAAAATTAAGACGAACGACATACCAAACCACACACGGGCGCAATCACTCCGTATGTGAATTATTTTCTGGCATAAAGAAAAAAAAACATTCGTAACTCCTCTTATAAATAACAGGAATACGGGAGTAATTGTCGTATATCAGAATGCGAAATGTAAAAACAAAACGTACAATCGAAGAAATGTCTTCGTAATGTTGAGCAGAATAGGAAAACCGGTTCAACTTCCCTCGCCTAAACGATTCAGACGCGATATGGATGATAAAGGAAAGACCAAACTCGGAACTTGTACACTTGAAATTGCATCTGCACTTGCATTAGTCCCGCCTGTAATATGCCGGTACTGCCAGATTGAAGAATAAATCGAAACAAGCTGGCTCCGAGTCGAAATTACACACGATTATTTATATATCACGAAATACGTCCGCACGTTACATACGGATGAAACATTTATATATATATATATAATATATATATATGTGCGTACATACGTTTATCCTTTTAATAGTTAAACTGGTTGTACTAGTTCTAATAATGTTTAATCGTTCACGACGTCAAACATTCTATCTGAAGACAGCCCACGTATAGTGTATAATGTTTTACTAATAACGGCCGCAGCACGATAACATCAAACCACGTATAGTAAATAGGCGTTACATGTATTCCTCTTTGGTAATTTTAATTACCTTCATCCATACCGACCTATTATTTATTTCGCCGGCTAATGAGATTGTTTTAATATAAGAAAACAATAAGCTTAATTTACATATTTGACGACGATTTCATTTCAATGAAATTGGACATGAACAATAATAATCATTATTAGAATTAGAATATATTTCGATTGAATTGAAATTTGAAACGTCCAGGAAAAGAATACAATGAATTGATAATTATCTGGAAAGATTCGATATGATTTATATTTACCGTAATTATTTTTCATCCTTTACATAATTTTACGTACTTTTAAATTGCGTGAAAAACACTTTTTGGATATAATCTCAACCGCCACGAAAAACATTATACTAAAAGAAAACTGTTGGGAAAAATGTAAATCGTAACAGAAAGAGATAAAAATAATTTAAATTCAACAACAAATTTGGATGAACTAGTTTTAAGATATTATAAATTTTATCATCTTTTGGTCGTCGGATTTAGTTATGTATAGATTATTCTGTATATGCTGATAGGTTGAATGTGTTATTTCATTCACCATCAGCAGTTTGTTTATTGACACAGCTCAGTTTTTAATCAGAGCTTTTATATCTAGATTAAGTACTTATATTTTATTTCAGGTTTTTTTTTTCATATATTTTATTTTTTATCTTTAATGGAAAGTGGGTTAAATTTTAACCACTTTATTACTGTTCATAATTAAAAATCTCTACATTCTATATCAGTTCACATCCTCCTTTTTATTCCCACGTTTATTATTACTATTAGCAGATGATCTATAAAAGCTGTTCTTATAATTGATAAGTACGCAAGGAATTATTCGGAATTATTTTCCTTAAAACCATTTAGTATCGTCGACGGATATTTTATACAAAATACCAACAATTACTTTTTTTTTTGCTTCGAAACAAATGGATTTTGATATACACCTATCGCATTTATATAATTTTATTCAATTTTATAAAATTATATACAACGAATAATCTTCACTAATAGATGTTTTTATAATTAAAGAAACTATTTGTTACTCACATCGAATCGTTCACTAAAAACACTAGATTATTAGACAAAACATAAAACTGTTTCCAATTTCTTTCATATTAAGGACGCATACTATTTTTAATGTATTATGCGTATGAACGTTTAATGCAAACTATTCCCAATTACTTAACCCCTTTTCATTCAGTGCCCGAAAACAATATTTATCATTTTTTTTAAAAAAAAAAAAACATGCATGATATTTAACCAATAACAATGGAAAACTATTAATAATAAGACTTGTTTTTGATTGGTTATTTAAAAATATTTCATAATTAAAAGTACGGACGTACGACTTCACATATATACATATATATATATATATATATGGTAATAATATGTATAAAAATTAATTTTTTCTTACGTGTGGTATATAAGCGTAAGAGATTAATGCACAAGTAATCGTTTAAATGATGCTTCCTTTTTTATCCAAGTTTGGTAAGAGTTAAGAATTTTAAAAGTAATTTTAGATGGTTAATTTATTTTTTATAACATAACCGTCTTGCAATTTTAGCTACCGAGTGGACTATAAATAAATAAGCGTGTATAAATGCGTGTCTTTTAAAACGAATTAAGGAATTTATATTTACTTACTTCAAACAAGTCTGCAACTTTGTCGCTTTGTATATTAAATCTTCCCATAGTGGTGTGCCGTTCTGAAAAAAAAAAATAACATGTTACATGAGACTATCTTCCTCAACATCATGTATACATTACCTATTTCCTCACACTCTCACACACATATACATACGCATGAGATTCTCATTATAAAGCAAGCTAGAACCTCTATAAACAAAATTAATCTATATCGAAACAATTTTATACATGCAATTATTTTCATCAAAAATATGTAAGACAGTTTGTTCATTAAAACGTTTTCGTTATCCGTTTTATTTTTTTTTTAAATTCATTAAAAAGTTTTAAAAAGTAATAAGGTCGATGGTTACACTATATAAAACTTCTTAATTAACAGATAGTGTATGGATTCCTTTAATTCACAACTCGATCTCTACAGTAAACCACCATCGGCCGATCATCAAACCAATCTGGACCTATGAGATCAAACTTTGGGGACGCGCAAAGCCTGCTAATCGAATATCAGCGTAGATAAAGTTATTCGTGCAAATTACCAATGCAGGTTGGTATCTAGAGAAACAAGGATCTGCATGCAAATCTGAATTTGAAGTGGGTAGACGAGATCATTTGTCAGTTCGCCACCGAGCAGATATTACACTAAGCGATTAAAACTAAACGATTTAATTATATAAGCAATACATATAGAAATTACTTATAATTAATATCCTATAAATGTTTAATTATTAATTAGTCATACATATTAATTATTTAAACATTAAAGATTGCAATGCACGTTTATAAAATAAAAAAAAATGATCACCACAAGGAACAATTTAATTTAAAACGTTGGTTAAAAGTAAAAAGAATCACGGCAGATGATAAGAATTTAGTGTTTTACCTAATTTCATCTCTTACCCAGAAATAACTCAAACGTGTCTAAACATATATAGTATGAAGACGTAACATCAAGTGTACCGCGTTACATAAATATATTTTCTATTCACTCGATACGAGTAGGCCATTCTGAAAGTAAGATAAGTTTGGCGGCGTATTATACAAAATTAATCACGGTGTACTCAAAATTATTTTAGATCGATAAATTAACTTTAAAATTTCGTGAATTGTGTGTCCACTACATAAATATATATATATTTTTTTAATGGGGATGCATTTACAGCTCACCCAACGTGATACTGTACGAACTAATATTTATATAAACGTGGACAACTTCTCTATAAACATCGGAATGTCTGGAAATATATGTAAATTCCGAAGATGAAGAAGGAACAATACATTGTATGGAGAACGGTTATATGATAAGAGCAATAATTTAAGGTGTAGTTCTGAACTTACACTAAAGAAGGACATTCCAGGAACACATGATCTGGATTGCAAATTGCGCGTCCAGGATGGAGAGTAAGGAATTTTTCGATGATGCATAGTGAATAGGCGATCCAGCAATAAGTTAATCTACTGATAAGTACAAATCCTTTACACTTAATGTTTTTGAAAAAGTAGAACCACGGAAATTTAGGAAGAGACGTTGTAATTGATAGTACTGAATTAGGGATGACTGTTGTATATTCTCCAAATGCGTCATTTTCCAAGTTTTCTTATGTCTCGACTGTATGAAACATATGATATCATGCGGAAACTAAAGCGAATACTACACCATTAAAAGCAACCTGTTTAATCAACGGATCTATAATTTCCCTCGATGCCCCCAAGTATTCTATATAATTAAGTTTTAACACGATGAATGAAATTAATGTACCTAACGCGTTCCATCTGTTTTCCATAGCCTTTAACAAAATGCTTTGTGAGTTTGCAATGACGAAGTAACTACCCGGAAGCTTTATATCAATTAAAAACGATAAAGCTTGTAACACCGCTACACACTCAGCGGTTAATGTAGAACAAAGATCGGATAATTTTTAAGACTTACTAATATTAAGAGATGGAATGAACATTGGTGCTCCCGTTTCCTGAGCTAATTTTTATTCATCTGTATAATTAAGGGTGTGCGTACGAAAATTCATATTATAAAATGTAACACGGATCAGTGGAGGAGGATAAAGCTTTTTTATTGGAAAAATTGAATGAATACCGTAATATAAATTGGAAAATGAATTCGTATAATCTACGCCTGAAATTATTCCGATGATCTAGGTATAACAGAAGACAGGAGGGGCATATTGTTATTTGAAAACCACCACTTGGAGGAAATTTGATGGAATGAATTATATAACTGAAAGCAATGTTCATTTTACTGATCAAAAGTTTTAGTGCTAAGTAATTCCGTCTCAATTGTAAGGGAGGAATCTTACACTCTACCATTAAGGTCGGTACCGGGAGTGTTCGTAACCGCACTCACACGGAGCCTAACAGACTTGTTTTGAACACGATCAAACCTATTTAGATGCAGATACCGATCCATAAAACATACAACCATATTCCATTTTAGAGTGAACAAATAACCTATAAAAGGTTATATGTATGAAAGGATCACCACCCAAACGAATATTGTATAGATTACGTAAAATGTTAATTACTCGATTAATAGTTATTAGTAAATTATCGACATGCGGCCGCTAGGTTAAACGCGCATCCAAAGTAATACATAAACATCGAAATAACGAGTTAATGAATAAATTATACACGTTATTTTTGTTTGTATGTTCTCATTCCGTTCGTTATGTCAGTGTTTCTATTCGAGAGCTGACCTCTCGGTTCCTACAGTTCTTTCTTATAATTTTATTAACGTACAACTAGAATATTTTTTCCTGTTTATAATACTGAACACCGGCTAGCAGATATTAACTATTGTTATTATCTGATTTCTTTTTCTTCTTCTTTTACGTCCATCTTCAATCGGATGCTGGTAAACACTAGAACTTTTGTTTATTTCGTGCTCTACGAACCAGCGTGGCCATATTATACACCTCGAACCGGTGTTAAAATTTTTTTGCCTTAATGACAATTCGTCCTTGTATTATGGCCTGCAGTATGACGTATTTATTGTTTTATATTATACGTCCAAAGTGTTTTGCTTGCTTTTATTGCCACAACTTCATTCACATTTTTAACTTATTTTAGATTAGATACCTAACCTTATTCTAGTTTTCATTTCATATTCAAGATTTCAGTCTTCTGTTAGTCGATGTTCGATATATTTAAATTTCGATACTTTATCAATTTCTTTATATTCTGTACATGTATTTTGCTCATAAATTTTGTTATTTGTATATTTATCGCGAGTACTATACTTCTTTCCTTGTTTGATGTATATTTCTCAACACGCCCGACAAACATAACTGCGTTATCGGTATATCTGATGTTATTCATCCATTGACGCCACTCACTTTTATTCTCTTTTTTCATCTAACGAAAAATTTTTCCGAATACAAATTAAATCATATTGAAGACGAAATACATCCATGTTGCACGTTTTTCAATATTTTGATTTCTTCACTTGTCAACTTATTTGTTTTAAATAAATTCCGATGCAGCTGTTTATTTTCAAGTTCTATACCCAATTACCGTATTAATAAAATGTCGTGTTTCACATTATTAAATACCTTTTCGTAATTAATAAAGCATCAACGGGGGTTTCGTCTATATAAATATTTTTGAATGAGAACTTGAATAGCTCCTATTACTTCACGAGTTCCAAAACTATTCTAAACACACACCGTGTAATCATGTGATTTATTTTGCTATATACGAGGAGCGTGTATAGTTTCCAAAAATATCTTAAGCATATGACTCATTTAAACTTATTAGCCTGGAATAGCAGTTACATCTCTAGACTAGGTCGTTGTCGACCAACCATTAGGAATTTGTCCGGCCTTATATATATCTGATTAAATTATCTTTATTTATATCAGAATTTTATGATTATTTTTAAATTATGCCGTACGGTTGAAAACAAATTTAATTAGAATCGCGGTCGCATTAAATATGTTTAAGCAATTTTCTTTGTTTTCAAATATAAAATTTTATAAAATACCAAAACGAAAATTCGACTACGCATTTATTTACCACATTTCCACTTTTCAGTCTGCGACAAAAGGAAGTACTTTTAATTTTCTTCCTATTTTCAAAACTAAGTATTTTCGTACATATACTTTTTGAATTATTTTAATTTATTTCAATTTAAACTAATCCACTTTTCCTTTTAAAGCGTTTAGTTTTTTTTTTAAGAGATCTTAACCGATTATAATATATATATTCGTTGTGTATATAGATTATGTACAAGCTTATTTCTTACGTAAGCATTAAAAAATCTAAATGTAGGAGGCGAATAATGAAACATAAAACGAAGTATCTTTAAAATAGCTCGATCTTTTTACGAACAAAAAATAAGTATTTTCTAATTTAAAATATTTCGATAAAAACGGACAAATCAAATGGTTACTGATAAGAGAAGTCCAGACATCCAAATGGAGGAAAAGAAAATGCGTAAGGGACTAAAAAATATACAGATAATAAAAAAAAATGAAAACAAATCATAAATCGCCCTATTCTAATCTCTACTATGTAATTATGTTCCTTTCTTGTCTGTTCACGTACGATATCGCAATTACGTATCCGCGCGCGGAAAAGGAGAAACATGTCATGACCCGAATCTGATAAAAACGATAACAGGACTCTTGTTTCGGACACGTGTAATCCTAGAAATCCCGCTCTGTAACTTTATCTCTTTCTCTTGTTTTCTTTCATTTAATATACATTGAAGAAAAAAAAACAAAGAAAAAGATAAGATTTTCCCAACAGAATAACAATTTACGCAATATAGTTTATTTTATCTTCATTTCAAATCCTTATTTTTCGGGATAAAAACGTTTAGATTTTTTTTTTCCTATCGATTACGTGCTTATTCAAGTAAATAAACGTATTTATAAATTTTATTTACCAGAAGAAATTATTAAAATTTCAGGAATAGGCGATTTTATTAAATTATATAAAGTATATATAACGAGCTTTGGTTTCTATAGTAGGATAATCGAATAATAATAAATTATTAAACATGATCACGTAATACTATATGGGAGGTACAAAAAATTAAAATAACTTTAAAAAAAAAATTGGGAGCGCTTAACAATGGACCGCTATAAATCTAAACTCGAGAGAATGCGTAAAGGAGCATAGACAGATGTTTTAAATGTTCATTATCACATATAAAGATAACCTGATAGGATCTGCGGGTAAAATCGAGATTTAATTAACGATATTATAACGTTTTAATCGTTCGCGATAAATTAAAATCGGCCATTTGTTATTTTCAATATATTAAATATATATATATCAGTGAATGTTTCTAGAAGCAGACAATGTGGAACGAGGTACACTGTCCTAGGTTAGCCTTATAATGTTGGCAGTAATTGCCAGCTTTTATCACCTATATTCTATCTTCAATCCAATCTTTAACTATGACCCCATGTGAATTAGATATTTTATATATAGCCATACGTACATATCCCATTAATTATTTAAGTATAAATAAGGTCCAAAATTTGGTATATTAACATCTTTGTTAAAAGTATTCTGATTTCGGACTCCATTAATTTAAATCTGTTATGCTTTAGTATTTACATTTTAACCAGTTGATAATTTAACGAAGGCCAATAGAAAACAGCTGACTCAAAAATCAGCAAACAAATATTTAATCTCCGTTCTACCTGTAGACCTTCCTAAAATTAACAGATCTTTTTTTTTTGCAATAGCCACTCCAATAACTTCATACTATCACTAAAAAGATATCTGAGCAACATACCAGCTCAGTTATACATACTAGACAACTATTGTACTACGCGTACACTTATTTACATTCCTGTAGGTTTTAAAAAAAAAATTATAACATTATTATTGTATTTTAAAAGAAAATAAAGGAGTATTTCGTTCTTCTGAACTCATTTTCTTTTCCTCTTAAGACTAAATTTCTAATCATTTATTTATGTAAATAGAAGTAGTGCTTACTGTTCCAGTGTTGTGTTAAAGAAGTTTATTGTATTTCGTGTATCTTTTTTATCTTTGAACCATCTTTCATACTCGTTGGTTATCTTGAATTTACTTCGTATTTCTTCAAAAGCTGAACATTCTAAAAGATATAATCAAGTGAATCTGTTTTAGTTCCACATGCTGTACAATTATTGCTCATGGCCAGTTATGAACTGTTAAAATGTTTATTATATAATCGTTCTTCTAATCTGGGAATTGTCTTGTACGTTCAGAGTCTTACTAGATCATTATTTCCTGCCACTTAGCTATATACTTAATATTAGTTTGTTTTTTAAATTAAAATTATTTATTCGGTAGATTTAATGCTTTTCATTTTCTTTTCAAAAATGTCGTAATTTATAATTTCTCGCGTATTATTATTTGCCCTGAACATCTGTAAATATTTTAAATTTAATTGTTTTATACTGGGACAAAGTACTTTCTTTTACTTTAACTCACTAACATTATTTATTTCTACTTCCAATGACTAGGTCTATGATAATACTATCATTTTTATTTTACAAAGATTCAATATTGTATTTATTGTTCACAGCTAAGTCATTTACTGATTTCGTTCTGTTTTGTGTTTTTTGTTTTGTTTTGTAATCGTTTATTAGTTAGCTTTTCATAAAGCGTTGATTGTATATAAATCGCTCATAACTACTATTTTTTGTTTAGTATTGTTTAGAATTAAATATTCTTATATGTTTGTGCAGATAACGTGTCAAGCGTTGTACACAGTGTTATCAACTTATGAAAGCGAATACTTTTTCCTACGGTTCAAAGATAAGCCCGCATTTTGTTTAGAAAGTTGTCGTACGAGACGCGTTCGCTATCGAAGTTCAATCTACTAAAATAAACGGAGATCAACAACATCCATAGTTTATTAAATGAAAAAAGTCCGCTCCGGTTTAGTTGCTCAAAGTAGTGTACTAACGGCTCATATTAATAATTCCAAACTTGTTTTTGCTTCATCACCCTACGTTCAATCGTTACTTTTTTTTTGACCGTTTACATCACTTCCTGTTATTCACAATAAGCGAGGGGGCTGTAATAACGTAACGTGAAGCCTCGGGATTTTGTGACGTCAATTCTTTTTTATTATTATTTGAATTATAGTTGCGGAAATAAAACTAAGATAACGATAGACTACGTTTATGATTTTCTTTTCAGATTACGTAAACGAAAAATCGAACGAAAAGTATTGCGGTCCTTTTTTTTTTTTTTTTTTTTTTGATAAAAATTATGACCAAAAATGTCAGTTTCCAAAAATATCAGGAGGTAACTTTATTTTTTCCTTTTAAATGCATTTTAGAATTTTTCGATGGATTTTTTTACTTACCATAATTTTTCGGAATATCGAAACTATATCCCAGATATAAAATATTTATTATATTTACCAACACATACGGTAAAAATCGAAATTTCAGAAATTTTATGTGTAGTTGTACTCAAGGTCGGTCAAAAATTTGAAAATTCGTACTTTCTATACAGGTCGTTATCAATTACTTAGTAAGTTACACGTATGTACAAAATTAGATTAAAATTGTAAGAACCGTTTCCGATATGGTCGATTATATATATTATATATATATATATATATATATATATATATATATATATATATATATATATAATATATACAAGAATTGCTCGTTTAATAAGGTAAATAACGTACACACACATATATTGATACACATCACTGCTAACACACTCGTATTCGAATTTTGTTGTCATTTTTATTCATTTTTATGTCTGTTGCAAGATATTATCACTATTTTGGCTATGTGTTGTGAAGCAGCAAAATGTATTTTTTATTCAGACCAGTGATCTTTTTCAATTTTTTAATGTAGCGCGTCACATAGTATCCTCTTTTATATTAGATGTTCGCTCACGCGAATCACAACAGTCCAATCTTCTTAGCTGACAATTTATCTACTGATATAGATTGTGTTGTGTATTTAGCCGCTTCCAGATAAAGCCTAGAAAAAATCTGGAGCGCACATTTTCTTTTCCTGTTTTTCATTATCGGCTGTCTCGCATCCACATAACATTATCGGAACAATTATTGTTTCATATTCGGATAGTTTAAATGCGTTGTTATTCAAATGAACTAACGAATTCTGCTATCTCGCTTTCGTCGATAATAATAAAATTTAAATTAACGCATTTACTAAAAAGAATACACGAGTTGTTCTTCCGAGTAGCTAGCAAGAAAACGCAGAAAAAAAATGATATCGGACGATGACGCATCGTAAAACCTCAAAACTTCGTTATTGGACGAAGAGAAGAAGCAACGGAATTAAAAGTAGGACAAAACTATTCACTTTATGACTAGCTTTAAAAGAAGAACACTACTATATTATCGTCGAAGACAGTTGCTGCAGTCTAAATAAAATCAACCGGCTAAGATATTATTACTATAGAAAAATCGAAAAGCGATCCCAAAATGATAATAACTTCAGTAGGAATCGCACGGAAACTTTGAACTATCTTTCGAACGCGTACAAAAAACACCGATTTAACGAGCAGTTTTCAATCGAAATTTACGTACACAAATACAAAAAGTACATAACATGTCGTTACATTATCTTCTCATTTCACAGCGCCAGTTGTTTCAATTGCTGTAAGATGAAAACCGCAATGCGGATGCCGCCAGTAATTAAATTTAACTTACTTCCTTATAATAAAATAACGAACAACATGACTGAAGCAATATATTATATTCTAAATACCCTCGCATATTTGTATATATGCATATAGAAACGTGTTCACTACTACACACGCTCATGTATAATAATAATCATAATAATAGTTTAACACTGTATAAAATCTCGCAACGTTCTTAATAACAGTTTTTTAACCTAAACTTTTCGAGCGTCCTAATTATTATTAATCATCTACCGGATACGTCTAAATTACGAAGCCACGCTTCTTTGAGAACTCGTTCGATTCTATTACTTTCTTCTTATTGTATACGCCGATCGATTCGATTTTTTTTTCAAATAACTGTGTCAAGATTGTTCGAATGTGTAACGCTTAATTTCCTTTTTGAAGGATATGTCTCAGCCTATTAATTTACATAACGATTCGAGTAAGACAATTAACTCCTTCCACCTCGATTTTTGTAACGAGGAGATAGTGATTATTTATAAAAATTATATTTGGAACGTTCTCATTTATTAACTCACGCTATCTGCATAAAAATTACGTACATCAACCAACTACATTTTTTGTTGCAGCGATGAATAATAGTTTTTAGAAAAACATCAAAGCAAGTCCTATTAATAGCACAGGTCTTTAAGACAATTGTATATACACGTCGTACATTTATATATATATATATATATATATATATATATATAATTGTATGTGATGATGATGAATTGTCGTTATATCCCATAGGACGTCGTGCTGATAATCCAATTAACCCCTGAATCGTTTTTTTACCGGCGTCTGTCCTTTGCCAACCTGCTGCATGCTGTTAATGTTGTTATTTTTGGGCACATTAAATCCAATATTATTTGACCTGACCATCTTCGATACGGTCTTCCTTTTTGTCTTTTACCGGATGGTCTGGCTTCCAAAATTAGTTTTTCTAATTGAAGAGCGTTTCGTCTAGTAATGTGATCAAAATATCGCAAAATTCGTATCCGTATTGCGAACAATAAACTGCATTTTTTTTTTATCTATTTTCTGTAAGAATATCTCATTCGTGATTTTTATTCTTAAAAGACTCCGCTAACACCATAGCTCGAAAGCTTGTATTTTCTTTTCTTGTTTTCTATTGATAGTCCAAGATTCGCAACCATGGATAAACGCGAATCTTTCGATACTTTAGTTAACCTATGAAGTGTTTTTAATTTCATTTATACAGTAGCCGTCGCTGGATATTAAAGAACCTAAATATATGAAATCTGTAACTAATTGGAATCCATTTATATCTGAATAAACTTCTGCCTCCTTATTAATAATCATAAGAAGCCCAAAGGTATTACTCACATTCTGCAATTTGATCAGCAATGTTGTTAGACTATCTCGTGAAGGTGTTATTAGCACTGTATCATCGGCATATCTTAAATTTGAAATTCGCTTTCCTCCAATAGGAAAACCTTCGTCGCAGTCAATCAGAACCTTCCTCATAATAAGTTCACCATAAACATTAAATAACAAAGGAGATAAGATGCATCCTTGTCTTACCCCACGTTTTATATTAAACGGTTTGGACCATATATCGTTGTCTACATTTACGCGCGCTTTACTCTCCTTATAAAAGCTCTCAATGAGGAATATGAAATGTTGAGGGGTTCCAAGATTGTATAGGCATTCCCATAATTTATTCCATTTAACACAATTAAAGGGTTTGGCATAATCAATGAAAGCGAGATAAACTGGTACATTACATTCTCTCGATTTTTCAATTATCTGTCGTAAATTAAATATGCGTTCTCTCGTACCAATGCCCTTTCTTTAAAGGCTTTAGCCTTTTTGAGAAATTTCATTAATAATGAACGCTCGTAATCTATTATTTAATATCTTGATACATACTTTACTAGCGTGAGAAATAAATGTATAGCACAAGAGAAAACAATTTAAACATACACGATAGATCACGTAATATTTTTTTTTTTTAATGTAAAATTTCTTACTAGGGACTATTTAAAGATTATTTATATAATTGGACGCTACGACAAAGCGTTATTTTGCTGATATCATTACGCGTATAATTTTCGACGGTAACCGTACTAACACCGAGTGCAGCGATACTGATCAATAAGTAACTAAATCATTTTTAAAATGTCTACGATTGCAAAAATAAACCACCGTAAAATACGTGTACACCTATCTCAAGTTATACGACTTAATACTGTAAAATAGTCTGTTCAACTGAATCGTAATACCGACAAAAATAAAGGTGACATACTTCGACTAACAGGTATAACGATCGATTTTGTACAGCTATAATTTTATTTCAGTTAATAATATAACATGGAACAGTTTGCCAAATATTTCTAGGCAAATCATTATAACGCGCGCGAAGATTGTATTTAATGGTAAAGTTTTAAAATGGCATATTACACAATCACACACACAAGAGAGGGTGAGAGAGTGGTTAAACAAGAAGACAATACCCTAACATTAATATACACGTATCTTGTTCACCTACACACGTTTCTTAAATTGTACACCTCGCACATATGTGAAACATAACCTCTACGATCAAAGCGTACATTGATAAATAGAACCACAAAAACGTTTACACTTTTACGATTCTAATCGCCATTACTATTATTACAATAATTATCTCGCTATTACTATTATAGGTACTATTACAGACAAAACGGACAGTCAATATTTTATTAGTTATTACGTAACGATATTACTTTCGCGTGTTCTTCCTTTCGGGCACAAAACTTTGCCATCCGGGCATCATATAAATGTCAAGTTTACTGCTTACAGAAAACAATTTCCAATTGATTAGCGTTAAGTAATCGTTTAATAAATTTTTTCTCTCCGAATCTAATTGACCGTACACAAACTGTGTTGTACTTTATATTTATAGATACATCAATTCGTTTTAACAACAACGGTGATAATGATAATACTCGCAAAATAAAAAATCCTATTAAAAGTTTTTAATGGCAACGCCGAACAAAAAAAAAACCACCACTACGATCTTCTTACATTATAAACGTAGCATTGTTTGTTTACATTCTTCCACGATATTTTCTATAAGTAAATGCAACATATTCAATGCAATATGAAGTACAGTGATTTTACAAAACTTTCAACATATAAACGAATGGTAAATTACAACAAAAATCAAAATTACGGTACATTCTCGGATCGCATATTAATACACATCAGCGTTAGATAAATTTGCAACAAGAGGTATTAATAGAGAAAAACTAAAAAGAGCAGTCAAAATAATGAAGATATCTATCGAGGAAAATAAAGTAACATTTAAAACAACAAATCAAATATGTTTAGGAAAGGATATTACAGTAATTTCGTTTTCAACATTCAAGTTTAGCTCTCATATTATAATTTTTCAACATGGCGTTGAATATTTCACTTTATGCATACTTACCTTCCCCACGATAAGTTTTGTTTAAAAACCGATAGATAGATATATAAAAAAGTAAACAACATAGGAAGTCCCTTTGACGGAAATATTTTCGTGTCTGTTTATAGTACCTGGGTTAGAATTCCTCTTCTTTCAACTAATTTGTTCTATAAACGAGTAACTACACGACGGAGACTTACGAATGGTAAAGATGTAATAATAAATTGTCCTGTGTTGAATTATTTAAGAAATGTAATATGCATATTCTCTATTCATCTTCCAAAATCATTTTTTCTTACTAAGTATCGCATAAGTCCTTTTCGTCTATAGATTTTTGGATGTCGTGCGATTTATTACTTAATTTTGGGAACATAATACAATATTGGTCAGTTGAATCGTCAATGGTCATCACCATGGATCTAATGTAAGATAACTAAAAGAAAAATGAATAAAATCCGTTCAATTTAGTTCAGGGACAATTTCAAAAATTTCAAAGAAAGAGAACCAGATCAATGTCCAAAAAGTGTATGAGAATTATTATTACTCTCCAGCTAAAAATTACTGAACAGCAACTAATCGTTTCGTATGATATTTTAAAGAATGAAATTATTTCGTTGATATAATTGGAAGCGGTAAGTGGAAATGTTATAAATCTCGTTGAAAGTTAGTAAACTAAGTTTTAATTATGTACGTCAATTTGAAAAAGGAATTTTTAAAATAATTCATGTAATCAAATTTTGAACGAAACACGAGGAAAACATTTCTTTTTCTTTTTTTAAAATCTATACCACCCATCTAATAAGTATCTTTATATATAACAAAAAGTCGGCATAAAAATTACGAAATTATAAATGAGCAATTTTAGCTTCAACCAAATCTTAATAATAATTTTTAACTTGAAAAATAATTATCTTATACATTATTTCATTTATACAAGGCCATAAAAAAATAAAAATATAATACTCACCTTTAAATCATTTATAATCTGTTGGAAAAGGCCTCCTAACATGCTACAATCCTTTTCCATAGTTGCTTCCATAATGGATTTTACTCGAGAAATAATCACAAAAAAATATATTTAATTCTATAAAATTTTCACATGATATAATTTTAAAATTTCGAATACTAAAAGGCCTGAATTGTAATTCGAAATATCGTGTAAACAAATCACAAAATTTACAATAACGCAAACGATAAAAAAATTGACGCTCAAAACTAAAATGACACAAACTGAACCGGACTAAAATAATAACTACGATAGTTTACCACACGTTACGCGTTAGTTAAGGTAGCAGCTCGTAAGGCCGAAGCGTAAGTCGACTTCCCACTGAAACAATTAACAGTGTTGACGCATGTAGCTCACACGATATCTTACGTGATATGTGATTTTAAGAATTTAATTCTACACTTAGTGCATAAATGAAGGTAGAATGTTAAAGATCAGTTAATTTTATATTTTATAACGTACATATGTAATGCTCTTTCATATCATTCTTAACGTTCTCGATACAAGTATAGTAAGCGATTTTGAATTAAAAATTCCAATGACTCTATAAAATTTTGTTGTACGGAAGGGAAGAAATGTACTTTTTAATTAAAATTAAACAGACGAAATGAATATAATTTTAAAAGTTAATAAAGAATATATAATTATATGATTAAGAAACGATAATTTTAATAAATAATCAGATGAAAATTGTTTAAAATTGATTACATTAAATATTTATCGCGCGTTATTTTTTTAGGTATAAAATATAATTTTCAAATAAAATAATAATACTATCGTATCGCAATATATTTACCAGACACAGTCTACTAGTTTTACTGGCAACAGCATCGGAACTGAATTCAATATATTGTGATACGGAATAAAAGTATTTTTAGTTTATTTTATTTATATATGTATCGCTCTACAAAAATATTTTTTGATATATTTTTTTGTTAGGAATCACTACGGTCAAGTCGATAAACCTGATACGTACGATATTACGACATACGTTATGTGTTTAGACTGTTACACTTTTCTGTATAATGTATATTGTTTTTATTCGACTAATATTTGTAAAGTATAATAAATTCGGTTATATATATGTATGCGTTATATGTTTATTCATTATTTTTTTAAATTATCATTTGATCATTAATAAATTTACTGTTTGCTTAATGTCGCCGTATTCTAGAATATAATTTCTACAATATGTCGCTACTGCAAAAAAAGGTTTTTGACCCGTTCATCGTTACCTAGCATAACTAATTCGTTACACTCGGGTTGGATATAATTACACATTGCTTGCGGAGAAAGTAATAGTAAGAGCTACGTATACAACGGTATTTAGTAAAGCGAATATATACGTTGTCGTTTTTTCTTATGCGTTTAAATATTTTTCATTCTTTTTACACGCGAAATTCGCGGCGAATATTATGTCGTTTTTGAGAGGTTCTGCCAATTATGTTTGGTGTACAACTAGTGTATTGGGTAAAGGTGCTACAGGCGCTGTATTTCAAGGTGTTAACAAAAATAATGGCGAACCTGTGGCCGTGAAAACGTTTAATCAATTAAGTCATTTAAGACCTCACGACGTACAGATGCGTGAGTTCGAAGTGTTGAAAAAAGTGAAACACGAAAATATTGTCAAATTGTTAGCTATCGAAGAGGAACAAGAAAGTCACGATAAAGTTATCGTGATGGAACTGTGCACCGGCGGCAGTCTTTTTAATATTTTAGACGATCCGGAAAATACGTACGGTCTTCAAGAAGAAGAGTTCCTGTTAGTTTTGGAACATCTGTCGGCGGGTATGAAACACTTACGAGATAATAGTCTAGTACATCGAGATTTAAAACCGGGCAACATAATGAAATTTATTTCGGACGACGGAAGGACTATTTACAAGTTAACCGATTTCGGAGCTGCTAGAGAACTGGAAGAAGATCAACAATTTATGTCGCTTTACGGAACCGAAGAATATTTACATCCGGACATGTACGAACGAGCTGTACTGAGAAAATCGGTAGGTAAAACTTTCGGAGCTATAGTCGACCTTTGGTCTATCGGTGTTACGTTGTATCACGTTGCGACTGGTAATCTACCATTTCGACCGTACGGCGGTAGAAGAAATAAAGAAACGATGTACTATATAACGACTAAAAAACCGTCAGGCGTCATTTCCGGTACCCAAACATCCGAAAATGGGCCGATCGATTGGTGTCGCGAATTGCCTAAAAATTGTCAGTTAAGCGTCGGACTGAAAAAATTAGTAACCCGTATTTTAGCCGGTCTATTAGAAGTCGATTCGCGTAATATATGGTCGTTCGATAAATTTTTTACCGAAGTAACTAGTACGTTATCGAGAAAAGCCGTTCACGTATATTACATTAATCGAATGCAAAATATACGAATCTATCTGTTGCCTACCGAAAAATATGACGTATTCCAAAATCTGATACAAGAACAGACGGACGTGATAGCGGACAATCAGATAATATTATATAAAGAAACTCATCTATCGGACGAAATCGATATATCGACTAGCTTTCCTTTTACCGAACTAGATAAACCGATTTTACTATTTAGTAAAGAAAATAATAACGTGACGTTAATTTCGGACGGAGGCGACATACCTAAATTTCCATCATTTCCGAATTTAGTTTCCATCGAAAACGACGCCAGTCTGGCTAAAACTGCTTGCAGCGTAGGACACGTTTGTAAGCGAAGAATCGACAAATTATCACGAAGCAGTTATCTAACGCACGAAAGCGTTCGTATATTCACCAAAATAATTACTAGAGAACTGAGCAAGTTGGTTAATAGATGCGCTCAAATAAAAGGTTCGATAAAATACGCAGAATTATTGGTGGACAGTATTATCAGAGGACAAAAAAGCGTTCATAATTTAATCGGATTCAAAAGTTCTTCGCTCAATAATAATTTAAAAGTAGGTATACTTTCATTTTTTTTTCTTATTAATATATATATATATATTTAATATATTAAGATTATGTCGTGAATTTCAGGAAGATTTAGATAGTTTACAGAAAGATTTAATGAGCGGACTTCTATTGGCTGTACAACAATTATATCAACGCTACGTGACGGAAAATACTTTGTCTAAAGAATGGGAGATGGCTACTAAATCGATTAACTGCCCTTCGAGCGGTCGGGCTTCTTTCAGAATTCGCACTTTGATAGATCGACTAAGAGAATCGTGGCAACATCTGTTAAGAGATCGAGCTACTCGCAGTCTTACTTATAACGACGAACAGTTTCACGTTTTAGAACGAATTAAGGTAATTTATTTATATCGCAATTGAAAGATCTGTAACTAAAATTACATTTAAAAAACATAAGCAGTAAAAAAATTTCGATAGAAAGCGTACACATACAATAATGGCAGACTAAAACGTTTACTATTTACGTCGTATATTTAAACTCTATTATGCTATAATTATTAGCAAAAACATTTATTACATTAAAGTTTATAAACTTTTCGGTTACAACTCGATTTTTTTTTTAATACTAAAGGAATTATGTTTTCGTAATAAGGGTCGTTTGATTTATATAGAATCCATTATAAAAATATTTATATAACACATTAATAATTAACTGGTCATATAAAAAACATTTTTACTTTACGTTTTCACGTCTTCAAATAATTTTGTACCTACCTTTTATATCTCAAAAAAAGGAAGGGTCTGTTAGAGTTATTTGTATAAATGTATGTTTTAGGAGTCTATAATTTATAACTCTGCGTACAAAAAAAAAAAAAAAAAATTGACGAGTTAATGTCGATTTTAGTTTTTCGAAGTTTAGAATGTTCACAATATTACGTAAGATGAATTCAGAGTTGTTAAGCATTATATAGATGTACTATGAATTTTGTTCTTTATCCTCGGTGTACTTACTTCGAAGTTATTTGAATTCATATAAATAAGGCGTAATATTTGTCACGATTAAAATTATTCCGAGATAGCTAAAAAAAAAAATAGTTCGCTAATCAACAAATTAAATCATTCTTAAACATATTTTATTAAATATGTGTCAAATTGATTTTATTTCCTTTTGCTAAAATACCGTTTGATTAAAGTTATTCGTATTAAAATTTGCAACGATCGACATTTCACTTATCATCGTTATATTTTGTTTTCCGAGTTTAAAAAAATAACGTTTTTTTAACGATTTAAACTTTATTCATCTTCTTACGCAATCTTTGATTATTATTGGATATTACGACGATATTTTAAGCATTTCGGTCGTTCAATAAATAAATATTTATTTTCAGTTCGTTTTTATGTTACGTGTGATGTTCTAACGTATCCGGAGAAGGTTTATTATAAAAATATGATTAGGAAAACCTTTAAAACTGACTGGGTTGAAAGTACCTATAGTATGGTTCAAACTGAATTTTCCCATGTCCCCTGGTTCAAACACCTTTCAATTGTTATTCCGATCACTAATATCCGCAGATTTATCACTGCCATATGTAGGCTTCGTTTTGGTTCTAGAGTAGCTTTGAACTTCAATCTCGTAAATCCTTCTTATATTCTTTGTACTAATCATAGTAGCGTCAATTTTAGAGAAGATATTAATCATTTATTTTTCAGCTGTGTATGGTTCGAACATAGACGTACGGGTTTGCTTGAGAAGTTATTCTCCCTTGGTGTTTTTCCTCCTTACTGTATCCTATTCTTGATATGTTTGGATGTTCGTGTTTTGCTAGTTTCATTTAAATTCATTAGTATTAATCATATTCTAATTTAAATGTTGGTTTTTGTTCTGGGGTAATTTTTCCTTTCCTCTTTTATATGTTACCTTTTATTATGACTATCCTCTCCTGCTATATTCATATTTTATAGTTATTTCTCCTCTTTTAGTTTAATCTAATTTATTCGTTATATTTATTTGTTTTATTTTTGTTTTTTCGGTAGCCAAAAGGTACGTACAGGCCAATTAAAAAAAAAAAATTATCTTGTATGAAAATAAATAAAATAAAAATACAGAGTGTGTTTATAAATATAATTACGATGCTGTATAGAGTATTTTTATTATATTTTCAATATGCATCACTAACAAAGCTATATAGATATTATTGATATTTTAATTTTCTTACATTTTCTCCCTTTAATAAGACGAAAAGTATCGACTATGTTAACGATATTCTTTAAGTGGACAAAAATTTAAAACATCCGATTTCTTTAAGGCGTCTTAAAAAAAAATAATGTACCCTGTTAAAGAATTCCATTAACCCGTAAAAATAGTGTAATTATTATACGGCACAACACCATCGAATGTCATAAAGTTTTTCTTTTTAATAGTGGAAAAATCCAACATAGACTTATATGAATACAGGTAGATACGAGAAGGCTACAACGGACACGAAACACTAGTGAATGGAGAAATTACATACAAGAATATCGCATTGATACCAAGTTGAACAATTTTCAGGTGAACGAAATCTGAAACGAGTAGAATCTAAACAGACTTCGCTCCAGCGTTGGACGCTATAAAAGTAATTTATTCGAGTGGGTAATGTGACAAACGACGACCTTTGTGATTGTGGGATGGTGCGGAACTCGAATCACCTGCTTTTAGTGTGAAGTGAGTAGCTTGCGTAAATATATACCGACCTATACAAGAAAAAAGAATTTCGTATCTAAAGAATATTTCGATATTAAACATGGCATTATGTTCGTCGACAACAACGTTTTGAGTAATTAATTTCTGTCGTTTTTTATCTCAGTTCTTTATTATTTATATATCATCTGTAAAAATAGTTTGTTATATTTTAGATTTCATTGCGTTATCTTCTAATAATCGTATCTTATACTGCTACGACGTGTGTATGAATTTTGTAATTTATATTTCTTCACTTTCAGATAAAAGAAACTATCGGCCGTGTAAAAATCATGTTAGACAACGAAGTATCACCGTCGCTGACTCATTTAGCCGATTGTCTGGCAGATTGGTACAAAATGGCGCAAACTGTTTATTTACAAGCTCATATTTTAGACAAAGACTTAGATACGCTCACCGGTAATGTAGACGATTTCATCGCACGCATCGTTAAAAATGATTTCAGTTTTCACAACGGACTCACCAATATATCCAAGTTGAAATTTTCTCCCCACGCTAAACACGGTGGTCGTATTAAGGGACAAGATTTAAGATCGTTTCGAACTAGTCTTAAAGATTTACCGTTAGTACAGGAACAGATAGAATCTGTAATAAAAGATAACAACGATTTAATTAATAAATGTACCAGCATCATTAACGGAGATGTGTTGAAAAATGATGAAAACGAAAAAACCTAAGAATTATAGTTAGTGCTGTGCTGTTGTCTAAAACGTTACCTATTCCAATGTTTTATATTTCTCATATTATATAAATTTTATATATCCGGTTTTAATTATATTTTTTTTTTGTATTGTTATAATTTCATTTTACGTGTATTATTATTTTTTTAAAATAATTACTAAGTACTGCCATTATAACTATTACAGTTTAAATTCGCATAATACAGATGATCGGCTAGAAATATTTATTTATTTCATATTAATGTTTTAAAAATATGTCCCCCGGTATTTAAATTGTATTATATATATATATATATATATATATATATATATATATATATATATATATTATATATATATATATATATATATATATATATATATATATATATATATATATATATATATATATATATATATTATACCATATATATATTTATACTATATATATTATACCCATACGCGCAGCAGGGATCAGATATCAATAAAAGAAAATGGGGGATAACGTTTATCTAAGACACTGACTGATGGGAAATCATATAAAGGGGAGATATTAAGGAAAATATCCCTAGTATGGGTAACATTCGGAAAGTTATCTCACATTTTTCCGTAATAAAGATGTATACTGAATAACTTGAGGAATAAACTTTATAATGAGTATATCTTGCCAGTATTAATATACGAAACTGAAAAAAGCTCAGGTTAAAAGAGAGAAAAATCAGGTTACAGACAAAGATGATAGATATAGTGGAAACAATAGCAAAGTTGAAATGGACGTGAGTCAGGCACGTTACCACATGAACCTGCAGTGGCGTCCATTAAATTTTTAAAAGGAAAAGAGACGAAACGACGCCGATATTATATTGTGAAAATTACATGGACCAACTGGTTCGAGTAGAGCGGAATAAAAATCATTGTAAATGTTTGGGTCACGGATACATTTGGCAGCGGGTTGATGTGATATATATTTATAAATATACTTGTAAACCACAGGACTGTAATATAATTAAATATACAGAAAATAGTGGTTTAAAATATACATATCTTATAAGAATATCCAGATTATAAAATTTATATATATATATATATATATATATATATATATATATATATATATATATATATATATATATATAAACATTTCGCATTACAACTATTATAGTAAATATTTAGTTACTGTGTACATCTTGTAGGTACTGACAGTTCATTCAATTAAATTTGACCCTTAGTTAACGGTCGTAAAATCGTGAATAAATATTTTCTAGATTTTTAAAACAAGTCCAAATCGGCGTAGTTTATTGAATTAATTTCAACATTAAATGAACGTTATTGAGTATTTTTTTTTTTTAGGTAAACCGGCTTCAAATGAAAATGTCTTGTATTCTCTTTTCAGTTACTTTTTGAATGAAAATTATAATAAATAAGGTACAGTCAAATCACTGAAAAATATTTATTTTTATCTATATCCATAATGACGTTAAGTATGCAAAAATTATTACTATAAATATAGCAATTTTATTTAGTTTGTTTTACTTAATGTACCATCTACATGTTTACTCACAGATCAAGATATATATATATTATATGTATCTTGAACGTGTATAGTTTAGTGTTTACAATGCCGTATGTCAACGATATTTCACTAAATAATACATATATACCATACGTATTTTAGCGTATTTTTTACGTTAAGTTATTTTTACGTGAATGCTGTGTAAATTTAAAGTGTTTTTTTTTTGTTTTAATACATAAAAACGACGTTATAAAGTAACTTTGCAATACCGCTTATCAATTATAGCGCTTTGTAATCAAACAATTGATAGTATCACACTTGGATTTTATTCAAATGAACGCGTAAAATGTAGTTTGAAAAATTATTAAATATAAACAAAATTCTTGAACCTTGATAAAAAAAAACACGTCCATCAGATAATTAACCTATTGTACCATACTGCTTATTGAAGTACCATGGTGCTACTTACTGAAGTGCCGCTCAAACTACAGTAATTAAAAGCAATTGTATATTCAAATCTCGATTTGACTTTTATGTGATATGTTTTCGATTGAAATAAATTCTGTAAAATGAAAATTACCAATAAACACTTTAAATTTATACGACGAAAATGATCAATAAACATTTTAAAAATTAAATGATACTGAATGAAAACTGAATCAAGTTTATAGTTACAAAATAACTATAAAAATTCGTACAAAATACATATTAATAATATACAGATAATCGATGATAATAAATAAATATTTATATTACATCTAATACTACAGTCGTATAATATCAAAATATATTTCCGACATTTCTTTATTTACAATATAATCACGAGACTAGCACAGTGATATATATATATATATGTGTGTGTGTGTGTCGCTTCTTCTAGCGATGAAAAAAATTAAAGAAAAAGTTCAATACATGGGGAAAGTGTTAGTATGCTTAGATTTGCCGATGATATCGCTGTAGTAGCTGAATCAGAGAAAGAACTAAATAAAAGTTTAAACGTAATAGAACACATGCTGCAGGAATATAATATGAAAATAAACAAAAGGAAGACCAAAATATTAGCATGCAATAAATATAATAATATAAGTAATCAATTTAATATCAATATTAAGGGAGAAAATGTAGAAGGGCAGCGTAATCACCAAAGATAGTAAGAGCAAAAGAGATGTAAAGAGCAGAATTGCCCAAGCCAAAGCAGCGTTTTATAAGAAAAGCTTATTGACATCATTGAATTAAATAAGATACTTTTTTGACTAAGAAGTATCATTTCTAGGTTAAAATTGAATCGCAGCTCGGATATTTTTAATATAATCACAACCATTATCGAATGTGTTCCCGACACCTTCGTAATGGATTAATATTTATTCTCTCTCTATACAAATAACGGAAAACGATATTAGCATTATCGAATGGAATGCAAATTCCATCACTAATAAAATGATTCCTTTGCGCAAATAATGTTAAAATTGCACGAATTTCAGAAACTAAAATAGATTAGAGTACTTTACCTAACGATGCCGAACTATCAATTATTTCGTAATAATAAAACCAGGATTAGTACTAATACTTGATAGCATACAGTGCGAACCAATTCCCAACCCACAAACAAAGCACGTTCAGGCTGTTGGAGCCAAAGTCTGTGTAGACGGCAAATTGCTAGCTATTTAGACGGTTTATAGGCCACCAACAAAACCGATAAATTTTCAAACTGATATCAAATTTCTAATGCATTCTGCTGAAAGAGTTTTATTAATCGGGGATTTAAATGTTAAACATCGTACCTAGAACTGTAGTTACTAAACTTATCTGCAACCTTAAACTTTCAAATAAAAGCACCCAATGAGAACCTACGTTATTTCCGGGCCAACAGGCTGCCGAAAACTCCATCCCTTTATAGAAAGGAATGTTAAAAATTTTTCGATCACCCCTGGCACTTTGCAAATAATAAAAATTAAAACTTATTATAGGACACTTTGTCAGAGATGTCATAATGAAAATATGTATATATTTAAACAACTATATGATAGGTTGAATAAATTAGTTAAAAGACGACTGTTACAAGAAAAAAACGCTCATTACAACACGTTTCTCAGTAATATACCACAAATGAATAATCAGCTATGGAAAGTAAACAAATATTTTTCCCGTGGACAAACAAACTTGCCGCCTATTAAAAGACCTGGAAGAGTCGATATAGTAGCGTACTCAAACGAAGATAAGGCTGAGCTTATAGTAGAACATTTTCAGAATATACATGAACAGAATAAAGCAATGTCCACACGATATCAAGAACGGAAATTAAGACAAACAATAAATACATTTTTAACAAAGAACGTACCTACATTAAACTATGCTGACTTAACCTCGCAGAAAGAGGTCAAGAACTGCATTAGATCATTAAGAAATACTCTACCGGACATGATAAAATTAGCGCAAAAATGATTAAAAATTTATCTCGTAAAGGTATAGTTGCTCTCACAGTGTAATTCCTGCATTCATCTGTGCTACTGCCTTGTGTCGTGAAGACTGCTCTGAATTGTACCTCTTCCTAAACCTGGCAAGGATGCTTCCTTGGTGAAAAATATACGACCTGTTAGCTTGCTCAGTAACATTAGCAAAATTTTTGGGAAAATATTTCTCATTAGATTTAGAAAACATAGTGATTTATAAATGGTATTTTTAATAAGTTCCAATTTGGTTTTCGACCGAATTTAAACACTATCACGCAGCTAGTAAAAATTTGTGATCTAATTACTGATAATTGTAATAAAACGAAACACATAGCACTGCTAGACATTGAAAAAGCTTTCGACAATTCTTGGCACGATGGAATTCTGTATAAATTAATAAAATGCGATTTTCCATATTAACTGGTTTCCATGACTAAAGCATATCTACATAACAGGAAATTTTATGTAAAAATTAAAACTCAGAAATCTAGTCAGATATGCATCGGCAGGAGTACCTCAGGGCAGCATCCTTGGTCCATTCTTCTTTATTATTTACATAAATGATATTAGCACAATTAAAGAAGTTGATGTCAATTTATATGCTGACGATACTGCTCTGCTAACGTCATCATACCGTACTGATATGATTAGCAACAGATTAACCGCTGCAATTAACAAAGTATCCAAATACTTTCATAGATAGAAAATTAAAATTAATGATAGTAAAACAGAGACTATTATTTTCACAAAGTGTAAACCTGATATAAATGACTTTGTTAGAATTCATAATGAGTACCTAGACTCGAAATCAAAAGACAATTATCTCGGTGTAACACTAAATAGTAAGCTAACTTTTACTAAACACATAAACGAATGTATCTACAGGGGACTTTAACAGGAAATCTATGCTATCACAAGCTTTTGATTTAAATCAGTTAATTCAACCTAAAATTCTTTATGCCAGTCCTGTGTGGTCGAATACCTGTCCAAGTAATATAAACAAATTACAACGATTACAAAATCATTGCCTAAGAATAGTGTCGAACAAACCCAGATACACGCCCATTAAAACAATGCAGGACATTTTAAACTATCCCTATATACAAGAAATAATAAAAAACAGTACCTTAACATTTTTTAATGTATGCCGCATGTCTGCTGACCAAAATGTCAATGAATTGAAAACTATGATTATCAGTCTCTACGACACAGGTATAAAAAATATAAACATAGACGAATTAAACATATCTTACTAGAGTAGTATTAGGTTTAAAATTCAATGATATTATAGATAAATTTTATTTTATTTATTTTTGTATTCTTTTCTCTTTTAAATTTTATAAATTATTTAACCATCGTGTTTAAAATTTACTTATGAATTACACGTTTCAGGTTTTTTGCGGAATTTTTCCAGTAAATTTCATTAAGCAATAAATGTATATAACTATTATTTATGTATATTTTAAAAAAATTATTATCAAGTTTATCGGTTAAGGAATTTATTATATTTCGGAACGATAGAACGGTATATTATAAGTTATTCTTTTCTTGTAAAATTTAATTAATCCAAATATACTTCTTTTCTTGTTTTCTAAAAAAAAAATAACTTTCATTTTAAAGAATATATGCATTTTTGTACATACGCCTGATTGTCACGCAATATGTGGATAGATACGATAACTGCTATCCATTAAGTTCGCATTTTTCAAATAATACTAATAATACATTTTTACTGTAGTAATTTTTTTTGGAAACTTTTTGCATTATTGTATACTATTAAAGGCGAAAGGTAACCTCCATGTTTTAATGTTACTTTGTATGTTTTTAATACTAACATATCGGTAAAATATTTTGTATATTATAGTGGTATAGTTGATCCGAGTATGCTACACATAGCAAGAATTTATTGCTTGGAAGTTCATACACGAATATAACTATTTTGATTATTTGGCGATTTTAGCCATTCAATCAATAATTACTACAATAAACCCCCCTTTTTTTTTTAATGATAACGTCTACTTAGTGAATATTTACTTTAGTTTTCCTCATCTCGATTTTACAAGTACTGTATCAAATAGTCAAAGTGTTGAAAGAACACAGTGATGTTTTTCAACATACACCAAAAATACTAAAAACACTAAATTTGAAAAGTTAAATATTTACTAATTTGTCTCATTATGTAGTCGGTCACGTTAAAATACATACGAGCATATAAATATTTTAAATTACAGTAAAAAGATCGTACACGAACTTACATACCATGTATACATATATACAAATCAGTTTCTAATAGAAAAATGGAACGGAAGTCACGATATTCATAAAACGCCTTTTTTAACTTCTTTCGGGTGTATGGCAATTTTGATCGGCTTACACAAATCTAAAATGCACATGTGGCTGGTTGTACGCATACAATTGCTTAAAATGTTTTCCATATCCGTTAAATCTAAGGCGAGATTAAGCTCGACGAAACCAACGTCTGACCATACTTGATGAGATATCAAGGCTGTAGTTACTAAACGGTGAGTATTGCTTTTATCTATAGTAAAAATATGATCGTAAATTTTATGGATATTTGTTACACGTACACACACATACGTATATATACCATTACGAATTTTAGAAGTTTCGCGATAATAACAATAATTGATATGAAGTATTTCGTTTTATGTTTTAAATAAACAAACGGGCCAGCCCTAAATTAAGTCTCATATAAACTAAATTTAAATACATAAATAACGAAAGAAAAATAAAGGTAAATAGATAGGAAACACTTTTAAACACATTCTATAAAAGCTCGGAAATAAATAAATCACAGAAATGACAGAATTATCACAATGGTTAGTTTAAAATTAATACATAATTAGTAAGAACAAATTCATACGAAGTATAAAATCTAAACAATTTCTTACACCTAAAATACATTTCATAATTACCATAATATCGGTAAATATTCATTTAGTTGCATGTGTGGAACTACTACATAATGTATCTACGTACAGTGTTCTGCTATCAACATAACTAATTACAACTAACAGTGTTTTATAATCTTATATTAAAGTTAGTTCGCCAACTGTTTTCTGCGAAAAAATGACCAAATTAATAATTACACGGTTTTCAAGATACCAGCTATTGTTGTATTTTTAATGTATCGCGTCAGACACGTGAAACTTTGTAAAAATTAGCAGTAGCACATTTTATTTTCGAAAACAATGTAATAAAAAGTATTGTGAAAATAATTTTAAGTCTTATAAGACTCAAATTGTTAATTAATCTTGGTACTATTATTTTTTTAGGCAAAAATATTTATTAATGATAGTGCTAATTTTAATTTTTTAATTTTGCTATTATTTCTTTAGTTACAAAAAAAAATTTCAGGTCATTTGCCCATCAACACTAGATTATTACTCGTACCCATTTTAATGAAATATACAAATGTTGCAAATTAATTTCTACGGACAATTTCATTTTTATAAGTAACTCCAAAGATGATTCAATAACGAATATCACAATACATTGTACCAAAAAAACGTTTTAATTTTAAAATTATTTAACTATATATATATTTTTTTTTTATTCAACAAGACAAACCGTCAGTATTATCTTTATAATTTTTCCAATATTTGTTTAGCGTGTATTTAAAAATTTCGAAACCTGTATTAAAAAAACACTAACTGATGAAAGTTTTCACCGTACGATCGAGATAGTAAAATTTATAATTAACAACGACCGAGCCGTATTTTCATCAAACTTACCTGAATCAAACGTAACAGGTCGTAAATGATTTATCCTGGGCATTAACAAATGAGTTTGCTGATCCGGATAACAAATTTTTATACGCAAATGCCTCGGGTTGTACAAATTGTACAAGTCAGCGTCTAATTGTACGCCCATCACCATTCCAGCTGTAAAACTATACACCATATCCGATCCACCGGTAGGAGAATTTATCACAGCGTAAGTCATTTTAATCTGCAATGATGAAATTATGATTACTGAAAACAATAATACAGTAAAAATAACAAGAAAGTAAACGTAATATCAGTTTTATTAAGGCGTATCAATTATATTACCTCGACGTCAAATTAAAAACCTTGTGGCGGTGGAGGACTCAGTAGTGTCCAATTAACTTGCTAAGCAATGCTGTCGAGAGTAAACACTTCTGAGTCATCTAAAGTAGTAAGGTTAGTAGAGGATATGAAGCTAACGGATCCATAGTGCCAATCAGCGGCATTATTACTCCTTCAAAGCTGATGAAGAATGACTTCGGCTAGCTTAACTAGATACTCAAACGAGAAATTGCATATTAATTACATTAGCTGCGATATTGCGATCGGCAGTCAATGAAACACCACCCGATTATTTTTCCACGAGCACGTTATGGTCAATCAAAATAGTGTTGTGCAATGCAATCCGATTATAAATCGGCCTCGTGTTGGTTTTAGGCCAGTCAGTGTTAAATAGGTTAAGGGCATGATGATGTGGCTAGCCAGGTGTTGAATGCGAAATATGCTGTTGGAAATATGAAGCAAGACAAGTATCAGATACAACATTAGAGCAATGTTCGAGGCCTTCAACAAACACGTAAATTTCGCATTATGGAGAATGAACTTACTGTAGAAAATATTCAGATAGGATTCGAGGTATTTCAGCAGAATTGAATATGGCATACGCTTCTGGATCGACTAATAACTCACATTGTCGTGTTGCGTTTGTCATAAATAAAAATACGACAAAATACGTTAAAGAATATAAAACGATAAATGATCGAATGATTAAAATGAGACTCTATTGTAGGCCATATAATTTCCACATTTTATATCATCACGATAACACAAATATCTCGAAAAATTACAAATGAACCCAGACGGTATGAATAGGAAGCTATCCTTATCAGAAATAGTATATAGCGTACAATAATTAATTATTTCCAAACTACTAACCTTTTTTAGAGGAAAACATGTAATCTAGTGTCGTTAAAAATTCATTCTGATAATAAAGATATTTCTGTTATTTCGGTATATTGCCTCCCACCCGAGCTAGAATTAATCTTAATGGTCTCAATAGTTTTCTGACTGGGCTGAATTCAGGAATTCTTCTAGGTGGAGACATCAATCACCTAGCCTATGGGAGGAGTATATTTCAGTTGTGTAACATTTTCAACGTTTGTCTGCTGAATACCGGGTAGCATACCACACACACATAAAGGTAAATGGGATATGTTTTCCAAAGTTCACAATCTCGATCCTTCTGAACATAATGATTCATTTCTATCCAAGGAAACTGCTAAAGGCATCGCAAGCATTTCCATGCCGAGGATACCTTTTTCCTGCTTAATTGCATCCGCTTATGCAGATCTTCTTCATCGATGAAAGTCTATGTTCTGTAGAAGACGACTTAACTTTTACAAATATATCCAACCTAATCTCCCTACCACGTACATTGCACCTACTCCTCCTAAGAACCTCTCAGCTCGGTTTTTCCATCGTGGTCAGATTTCGTTTCAACCACAATTGTCTTCCTCATAACCATTTCTACACCATCAATTTTACTACCTCTGTATACTGTCCTCTGCATGCGGGAACTATAGCTGACGCTAATCATGTGATTTTTACTTGCAACTTAAATAGCAGATCTTTATTAGTAAAATTTTACAATAAAATAATTACCCCTCCTCCTCGGTGGCCTACTTATTTGCCTTGAATAACAACAATATCATCGCAGCTCTGGCTCCTATGTGTATAATCTAAGATTAATCTCTAAGTGTTTTTCCTTCTTGTATCTTCTTTGTTATCTATTTATATGAAAATAGTGTTAACAATGGGTAATTTTGGTATTCATACCTAAGCCCAATTATTAATTTAAAAAAATTACACATCATATAAATATATATGCGTACACGTAACATGAATGACAATGAAACGAAGATACCAAATCAAGAAATGTTGATTATAATGGGGGATTTTAGCGCCCTGATACTGATAATATGGAATATTATAAAGTTTGCTAAAAATTAAAAGATTTATAGAACCAGTTATGGGAAGAAATACTAAGTAAGAACACTTGATATCGAATGAAATAGAAAAAAGAAAAGAGAAAACAAATTACTCTGAAACTACGAGAACAAAGAATGAAAAAAATTAACAAGCAAAAAGATAGCATGCAGAAAAGATAAAAATAATTGTATCATGCGGAAGTACGTAGAAAACAATGACCCTAAAGTTCCATATATATAAAAAAAATCAATTAAGAAACCAAAATCATGTTCTTCATTATTAACAGTAGACCGAAATCGTATATATTAAAATAAATATTGTTAAATTATAAACCAAACAAAATCATAACACAGTTTAATCACTAAAATATTTTTTTTTTATTGCAAAGCTTTTTGACAGTTACGTCATTTTAAAGCATACACAATAAATATTATGTGACGTAACTGTCAAAAAGCTTTGCAATAAAAAAAAAAATCTTTTAGTGATCAAACTGTGTTGTGATTTTGTTTGGATTATAATTTATAAAATCATTACTCTCCAATATATTCAACATTTAATATTGTTAAAGCAGACAGAATACATGCCGAGCAAACATAATAGAGAGTAGATCATTAATGCAAGTCAGTTAATAGAAAAATTCCGCGAATTTAACGTGACAATGTACATGGGATTTACAGATTTCTGTAAAGTGTTTGGTTCGGTTGGGAAAAACAATGGTACATATCGGAAAAGATGGGAACACCTGTGAATCTTGTAGGAAAGGTTGTAAGACAAGGATGTCTGCTGTCGTCACTGTTGTACAACATGTATACATAAATTTCTGGATGATTGAAATCATGGTATACCAGTATGTGGTAAAAGAATTAATAATTTACAATATGCTGAGGATATTGTAATCATAAGCAGCTCTGAAACAATATGATTAAATTTATTGAGAGATGGGAAAGTTAATGTAGGGGCTATGTTACTAATTAACAAAACAAAAATTAAAATCGTGATCATAGATAAAGTGGCAAAAGCAAAATAATGTATGCGAATTTGAAGTCGTGGATAATTTTGTGTATCTCGTATCAATGTTTAACTAATAGCGGAGACTGCCTATCAGACATAAATCGCAGATTAACATTAAGTTAGGCTAACAAAGATATCTGGAAGGATACAGCATGGACGCTGAACACAAATTTGTTAAACTGTCTAGTCTTCCCAATAGCTACTTTTACGTTCGAAACCTGATCGCTTTAACTGCTGAGCGTACCCGTAAAATAGACGGGTTCGAAAGCCGGGCATATAGGAAGCTATTAGGAATATCACGGATGAACCGGAAAATTAATGAATACGTATTTCAGAAACCGATTATACGTAATGTTTATAAAAGATTTCTCGGTTTTTTTTTCGGGCATGTAGCGAGAGATACAAATTCTTGCACGAACAATTTAATTAAAGCGTACTATTTATATGACCGTGACGTCAAATTAAAAATAAGTAGGCGAGTAATATATTCATACCATAACAGCAAACATCGCACGTACATTCAGAGAATATATAGATGATACATACGTCTAAGTTGGGTGCCGGAGGAGACATCGGAGTTGACTTTTGTAATATAGGTAACAAAATTCGGGCGACGGTACCTGGTTTACATTCTTCCAATGACGATAACTCCGTTAAAACCAGGCGCGTAAAAATGTCCGGAATTATACCGCTATAGTTTAATAGCCTGTTTCATTCGGCAAAGTTTAAATATACGCCGGTTAAGCATTATTATTTGTTGTATTCTTAAACGTAGTATAAAGATAATATAATCGAAAAATATTCGTTCGGTTTAGTCGATTAAACTGAAAAAAAAACCACTATATCTTTATCAGATATCTTTAGATAAATAAAATGTTATTTTGCTTTAAATATGAATATTGCATTTAATACTATCAAAAATTCATGATTTATAAATAAAATATGAAAGTAATTATATTGACCAGAATTATATTTTTATACATAGAAAGAAAAACTAACGAAGGGAAAATGATTGCAAAAGTGACAATAATTAATTTAAAAATAAAAAAATACAACGATAAGATCTAAAGAAGAATTTATTTTAAAATTTACACGAATAATTATATTTAAAAATTATCTACACTTAATTATTCGTTAGATATTTATGACGAATTAATTTAATTGGTCGAGTGTAGTATTAATCACATCTGTTGTCAATGTAAAAGGACACGTCATTGATAAACATTTCAGTCTAGTCCAAATATGGTATAGTGAAATTGTAAAATTAAAGTTGATTATTTTTACATACTCTTTAAGATTATTAGATTTATTTTTAACCATTGACCTTAAACTGTCAACAAGCTACATTCGTATTTATTTGCCTTTGAATACGCCTTCGTTTGATTAAATTAGTCGAATTCTTAGCATTGCCAATTAAAAATTTTCAACTAGTAATATTCGTGAATTTTAAAGCGGTGTGCACGTCGTTTTCGTTGGTAAATTTCATTCGCATAAATACTATTTTCTCGAAGTTTACTGAACTTTTATATATTAACAGTTTTATAAATATTTAGAATTCCAACTGGTTATTATAGTTTAAACGACATAAGTGAATATACGTAAAGCATAGTTATTTTTAATCGCGTAACTTTAGATAACTTTTATTCTAAAGAAAATTCATGCAATAGGTGTTTTTTTATTGAAACATAAAAACAATATAGAACATAGCGTCAAGTTAAAGAATTGATTGAAATTATAACTTTAAAACTGAAAAAATCACAAAAATTTTATTTAAAAAAGACCTCGCGTATATGATAATAATGATCAGAATAGACGACTGAATTCGAGCAACTTACACGAAAACTTACTAACCAAATTTTAATTAAAAACTATTTACATTGTAAAAAACCAATCGGTGTATAAATTTTAAAACGACTAAGTAATAATTAATCACAAATAAACCACTCTTCGTCAAGATTTAATAATTCTACCTATAGATTTATTAGTTAATTTCGATACTAATCATTTTTCACTGGAGATAACCTAATATGAATTTATTCAACATGTGATTTTCACCATGCTCTTGTTTATTTGATATATATATATATATATATATATATATATATATATATATATGTGTGTGTGTGTGTAAGAGTAAAATTAAAGAGGTACAATGTAGCGACGAATTCAAGTTGTCGTGTGAACGTTTACTGAATATCGTTCTTTTTCAAAGTTTTGAGACGGGTTAATAGTATTTAGTAGTAAATTAGTGTCCAGAAAATCAGACGATTGCCAACTCACCCATAGAAAAAACAAGAAACTGCACTATTCAAAAATTTATTTTCAGTGAAACTACGTTTCATTTGTTATTCTATTGAAAATAAATTTCTTGGTATGAAAAACGACAACGAAACTTTTTAAAAATATATGGGGTTCACTATTTTCAGATATATTAGTTTAAAAAATTGAATATATTTGTATATATATGGTTTTAAAATAGTTGTGACGTAATAATTTTTATTGTGTAATAATCTAGACAAAAAAAAAAAAAAACTGCAGCATAGTGTTAATAAAAAACTTTTATATTCAGATTGAACTCTATAAGAATTAAAAAAAAAAAAAAAAGAGAAATTACGTCAAAAAAATTAAAAAACAATATTTTCCTCAACATATTCGGTGTAAAACGTATAATTTTACCGAAAACTGAAACATCGTTAATTTCATATTAAACCGATATTATAAAACGTATTAACCAGCGAAAATCTAAAAAATTAAAAAAAAATATATTTTATATCGTATAAAATTCAAATATATAACAAATGCGGAATATATTACGATTTATTGCGATTAATGATAAAATGAGAAAACTAAAATAAAGAAAATACGATTAGAAAATTTTAAAAAAAAAGAAAGACATTAACCTTATATTGGAAATTATCTAAAGCCAAGCCGATATAGTCGCCAACATATACAAAAAAAAATGAGCGATACTTTATAATTAGGAAGTATGAACATTTTTTGTTATAAATATGAGCTAAAAAATATTTTACATAACTCATTTAATTATACATAAACTTCGTACTAACCGACTAGTATTGTCCACTTGAGTCAAATAATAATGACACAACGCTCGAGCTGATTGATTGGTAGCCCGAGCTACGTATACCAATAGTAACGATAATACTTTCAATTTAAATTGTTGAATAGACGATCTATCGGTGTTATTTAGACCAACGCATAAATACTGCATCCTGTTCAATGAAATATAAAATTAGGTTTTTAATTTTAATCAAAACGAAGTTTATAAAGAAAAATTTAGTAATCCATATATGAAAAACTTTATTTTTATTGGATTTATACAATATATACATAAATATGCGTTATGAAAAAAAACAAAAGAACTGATCATTCCAATTTTTCAGGACACCTATGCATAATGAACACTTCTGATCGTTATTTTCAAATCTTATATACTTCCACGAACAATCAGGTAAGTGATTCTCTTGAAATTCTAGAAATAAATTTTGAACAACAAACAAATTCCGGAATATAGTTGAACTCATTACTTTTTAGTTCTCGTTCAGCCCTGATAATGTTGAATCCAGTGAAACTATTTTATTAAATACATTTTGATACAGTATAAAAGTATTTTTATTTTATTAAGATTCTCCATTGTCTTATACAAACGACCGAATGCAAAATAGAAGATAATTTGATCACATGTCCAACGGTAATAATTTTAAAATAATTTTAACGAAAATAACGGAAAATAAAAGACTATTTTATTTGCAAATTATTGACAAATAAATTAGTTTTCGTGTTTTGTACTCCATCGAACTTTATAATAATCCCGTACACGACGAACAGCATAGATAACACTACTGATCAGTTTTGAAAAAATAAAAATAAGATACTTAAATTGACAGCTCATATATTGGGAATCCGGAAACATAAAATACCTTATCTAGGACAAAAGATATGGGTCTCGTCAGAAGTAATACTTGAGGGTTCTGCTGACACGACTTGTATTCGAATCCCAGCGAGGACAAGAATTTTTCATTCTAAAAAAAGTACTCTAGACAATTCAGCTATCTATAAATGTGTACCAGAATGTTGAGAAAATAGAGAAGTCGGATCGGTCCGTCAGAATGCGTTATTCGGTTGATCGTTTCTTAATATGATCAAAAACAAAAAGCGATAAAAGGGAATTCTAGTAAATTGCCACATTTAGTCCAGAATAGATGTAATAATGCATCAACTATAATAGTCCAACTTCAACCGAAAAATACATTATACATATTTCATAAAATTATTGATATTTGCTTTTAGTGAAAAATAAATACGTTATTCCCAATACTTAATTATCGCTCAAATCAATTTAACTTCATTGTAATTATATATTAAATATTACTCAAAATGTAATTATTTATATTAAATACTCCTCCAAATGTAATTATATATATACTAAATATTACTTCTAATTCATCTCAAATATCGCGCACCTATAAGCGTTATTAAAACTACTTGCCAGCAATAAATTACCTCTAGAAAGGGTTATAAATAAACAGACACACACACACATATATTATTATAATATATAAAAACTTACTTTAGCACGCTTTGAAGTAATCTTTCGATATTATTTTTCACGATGATTGTTTGATGTTCTACGGTAGTATTGGAATACCATAATTTATTTTTTAAAACATTCATCAACTTTAACTGACTGCTAATGTACAAAGATAAAAATTGCGCCGCACCAGTTACGTGACTATCGATCTGAGCTAATCTGGCTAAATCTTTCTCGGCGATCTCCAATAAACTTACACGTACCGTCGGACTGTTAGTTTGCTCGATATTCTTTAACATATTTGTCAAAAAACCAGCCGTATTTGTTTGTACCGGCTTTAGTTCGGACGATGTTAAATTTCCTCCGAACTATATCAAAATTAAAATAATCCAAAAAAGACAATTATTTACACACACACGCATATATATGTGCGTGTGTGTAAAGTACAATTAAATTATTAAATAATTTTTAAATATTATAACAATTTATTGAATATTACGAAAGGCATTAAAAAATCGTTATAATTTTGAGTTCATTAAAATATTGTTGTATGAAATTCATAATAATACAATATATATATTATTGTGTAATATTTCTGAGCAATATAAAATAATAATCATATTTATATTAACTTTTTATACTTTGACATATATCACACAGAAGAACGTGAGATAAAATGTCTATATATAATTTTAGAATTGAAATTGATTACAAATTAATGAAACATTTATATTAGTATAACATTTGTTTTATTAACCGTTTCCGGACCTTAAATTACCGATTCGTTATATATTATGATTTACGAATATATATATATATATATATATATATATATATATATATATATATATATATATATATTTATTAGAAAAATAACGTTTTCAAAAATCGTTCTCTACCCACAAAATAGTAGGAGTAATAACACTTACCGGCAATAAAGGAACCAAATGAGGCATTGTGTCGCGTAGATAACTGTAATGTTTGACAATTCTTTCCTCGAATAATTGCAACATCGTACAATGATGTTTAGCCGCGTTGAATACCAACAATAAAATACTAACGTCTACCGAATAACATTTGAAAATCGGTTAAAGATAAATTTTCTCCGAAATAAACGCTTACAAACGTAATGACCCTATTCTAAGTAAAACGTTTCATTCAGTCATATTACACATTTGCACTCGCGCATTTTTCCCCGTCTAATTCTTATTTTAATCTCATTCTATACATTTCAATATTTCTTAGGAATATTCATACTGAAACGTTCAAAACGATTGAAAATATATCGGCTGTAAATATAACCTTACAATTTATTGGATACAAACAAAATTTTTTAACCTATGGTGTTCCGACACATGAACTTTTCCGTACTTAAAAAAAAAAAATCTGTCTATTTTAAATATATGTAGAATGTTTCAATTCTAAAAAATATTTACGTTAAAAATTGCCTAGTCACCTAAAAAGTGATATTATATACAAAATATTTTGTTTTCATTTCCTTTAATTATTTCGCGCTCCAAAATTTATAATTTCGTATCAAAATTTGACAATGTGTGATTACAAGGATTACTTAGTACTATATCCATCGATGGTATCTCCCCCAGTAGTTTAGCTACTCTCCATAAATAAAATTCTCTCCTTGTCCTTGTAGAATAACGAAGAAAATTCTTATTACTTCGTTCAAAACGTTTTAATTACTAACCCACATTAATCTTTTACATACGGCTGTTCTTGTTAATTTTTTCGTTTTTTCGGTGAAACTTCGGAAAACGGACGTATTTAGAAACAAAATTAAATAAGAAAAAAAAAACACATTAGATTGATCAAGAAATATGCAGTCGTATTTTTAAGTCGATCTGGAAGTGCAAATTTTAACCTATCCATTTATTTTTAAAATATTCAACATTGAACTTTTTCCTTTTAGTAGTGTTACATTTTTCGCCTAATAAAATATAATCTACTTTATTTATAATTACAAAGAAATAATAAAAACCGAGGCATTATCGAAAATTTTAAAAACACATCGGCGTGTTTAATTACTCATAAAATTTAACGAAATCGCCGAAATAATTATTTAATAGGAGCTTTTCAAGCGCACGTTAACATTAACTATGGAAAATCAGCTAGTTCATATCGGCGTTTGATGCGAAATTATAAATTTGGTTGCATATAACGTAGTTAAAGGGCTCCTAAGTCAAATACGATGATTAATTATATTTTAATTGGTACTTTCGTTTTTAAGATATGGCGTATTCAATTTATAAAATAACTCGAGAGAAGGAAATATTTTTGTATACTTTTTTTTTCTTAGACAACGAATTCTAGATCATTTTTAACGCATTATATAAATATTCTTAGAACTGAGATATTTATTTCAGCAAAATGTGTCATTTATTGATAATTTCGTTAGCGCTAAAAGTTCTTCTACCGTATATAGGTGTGATGAAAATGTTAAAGCCAACTAACTCTACACGAAAAGTATTTCAAATTGGAAAAACAATTTTTTTTTAATCAGTCTAATATTAACTAAACATAATACGAAAGTACGTTAAATGCACAAAAAAATGCTTTTTTTTAAAATTAGGCTTTTTCGCAGAAAATTTGCCCATCTTAAAAGTGTAATAAATTAAAATTTTAAATCGGATGTAGAGTAAAACGATAAATTATAGTCGATTACTTTTATTTATCGAGAAAAATTTCAAAATAAAATTAAACATTTATCTGTAATTAAGAACTGAGAAATAAATCCATTATGGATAATTAAATAATACATACGCTTAATTTAAAAAATTTTCAAATTATTTCAGATAACCGTTTACCGTTTAGTATAATTTTAAACGAAATGTTTTGTTTAATAGTTAAATTATAAAAGTTAAAACTAAAATCAGAATAAAAATCTTTAACGACGTGAACTCTGTCGACAATAATTTCAAACGATACAAACTACGCAGCGTGCGGTAAACTTACCGGGGCGCAAAGTGTATACGTTTGAAACATTTCGTATCCAACGTTCTGTTTTTACAGCAATAAAATTGAACGTACCCGATGTCAAAAACATAGAAGTTTTATAAGTCGATCGAAAATAATATAAATTAAAAAGGATACAACCAGGTTCGTCAACATTCGGTTCGGGCGTATCGTAAAACGGATGAATGGCCAATAATTCTGGAACTAACGGTAACGTAAGTATAGAGTGCACCGAACCCATTAATTGGAAACAATTCCATACCGATTTGCGATCCTAAAATTTCGATTTAAATAATAATACAATAAAGTTAAGAAATACATAGACCGATAACGATTGAATGTTATCTACAACGGTCGATTTATTAATAAACACGTTATGGCATAATTTAAAAAACTAAAGGAAAAGGGTTATATAAAAAACAACACAAAGCTTTTTAATTATTAAGCGATTATCAAGTAGTCATTAAAAAATGTGTATGTTTATATATTTATAAAAAATAAAAAAAAAATAAGATAAAATGTAAAAATATACGTAATTTAGATGCGCAATATTACGAAAATAGCAAAGTGAAAAAACAGATTTGCTTATAAAATAATCTGATGGTGAATGTGGTAAACAACACAATCAACAGATCAGAAATATAAAATTTATACACGAAACAATTACACTAAATATCGAGAAAAATAAAAACTTCCTAATATTAAAAAAATTGATTAAATTTATAATATACTTCTTGAAACTAATTCGTCGTAAAAATTCATAATTGAATTTAATAAATTACTTTTATCTCTTTCTTCTACTATTTCCATTTTTTCTAGTAATTTTCTTTTTTTTATAATGCTTTACTTAATATTATTGATTGTACGTTTTAATTCTTTACAATGTTTTCTAAATAATAATCAAATAAATTTAAATATTCTTTAAATCTTATTGTGAGTGATCTGCTTACATAAAAAATTAATGATTTTAACTAATTTTTTTTTAAAATTAAAAATCACTACCTTCAACACCGTTCGAAATATAATTTTAACGTACAATTGAACAAGCTATACAACGACCCGTAAATATCGCGATGTAGATTTTATAACCAAGTTCACTCTACGATCGTTTTATAGAAATGGTTTAACATTATTTTGTTTAAACGTGTGATCTAAGATGCGACATCGGTTACCCGGACATACGACGTCTAATAATATGCAATACTATTTTCTTACAGAATTGAGTAACATTCGAAGTATTAATTTTATGCAACACACGCGTATAATATTATACGGAGTGGATTGCATTATATTTTTCGTGATAATTGAAAATTTATTGTCGCGAGTTAAAATCGAATCTCAACCTTCATGTTGACAGTCGGGCGCTTTAAAAATTACACTTCTGCTTGAATTACGTTTATATACATATCGCCTACATATAAGCACTGATACGGGCAGATGAAATTTGTTATCGTACAAATCGTGTCGCGACACAAAAATTAAATAGTTGAATTAATGATGCTAGGATATAAGTAAAAGAAACATTTAATATCACTAAAAAAAAGCTTAGTAAACAAATAAAAAAAAATATGCGTTGTCTACAGCGCTGTGTGATTTAAAAACGTTAGCTTAAAATAATAAAAATCTGTTTTTTTTTTTTTAAATATATGTATCTATAAATAACGATGTCGAATAAGAACATACAGCACCAAAGATATACCCGAAAAGTGACTAACAAAACAGTTCCTGTAATAGGATGTAACTTACAACTGCGGTATTTTCCAGAACTCATTTCATCGTCAATCCCTCTCCTATATGTATTCGCCTATTCCACCTATACGAAGTTTCTGAGATATTAAACCACTAATAAATAACGAGACTATATGTACAGATCTATCCAACAGTATATATCGTTCTTTTTCGCAGTCTTTTATAACTTTATAAATTTCTTTTGATATAATTTGTAATGTTGAAATAGTCAAGATGTATTGCGTGCGAATAATCATCAAACATACCTGAGGATATTTTTTAAGACTATCTAACAAATCGTTAACAGCCATTTGTAAACAGTCTTTCGTAGCCAAGCGACAAGATGTTAATATTCTATGTACACCTTCTCTAACATCCATCGATGAGTCCTATGTAAACACGAATAAATTCAATTACTAAATGTAAAAGGTACGTATTAATTGAAATTCTATAAATATTGTTTATCGTGTGAAGAATTAAATTATTCAACAAAAATTGTTCAGAACGACGATTATAATTATGTACCACGTAGAAACACAGCACGTCTATATACTACGTCGCGAGTATCGTATTTTTCCAATTAGGTAATGAGCGTGATTATTATTTGTGCATATTGCTGTGACTTCTTTATTGAAATTTTTAATGAATTTTAACATTTTTAATAGAAGTTTAAAAAAATGCAAATTTTTTATACATATACATGTACGTATGCATATATATATATATATATATATATATATATATATATATAAACTGTATTGGAAGGAAGAAGCTGGTTGTAGATGGAATTAATGACAATGATAATCAAATCAATGGATAATTGGAAAAATCGAAAAAATCAAGTATAGTTAGGTAACCCAAGAGGTGAAAAAAATGTGGTTAAGAAATTAACCAGACAAAATAAAAATCCGATGAAATAACTCAAAAGCAACTGTAAATTACTATGTAACGTATTTCAGAGTATCGGGAATACACAAGTATGAAATCGTAATATCACGATAGCGAAATAAATACGTATACACTCCCGGAACAAACAAAAGTACGCAATTAGAATTAAAATTAAACAAAGAATATTCTAATGAAAAGATACAACTTGAAGAATCAGATAACATTAGGTATTAAATGAAAAGAAAAAATGAAAAATTTTATAATGTTTGGACTACCAACCGAGAAAATTGATTAGACGAAATATAGAGGATTCAGAAATATTATAGGGAGTTATATGGAGTCTCATGTAGACGAGTAGAATTTATAGAGACGTGATTAGGTTATTTATTGAGCGTAATAAAAATAAAATTAGTATGAAGAAATAGTAATAAAAAGAAGATAAATGTGTTAATGAATATATTTAAGAGATAATAATAATAATCGATTAAATAAATTGCAGGGCAAATGGGTAGTATGCGTAGATACGCGTTATCTTTATTGGTAAAGGGTATATCGATATAACACAAACGTTAGCTATAACGAAATGCACACGATTAAAACTTCGACTGTAAAATGATTACGTAATACTTGATGCAAATTATAACGTATTCGTATGTTAGATGTGAAAATATATAAGAATTCAAAATCTTATTCTAATATTTCATTTAAAACGTTTAATCTTCTATTATGTAACAAAAATTTAAATTGCGACCGCAAACTTTCGATATTTTCTGTCATAATATATATATATATATTTTATTTATTTATTATATATTTAACATATACATTACAATTGAAACAAAAAACTGTAGTAGCATGCAAAATTTTACTTATTGCTACTAGTAGCGATTATCTATAAATGTACTTAATTTTAAATATTTCCAAGATAAAAACCGGAAATTAGTTTAATAAAATAATTTCATTCGGTTTAAGCGTACAATCAATACTATACAACTGCCTCAGGTGATCATATTTGTTACACTTGTATATTATATGTTGCACATTTTCAACTACATTACACTTGCAGTTGTGACATTTATTATCACCGATTATATTTAATTTATTCAAATAATATCCAATGGAACCATGACCAGAAAGTATCCGAGTCATGTAAAAATTTACTATAATCTTTTTATTTTTAAAACGATCTATTACATTCGGAAAAAATTTACTAATTAATTTATCTTTTGTTAAAATTTTGTATCTTACACTAAATTCATTTAAAATTTATGTATTCAACTGTTTAAGAACTATTTTACTTATGACACCATAATTATTTTTTTTATCATTAAAAATTAAAGATTTTAATATAAAGATCAATAGGTAAGATACGAGCAATAGTATATAATGTTATATTTGATACAGTAATATAAGAAGAGGTTGAATCAATAAGAAATTTACGGCAGTTACAAATTACATTATGTATTTGCTGCTTAGTTAAATGTTTGAAATAGACACCAGCACAATATGTATATAATGACTGTACTAAACCTTTATAAAGGATTAGATTTATAGTTAAGTCCCCATAATTTATAACCAAGAGCTTTAAATATATAATAATATTTGTTGGTTTTGTTATTTAATGCTTATTATAATTTAACGTATTATCTATAATGAAACCCAAATATTTTATGTGATCAGTAGAACTAAACACATGATTGTCAATTTTAATGTTATCATAAATTATCTGAACAAAACTTTTATCTCGACCAGAAACAACCATAATTTGAGATTTAAGGCATTTATTATTGTTTTAAGCTTATTCATAATTTCATTACAATTAAAAATATGAGACGATAACGTCAATTTACTACATAAATTAACATTATATACTAAAAGCAGATCATCTGCATAACTATACAACCGTTATATATATATAATACATGCATATATGTGTGTTTCTAACAAATCGAATAATAAAAAAAGTGCCATACCTCTAAAACAGATAAAATAGTGTCCAACTGATCCTCTCGTAGTACAATATCTTTAGATATCTTGGCTATACTATGAATAGCCTTAAGTCTAACTTCTTCTATTTCATCGTTAAACATGTCTACTAGGTATTCCGATGAAAGCAGAGCGAATTTCACGTTAGATTCTGAAAGCTCGCATAATGCGTCAATAGTAGCGCTTCTTACCTCTATTCGAATTAGTAAATAATAAATTATAAATGTTCATACTAGTTCGCTATAAACAAATACATAAAACAAATGCAAATAAATTCGCACAATACATGCGCGTAAATATTCGGACTAATATATTACGATTTCATGTACCACGTTATTTGTTATTAATTCCACTTCTTAAACGATTACTAGGTTGAATTTTGTTGACACTTTTATCGAAATTTATCGGAAAAAGCGCGAGTGGAGTAGCAAACTCTACCGAAGAAATTGTTTTGCTTTATTACCTCGCTAATATATTTCTAATTCCGTTTTATATTTCGTAAATGTAACAATTTCTCTCTCTGTTCACGTATCATAGTAGTTGTTAATTTCTTATATAGCTATAAAAACTCCTTCGAATCGAGTTATGTTTAATTATTAATCATTTTTAAGTTTTAAATTTGTAAAAATGAACTAAATTTGATGAATTCAAAAAAACACTCGTTAACAAAATCGGTCGAAGATAAACGACGAACGAACTTCATACAATATTACAGAAGAATACGAAAAACAACTAAATTAATTATCGATACTCTTTAATTGAAGGTCATTCAACACTTATTTCTACAAAAAGCCAACGCATTAGCGGAAAATACATTTTTGTACATATTTCGCTTTGTAATTAACTGATGATGGCTATTTTATCTATAAGCCAATAAATAATTTTTTTTAGTTCCATGTTATCAACAACGCACCGGCCGAATAAATACTACGTTCGATCACAAAAAAGATGTATTGAAAAAAAAAACGAACGTGTGCAGATTACAGAACGATCAGCCTTTTATGTTACGTGTTAAAAAGTCCTAACGGAGAATCTTTATCATCATAGGTTGAATCAACACGTGATGTAATCACTATCAATATTCGGGAAACGTATTGTTAGTAAAGAAAAACATGCGTACGGCATCTTGTATTTTCAATTATTATGGATAAGGATTTGACAAAGTAAAATTGGATCAGTTATTTACATATTGGACGTCTCTACAGAAGCGCATCATTAAGACATATGTGTAATCGGTCGTTCCTTACAGTTACAAATATCTGAAATATGACATTGTACGAAAATTGCGTTGGATGGACCATTTACTCAGGCACAGAAGACTGCCGACGGATTCAATTTAAAGATACACAAACGTACAATTGTGAACATGAAATGAAAAGGACAACCGAAAATCGATACGTATAGAAAACACGTAGCATAAAGCCAAATCCATCTAACGATTGTAGTATCGGAAATGATAATTCTGAACCAGATGTGGAGATTTATAATATTTTAATTAAACATTACAAATTATGTCAGTAATAAGGTGTTTAAGAATTTGAACACACGTAATAAAATTAGGCAAAGTAGAACTAAAATTTGGTCTAATCACTAATGTTTAAGTTATAACGCTAAAGTAATTATTAAAAATAAGAACAAAATTCCGCAAATCATAAAAGAATTAAGTTGGATTAAAGCTGAAATAAGTAACTCACATAACAAAATTAAAGACAACATAATAGAAGAAATCAAAAATAATTATACTGATGAAGTGACAAATTTAGTAATGTCAGATTCGGCAAATAATTATATTAAACAAAAAACAACGAAACATAGGGATATAGTTAATCAGAAACTTAAGAATTTAGCTGATAAATGAATAAACATCAATATCATAAGTTCCAAGACAGAGTAATTAATTTATCTGACATAAATTTAACGAAAGATGATTTGAATATCCTTAATAAAGGAAAAAAATATATAGACAAAAATCTAACCCAATTTTACAAAATAATTGAAGGGTAGAAGTTAGCTATATTTTAATACAAACGAAACAAAAATGTAATAAGAAAAAGAAAAATACGAATCAAGTCTTAAATAAATTAAAAGAAAAACTGAATAATAATAACTTAATGTTTGTGATACAGTTCGTACTAACTCATATTTCTATAAACGGGCACAACTTCTCTAGAAATATCACTATGTCTGGAAATATATGTAAATTCTCAAAATAAAGAAGCGACAATACATTTTACGGAGGACACGAGACGCGCGCAATAATTTAAGGTATAGTTCAGAACGTAATGTTATTAAAGAAGGGCATTCGAAGAACACGTGATCAGGATTGCAAATTACACGTCTAGCATGTAGATGGCAGTGGGGAGTTTCTCTAAGCTGCATTAAGCACAGGCGATTCGGCAACAAGTAATGCCCGAATCGCAATGTGTAGATAAATATAATTTCTTTCTGCTAAATGTTTTTAAAAAGGTAGAATCGTTGTAATTGATACTACTCAGTAAGGGGTGACTGCTGTATCGCTCCACATATGTCTGTTCCCAAAGTTTTCTACGCTCCGCCCGTATAAAATTTATGATATCAAGTGCAGAAACTAAAAAGAATACCACACCACTACAAGACTCCTCTTTAGCTAATTAATCTACAATTTCATTGTCGGGGATTCCTCGATGCCCCAGTACCCACAAGAAAGACACAAATAATTTAAAGTTTTTCAGATGATTAACTTTTAACATGAATGAAATAAAATCTCCCTTTGTTTTCAATAGACTTCAAAATGCTTTGTGAGTCGGTGATAATGAGATAACTACCTGGAATCTTTATATAAATTAAGAATGATAATTGATCGTTAACTATAAAATATTTTCATACCTAAGTATTCGTCCTCAAGACCGTGTGCAAAAGCACCGCACGCTCCTTGATTTATTATTGTCACTTCGTCTGGATCGACCCGTTCTAACGACGGATCAGAAATAGCGCCTTGTTTCGGAGCCCACGTTCCTTTAGCTAAACTGTCCTGAGCTCGCTGCTGTATCGTCCTTCGCCTCTGTAATAATTAATCATTTTATTTTATATCCGTTTTATCCGAAATAAAGTAAAATTTTCGCATATCACATCGAACGAAATGAAGAATAATATTAACATTTTTCAAATAAAAATTATCTTTATATTAATAAATAAATAGAATTATTTGAAAATTAGCCCAAATCGAATGTTTTTGAATACATATAAAATGCAGTACAAGATGATATTCACCAATGAATTACATTAAGCATATATAAGTATATATATACTTATATATGCTTAATGTAATTCATTGGTGAATATCATGTTGTACTGCATTTTTCCATGCTTAGATTAGACAATATTACATTGATCGGTATATTTAGTTAACTAAATACAAAATTAAACATTATAATGTACTTATATAAATGGAATCTGACAGAAAATAAGTAATCGTTCAAACATGTATAAACTAATTATATTAAGAGATAATTGCAGAAAAAGTTTTCTTAACGATATTCAAATTTTTTTTTATAACGTAAATGATTAACAAATTTTAACCAGTCTCTTTCGTTTATTCGTTATTAATAACGGACCGAACAATTTATTTAAATAAATATAAATCAAACATAAAATAGAACTCACCCTCATATTTGACATCAATTTTTTCTCCAATGTTTGTTCTAAATAATGTAAACTAACGTTCTTCATTTGACCTAACAACGAAACCGTTTTTACTCTAACCTGAAGTGATAGATCGCACACGCAGTTGCATATACGACCGAATGCGTCGTCCACTAAGCGTAACTTTTCATCGTTAAATGAAGTTACAACCCTAAGAAAAAAATAAAACTTCTATTAAACGACACAATTTACACCAAAACACCTTTCAAATAATGATTAATAATTTCAGTCGTGAATTATAATACATTTTAGTAAACACAAAATAATATTTTAACTTAGTAAAACAAAATAAAATCGAAGTTAATCACTAAAAAATTTTTTATTACATAAACACGAAGCTTTTCGATTATTACATCATTTTCAAGCTATTGTTAAAAATGTTACAAAAAAAAAAAAAAAAAAATTTTGTAACATTTTTAACAATAGCTTGAAAATGATGTAATAATCGAAAAGCTTCGTGTTTATGTAATAAAAATTTTTTTAGTGATTAACTTCGATTTTATTTTGTTTTGCTAAATTCATAAAATCACTACTCTCCAATACATCAACATTAATATTTTAACAACAATATTTCTTTTAAGACGACTGTAAAGAATGTTTAATACATAATTATATAAATGCTTTAATGCGTTACAAATTCACGTAACGTATAGGGAACATATTAACCGGAAGCTTCAAATAGTAATTTTAAATACAGAAATACTTCAAAAATTAGAAACTAAAAATTCATTTAACGTATAAAAAAATACGTAAACGTTTAATTTACAAACAAATCAAATACACGTGTACGCATGTTATTGTAAATGCCGGTATAAGTTATTATTATTTATAATAAATTTAACGCAATTTAAATAATAAAATAGCAGTGTGTTACCTCCTACGTAGCAATGACGTTAGATAAAAAATCGACATTTACAAAACATATATTTGTAAAACTCTATTTATTTTATTTCCTATATTTAACGGAGAGCTTATATTATTAACTCGTCCCAACAAATTTACGTTATACAAAACCGTTCTCCTTTACAAACATTCCTATACACTGAACTTGTTTTGTCCTAAACTAGTAATAATCTATAAAAATTGCTACGATTACGAAACCGCTATTTCAGAATTATAATAAAACACTCATTAATTCTAGTATATAATTAGTTTTCTTGCTTCTAATTTGAATTATTTCTATAATAATATAATTTATAATTCACAACTTTCGCGTATAAAACATTTATAATTATTTCTCCGAGGTTTTTATATTTTTTTTTTCTGTAAATCATTATCAGATATATATATATATATATATATATATATATATATATATATATATATATATATATATATATATATACCTGGATTATCGTATATTACAGTTCCTATAATATAGATAAATGTACGTTTATTATTCTAATTAATATGTAACGTTTGATCAATAAAAAACTTACATTAACATACACGTTATAATATTGTTCTGAGAGAATTCAACACTTACTCGTCCGAATACGTAGTTCCGAGCAACCATAATATCTTCAATGCTGCTATACGAACTCTAGCATTATCGTCTTTAAGACTGTTACAAACTTCTAGATAGACAGATGGGTTTAATTTTAATCCACGAGTATGTAATTTATCCTGCGAAAATAAACATATATTAATAAAAATACATATCGATTTTTGTTGTAGTTAAACTATAAAAAGAAAAAATATATATATAAAGTAGAATAATAATGAAGAAATTACATAAATTTTGAAAAATTAAACGATAGCAACTTGTTATCGTGAAATAGTATAACTTATGCACTTACAAAATAATTTACCGGGGTTGGTTAAATATTACTAGAAAGAAAAGTGACAACAACTACAAAAACATAACTTCGTATTAAATTTCATAGAAGAATTTTGCAATTATTTTTTTAAAATATCTAATTTTTACAAGGCACAAAAAAAATAACCGGATAAATATATAATATCGATTTATCTCGTAACTAAGGACTGCAAACAAGACGTTATTATAACCGTTTCATACAAACTAAAGTTTAAATAATTTAAAGAAATCATAAACGTAACGTATATACTTTAAACTGCTAAACGAGTTTTTTTTTATTAGTATCGTTAATTTTAAACCACAGCTAACAAATAATTAATATCCATCGATTTTCATCAATATAAGCAAGGTAGAACACATTATGTAACAGGTGACGTACATACGAAAAACTTTAATCCTAATTTAAATACAATAGTAATATTTATACAAACAAAAAATGCAAGTTATCTAAAGAATAGCAGGAAAAATATAATTAACATCCCATTTGACAAAAAGTGAGATAAAATAGCTAGCTAATATATATAATGAAAAATATAATTAACATTCCAAATGATAAAGAATTTAATTGCTTGAATATCGTATTGAAGATTACCATCGTTTCGAAAGCTGCTGCTCGCACCCTGGCGTCATCGCTGTTAATGTAATTGGATACAATTTCCATTATTTTCGAACAAAAAGTTTCGTCTTCGTGTACAGTTATCTCGATTGGCAAAAATATGCCGATTATTTCGAAACATTTACACTTCACCGATGGGCTAACGTCCTTTAACAACTGATAGATAAATTAAAAAAAATTTAAATAATATAATTTCAATCCAACAATTAAAAATACGTTCTTTTAAAAAAAAAAACAAAAAAAAAACAGGATATTATCGAAATTTGTAATTTATTTCTTTAAATTATTTATTGGTATTTATGTTAGGTGTAATTTATTTTCAAAATACGAATAATTACTAAATAAACAGAAGTAAAAAATACTAACGAAACAATGAATAGCCGCATATATCGTAAAATCACACGTAACGAGTTTGCTCATTTAGAATAACATCGATGTAATCGATCACGTTAATTAATGAAAAAATGTCGAATTCTTACGCGAATCCCTACACAGACAATCATCTAATGTGGCTTTATGTAATTGAATTAACGCGTCGAAATCTTTCATAATCTTAAGAAAATTATCGTTTAAATATGTTTAATACATTAGTGATTTTGAAGTTATTTTTATATAGATTCCGTCACACTGACATGCTATAATAACACAAATGCAATTCAATATTGGACCTGTTCAGAGGTTACATTTTTTTTTGTTTACAATCCCTTTCCCATTATGATTTTCCGTCAGTTTTACTCGTCGGCAGACAATCGTTTGTCATATTTATCAATTATTTTTCTACTTTTCACCCTCTTCATGTGTGTGTGTACTACCATGCCGTGTGTAAAATCTGTTATCTTATTTAAATTATTATTACCATTAATAGTCAACTACCCTGTTCATTTGTGTATTATGTTTATATGACTTTGGGTGTTATGACAATGTAGATATGTTATGTGACCTCTTGTGTGTATTATCATGGTTTGTGTTATTCTTAATGTGTTATGTATAACTACTGTTCCGTTGCTACGAACGGGAATATGTAAAGGGTGTTTCGTTTATTGCTATATTTGGAAATTTTATGAAATTTTACAATAATTTCTTATACTACGTACATAATTCATACAAATTTAATATACATATAACATATGCAGAATATATATAAATACATAAATAAAACTTTAAAAGATAATGACTTAAATAAATAAAAATAAAATAACGCATATTCTTCATAATACAGCAAAACATTTATCTATAGTTCATAATGTTTCAACTCTCTTTTCCCGTTATGTTTCCCCTCTCATACATAAAATTAATCCGATATCTAATTAACCGTTCTCGTATTTGGTAATTTTTAAAGTTGATAATAACGAATGTAACAGGGGATTCCGAATTTGAACAATTATACTTATGATAATTTTTTTAAAATAAAATTTTCTAAAAAAAAAATAATACATAGTTTGCGAAATCAGAAATGGATGTTATTTTGTTTACCTTGTATTTCTAAAAAAAATCCGATAAATACAATATTTCAAATAATAGCACATTTTAATCTGTACGAAATATGATTTATTTTTTAAACAAAAATTACGGTGAAATTTTAAAAAATTCATACGTTCCATATATAAGATTCTACAATAGGAGTGGATCTATGTTAACAGTTTGTAATGATCATGTAGTTTCTGTTACAAACGCCAAATTACCGTGTCAAGTTTGAAGGCGCTACACACCACACAACAGACGGCACTACGGATATATGCAGAATTTAAGGGTAAGATTATCTCTCGCAATGGTGACGTGAATTGGTCAAAAAAATTGAGCGATTCGACCACGCTAGACTTTTTCTTATAGGGCTTTCTGCTAATAAGCCGAAATCGACCAATGCCTTAAAGTCAACATTATCGACGCTATAGTTTAAATTCAGCCAGAGTTTTGAAAATTGAACCACTCGGATTTGTAGCACAATGAATGCAGAGTGGATATTTGAACGATGTTATGTTCCATATATAATGACAAACACTTAATATTTCATACAAAACTTGTTTTATCACATTTCAATGTCGACTCGACCTCATTGTAAAATCTTATACTTTGATATATAGCAAGATTATATAGTAGTTTTTAGAGTAATAATCATATTTCTATGTACATAACATCACTAAATTCGAAATGTATTTGATTTGTGTAATGCATTTTTATCACTTATTCAGTAAATACAATATATTGAACAGCGAAGAAAATAAATACATCCATTAACGAAGATTTAAACGTTGAACGACGTCTTTATACGTCTGAAAATATTACGGACGTATCATGCGGAAAAATCAGAATAGTCAAATAAAAAGCATAGCAGCCGGGATGATAGAACGAAAAAGAAGTAAAAAAGACCTCTCGCGGTTTCTAAGTATCTGACGACGGTAATTAGTTATAAAACTTTTAAAATAATATATTTAAGTTGAACCTATTTACAAATGTTGTATATAGTTTACATTATTTAACATGAAGTCAAAGCAAATTAGCACTACATTTATGACTAGAGATTAAGAATATATGCAAAAATGTTTCATGTATCCGAAAACTTGTCGAGTGGTAGTAAACAACGATTTACTAAACAAAAACTTCGAATTAAGCCTATTTTCTTTTACTGTAATATCAATTTGTTTTCGGTTTAATTATGTATATACTCCGATTCAACACTAATAAGTTGAGGAATAGATTTCCAACTTACTCTGTATTGTTCATATATTAAAAAATAATCTTATCACGTTTATTCATAAATTTATTTTTTACCCTTCGGAATTGAATTATAATAAATATACCTTTTGCGCTTGAGCTATCAATTTCAAGTGTAAATACACATCGTCCGGAAATTTTTTTCCTAAACGTAACAAAGTTGATAAACCTTGAGTTCGAACTTTGTGTGATTCTTCATTTTGAAGTAAATTTATAGTTTCACTGATTATAAACATAATAACCTAGATAACCGACAAAAATAATAATAACAATAAATTATATGTCTAGAAAACTAACTATGAAAATAAATTTAATTCGCATACTCCTGATCTATAACGAAAATAAATTGCAATTTTTTAATTTATAAATCAGTTTATATTAACGCGCGAATTTTTCTCACGATTAAAATTGATCAGAAATTATACGTGTTTCACTTTTATTAAAATATTATTAAATACAAACGGTGTGAAGGTAAAATATTTTCTCATTTCGTTGTAAAATATCATTAAAAAGAAATAAAAAACGAAAGAATAAGCAAAACCACTTCTCAAGGTGTTACTTTAGCTTATTAATGAAATTTCGTAAATCTAATAAATGATAGCGCCAATGAGCAGTAATAAGACTACATGAGTAAAGAAGTCAATTTCAAATGAATTATTCGCACAAAATATTTTATTTTTTATTATTCTAATTAACAAATGAAAACTTCGTGCATACACCAACAAAATAGCGCTATTAATACGATTATCCAGATTACATCAGAATTTTTTATAAAATTATTAGAAAATCGAAATAAACAGAAATAACATATAGATCATTCTACTTTAACTAGTAACCTGGTAATACCAACTTGCTACACATACACATTTATAATATTCTCAAAAATATTAATGTAACTTACTTCATTTCGTACATCTGGCAAATTGCTAATATCAGCAAAAATTGTTAAAATCACAGCTCTGACAGCAGACACGGATTCCGATTTAAACCGCTGACTCAATTTTTCAATCGCATCGTGAATTTCACATTCCTGTTATTTATACATAAATTTAACAAGCATAATATTAAGATTTACAAAAAATGTTGATAATCCGTCAACGAAGAGTTACAAATGTTTAAAAAATATACACAAATGAATACAATTTTTTTGTTGAAATACTACAAGAATAATTAATTTAATAATACGTACCAATCTATCATAAGTTAGTATTATGCAGTTAAACATTATCGTGTATTTATTCATATAGTAGTCAATTTTAAATTAAAGTAGACTAAGAAATTAATTTTTGACATTACTAATAATTTAACACGCATTTTAAACTCATTTTCGTCGTTTAGTGTTTTTAACATTTTTTTTTTTTTTAATTCTCGATGACATCAGTCAAACAAAAATTTTTTAATTTACAAAAAAAACATATTTTTCATACGGAGAAGATTCAAAGTAACGACGCTAACCCAGTTCATAAAAATTTAAATGAAGTGACAGAATACATTTAGAACTAAGGATAATCTAAAAATTTTAAATTTGGTTCATATGTAAAAGTGTATATTAAACCTTGAAAAGTCGAACATAATTTGTTAACAGATGTATCTCAATTTTAAATCTGCTTCATTATGAAATAAGGAGAAAAATACAATTTTAAAACAATATATAAAAATAATTTAGCTGCAAACATACATGAAAGTTGAGAGCTTCTGCCATTCGAAGTAATAATTCCAAAACACCATTACTGCTGGTTTTAGTTTCTAGTAATCCTATAAATGCGCTTCCTGAACTATTACTCGCAGTCGGACGTAACAGATGTTTAAATTTCTTTGCTTGAGGTTCATCCTAAAACATTATATATACATCGGTTATACGAGTATAATATCTCATATCGGATTATACTAATTTATTAACATATATAATAGTGTACGTTACCGGATGGATTTGACTGTATTCTGCAATAACGCGTTTTTTTAAAAATGTAGACATCTTGCTTACATTACTTCGAATTAATTTTTTAAATACAGAAATTTTTCAAACATTAAATGAATTTTGTTTACATTGAAATGTATACGTTCAATGAAGGAGTACTTACACTACATCATCCAACCATTATTAAAAATTGTTAATAAAAAATTATCAACATATAAATAAAATTTCGTTAACGTATTTGTAAGTAAAAATTAAACAATTTTAAATGGCACTTCTATTTTAAAATTGAATTATTAAATATAATTAATTTTTTGTACAACTTGATTTTCTTTTCATCATGTAACTAACGTGAAAACTTGTGTTTTATTCAATGTATATACAGCTTTATGTCGTATAAACAAAATTGCATGAGTTAAAAATCTCATCGATTGAGAAATAGTTTACTGCATATATTTAAAACAGAAATTTAAAAAAGCTATGATTTTGACTGTTTGTTAGCTTTAATTGCTAAAATATAATTACATATTTGAGAAATATTTTCAGGTGTATACTGGCCAAACTAAAGATCTAATTACTGTACTAAATAATTCACACAACAATTTAAATATAAAATCATAAGTTATGGCAATCTGCCGACGTAAATATACATAATCTTATCGGAATTCTGTTAAGATCTCTTGTAACTGAAATATCTACTGATTAATTGTTGAGATTACCAACGTCTGACATAATGAATGTATTATAATTTGTTTTTTTAGAGCAAAATAACGAAATTTTACGTTCTATGGATATGATGAGATAATTATACTGCAATTATTTCATTTAAAATTTAAGCATATATATATATATATATATATATATATATAATTAGTCTTCACGGCGGTAATGTATAAAGACCCTTATAAGATACATAAAAAACTACCTCTAAACACAGAATGAAAATATAATAATGTCTATTGTTTTATTTATTATTGAAAAAATGTAAAATTTTCATTTGCAAACCAATTACTCCCGTTTGAATAACTAAGTAAATTTATCATACGCGTAAAAAACTTTTCAACATGTATGTATCAGCGTATTCTATAAGGGAGTGAAACTATAGTTTCGGTCTTAATTCTTAGATAGCGCTATTTACTTAAAAATACAAAACCATGATTTTATAACTCACTTAAATTATTGCATATTGTACCTTAAAAATTACATTTCCACATGTTTCATTTTATACAAATACATATGCTGATAAATAGACAAACAATGAATTTCATTTTTTCACGCATTTGTATAATCAGAATATGAAAAAGTTATTCATATTTTAGTTATAACGTATCGACTCATCATCATTGCTATTAACAGCCTTGCTCTTGTTTTTGTAGCTTAACTGACTATTCTTTCCCATGTTTATCTATCTTGAGCTGCGTTCTTAATATCTTGATAATTTATTTGCGTTTTTTATTCGCCTGGTCTATCAATGTGGCTCGATGTCTTCCTCTCTTCCTCTTCCCTTTTAATTTCCCTTCAATCATTGTAATCATGAGAGTGTTGTGGCGTAGTATGTGTCCCAAAAATCGATTTCTTCTTTGTTTTATTGTTTTTAACAGTTTTCTTTCTTCTTCTACCATTTGCAGTATTTCCATGTTTGTTTCGTTCTGTGTCCATGAGATGTGCATTAAACGGAGCCAACCCCACATTTCGAAGGCTTCCTAACGGTCCTTAAGATTTTGTGTTTCACCCATGTTCGAACCGTATAACAAAATGCTCCATATGTACGTTTTCATGGGTCTTTTCCTTATGGGTAATTTGATATGTGCGTCGAGTAATACTTTTTTTTTTCATAAAAGCTTGTTTGGCGATTGATATTTTTGGTTTTATTTCGATATCACTCCTACCTTTATGTGTTACTGTACTTCTTAGATATTTGAAGTGTGTTACTTACTTTTATTCGTATTTTCTTTTCCCTCTTTGCAGCTACTAATATTTTTGTTTTTCTTTTATTTATTTATAATTTTATTCCTTCTAAAAATTGTTATAATGCTGATACCTGTTGTTGGAGCTGTTGTCCATTCTCCGCTATTAAAGCAATATCATCCGCAAATCTTGTGCATTATACTTCTACTCCATATATTTTTACTCCCTTAGTGTTCTCTTTCATATTATTAACTGGCTCTTCTATTATCTAATTAAAGAGTACCGGCGGTAATGGGCAGCCCTGCCTTACATCTCTTTGTATTTTCGCCTTTTCTCTTGTATCTCCAATTCTTATTTCTGCGATTTGTTCTTTATATAATTCCCATATTATTTCTATGTCCAATCCTATTTCTTCTAAGTTTGGGAATAGTGCTCCCCATGTTACGTGGTCAAATGCCTTCTGTATATCAATAAAGACTATATATAATTAATCTCAATGCCTGTGTAGCTTCTTTGGTGCCCTTTTCTCTTCTAAAACCAAACTGCTAGTTATTTAATGATTCTTCTATATGTGGTCTTATCATCAACTGCTTCGCTATTAATTTTTCGATTCCCGTACATATAATCGTGTAATTTATAAACAAATTGGTCCTAACGTGAAGTAGGTGTACAAAGTAGCAAAACTTGGGAAAAAAAACATTTTTTGTTTACGAAAAGCTTTTCAGTGTTATTTTTATTAAGACGATATTTCGTCGAATGTTGTTTAACATAGCACAAATAATTAACTATCCAATATACAACAAAGTCCTATTTTTAATTTTTTTTACCTACTCGTTTTTCTTCTATCGAGTTTAGGATAAAAAAGAAATCAAATTTAAACTATCCAGGTGTTGTTCGGTATAATCAGTTCTCAGTTTTATTTTATTAAATAAGGCGGTTAGATGAAAACGGTCGATTATAATATAGCTATAAAATAAAATAGTAGACACAATTATTTTTAGTATCGATTTATTATATTTACAGCGGATCTTATTTAATTTTTGAACAGTGTGTAATGTAGTGAGTTTTAAAAATAAATAAACAGCAAAAAAAACAGTTGGAATCATTAAATTTTTATATAAAAGACCAGAAAGTTTTTCGTCTATTAAGCCATTATCAAGTGGATATAAAAAAATTAAAAAATATATACAATTTATAAAAAATGTAAAAGAAAAAAAAAACAAAAGATAAAATGTATAACAAAATACTTAAGATTGTGTTACCATGTTTATCAGATTATTTATTTTATTTTAGAATATTCTATATCTAAATTAAGTATCTTCTTACATTTTATTTTTTCCTTTTATATATTTTTTTTTTGTAATTTGTATATATATATTTTTTATGTCTACCTGATGCTGGGTTAATAGCCGAAAAGCGTTATGGTCTTTTTACATATAGAAATTTAATGATTTTAAACTACTTTTTTGTTGTTTATTTAAGTCTTATTTATATCGAAAAGTATATTTGTAGCGCTACCTTGTCGCAAATACCCTTAATAAGAGTATCGCGATTATATTTACAAAAGTCGACTAGTTTTGCTGTCTACAGCATGTCACAGGTCAAAAAACGATAAAACTAACAAAAGTAAAAACGTAAACGAAAGAACCGGTCTAGATTTTTCGACTCTTTGTAAACCATCCAGAGGACGGAGTTAGAAAAAGTTCGAGAATTTCGAAGTAATCGATACGGAAACGTGTAAGATTTGAAAATAAGAAACAGCAGATAAAAATATATATATATATATTATAAAAATTGGAAAGATCAACACACGCACGCGCATCACTTAGGACGATAATCGATCGTTGTTGGAAAAAGGTTGTTCTTTAGCTCGAAATTATTTCTAACCCAATTAACAAATTCGTCTATTCGTCGATGAATTAATAGAGTTTTACCGTGGCTTAGATCGTCGTCTACGGTTACGTTATAATTGACTATGGCCCAATTTAAAACTTGCTGAACAAATTCCATTCTGGCCTCTTCGTTCGGAACCGTTAACGCGTAATAGTCGCCGTCTCGATTATCGTCGTACGATAACGTAGTCGTTAGATAACCGGTAAATAGTAAATAAGTGGTAATCGGACCGTCGATAAAATCTGACAAAGGAACGAATTTTTTACGATCGGACGATTGGACGATTTTAGCGTAAATCGTACGACCGGCTATGACCGGTCGTAAAATAGTCTTCTGCGTTTGATCGTTCATCAGCAAATGTTCGCAAAGATCGATCATATAGCCAGTGTGAATCCAATGATCGAACCATTTACCGGCTTGTTGAAGATAACTCATTACCGACCAAGGATTATATAGAGACAGTTCCTTATTATCACTATTACGATTATTATCGCTAGTACGATCATAAATGTCGCTATGGTTAATGTTTCTATTAACATTATTAATATTTCTATTATTACGATTAGCATTATTACTATTATTAACGCTGCTATCATTATTATTAGTATCGTTCCTATTGTTATTATTATCATCATTATTCGTATAATTATTAGTATTATTTTTCTTATTTTTATGAATACTTCTTATATCGTTGTGATCGTTACCATTCTTTATATTGTTGTGATTATTATTTATACTATTGCTTATATTATTATTATTTTTATTCTTTTCATTATTACTATTATAAACATCATGATTATCATCGATTGTATTACAGTAATTATTATTATTATTACTATTCCATATATTACTGTGATTATTATTATTATTATAATTTTTATTATATTCATTATTATTATTATAAATATTGTCATTATTTTTATCATCATTACCATTGTTATTTCTCTTATAATGGTCGTTTGTATTATTATTATTATTATTATTATTATAGCTCCTACCACTGTCGCCTCGCAGACCGAAATTGTAACCGCCGTACCAACGATCTAATTCGACGCGTCTATCCGAATGTAATGATGATTTCTCGAATAGTCGATCAACTTCGGTACGGGTAAAACCGTAAAAACTTGCAAACGGGTCGGCGTCTAATACGGTCGATAGTTTCAATTCGACGATATCCATTTCGGCTAACGGTAATAATCCGACTAGTAAAGCTTTCTCTACGGCCGGATTATCGACTAATAGTCGACGTAATATTAATCGAAAGATTTCGTTCGATTTACGAAAATCGTCGGAATTAAGTAGAAGCGACGTTCGTTTAGCGCATTCGGCGCGCGGTCGATTATCCACGTGACCGAGTAGTAAACGTCTTAGCGGAAAATCGTAATCGTCTATTAATACGTGAATCGGACGTTCTTCAAAATGCCGACTAATTATCCGACTGAGAAATCGTAAACAATCCGGATTCGGTTGCGGTCGTTTCTTTTTATTTTTATTATCGTCGCCGCGATTATTATCGATATACGAATCGAATAGACGTTTTTCGTCGATCGATTTTATCGCGTTGCGTACGTAACGATAACGTTCGTACAGATTAGCGACGAATTTTCCGATTTTATTCGATAAATCGCCGACGTTACTCGGATCGATTTGTCGAAATTTCATAAACATAACCGGAAATTTACCGAACTGTCGAAAACTACTTAAACACCGGACGATATTTAACGGTTTCAAACGAACCGTTACGTTATAATCGGTAGTAACGGTTCCGCCGACGAATAATTTCCGATTATTATTATTATTATTATTAATGTCGTCGTTATCGTCGTCTAAGCGTTCAATTTCCAGGAATCTGCGCAACATGTCCAAATTTACGGATTTTCCGAAACGTCTGGGTCGCGTAATTAAAATCGTCTTTTCGGCGTGATTTAGGTATTCGCGAATCAGTAACGTTTTATCGACAAATTCGCCGTCGGTAACCATTTCGAAGAAATCTTCGGTTCCGACGGTACCGAATGAAATTCCTAACGGCGACAATTTAGGTACTACGTACGACGTTTCGAATTTGTCAGATGAGACGACGTTATCCGCAAGAAAAGAGAATAGCGACAACAATAATAATAATAATGAAAATAACGATGATAGTGATGTCATCGTATCAGAGTTATTCGTTACTTAATCAGTTTAATATATACCGTCGTTTTTCCTCGTGTTTAACGTGAATTGTCCCCTATCGTTTTCTGGAAACAATAATTTTTCCCTTTACAGTTATTAATTACTAATATTTCCCTTTTCAGATAGCAATCTGATATTGTAGAATTACATTTTTATGTATGCATCAGAATGTTTAAAAATGACGAAGATATCAGAAGGAAAGTTGCATACGAAATGTTTAAATAGTTTATTATAGAACTTAGATCGGGGAAAAAAAGAAAAAACCCCACGAACCTCTCGGTATTAAATAAAATCTGTCCGAAGATGGGACTGCAGGGTTTAGTAAGACGAGGAATGATTACGAGTGTTCTGTGTCTACTTAATTCGGATCGCGAAAATTGGTCTTTAAGGAGACTAAATTTTCAATAAAGATGTGGATCTGACGCAGAATGACGAAAAAGTCTTAGAAAATAAAATTAACAAAAGGAATCCTAGTAAAAAATATACGAAAAGAAAAAAGTTTAATTAAATTATACGGAGAAGTGAAAAATAAAACTATTAAAACACATAATAAGATATGATAATAATAATTAATTATATAAGAAGCAAAGTTATATATATAAAATGGTGAGATCACTATTGCATAATTATACTAAATCGTCACAGGTATATAAAAATTACTGATACGCACTCATAATTAAACATCTTATACTTATCTCCTGATGTTAGTAAATTATCGAAAAAGTCTTACGATAGGTGTAGAATACATCAAAAATAGACTAATTAATTTCACAAGTGATTAGGATATGCTAAGCTTGATTATGCATTATAGTAGGTGTAAACATCGTAGAATTAAGCATAGGTTACTCATTTAATTTGTGTCTATGTCAATTATTTATTTTGAGTAGTTAATATGCTATGTTTGCATATGTATGTACATGTGTATATATATATGTGCATATGTACTTCACTTTTTCTTTTATCGTGTTTTATTTATTTCCTTGCAGGTTTTTTGTTTGTTTTTTCCTGTAGTCTAGCATTTGTCTCATTAATAATTTTCTAGCTGTAGTAATACTATATAAGTTAACTAATAAAGTATGAGGTACTTAACTGTATGAACCTCGTTCTGTATGTATCATTATGAAATAAAGCTTCTTCTTTTATCCATCAATAAACGTACCCATTCTGCTGTTCATCGTTTTGCCTATATAACTTTGCTTCCTATTATATAAAATCGTTATTATTACGTTTTATTACGTGCTCTAATATGTTTATTTTTCCTTTATCTATATAATTTAATTAAACTTTTTATTTTCGTGTATTTCGTTTTACGATTTCTTTGTTAATTTTAATTTCTAAGTTTTTTTTCGTCATTCTACGTCAGATCTACATTTCCGATTGAATTTAATTTCCTAAACTATTAAACTCTAAATTTCACAGCCGTAACTCGAATCTTACATTTTCGCAAATTTCTTTCGTATCCGTAAATAGATTATTATCGTGCGATATTAACCGTAGGGAAGTGTTTTTCCGGATTTTTCACAGTAATTTGTCGTTTTAATTTATCGCTATAAGTACGGGTTCATATCTCTGTTAAATATAATTATATCGGTATTAATTACGCACTTTAACTTTAGTTATTTAAATATATTTCTCTATTTCTTTAGTTTTTTTTTTATTTCTATAGACACAAAAATTAAATACCGTCAAATTAAAGTAATTACCGAGAAATCAAACGTTTCTTCGACTCGACATTTGAACTTAATAAGGAACGAGAAGTGATTATTTAAAGAGCAGTGAAACGTATCACTCACACTATAATTAACAAGAAATACGTTATATATTTTATATTTACTATCGCTGTAGCGTATAACATTTACTAATATCGCAACAGTTTCTCAATACATAACTTGCACAATTAAATTTAAAAAAAAAAAACGGATATTTTTTAGTAACGCGTATAATGCGCTGTGTATTATGTGTACGTTTGCCGTTAAAACGACGACACAATTATCCATTACTGATTATTAATTTATTATTAACTTAGCAAGTACATTCGTCGTGTGTACGCACATACACTCGCAATATATTTCGTGGTAATAAAACTGATCGATCGTCCGTCATTATAACCGATAAAGCGATATATATATATATATATAAATAATCAGTGGCGAATCCTGAAAACTTTTTAGCAGTATTACTAGTGTGTTTTGAGATCACTCCACAATATTATAAAAAAGTATAATATGTGTATATATTAAAAGAATTGCCCTTCCCCCTTAAATGGCACTCTAAAATCATGTAAACATATCTGTCACCGCAATTTTTTAAATTTAAAATAAAACGAGTAACTATGTATAAAATTGTATATTTTATTCATTAAAAAAAAGTTATTTCTTTTGAGGTGACACACAAGATGCTATTAGTATTTTTCCTCGTAGTATCACTGATTTTTTTTTAATTCTTTTATATTACCCCTTTATTCCCATCTTTTCTTAAACCTAATATATTTTGCGTTATTCCTCTTTCATGTTTAACCAAATGATCCATTCCTTTGCATGAATTATCCACTGTGTGACACTCTGCACCGTATAAAATTTATGATAACCACGTTGTAATGTCGAATTTTTGTATTCATGAAGATTGATTTCTTGTATATGTATGTATATTTTAATGAGTATGCAAATATAGCAGTGCATTAAATAAAACAAGTTTTAAATAATTTATCGATTTAAGTTTATTTAAATTATATAATTTAATATAAAGTATATTATATAGTTATAATACAAATCATTTCAAGTTGATTTTATATATAGGGAACCCCCGTCATATATATATATATATATATATATATATATATATATATATATATATATATATATATATATATATATATATATATACATATATATATGTCGGATTTGTTTTAAGCAGCTATCATTGGCTAGAGGCATGACTATACATACAATTATTAGTTATATATTTTTTTCACTTCATTTGCCAATTTACAACCAACTCTGTAAGCTATTCAGCAAATTTAATATCTTAATGTAAGATGACTTGCTAAAGAATCCTGTATAGTGACAGGGTCTCATTCAATATGTGTACTTTATACTAGAATCGTCAATTTCGTCCTCTTTAACCTACAAATGTGCGCAGAGTTATTTAACAGTGCAACTGTCATATTATTTGGACGTGACTCCAGTCTTGTATCATGATTTTTTGCTGTTTGTACAATTCATTCTTTATGTAATTTATCTTCAGGTCTGTGTGGAGAGTTTGATTTGTCACATACCATGGGGCATTTGCGATGATTTTTATCTCTTTTTTGTAATCTTTCTATGATCACTATGTTACTCTTTTTCTGACAATTGAAAATTATCTACGGTTCACTTAAGAAGCACTGTTGTATAACGAACATATTTTATAATGTATCATTGAAAGGGTTAAAAATATATATAACTGTGTTCACAATTCAGGGTGAACATCTTACTTTTTATGCGGGGCGGTAACTATCATTAGTAATACGCATATTCATGTCGGGGGAAAACCCGGCATATCCGAAATATCTGCGTTGTTTCATCCGTTTCAATATTTACTTCTACTAGAGGCTCTCTTATAAATCTGTAAGTATAATCCTAGTTTAAGTTGATAAAAACTTCATAATGTGCATCTTCAGGAATAACGGATGAATGAGCAACAACAATAAAAGAAGAGAAAATAACAAATTGCGCCAGACGCCGACGAAAATAATTCTTGCAAACAGAATGTTGCTCAATTTATTATAGTACTTAGCCAACATTAAATTTAATTACGACCGGATAATAATAATAATAATTTTTCACAAGTAATTTTTTGAATTTAATTACGACAATTAAAATCAAAACAAAATAATGTTGAAAAACACAAATCGTTCAGTTCGAATTATAATCGTTTTTAATAATTCGCGTCGAACGTGAATTATATTGCGATGTATTTTAACGAAGCTTTTACAAATTTATAGAAAAAAAATCAATAAAAACTTAAAGAATAAATAAACACAATATAATAACGTAAAATCAAACATCGCGAATATTTTCCAATATTACACTATAAAATTCGCGTTATTAAATAAAACATTTAAATGTGAAAACCTTTAACGTATAATTTTAATTTTTAATTCTGAAAAAAAAAAGGAAAAATTTTAATTTTTAATTCCGGAAGAAACGATTAAAGGAAGAAATAATACATGCGTCGACGTATAAGTAACACTATTTATACTTTAAAAATACCTTATGGAATTTTTCGGTCTAAGCTCGTATCTTTGCGATTTCTCGATCGGTGGCTGTCCGTGACTACCATCTTCAGATAATCTAATATAACAAATTCGATTATTTATAAATTTGAAAGAAATCAATGGAAAAATAATTTCAATTTTTACAGCTTTTACACGTTATAATTCCGAAAGAAACGATTAAAAGAAGGAATAAATACATGTGTCGGCGTATAACATTGTTTCTACTGTAAAAATACCTTATGAAATTTCTCGGTCTAAGCTGGTATCTTGGCGATTTCTCGATCGGTGGTTGACCATCTTCGGATAATCTAATATAACAAATACGATTATTTATAAATTTGAAACTAATGAAAAATAATTTCAGCTTTTACACGTTATAATTCCGAAAGAAACAATTAAAAGAAGAAATAAATATAGGCGTCGGCGTATGACACTGTTTCTACTTTAAAAATACCTTATGAAATTTCTCGGTCTAAGCTGGTATCTTGGCGATTTCTCGATCGGTGGTTGACCATCTTCGGATAATCTAATATAACAAATTCGATTATTTATAAATTTGAAACTAATGAAAAATAATTAAAACTTTTTCCATACGTTATTACATATAGAGGCGTGTAGGTTAATGAAAAAAAATTTATTTAGAATAAAAGTTTTTGATAAGTAAAATAATGAAAAATATAAATTTTTATTAAAAAAATACACAACAAATTACATTAAATTTAACGAAACGATAATTTGTAAATTGCGCTTGAAATAAAGACGTTATATTAAAATAATAATAATAGTAAAAAATAAAATTCTACAAAAAATTTTACATTTAATGAGAATGAAAGTTGATATATCTTTACAAGAAACCGGCATGAAAGTTCCCAAATGTTTTATAGTATTCTTCAAAGTGAACCAATTTCACCGCATCAACCTACTTATACAAACCGATCAAAGTGCTTATCTCGAACAAATTACTTTATGTTTTACGCTCTTTATTTACGTTAAGTTTTCGGCAAAACGATATGTTTTGGGAAATTTTTAGACTTAAGATATTTGAAACATAAGAAAAACAAAACTTTAAATATAGCGACTGAAAAGGTGATCTAAAAACTGCACTGAAACGAAGACATCAAGGAACACTCAAAAAAGAGAGAAAAAACTTTACATTTATTGAAAGTTTACGCAAAAGCATCCCCGTGTAATGATATCGTTAGTTCGTGAAAAAAATTATAAATTAAATACGTCACATCTTATAAAACTGTCAATCGTAATGAAATATTATTATCGAAGTAAGCGTAAATTATTATCAATTTAATTAACTCGTAATATTGTTTTAATAATGCGAAGAATAAATTTCTTCGGGAAAAAATTAATATTACGTAAATATCCAATTTAAAAACACATTTAACCAACGAAAACATTACGGATAATTAAGCAAATCCGACCTGCCAGTAAAAAAAAAAAAAAGGAATTCATATGCTAATTGCTGTTTTGCTTCGGTGCATTAATTATTAAAAAAGCAAGCGATAATGCAAAAAAATAAGTGTGAAATTATTTATAAGAGTATATACACGAAAACTCTAAACTAAATTATTCAAGTTCAATTTTCGATTTTCGAGCTTCATTCGCAAAAACAAGCACTTACAGACAGCTACGATATATACTATTTATTGTAATACATTCTAATTCCGTCGAAATGAACTATGTACAGTTTTTGTTATCAGTCATTGAATAATTCAAAATTTCTACATGGGAATTCAAATTTTTCGTTTTTTATTATTATTATTATTTTTAGATTTATTAATTTAGAATTTAGAAAATATAACTAATTTAACGTATTTTTTTCAGTTTCAGTCTATAATTCGAAATAAAAGATCAACAACTATATATAGGGTGACCCAGAGAATAAAGACGGTTTTGTTTTTTGAATAACTCAAAAACTACCCGACAAAAATTTTTGAATAAAATTTTACTTAAAGACAAGGAAACTAGAGATTAGCTTGCAATCATTTATGTCGTTTAGATGACCGTCATTTGCAACAATACGTTTATTCAGTTTTTCGAGCATAGATCGCTGAATTTTTGAAATTTCTTCAGCAATCCGAGTTTTCAGGTCTTCCAGATTTTATGGGCGTTAAACGCGCTTTTTAAGGTATCCAAACAAAAAAAATATGGAGCGGTCAAATCTGGCGATCGCGACAGCCAAACGAAATCCGCGTGACGCGACAATATGCGGTTACCAAAAGCTTCATTCAATACTGCGAGCGTTTCTACCGAACTCACGTCGCACCATCTTGTTCAAATCATGTTCGGTGCAGACGACGACGACGGAAGTAAAAACAAGTTTATCATCTCGATATAGAGCATCCGTTGACAATGCCAATTAAAAAAAATAGGACACCACTATTCCCCACTTTGTCACTACAGCCTAGACGGTTACTCGCTCGCTGTGTGACGGTTTCTGTTCTATTGAATTCGATTGAGATTCGGACCAGTAACGGCAGTTCTGATTGTTGACGAATCCGTATAGCTGAAAATGAACTTCATCGCTCATCAAAAGATTGTTATCGATCTCTTCGTCTTCGATTTTTTCAGCATCGTTTCAGCAAGAAGTTTCCGTTGTGCATGGTCGGTACTTTTTAATTTCAGAGTTAAGTCTTCCATCTATATACGGCGAACAGATTCTCTCGACAGGTTTAAAGAAGCACCATGACGACGAGCAAAGCGTCCTGGACTCAGAATGATCGTTGCCCGAATTCGATCAATGTTTGTGGGAGGACGAACTGTTTTTTTTTTATCCAGGACGTTTTTTTATCCGTTGCAGAAGCTGTCACTCGAAAGTTTTCAACCCACCTTAAAATTGAATTGCGAAATGGTACAGGTTTACACCGCGTAACTTTGAATTCTTTTCGAAACTTTCTTTGCACTGTCGTGATCGATTCGTGCCGAAAATAACGTTCCGCATAAAACGCGCGCTCCTTCTCATTATTGGATGCCATGATAACTGAAACTGGACAAAAAAGAATCTCTCATGTGTACATGAAACGTGTAGCATGCGGTTTGCGTTGTAGTAGTGTTACCAACTGCACTATTCAAAAAAACAAAACCGTCCGTCTTCTATGGGGGAGTCACCGTATATTATAAGGTAAAATTGAAAACAATCTCGTAATTTTGTAATACAAAGGCAACAGTGATTATAATGCGATGTTTATATTTAATTACACCGATGAATTAATTTCCAGCACCACGGAAAAAGCGGACACCATCATCAATCCCGACCCACATATACTTACCTCGGTTGTGTATTTACTCCAAATTCGTTATCATACAAACGACTAATACCGGTAACTAATAAAAGACGCAACAGGTAAACGTCGAATTGCGCAACTAGAGACGTTGAGCTAGAAATTTCGATGTTATTCTCGATAATGTTATTTCTTATTCCATTTACGAAATAAACATCATATTTATAATATTCCGTATTTTCTTAAATACTTTAGCCGCTACATTTTTTTTACGTATGATGCTTAGGAATCTATTCAAAATAAATTTCGGTAAATCCGCAAATTTTGAATTAGAATAAAATTAGCCACTGCGTGTAATAAATAATAATAAACATACAAAATATCCGACAGTAATGAGTACGTAAGATGCTCACGAAACATTTAATAACGTAGTGGGGCTTCGCTTACTTTTTCGTTTAATAGTAGACATCCTTAACATAGGGAACGGACGCGTTTGATAACCGTTTTTCTGGACTACAGATGATATCGGTTTGTTCCCACTATTTCGGGGTAACATTTTAGCCTTTGAATAAAAATCTTGAACGGGAAGGTAGCGACGTTCTAAGTAACCACTATATCTACAGGCAATTTCACCATGGATATCAGGAAGCACAAGTAAAAACAGGATTGCTAGTTACATAGAGAATATTTTAAGGTTTTGAAAAACAGATTGTAAAAGGCAAGATAGAAGGTGTCAGAAAACACGGAAGAGCATCGTTAGAATATATCGACCGAATAAAAAATTTAGTTGAAATGTCGCTATAAATATTGGTCGCGGAAAAAGAGAAATGCCGCGGCAGATAGGTTCCCAAAGCACAAAATGTGTATCTAGTATTTCCTAAAGTTGGATTATAACATTCTCTTTTATAACATGTAATTTTGCAATAATCTCGATTTTGATGATTTAGAAAAATTTGTATCTATGCGATAACATACAACATATTAATATAAAAAATTATAAAACAATACATATAATTACATAAATTTTAACGATACATTTAATTAATCATTAAACCATCTTTCTAGTGGGATTTTCTTGAGAAAATGAATAGATAATAAACAGGCAAAAGATGAAACAAAATGAATAAAACAGAAACCAGTTCCAAGGTCATAAACACATTATATATTAGTTTTTCATAAGGCGATTACTGCAATTAAAATGTATAATAAAAGGTACTCACGCGGTATTATGGAACATCTTAATTTCCTTTTCCAGTGTACAATCATCTAAAGCGACTCTTTTCTGTTCCTTAGCTTCCTGATGTTTTAAATTGCGCGTAAAATCTTTTTCATTTTGATCGCGTTCGACAACGGTCGGCATCGTTTCAAGCGTCTTCAGGCGATCTTTCATTTTCTTGAAATCCACATCGTATTTGATTCTATTACGGTTTGCCGTTTCAACGTTCCGATTTAGCCTATTTTTATCGGAATTTACGTTTAAATCACGATTACCAAGAACGGATACTTTCATCTCCTTTCCGTCATCATTCTTTCGATGTACAGGTTTCCTTTTAACGATGTCGTCACTATTTTCCTTCGATATCGATGTCCGTACGTTTTTCTTATTTATTCTTCGACCGTTTAATTTCTTCTCGTTGTTACGAATTGTCTCTTTTTTATTAAACTTCTGTTCGATCGTTTTACCACCATCATCACCACCGTATGGAAACTTTGAAGAATTTTCTTTATTCAAGTTATAATCGCCGTCGAATACTTCGTCTTTCTTCATTTCGTTTACATCGTTTTCGGAATTTCCGTTTCGAAGAATCGTTACTTTACCATTTAACGAAGAAATCGATAAACGTCTCGGTCTCGCAGAAAGTTTATCCTTAGCCATCAACTTAGACGCATTATCAATATTACTACCATTGCGATCATTATCATCGTCTTGGCCAGTTTTAAATATCCACTCGATATCGTCAACTTGGCTGTAATCGTTTAACGGCGTTCGGTATTTTTGAAACAACATTTTTACTCCCGTTACATCTGTATAATCGCACGCCGGTTTCGACCGAATGCTTAAACGTTTTACTTTGTCGCCGATGTCATTAATCAACTCGCGTCGTGATTTCGTAATTTTTCGCATCGATTTTATCTTGGATGTCTCGATTTTCGATTTTTCACCCACTAACAAAAAACTGACGGATCGTATTGCAGACTTTGCTTTCTGATCGCCATTTCCACACATTGTATCGTAGTCGTTGTTTCTCGATTTCCCGTTAAGTTCTTTAACGTCTTTCAAACATATTTCTGACTCAGTACGATCTGTAATTTAAGTAGAAATTTAAAAAGACCCGGTACAATTACTCGCGATACGGATATAATTCGTTTACAACCCAACACGGTATTGAATACAAAGTTTTTATCGACTTAAAATTTATCCAAAATACGCGTATTTCGAACAGACATTCGCTATAATTGTATGAATTGCGTTTTTATGATATTCAAATTGATATTTTAAGACTAATATATGCAGCAAGTGTAATTCGTACAATTTTATTGCAACATATCGGTCTATAACGTAATGTATTTGTATGAAGTAATAATACGACTGGATATAACGCTTCAAACAACTTTGTATTTATTTTTGATTTCCAACATTTAATAAATGTGTACGTGTTTTATAACATTTTCTTCTAAATTATATAAATTTATTACTATGTTTTTAATTGCTCTATCATAAATTTCTTCGCTCGCTTACCCCCACATACATATATATAATAATAATAATAATAATAATAATAACATTTATTTAGTATAACTAAATTAACAATTTATAAATATTTGTTACAGCTAAAATTAATTTCGAATGTAGTCATACTAGGCCCTTTCGAGCGAAGGTCTCTCCCAATTTTTCCCAGTTGCGTTTGTTCTGTGCAAATCTATACAGAGCGAGGGATTTTTTCAGTCGTCATCCCAACGTGTAAACGGTCGCGACTTTTTCCTCTTGCAGTGCGTCAGGAACCATTCCGTTACTTTCTTCGTCCACCGCTGATCTCTGTATCATATGGCATGTCCTCCCCACTTCCATTTCAGCGCGCAGATTGAAGTTATGACATCCCTATTATCACCCATTTGTTCCTTAATCGTTTTACACTTGCTGGAATGATTACATAGAAATGTTTAATGAATTATGAAATTTGTCTATCATCAAGTTTTACTAGAAAAAAACCCTTAGCAATGATTAGTATGTCGAACATAAACAAAATTACCTGGCATCGTATTAAAAGAAAGTAGAATACTCATGTATTCAGAATTAAAGAAGTTCATGGAAGCGATTAGTGCATTGGGCGAACCAACCTATGAGCTAAAACACTGATGACGATGATGTTTATATATACATACATATATATATATATACTGAATTATATAACATATTTTTATCCATCACACTTCCTTAAAATTCGACCGAAAACAAAAGACAGGAGTACATACCACAATTATTTCTTTGGCAAAAGGAAATAATAAATAATAAAACAATAACGCAAAAGAATAAATTAACGGAATAAAATAAAGATTTAAAAGAAACGAAATATTTTTATTAAAATACTCCGCTGTAGATCCAAGTTTTCTTTCATATACGCTCAAGTCATGTTCTCTATATTCTTACGTATTAATTTTTCTTCATCCGATATGTTTCTATAAGTCGATATAATTAAAATATAATTATTTTAACTAACCTTACAAGATAATATATAAACGCATTATGTCAGTATCTTTAGCTGTAATAGCGGTACAACGAGAATAAATATATGAAAAAAATAAAAACATATTTATACAACATAAAACCAACAATTTTACCAAATTTCAGTTTATATAGCGGAAGATAATACGTATAGTTCATCGTACTCACCATTTTTCTTAATAATAATCTCAACTGATTCCTTCAAAATATTTTCTTTATTCAGATCTGATATCTTACGGCTGGTCGTTGAATTGTCAGATTCATCGTTGGATAAAAATTCAATATCTGTTTGATCGTTGTTAAATTTATACAAAACAAAAAAATTAATACAATTAATAATTAACATTATTATATAATGAATATTACGTGTTTAGCGTACGCTTTTTAAGAAAATATAAACTATAGATAAAAGTAATAAATTTTAAATGGTAAGACATCTAAAATGAAATATTTCGAACTGCGCGATTTATACCTTTTACATATATCCATACCTAATCATCATTATCAACGTCGACAAAATGAGCTAGCATTCAAGGCACTAATTATATGAAATGCAGATGGGAGTGCATATGATATTATACGGAGCGGAGCACCACCGCATTCTCCATGATTTTTTTTTTTTTTATTATAAAGATTTTATTGGAACTGTAAAACTAATTACATTTACCATAACTAATTATAGGAGAATTTCACATGTAGTTAAATTATTTTATAAAAAAAAAATAATAAAATTAAATATTAATAAGATCCAGCTGATGTTTTCTTTTCAGCCGTCGGGTATCATTAGAATCATCTAATAGTAAGATTGCTTCAACGTTCGGATGAAGGTGAAGGCGATTAATGTAGCTGTTTGACTTCTGGTGGATAATAACAGGAACTGGATCGATTTTGAGATCGATACGAAGTTGCTCCATGATGATTAAGAATTATGTATTGATGAAAAGTGTCAGATGAATTATACGAGTCACTCGACAATTTATTGGTTTTTATTGATAATACCCGACACATATTTATTTTGGTCAAAATTCATGTATATTATGGTAAAAAAATTCTATAAAGAAATCAGTTCATAAAAACGACTCAAAATTGAATACGCTATTTGAGCGGTAAGAAAACGTATTCAGCATCTAAGGTATGACACCAACGATGTATATTTAAAATCTGGTAGTGGTATAAAATAATAAATGGAGTTTATAAACGAATACAAGAAAAAATGAAGTCTTTTGCGAAAAAAAAAAACTAGGGTGGATGCAACATCTGTTAAGACATATTAATCAAGCGACGAAAATAACAATACCTGGATGTACACCGTAATAAATATTAAGACCGGCATTGAGGAATGCAGTAAGAAGGAACCAAATATCAAAATCTGAGGGCCGCTAAAAATATCAGCAACAAAGAAACTTTTGTTAGAGAATGCCATATTTATTACGCGCGAAATTAAGAATTCGTAAATTAGAACGTTTTAATATCAGCAACACAGTAATTAGAAACTACATCGAACGTATTATGTAACGAATATAGAATAATTTCCCAATATATATACATATAAATAATATATGTGAAATTAACACATGTTATCATATTATTAAGTACACATGTAATGAAACAAATTATAGAAGCCGGTTATTTAACTTCATAAAGAACAAATTATTCACTTGATAACAGCAGACAATTTAACGTACAAATAACAAAAATTAATTATAGAACAGAAAAAATTATTATATATATTAAAAAAATCGTAAGTTAATAAATTACTGATTGGAAAGTAATCACTTTAATTTTGATAAGTACATACGTAATGTTATTTTATAATTATTATAGAGCATCATGAAATTATATATATATATATATATATATGTATATGCATCGTAACACGTACCTTCAAAGATAATACTCTGATCTAATATTCTATTTTTACTTTCCGAATTAAGTTCGTCGAATGTTCTACCAAATAATGATCTTCTACAGTCTATAGTAAAACAAATTCGAAAAATTTGCACATTCTTTTTTCTAATTCGTTATAACATATATACTTACATACAAATAAATAAAATAATCGTTATCATCAATAGTTGTAAACCACCTAATGGTGTCGGTAGCGACAATTCATATTATTGTTTGTACTAACACACAATGTATATATGTGTGTGTGTATAACACCACTTGAACATCTTTTGCTATTAACTTATAATTACAACCACCCTTAAAGAAAGCAAATAATTATAGTCTCGAGGTCAAAATAATATATTGCTAACTTTTAATTGGCCAAGCTTATTGTCAATGTAGGAAAGTAATTACTTCGCGCAGAGCAAAAAGCTTTGAGAAACTTATTTATTATTACCTTCACAACGCTTTTAGTATCTTAGTCACATTTAAACGAATTAATTTATTTAAATAAAATAATTTTATAATTATACTAATCAATCCCTGCATTTTACTCTGTGTGAGATATTTAATCTTAATGATTTTTTTTTGTGCTGCTTTAACTTTACATTTTCTCTAATTTACGTCAAAAAACGAAAAAAAAATTAAAAACATTTGAAATAATTAACTTTAATGCGGAGGATATATATATATATATATATATATATATATATATATATATATATATATATATATAAACAAAATTTAATAACAATAAGTGATTTAATTTTATTAAAGAAATATAATCAAAATTTATCTTTTAAATTCATTGCGATATTAAAATAGTAATGTTTTATTTTCATTATTTTATTTTAAGAGAAAGTATAATCAGATGTTATTTTTTAAACGAATTGCAATATTAGGATATACTCTTTTTTATTATTATTGTTAACTTAAACCAAACTGATGCTATTTGGTAAGTTCTGTAATTGATGTGCACATGAGTAGTATTCCATCCAGTGATAGATGTTAAAAGTTATATTAATACGCTTAGTTTATATTAATTTTAGAGGTTTCGTTTTATCCAGTCAACAGTATTCAAGCGAGTAACCCATTATGGCCATGTTATTAGTGTGTTTTTCTAGAGGGTTGACATATCTTTTGACAATTGCAATTTCCTCTTTTACGGATTTCATCTTAAGAGCTTTGTGAAGTGTAAGATTAGTTACATACCATGGTACACTGGCAATATTTCGGAGGACTTTGTCTTGCATTCGCTCTAGTTTGACAGTTGATATGGGAAATAATGTTTAATTTGCTGTATTAGCTCTTCATGGCCAGACCGTGTCAAATGTTTGGCATATGTCTAAAAAAATATCTCATCACACGGGATTTTCCAATTATATTAACCGCCCCATAAACTCGTTCGACGGTGCTGTGTTTTTTCTAAACCCGAATTGAAGATCTGATATTAGTTTTTTTGTAGTATTCTTAGTTTTTAATATAACTTGAAAGCATATGCAATAATGAAATAGGGCGATACGATCTTGGTTCTGTTGCCGGTTTGAGTGGTTTTAAAAACACCATAATTTGTGAAAATTTCAGTTGGATTGGAAAGTATGTTAGTCTAAGTATAGCATTGAATATATAGGTTGGAATATTAAACCTTTTCTTGGTAGTTTATTTAGAACTCTTGTTGAGATTTAGTCGTAACCTGGTGCTTTTGTAGGATTCAATTATTTAATTATATTTTGTATTTCACCTGGGGATGTAAATTTAACAGGCTTAGATACATCGTGACAGTATGCATCAGAATTATTGCAAGAATTTACAAGATTTGACTGAAATTTTCAGCATAAACACTTCTGCTTTCTCTAAATAATTTCAATCCCAGCTTCTGTTTGATTAGGCCTTAGATTTCTTGTTGTCTTCCATAAAGAATTATCATGTTCGATTAAACATTAGGATATAAGTGTTAATCTTTATATATACGTGTACATCGTCAAGAAAATTATCCGTCATATTACTATTTGATGTTCCTGTAATAAACAAATCATACACAGCCACATATATATATATATATATATATATACACATGTATATCATCATTAAGTGCCCTCTACGTATCAGAGATGGGCAACTACTCACCTATACATATTTTGTTATAGTGTAAGTAATGTACAAGACAATCATAACATGGCGTTAGCGTAAATAGACACATACACACCCGGGAGTACTGATTGTAATCGTTTTGTTGTCACGACAGAATGCAGCTCCGCGTTTTTGTTGTGTACTATATTATTACTAGCGTACATATGATGTGGTGCGTGGTGTTTTACAATTGCTTTCCACGCGATAATATTACGATTTTTTATATTTTTATTTTCTGATAATTTTTGGGTCGCCGATGATATTCGAACTCGGTACCTTCCATATGGAAGTCCGTGCTCTAGCAACTAGGCTATTCCGATGATATATATATATATATATATATATATATATATATATATATATATATATATATATATATAACAATAACCATAATTGTACGAAATTATATGTATTTAATTTTTCTGAAGCTATTATTTAAACAGACCGAAAACGATTTCATGTTTTATGAATGAGCAACGAAAGTTTAATACCTACCCACAGGAGTTAACTGTGTCGATGTGGTGTGTTCCTTGGTCTTAGTAGAGCAGGCGCTGGAAAATTTATCGGGGAATAGTGATCTTCTGCAGCCTTTTAAATAATATAAAATAATGTTAAAATATAAAATATTGACAACTACATTTTGATAAATGTTAATTATATAATTACAAATTATAAGTCACACGGCACGCATTTGACAATTTGTATAAATGTGAAGAACGTTATTCTTTTAACTAATTTTATTGAAATTCGAACTTGCTAAAATTTACATAATTTAAGTTTTTAAACAAAGTTACAATATTTTAAAATTAATCTAAATAGTACTAATCATTAATAACATTAAAAATCGATAGAAAGTAATTACAAATTTTCGGACAACTGAATTTTAACAAATTTTTAAGTTTTAATGATCAAGAGGGCTGAAAACAAAAGATAATTAAAAACATTTATAATTACTAACGTTAATGAGAATTAGTTATGAAAAAGATTTTATACTTTAACACCAATAAATGATTTAATTTCATTAACAGTTAGAAGATGTATGTTGATTTCATAAAAAGTATAATCAAAAGTTATCTTTTAAATTCATTACGATATTAAAATAGTATTGTTTCATTTGTAAGCATAACTGTATGATATTATATGTATTTAATCTTTCCGAAGCTTTATTTAAACAAATCGAAAATTATGTCATGCTTTGTGAATGAACAAGAGAAATTTACTTTAATACTTACCTACAAAAAGATTTAAATGTGCCGATGTGGTTTGTTCATTGGTCTTAGTAGAGCAAGCGCTGGAAAATTTATCGGGGAATAGTGATCTTCTGCAGCCTTTTAAATATTATAAAATAATGTTAAAATATAAAATATTGACAACTACATTTTGATAAAATTATACAATTACAAAATACAGCATTTGTTAATTTGAAAAATGTAAAGAAGGGCGTTCATTATTTTAACCGATTTTATTGAAATTCGAACTTGTTAAAAATTAAATAATTAGATAATTCTTAAATTTTTAACTGTTTTAGCGCAATTAATGATGAAACAATTTTCCCATATAAATAATTTTACTCTTTCAATTTATTTATTTTTAAAACGATTAATATACGCTATAATTAGGCGGGCAAAAATGTTATTAATCGTCAATAATATAAAAAATTAATGTAAAATTGTCACTGATTTGTGGAACAGTTGCAATTGATCAAATTTTTCATGTTGCTCAAAACTTACGGCGGAAACAACAAAACAATCGATCTCGCAGACCTCATCATAATTACCTGGCATCGTATAAACATTTGCGATATAATTTTAATTAGTTGTGTAAAATCGTATTTTAATTAATTTGCTTAATAATATTGTTCCTATATTTTTACTGTAACCACATATTCTATGACTATCGGACTAATCTTGATGTTGAAACAACGCGCGCATAAATTATGTGATTAAAATATTTGATGCATTATTTACTGTCCCTGGTACTTACCACTTTGTGTGATAAATTTCTGAGTCGGTGTTCTCTCAACATGGTCAGAACCGGTTTCACGCGGACGCGATAACCGTAGGCCACCTATTATTAAACGAACATCGAGTATTCATAAAATATTTAAAATTATATGTAAAAAAAAGTTTGAATGACGTATATCTCTATTTTCAATCGACAAGTATTTCTAATTACAATAATTCGAACGAACTTCTAATATATTTTAAGTTATAACATTGCTAAGTGAAAGACACAATTACATTATCCGAACATCATAATTGTGAAAAATAAACGAAATTTTCAACGCATGCATAGACGAATATCTGCGATAGCCCAATTATAATATTCCACAATACGTATTTGGAATTACATTATCATCTCACATGCTCCTTATATAATAATCGTATATGATTAATATATTTTAAGTAACTGCATTAAATTTAAATACACTAGTAAATATGTACGTACAACATAGGATAAATTAAAATAAAAAATTCTGCAACTTAACGAACTTATATGCATCCGAAAAAATAGAACTACAGTTCAACAGATAAACTAAATTCCACTTTTACACACACGTGTACGCACGCAAAATAAGTACCTCAATTAATTAATTAATGGTGAAAAATAAGTAATAATAAATTATCGGAATAGCTGAACTGCTTATTTTTCCGTCAATATTAAGAAATAAATATGCAAATAACGAATGTATGTTTTTTCTGCGAACTCCGTATTATTTCGAAAATTTTAATTTTTTCTTTTTACGATTAAGGGACAGAATATGATTATTTCGTAGTTTCCGAATTGTAGAAACTGGAATAGTGATTATATGTTCTCGAGTCCGTACGATTTTTATTTATCCTGTTCGTAAAAAAGTTAATTTATTGTGAGACTGATTATTTTTACTGAACAAGTCAGTATATGTGCGTTCTTCTTCATATTGTTGACAACGAAAAATATACTAAACGTTCGCGAAATACGCTAGCAGCACAGAAATATACGATGAATTTACACGCACGAAGTAATTAGTGCACGTTTTATTACGCTTGTATTTTTTTAATCATTCCCCAAAATTGAATAATAATAATAATAATGAGTATTATTAATATTTCATTTTTTCGAACGTGTATGTAAAAAGAATTAATTAAATGTTAAAGATACTTAGACATGTATAAATATAAAATAAATTAATGAAAATAAAAGTAATATCAAATAAATACCAATTTATTATAGACAGAAGTACTTTATATATTGATCAAATTAAATTAACAATACTGACACGAGACGCAGATCAAATTGATCTAACAATAAATTAAAACATATGCAAAATTTAGAATTTATATGTTTAATAAATATATGAATATTATAAACACATATTGATATTCAGTTACATATACATACATATACCCCCGCACATACATATATACTATACGCTTACTCGTGTATCAATATCGTACACATTCATATGCGGCATATATGAGTAATTTAAATATTAATAATGGAGCAAAGCACTTTTTTTATTGTTTTCTACATCTTAAATAATCAGTAAATAAAATTGAAAAAAAATTTTTTTTTTTACGAAAGTACATTAAAGAAGAAAATGAAGGAAATAAAAAATAAAATATAAAAAATTAAAAGATACTTGTACAGTTCAAGATGTTTCTAAAATATGATGCAATACTTTGCTACGAGGAAAAAATTAAGAAAAATTTTTCTTCGCTTTCATTTATAATCCATTAGATACACTTTTAACTCGATCTGCAAAAATAGCTGGCAATCTCGTTAAAATTTTATGAAATCGAGGTAGAGCTGCATTACTTTCTCCAGCAGACGTAGTTATACTTCCTCTACCCGACATTTTAAATTTATTTTTATTTTTTAACACAAAAGAAAACAACTGTACTTTCAATTACCGGTAAATTTGTGCTTTATTTCTTCAGATAAAAAAATCGATTTCAGAAATCATACGTGCCAGGGTGGAACTCTAAGTTCTCCGAACTTTACGAGCTGTACAAGAAGACAGGTGATATGAATGTTGCAAACGACTTAATCAACAAATTAGATTCAGTTAGCAAGCAAGAATTCAGAAAACATTTGGACCAAGTTTATTTATCCGGTAAACATTCTCATACCAGGAAAACCCCATCAAAAGCTGATAGTTACAGACCGATTTCCCTGTTAAGTACATGCTATAAACGCTTTGAAAGGATGTTGTACAACCGGCCTGGCTTCAACAATTTTAGCACACTCATCAGCGAATGAAACAAGCTTCAGACCTGAACGCAGCTGTATAGAACAAGTTGCTTCGACTTTCAAAAAAGCTTTAAAACAGCAGAAATCTTTATTAACCTGTCATCAACCTACAACGCGGTCCCGCGACATGGCTTATTAATGAAATTCATACAAATTTTCCAATGCAAAGTATTATATACGCTACTTAACGAAATTATATGTAATCGAATGCTTTCCGTACGACTCAGGAATAAACAAAGTAAATCAGGACGATTTAATAACGGACATCCACAAGGGTTTGTATTATTTAATTATACACGATCTACCGAATAGCACGGCGAATAAATTTATTTACTATGACGATATTGCGTTGAGAGTTTGAAGTAACTTTGTATCATATCTCAAAGAAAGGCTAGAAACTGACTTTAAAAACTTTTAACAATATTTTCAACAATGATAGCTTCGAATTTATAAAAACTATATGCTTACATTTAACGACTTTTCAATGTATTCTAAAGTGAAAATTACAATTTAAATTCCTCGATGTCGCTCTAAACAGACAGTTGAATATTCGAAAACATCTATAAAATACAAAAGCAAAGGTTGAAACCAGAAAAAATATCTGACAAAAGTTGACCGGTACGTTGTGCGTTTTTGTGCATCAGTACTATAAACAGCGGCGTTAGAATTGGTTTATTATATAGCGGAATATACAGCGCCTATTTGGTTTAATAGTTGTTATATGAAACATCTTCGATGTGCAGTTAAACTCAACAATGAGGCTAATTACGGGAACAGTGATGAAAGCTCATACTTCTTAATCGCCTGTATTTAGTAACACTGCGCCTCCTGCCATTTGTAAAAAAAAAAGAGATACTATGAAATAATAGTTGAAGTATAAAAATAATTCAAATCTCCCAATAAACAGTCATTTAATAATTCAAGGGTTCATACACGTATAGGAATGATGAAAGGTGTAACATGTCAAATCCTGACTACAAGAAATCGTTCGTTTATCCTGAAACTCCGGTAAAAGATTTTCAGCTTCCTGACTGAGTTAAATCGTTTCCGGACAGAAAATGAATTACTATTTAAGAATGACGATGCTTACGAATGTGGCAGCCTACAACTCTGTTGCCCAAATAGAATCTTCAACAAGACGTTTCAAGACATAAATATAATAACAAACGCGGCCTTAACATGGTTGCATGGAATATGTATAGTTTTGTATTATCGCATTCGAAATAATAATAATTTTCTTCTTCTATTTCCCTACGTCCTTGACGCATTGTCTAATTTTAGTGTTCTTTTCTTTATTTCCGTCCAATCCTTTATGTTCATTATCTATCCGAACTTCATCTTGTCGCTCGTTCACTTTCATTTTATTCTAGTTTGTAATATAGTTTGTAATATGCAGTATTCTTCTCAACGAATTAAGTAACCGAAATACGCAATTTTTCTTTTCTGTACGTTATTCCACAGTTCTCTGCTAACTGCTGCTCTTTTTCAAGACTTCCGCAGCTGTTACTTTCTTTATCGACCATGTCTCCACGTCGTATAGTAGTACCGGCCATATATAGCAATTAATTTTAACTTTATAAGTAAAGAGAACTCTGCTGCATCTATAGGATACAATCGAAAGAGTGTATCAGGCAATAGACGGTCCTCTGTCCCAACGTAGAGTGACTGAAATCCTTCAGTGCGCTTGTTAGTACGGCACTTTACAGGAAAGTTAAACACGTTAATGAATCGAGATTACGATCCCTAGTAAAGTTCAAAAGTTGTAGAAATAATAATAATAACAACTTTAACTTATGTAACTTTAACACATTAATTTCTTCCGTGTAATATTTACTAAAACTAATCGATTTTAAAAGAGAATTTTGCAAAATTTAAATCGATTTAATGTAATATTTTGCCATTCTACTAAAGTGATTTATTCAACAAATCAAGACTGGTTGATTCATGGTCAAATATAAACTCAGATGGTGTGTAGATCCTTTAAATAGCAAAATAAATAATTTCGTTTTCTTAACTTTTGTGATAAAAACAAGACGTGATAATAATACTTACCAGCTGAAAAGAAGGGAACACGCTTTCCATAGTCAACTGACTTATTATCGTACCCATATAATGATTTTGAAACACCAACTAAACAAAGACACAACGCAAAATTAATTAGCGATAATATAAACAAGTGTGACGGAAGCAATCAACTTGTATGTATAATTTACTTTAAATTATTGTTAATCACATTGTTTAAAGTATTTTCAAACTAAATTTACTGAAAATTCAAATAGAACGTTTTATCAGTATGGTAGAGGAATATATTTTAATGCGTAGAAATATATATATATATATACATATAGATATATATATATATATATATATATATATATATATATATATATAAAAATGATGTAAGTGGTGTATGTTTACAATTGATTTTCAACTAATTCTATAATGTTTACATCACTCTCAAACGATATTCTACCTATTACTCACAGACTATCATAATATACACGACTGTAGAAAAAAGGTCGTTTAACTTTTCATAGTTAAAATTGTTTTGCTTTTAAAAGCCGTTCATGAACCATCTTTTGCAGAATAACTACAATGTTCGGACTAAATAGTATTTTGCCTAAGTCTAAAACAAAAATTAAAAAAAGAAAAACTACAATGTTTACAGTTGAACTGCTGGCGACATACTATTTTTCATTAGTCATTTTAGAAAATGTTACATTTGTTTTTGATTGTTTAAAATACCTGTTGAATTTTTATCGCTTAAGATTAGATACGTACTGGCTGTGTTCTTTTATGATTAATCTTTAGGAAAGCTAATTGTAACTTATTCTAAATTGTTTGACCTCCTATTTTTTTTTTTTTTTTTTTTTTTTTTAAACAAAACAAAAAGAAACTCTTAGAATATTAATTTTCGTTTTTAGCTATTAAAATTGAAATCACGGAATTTTTCCAGGTATTACCCGCAATTAGTAATAACGAAAATGAGAATTTAATTTAAATAGCAAACATTAACAAATTTTTACATTTACCATCGCTAATAACGAAATTTTGTTCCGGTGTACGAATTTCGACAGATGTTTTATATTCTGCAGCTTTATCATTTGATTCCTCGACAACGCCTGTGTCAACAGAACATAATATTATACTTAATTACAGCAACTTCCTAAAACACAAATACATTCATAAGAAACGATAACTGGGATATTTCAAACTGACGAAATGGATCGTATAATTTGTTAACGAGCTATAATAGCATTTGCGAGAAAACATCAAACTAGGTTTTAATCATTAAATTTACTTACAAACGTTTACACGGTACAATTTGTCGATACACAAAATCTAAAGAAAAGATGACAGAAACGAGTTCGAATTAATTATTACGAAATTTATCACTATTTGTCGATATTATCCTCTATTAAAGGACTCAAAATAGAAATTCACAATCAAGTCATATCAAACGATGGCATTCTAATATATATAGTGGAAAAAACAATACATAATGAGTATAAGAGATTATTATTTTAATAGAAAAGTTGTAATTCTTTTTGCATAGTACGAAGAATAAGAATAGATTCGACTAGAAAAGATTAACAAATACAATATAGAATTATGAAATTATCATCACTTACCAGACTTGTCTAATTTAGGAACGGATTTCTTTGCGCTAGTGGAAGACGAAACAATCTTCTTATTTGTAGAATTTTCAGTTTTTACTGTTAAAGAAAAATTATTAACAACGATTAAAAATGTTCGCGGTCGAATGTTTGTACAATTTTTTTCAAATTAACCCCGACACGATGAATTTAAAAATATTCGAAATTAAATTTGCTTTTTAAATATATTATAATTCATTTTCTCAAAATTAATATACTTTTTTTTTGCACAATAAATCATAACCGATTAATCGAATAATTTTTTTATTTATTTTTCACTTGTCGTCAAATTTCAAATTCGCGTAGAAGATAAATAAATTGAGATGAAAACATAATCGACTATATTTTAATTTCTTTATTTATAACGTATTTACGATATGTAGTTTTAACAAAATTTATCCTTTAATAAGTAATATAACTGTTTTACTCGTGTTTTCTGCGTTTCTTTACATAGTGACAAAAATTTTGTTTGAAATCTACATATATATATATATATATATATATATATATATATATATATATATATATATATATATTTAATTTTTTTTCTGGGCTTCCAACAGCGGTTTATCCATTAAACTTTATAACATAGTTTTAATGGAATTAAATTATCTTAATTTTAACTATATGAGTATGTTGCAATTAACGATAAACCTGTATAAACAGATGTATATGTGCATGTTACGTGTGGAGAGTAAGAAAAGTATATATTGACGGGAAAAGGAACGTATAGGGATATGAGGTGATTTTAAATCTAGATTTAGCGACATATTTTATACGATTTGCAAAATAAATAATCCGAACGTTTGTTTAACTATTTATTTTCTGATTACCGTTAAAAATAAATCTAACCCGAAGTAAACGGGGTTTTTCCAGTGAAACATCTTCGCAACGTAACTCTGAATTCAAATATTTATTTTCCTTTCGGATAGGTAACAAATTTTTTTTTGCCGCACTTATATAAGAATGAACTTTCAATTAATTTTAAATTCCTATAGACATTAAAATTTGTCGCATGTAAAATAATCTATAGGTTTACCAGAGATATCGTTCGATTATTACAGATTTTCTTCAACAATATTTTTCGCTTTAAACTCTCGGGTGTCTACGATTTTATTTCAGAATATACATAAGAAAAATGAACGTTTTAATGTTGATAATAACAAATAAAAATATGAAATTTTTAGAAAATATTTTTAAAGAAAAGAGTTTTTAGTACATCGTTTTAATTATAGCCTGATATTATGGAAAATGTTACGAAATAGTAAACTGCAAAATACAATTCACTGATCAAGCAGTTACGTTTGATCGATATGAAGTACGCAATTGTGAAACTACTTACCGAACTTGGTTAAAATGAAAGATTTCTTCACCGTGGATGAATTACCGATAGACTTGCTAACACTAATGTTTTTAGCATTGTTCAAAGATGTCCATCTTATCCCTGTTACGAATACCAAAAGTTACAATCAACGAAATTACCGTAATAAAATTTATAACACGAATAAGATAAATAATTAAAAGTTAAAAATATGAATGAAAAATGTATTACCGCCATTTTTCTGCAGACTTCAATTGTTTTCATTCATCGTAAACTCAAAAAATTATTACGTAATTCCTTTTTTTTTAAATATGAAAGTACATTTTCGAAAAAATCAATTTTTTTTCTATAATATTTGGCTGTTAATTCATAAACATATTTTTTATCGAGAAATAAATAATTTTCACTGAAGACGTTAATTTTACTAATAAAGCACGTCAAAAATGATATCGATTTTTATCAATAAATACATATTTTAATAAGAAATTAGAAGATTTTTAGCACTTTTCATTATACCAATTTTACGTGTAGCTTCGTCTGCAGGTTTAGGAGTGACGAATTTTCCACACGATGTACTTATAGAATTAAATTTTCGCATCCGTTTTACTGATGAACTGATACCATTGGTTCCTGGTACGGCCGACGATATATTAACTGGTTCTCTCCGACCGTGAAGATTGTAACGCCATTTTGAAGGCGAATGTTTGACATCTGTATAAAATGTGTTATATTATTGGTTGATAGAATATTCTTTTATTTTAAACTTAGTTGCGCACATTATACCAATGAAATGTTGAATATAAACTATCTCGAATTTTCGCGCTATCAAATTGTGACTTCTTCAAAGTTTAACAATATTTTCATAAATAATGAAAAATAATTATAACAAAACTTACAATGTATAAGAAAAACTGCGAAAGAATTTCATTCGAAAACTATCAACAATTCATTTTTTCGTGCTGTAAATTATACGCATTTAAACTTGAATAAAATGAATAAAAATAAGGTCAAAAAAAAGACACGTCTTGATATACATTAATTTCCATTTTAATGCCTTAATTTCGAAATAAAAATTTCCCTTTCTTACTCAGCCAACGTAAGGCGCCGTCGTGTGATGTTTAAAATAATGGGTCAGATTAAAATTCAAATGTTCCATTTTTTATCATTCCATATATTTATACACGAAAAAACGCCAATCACTAATTTCAATCCCATTTCATTAAATGAATATTATACTAACGTAATTAATAAAAATAGGTAAATTTAAAAAAAAAATTAAAAGTTTCATGTCAATCGTCAAAGGTTCAAACAAAAACTTTTGTAATTATAACAATACATTTTTGTAATATATTTTATCTTCGTTAATAAAATATATGAAATAAAATGAATGCCAACTGCCTTAACGCTGACAATAATCAAATGAGTAATACCCAAAATACTCGAAATCTTAAAGAACGGCAGTGAGACAAAAAAGCAAAACACTGAAAGTAGTTCCATTATTGTATGAAAAAATGAACAATAGAAAATGGATAAACAAAGTAAAAACATTTGGCAAAAATAATAAATAGCTAATAAATAAGGGCGAATATAAACCATCGCAACGCAGTGATTTAAAAAGAATAATAAGTTTAAATAAGCATTCTCGCTAAAGTAATTGGTTGAAAATTACGATCCAAATAAATAAATGCATTCATCTGGAAATTAAATTCATATTGATGTTTATAATTTTAATATTTACAATTTAAGTAAATAAAAACACAGCTTAATATAATATATTTCGTACATCCTTTTAATACTTGTTCGTTATTTTACCATCTTCACATATTCTTTTGTGTACTTTACATTAGCCGAACAAAAAAGTCATTTGTAGAAATTCGCTATTATTAAAATCAAAATTAGTCATCAAAAGCGTAAATATGTCAGAACTATAAAATTAACAATATTACAAAAAAAAAACAACTTAATTTTCAAAAGTGAATTTTCAGTCAAGATTATAAAATAGATTATTTATGAAAAAGACATTACATTCACTGCATACTTGTTTTAGGGGAAAACATAGTACAATAGAGCAGGTCAATCGATTAATGTGATTGAAAAATCCATTGAAGAAAAAAAAGTTTGTGACGCGGTTTTCTTAGACGTAAGTCAAGCTTTTGACAAAGTTTGGCATAAAGGTCTATTATAAAAAATCAGTTGTAAGTTTCCACATCAAATGACTCGGACTAGATGAAAGGTACTTCTGTGTCAAATATGGAGAAGATGAATCACTGATTTATCCGGTAAAAGTAGGTGTACCCCAGGGTAGTGTACTGGGGCCGTTGCTCTATCTAGTTTATACGGTAGACATTCCTATTCCGACAAACATCGAAATAGCAACCTTCGCTGATGAAACAGCAATTCTCTGTTCAGAAGTATCTGCCGTAGAGGCACGTAAAGACCTGCAAGAAACAGTAACCAAAATCGGAACATGGTTTAAAACGTGGAAAATAAAGATTAATGAAGATAAATTAGCTAGAGTAATATTTACTAACAGAAGAAATCTGCCAACTGGACAGATAATTATGAATGGTGTTACAATCTAACAAAAAGAGGAAGTAAAATATCTTGGTTTAAATTTAGACAAGCACCTAACATGGAGAAAACATATAATAAAAAAGCGTAATGAACTAAACATTAAACGGAAATAAATGTTTTGGCTACTAGGCAGACGATCAGAACTGTCTACTGATAATAAACTGCTTTTGTATAACCACGTTTTGAAACCAGTTTGGCGATACGACTGCCAATTATGGGGTTATGCCAAGAAAAGTAATATTGCTATTTGACAGAAAGTTCAAAACAAAATCCTTCGAACTATTGTCGACGCTCCGTGGTATATCACAAATCTTCTGTAAAGGAAGAAATAGCAACAGTTGCTAAAAAATACGCTTTCCGGCTAGAGAACCACGCTAATCATATGGCGATCTCCTTACTAGACAACTCACTCATCCGCAGACTCAAAGAACGAAGCCACTGAATTTAATATGAATACTATTAATATGTAAAATTATACTTAAGCACCCATCACTGGATGGAATGCTTCTCATGTCACATTATGCATAAATATTCATAAAACTTACTAAATAGCATTAGCTAGGTGTAAATTAGCAATTTAATAAATAAAAAAAAAAAAAACTTTCATGGTGACACCATCAATGATGTTTAACATGTTAAATTTGTATTCACCCTAATTCACTGAAGTAAGTTTACATTTTAATAAATCTCGTAAGATAAATTTAAGTCGTCGGGATAGCCTAGTGGCTTGAGCACGGACTTCTATACGGAACGTACTGAGTTCAAATACGATCGATGACGCAAAAATTATCATCAGAAAATAAAAATATAAGTAATCCTAAGATTAGGGCGAGGAGGGCAATGGCAAACCACCAGGTGCAACAGCATATGAGCGCTAATAACAATATAGTACACTATAAAAACACGCAGGGCTGCATTGTGTCGTAACAACAAAACGATTACAATCAGTTTTACCGGGTGTGTGTATGTGTCTATCTACACGCTAATGCTATGTTATGATTGCCTTGTACGCTACTTATACTGTACAACAAAATATGTATAGGTAAGTAGTCGCCTACTTCCGATATGGAGACGGCACTCAATGATGAAGATAAATTTACCATTTTAATCAGGAATAAATTTTTTTTTCGATTCTTCACGATAATTTTTATTACAAAGCCGAAGAATGATTTCATTTTTCACGACAAAATTGTTAAAAAATTTTATATAGATCTTTAAATACCCTATGAATTACTTTTCCTAGAACAGAAATTCATAATTTAATTTCTAAAAATTATGCACAATAGACACTATTACCCTATTTGACTCAATACCTTCCACACAACATCGAATTTCCACATTTCAAATATATTACGAGAAACTACAAATATAAGATATACAAAATTTATACCGACACATACAAATCGAACAAAAATGTTGTTACCACAATATTTAGTATTGTCCCCTGAATTATACGCAATACGGCTATATCTGCTACCGTCACTGAAAATCAAAAAATCTCATATGTTCCGATTGTCTCTTTTCCGTCATATGTTTTTCAATTATGACTCTACAAAGTTAAACCTATTTTTATATAAGTCACACAGGTTTTTATCAAATAAACTGGCAGACAAATCAGCTAAAGAGATGACCGGGAACCAACTAATCCCTTAATTCCCATATCTGAATCTGTTGCAATAAATTATATTTAATATAAAATACTCAAACCTTTTTTTGCGATCTATGAAATGCAATTCTTATAAATAATTACCTTAGAGTTATCTATCTTTTTCTCTGAAGTCATTTCCGTACAATAGAAAAGAATAAGTAAGTCTGTTTCGACTCTGTATTCATCACACTACATTGACTGATAGATACATTACTAATTAAAAAAAACCCTCAAAAATGTAGTTTCAATTCATTACAAGACATTATATTTTAATAATTCAATTGCAGAGACCTCCAATTTCTCCAGAATATAAACATGATTACTTCAGAACTATCTCAGTCAACACCATTCACAATAACGCTTCAATTATAGATCAAAAACTACAAAATTATAAACCACTGGTTGAATCATGGAATAAACTAAAAACCTAGACAAACTGTATATACGTCTCAACAGCAGAACACGGAATAATAGATAGCAAAATAATATAAAAAATTACATTCACGATTTTTTTTCGGGGTAAACAATGTAAATTGTTTTATTATGTTACATTTCAAAAACAATTGTAGTTTTCATTAAAAAATTTTATAACTGCGAGAATGGAATGGTAGATACAAAAATGGTTAGACATTATTAACAGAGAAGGAAATAACAAAATAATTAAATTTACAATGACACTAACTATATAAAAATAAAAATTGGTAAGCTCTTGACAAATATAACTGAGTTTAGATATCTGGGTGCTATAATTACAAATGAATGTTGACACATTGAAGAAATAAAAACATGAATAGAAATGTCAAAATAAATTGAATTAAAGATAAAAATGACTACATCTCCTCTGTATCTGATGAGATCCAAAAAATTGCGGATAGAATGAACACAAGATCACTGTATTAAAAAGTCCGGCTTTTGGCAAGAGAATTCAAAATGAAAACACAAGTAATTGAAGATGAGAATGGTTCATTAAGGACGGATGCGGTTGAAGTAACCGAAACGTGGCGTAAGTACTGTGCCGTATTGTACAGCGGGGATGGAGATCTTCAAGAAGCTAATGATAGCATCCGAATCTATGACTGTTCTTGGAGGTTCAAAATACTATAGCCTATTTAAAACCGAACAAAGCTCCAGGGCCAGATTACATTCTTGCACAAATGTTCAAAATAGCGGGTAAAGAGACAGAACATGCTATACATACGATTTGCAATAAGATATGGAAATCCGGTTTTTGGTCAAAGGATTTGTGCCGATCTACGTATATTCCGTTACATAAGAAAGGTTTCTACGAAAGATGTGAAAACTACAGGACAATATCTTTAATTCCACACGCTAACAAGGCCAATTTTAGTTGAAATAGGAATATCAAGACATTTAATACGTTTAATTATAAATTTATATAAACAAAGTACGGTTAAAGTTAGAATAAGCAAAGATATACAGTCGGAAGATCTTATCCATTACGCGGCGTACAGTACGGCAAGGTTGTATTCTGTTCCCACTGTTGTACAATCTCTATGGCGAGTACATCATGCGCAAGTTTTCACACTCATAATAGCGGATTCTCCATTGAAGGAGTCAAATCTCCGGTATGCAGACGACACTGCGCTGATAACTAATAGCGTAAGCAGTATGACGCAAACTCTAAGTCGTCTGGAAAAATACAGCGCAGAATATGGATGAATAATAATGATAAGACCAAAATCATGATTATTGATAGACAGGACTATAATTGTCCGGAATTACACGCTGTTAATGGCGTGAAAATTGTGAAACAATTTGGATATCTAGGTTCGATAGTGGAAAATCGAGGGGCTCTGAAGAAGAAATTAGACATAGAGTAAACATAACAGAAAGTGTGATGATGGTACGTCTAAAACGTATATGGACTGACCCCGCTGTATCGAAAAAAAGTGAAAATAAAATTGGTTAATAGTTTGGTCTTCTCTGTGTTTCTTTACGGCGTAGAAACGTGGACACTATGGAAATGTGACAGACAAAAAATAAATGCACTGGAAATGTATTGTGGAGGCGGATGTTAAGAATCCCGTGGACTGACAAGAAAACGAATTACTCGATATTAAAAGAAGTTGGAGCAACAAATAGAAGATTGTCCTCGATAGTAATTAGAAGAATATTAATATACTTCGGCTATATAATAAGAGCAGATGGATTTCAGGCGAAAATTCTTGAGGGAAGAGTAGAAGGAAGAAGAAGACGGGTCGCATTCCTACAAGAAGATCAGACATGGTATGGACGGTAGTAGGAGGAAGTTTTGCAGAATGCGTCCGGATGGCTCGCAACAGGGATTCATGGTGACATCGTGTACAGCACATGGATTTTTCATAATCACGATATGTCCACGAGAGATTTACGATTCACAAAGATGCGTCGAAATCATGAAGAATTAACATAAACTGAAATATAAAACTAGATGCTTTTGAAATATGGATGTACCGATAATCCCATGGGTACATTTAGTTTCTAATAAAAATTGATAAATTCAATTTTTAATAGAAATGTTCTAAATCGATGTAATGTAGAAAAATTACCGGTTGTTAAAAATATTTTAAACAAATGCTATTACAATATAGATATAATTTACGCGAGGAAAATCTTTTCTTGTTCCTATCGATGTCATCAGGACAAATATTTCGAAATCTAACTAGAGATATAACAAAAGGACGAGATACATAACGTAAAATAATGAGATCAACAGGAGATATAACAATTGCATGCTGACTTAGACTGATATATTCAAGTGTGTCGATGCGCAATATTCTTTAAAACAACAAACATTTAAATGTTATTTATATAAGCCGAATTGTCAGAATTAATAAAGATGCAATATTTTTGTTACTAATCAAAAAAGTATTTAATTTTAATCATGAGTTATTGTAAATAAGCACTCAAAACATACACAGGGAATCGTTCACTCTCGGAATATTATAAAAATGCAAATTTTAAACATACCACGCTTCGCAATAATAAGGGTCACGTAGCACCTTAAAATATCCTAATTAAAATTATATATATTCTATAAACCGTTACAAAATTAGTATTAAAACAAAATATATAATTAATAACATGAAATTAGTTATAACGATTTTTTTAGTAAAAAAATGTTAATATTTGCTTTGAAAATTTGTATGCGGAAGAATGTAATTGGTAATTAATTTATACAAAGCTTTGATACTAAATTAGACAGTCTATGTAAAGTGATTTTTATATTTTTACACCAGCGTAAAATTTTAAGAAAAATATAAGTACGATTATCATTAATTGCTGCACCATTCATATGAATTTGAAGTGTGAAATCAATAAAATCTACTTTGAAAAGTCGAATAAGAGAGAAAAATTGGGAACTATACATTCACATAATATTAACATTTCTAATTGAAAATTACCAATTTATAAACTGATTTAAAAAAATTAAATATACAAACAGCGATACAAAATCAGAAACTATGAATTCAAAGTTAGTAATTTTTCTTATTACTGACGTTTAAGGGTGTTGATAAGATACACAATATTTAAATAGCACTTTAATCAATAAATTTCAAAACGAAATAAATATAATTGAAATTAGAAGTTAGCGTGATAATTTACTCACGAAATGTTATTTTTTTATATTTAAACATATACCTTTTATTGGTCCACCTGTTCCTCGCTTCTCAGCGGTCGCTTGTTTTCTTGACGAATTCATCGGAGTAGACTTTATTGTTTTCATGTCACACAAATTATTGGATATGCTGTCACATTTCGGAACCGGAACTAGTTCTCTCCGTCCATGCAGATTATATCGCCACGTGAAATGGCGATTCCTTTCAACAACATTCGATTTAGTTTGTGTTTCTGCATATTTAAAAAAAAAATTGTTATTTTAAAAATAAAAATATGTGAAAGAAAATAAGAGATTACGTTTAATCGTATACTATTATAAACGTAAGAAAAATTTCTTTAGTTTTCATTTAATATTTCTCATTTAATGAAAAAAGTTTTTATTGCACTCAGTAAACATAAACAGACATAAGCCACATTATTTATTTCTTGTAATGCGATTAACAAAAAAGTAGTTTACAGCTATCGTTATTATTGAATTGATTTTTTTTCAGTAACCAATCTTTTGAAGAATTTTATTTCTCAGTCATTTAAAACTAAATATGATGTAAATCTCGACGATGAACAAACAAAATAGTACACAGCTAAAATTTTTATAAATAACGACGAAACAATTAACAACTACAGTCGACAATGAACATATAAAACAAAAAAGAACATTTCACAATTGTTTCATACTTATGTTGGAATAATACATTACTAACTCACAGATATAAATTAGAATTTTAATTATAAAAGTCAGACTTCTATTTAAATCAACTCGTTGTTATTAAATAAATTTTGAAACCACAATCGCCATAACAACGAACCGTTAGTGAGTGAGTAGCATTTTTAAATTTAATTCAATATCGAATTGTATCGTATTATAAATTTTGCATAGTGAATAATAAGAACAATATTTTTCTTAAACAAATGTTCAATCATTCTCTTTAATCCAAGAAAATTATCCTAAAGATCCAAAATCAAACTTATTGACAAATGATTAATGTTAAGCTTGTTTAAAATTTTAAGTCTACGGAAAATAGGTAGGTAGCCCAAAACAACATTTATGTTTTTGTTCTAACAGTGCTTCTAAGCATTAATAAAATTCTCATTAGTTACAATATATATGGTTACTACTGCAATACAAGTAGGTACATGAAAACACGTTTAAAACAAATTAGTGTATAATTAAAAATCTGCGTTCGAATAAAATTATTTAATAAATTTTCCAACACTCACCTGATATATACTGATCGTTTATTGAATTAGCTTTATCAAATTTGAAACTCATATTCGCCTTGACAGCACTAGTTACTCTTAAAACATTAGCATCCCTATAGTTAGCATTAAAATAATTATATCTAATTTATATTTTAACAGAAATTTAAGTGTTATACAATTAGAGATAATAAATTATAATGGTCACAATGTAATGCATTTATTACAATGACAAGGACACTTACATAAAAGTATCTAAAGTACATCTTATAATTAAATTTTCACTGACAAAATGTTGTGCATAAATATTATACCCCGTATGACGTATCACTTTCTCAAAAAAAGTCGCGAGATATGTGAAAATGTTATTAGGATTTATTTTAATTGTCGACGTACAGAACAAATCGGTTTTTCCTACAGTCTGACGGAAAAAACATAAATATTTGATTTACGCGATTTAACTGAATTAGAAATTAAAATGGTACGTTCAATTATCAGTTTCTAAGTTAGAAAACCGAATATATTTCGAAACAAATAACACTAGAGGCATTTTCTCCAACAGGGAAAAGAAAACAAAATTACAATTACAGTTAACGAATCAATAGTAATGAAAACAAGTTTTTTAGTTATTTACCTAAAATTGCACTGATTTTCATTGATCCCATAGATATAGGAAATACAACTGCACTTTAAATTCATATGGATTTTCGGATGACTTGAAAAATTACCACATTGTATTTTGCAATGTCACATAGGAAAGAAATCAGATTTTGTAACAATATTTTTCAAACATTTCTGATTTTGATAATAAGGCATTATAAGTTAGTTCTAAAAAATAAATTTCTTCGAAATTTTATAATCAATGACCAAAAACATTAACGAGGAGAAAATATAACTATAAACAACTACCCATGATCTCGAGAATTTATAGATTGGACGTGTTTTCAGGCTATGATAGCCAGCGTGCAATTTGGTAGTCTTGAAATATAAAAAATTATCGAATATCATTTTTGCATAGAGTAATAAGCATAAAGGGTTTTTAACCCGATGTCCGACGTGTTATGATATCTCGTAGAAACTTCACAAAACCGAAGTATGACTATTATAAGAGGTAATATTAATAATCAACGAAAAATTAATAATTTAAATTATTACTCTATTATCCCATGTTAAAATAAAAATAATGTGAAAGAATAATAATTGGAAGTAAAAAAAGTATATATTATCATAATAAAAATTACAAACTCGTCAATAATATCTTTAAAATGCAAAAAAATAATATTAAAACAAACATTGAAAATGATGAAAACTGGGTAAAGTATTGAAACTGCTTTCAAAATATCTTGTAGGCATCACCGTAGCCAATCAGATGCAGGAAGGGAAATAACTTAGAACCAAATTAAAATAAATTATTTTATAAATTTTATAGAAAACGTATTAACTAAAAAATTATAAAATATAATTCCCGAATCTATAAAGTCTTAGTGAAAATAATTATAATTAGTTCAAGCTAAATAGAATAAACTTTGAAATTTAGAAAACTTTGTCTTATGTTAACCTGTTTACTTCAATTTTTACTATGTAGAAATGACGTACCTTTGTTGATATCTCAAACCTGATGCATGAGTAGCAATTCGAGTTTTCGGTGTCTGGATTGATATCATTATCTGTATGAGAAATCATTAAAAAATAAAACGTTATGAATAAATTAAAATAACACAGAAAATGTAAAATGTAACCATTATGTACATTAAAAAACCAAATAATATTAACATGATTTTCTTTTTAATAATTTTAGAATTTATTAGTAACTTACGCACATATAGCGTGTGGAAAAACAACACATGGATCAATCCCCCATAGGCTGGATTGTACTTTAAAAAGTTGAATTATATTTTGAAAACTATTGCAAAGATATTTTAAGTAGACAAATATACTCACTGAGATACGCAGTTACATTTCGTAAATGGCGATTTTAAAACAAATTACGCTTTTTCAAATTTCACTTATAATTGTTTACAAACGTAAAATAGATCGAAGTTTCTCCGTTGTAGCGGTACTGTCAATTAGAATTTTCAATTTGTATATATACTCAATTTTAGCTGACTAAATTAAAATGAAATTCATGGATTTGGCTAAAATTATAAATTTTAATAACAATATTCACACTTGAAAAAATAATGTTCGCAAAAACCGGAAAAAAAAACAAATTACCTCATACACATTATTATTACTGAAAACGAAAAACTTAACAATTTTTAACGAAAATGCTGTTTTAAGAAAATCAAACTGAACACACATTTTCTCATAAAAATTTGGATGCTACATTCCGATTCCCATATTGTTCATAATTAAACATAATAGTAATACTTTGCTCCTTCAAAAAATAAAATATGTATAACACATACTCAGTAAATACAAAAGTACATGAAATAAAAAATAATACTTTTTACACATGAACTATTCTATTCACATTACAACGTAATTAGTTTTAACACATATGTAACGAATTGCAAAAATACTGAATCATTTAATCCAACGATGTCCGAAATTTCCGGAATAAAAATCATGACGAACTCGAATATCCTAAGCTATGTACACATTAACAAACGTACAATATTTAAGCAATATTTTAAAAAATTAATGTGATTCGTAAAAATATTATTATTTGAAAACTAAATTAAGATTAATTTATTAATATAGAAAATAGGTGTACATTTGTGCTATATTAAAAAGCAATAAATTTAATAATTATTCAGTTGTAAACAACAAAATTCATATGGCTGAAATAAATAATCCTTGTTTTATATGGGAAAACAAATTCTTTTTACTAAAACTGCAGAATTATAAAAAACTGTAATGACTAAATAGTTATATGTGTATTTTATAATTCGAAAAGTTTGGAATGTAGTGATTTAAAAAAAAAATAAACAAAAAAAGGAGTTAAAATTTTTCGTTAAGCCATTATCAAGTGAATATAAAAAATATAAATTATAAAAATATATACAATTTTATAAAAATACAAAATATAAAAAATATTACTTAAATATACAATTTACAACAATTATCAAAGTGATAAAACAGTGTCTTTAAATAATCTGATGGTGAATGTGGTAAACAAAACAATCAACAATTAGCAATATAAAATTTATACATAAACAATAATATAGAAAAAAAACATGCTAGCTGTTCCACTGCTAGGCTTATTAAAACTTGGAAATTGGTTTGTAAAATTACAAAGATTGACTACTTCTGATTCTTTCCCAATATCAAAATTCTTTTCAATAAAATGTTTTTACGAGATCAGTGGCGCACCCACCGAGGGATCAGAAAGGTATAAAATACATATCAAGAAGGTGCGTAACTTGTAAGCTCCAAACAATTTCGCAGCTAAAATGATAGTTGTCAGTGCATTTTTTTGTTATTGTTATTACTTGTTTCATTGTTGTTCGTGATCATTTATAGTTTGTTTTGCCTGTTGAATTTTGTTACTGAGCAAGAATACAATTTCATTGGTTAAACTGTATTTTAAAAATGTTTTTATAGTAGTCGTTATGTTATTTATTGTTAGATTTTTTTTTTTCATATACATTTTTTGATATACCTGCTTACTATAGAGAATCATAAGTTACAGGGTTTCAGGAAAGAATAATAATTGGGTAATATTAGCATATTTATTGGTCATGGTAGATTCCTAATATACTTATACAACCCTGATTTCCGCAATTCTTTTTCAGAAAAAAATTACTGTTTTTAACAAGTTATGAGGTTAAAGCAACAATTACATTCGTAATTTTTATGAACGCACAATTTATGGTAACCACAAAAAATATTCAGTTCCCGTTCAGCATTATACTACGTCCTATTGAGAAGTTTTTATCGTTTTTATATTATTAATATTATAAGTGCAAAGGTATTTTTAACGGAATAAAGTGTATGCCCTGATATAGTATAATATTTAATGATATAGCGTCATAACTGATAAGAAACTTCTTTGTAACTGTCAGTGGCAGTTGGGATACAGTGTACCCCAAAACTTAAATTTTTTAGTCTGGAGATAGTCCTGTAAACTATATTTACAGAACTACCTGCAGACTAAAACGCCTTTTACTCAAGCATTACGCGCACAAAGCTCGACATGTACTCCAAAACGGCTATGATTATGACTCCAAACTAGCCGCTACGTGCCTCATCCATATTTTTGATTTAGATGAAAATATGTATTGCTTAAAATTTAAAATGTATACAAGCTTATATATTAAAATTTATGTAATAAGCGCGCTTAGCGGTTAAAAATCGTGTAAAAATTCCACTAATTACAGTCTAAAAAATTCGCAAAAAAAGTTATTAGGTTCAGTCCAAATAAGAATAACGAATAACTCGAGCACCTAGAAAAAAATGGCAAAAAACTGCTTATCCATTCTTGAAAGAATCGTGTATACAATTACAGACTGAGTTGAAGAACAAAATTCGTCAGTATAAAAGTGAAATATTATCTTAGCAGCTACATTCTGTGAACACTGATAACAGATCTTTATTGAAAAATACAAAAAAATTACTGAAACAAATAGATGAACCATTCAATATAAAATTCAATAATAATTGGGTTAAAACTGATGAAGATAAAAGCGAACGCATTTGCAGAACATCTCACCGCGGTATTCACACCGTATCCTGAATTTTATAACAAACAGTTCGTCATCGCACAATCTTCATCAAAAGTGTCCTTTACTCCTAATCTAAATGTCTTGCTCCTAAAGAGGTATTTACATGTATTTAGAAAGTACCATTACGGAAAGCTCCCGGTTTCGACAAGATCAATTTGGAAATTATCTCGCACTTGCCAAGAAAGTCAGCAATTCAATTGTGTTACATTTTTAACATTGGAAAAAATCGGTGATAATTATGACTCGTAAATCCAGTAAGCCTCAAATTAATGTAACCTCATAGAGACCTATCAGTTTACTTAGCTCGCTATCTAAAGTCCTCGAGCAACTAATTTTCCGATTATAAAGAGAAATAAAATGATACGAAATCACCAATTCGGTTTTCGTGTTAAGCACTCCACGATCCAGCAGTGTCATTGACTGGTCGATGCTATCACTTCAATTCTAGAAAAAAAGGAAGTATGTTCTGCTGTTTTTTCGTGTTATTTCAGTCATACTTGACTGGCAGGACATTTACGGTTAGGATCAACAACTCTTATTCGAAAGGAACATGCAGTCTTAGCATCAGTTCCTCAATGTAGTCTACTTGGACCTCTGCTGTATTCCATCTACACAGCATTAAATAATTCTAAGCCACATTCGCAGATGATATAGCCGTCCTCGCGTCGAATTCGTATGTCAAATATGCAAACTCTGCTGTTCAGAACCACCTGAATCGAATTGTTCAATGGGCTCAATGTTGGCTAATACAGTTTAATACACATAAGTGTCAACATATTATGTTTACTAATAGATCGGTTGAACATATAAATATAACAATTAATAATGACATATTCCAGAGGTTGATTTCGTACGCTATCTCACATTGTACTTGGATCGAAGACTCACATTGCGCTTTCACGTAGCGCAAATTCAAAAGACCATAATTGCACGTGTTGGGCTACTATATCCGCTGCTGTGTCGTCAGTCAACCTTGAATTTAAAAACTAAAAGACGCATTTATCTCACAATGTTTGCGCAGATTTGGCGTTATGTTATTGAATTATATGGATCAACTAGCGCAAGTAATTTGAACAGAGTGCATCAGCAGCAGTCAAAGATACTTCGTGTAATCACGTCCGCGCCATTCTATGTTTCTAATATAACCCTGCATAATGATTTGAATGTTTCATTTGTCCAGGATGTTTACATTAGCCAGTACAAGAAATTATTTAACAAACTCAAACATAGCAGTAATCCCAATATTTTCAGAATGCACTCATTAGAACTTCCAGGCAATCCATCTAGGTTACTGAGAAGGAAGCGGTGTTGGGATGCTCTCCCGATTACCTGGCAACCGGAGTTATCTTGTGCGTTACTTTACTATATTATTTGCATTAATTCAATACTTCTAAAAGGCGTTTTTTAATCAATATTTACCTTACATATTACTCTCGTGTTATATCTTAATTATTATCCATATTTATTTATTCTTTTATTGTATCGCAATCTAATGTCTCATTGAAGACGTTAGATTAATATGCCAAATTTATCGTGATCACCGTTGTTTATGGTTTTATTATAAGTTCTTACATCCCATCCAAGTGTTCTACACGGAAGGGTAGTAATGCAAATTAAGCTGAAATTACACAAATTAATTTGAAAGAAAACAATGATGTCTATGCTACACACACAGTACACACTCAGAGGTACGCGCCCTTGTAGCATTTAATTCATTCAGCACAAAAATTATATTATCATGTAGTTTCAACTTAATTCTTAAATAAATACAAGACAAATAATACTTACTTATCCAACATGTTGAACAGAATATTTAAAATAAAATGTATAAAAAATAACGCAACAAAACATACAATATTTTCACAGTTGACAATAATCGAACAACAAAACTTATTACAAACTAAAAATAAAGCCGAATTATGTTGGAAGGAGAATGATAATAACAATCAAAAATACGTATATATATTAGCCGCTAACTTAAATGACGCTCATAACTTTTTCAAGCGTCATTCTTAACTTCAGAATTATTTTACGACCGATCCCTAATTACAATTATAATAAAATTTTGCTGAAAGTTTATTGTAATATTCTATAACCTACAGAAAAAAAAATCAAAAATTCAGTTCACGAATTAATGCTTAACAACTTTCTTCTATTTTGCTTTTATATTAATATTTAACCATTGGAACAAAAGTAAAATAATATACGGGGGTAATAATTGGAAGTAAAATAAAACTTTATAGAATAACGTAATACGAATTACACAGCACATCCCTGACGTAGATTAATGCGTAATATTAGAACTAAGGATGAAAATTATGAAAACATCAAAAATGAGATATTGAAACTATATAAAAAATATGTCATTAGGGAGTGAAAGTGCAGATGAATGGAACGAAGTCGAGGAAAATGAAATATTGAAAATATATTATAAATTTGTTACACCTAGATATTAAAATTGGAAGTTACATAGTGACTGTCAAATTCAGAAAAGAAAATACGTCAGAATTTTATTTTGAAACTCAAAATTAAAATAAATGATTTTAGAAGTTTCGTAGAAAACGCATTAAAGAATTAAAAAATATAATTCCTGACTCTATAGTTATTATGGGAATAATTACATATAGTTTGAGTTAAGCAAAATGAGATTTGAAATGTACAAGATTTACCTGTTTACTGAATTTTTTGCCTATATGTACAAATGGCTTACCTTGGTTGATATAACTTGATGTATCAGCTGTTGTGCCCCGACTATTGTTATTTTTTCCAGTTTTCGAAGTCAACATCGATATTAGAGTCTGTTTAAAAATCGTCAAAAAAATGAAGTGCTATGAATATAAATAAAACATGCAACATTATACGTATTTTAAGAATAGAAAAATATTTTTTACAATTTTAAATTTAAATAATATGAAAATGTGTTTCACATTGTAATTCACATATATATGAAACACGTGGAACATTTAAAAATACGCATGTATTAAAACAACACGTGCCCAAAAATCAATTGTAAATAATGGTGTATGTCGTCATTTAAAGTAATTAAATTCACACGTTTAACTCGAATAAATATATAGTAATGAAAAACTAAAAAAATGACTAATTTTTTGTTAACTCTTATTTTAAGAAAAAACAAAAACGGATAAAGTACATATCTAATCAAAGTAAAAATACTTCATGCTAATATAATTCAATAATTTATTATTTTATACAATAAAATATATGTGATGAAAACCTGACAAAAAACCAAGGACAAGCAAATGAAAAATGAGTTAAATCATATTACTAAAAAAATTAAAATCATGCTCTAAATAATGATACCTTTTCACAGAGTATATTCAATATCATCCACCTGTAGGGAAACAAGAATATACATTATAAAAGTCTACAAAGAAAATAAGAAGACCCATATAAATCGATTTACCCCCTTCTAAAACCCAATTGTGATTGGGCTGTGAAAGAGGAAAAAGAGATTGAAGAGTTAGCGGCTCATCTGCAAAAGTATTCCAAAATCATAATGCAAAAAATAAAGTGGAATAAACTTATCGGCTATTAAATTCATTTCTGTGGGAGAGGTTAATGTGATGAAAAAAAAACTTTGAGCCAAAGAAAACTTCTAGCTAGAACCGTATTACCCCGAAAATAATAAAACATTTATCCTGTAAAGCGGTAATACTATTAACATATATACATATATATATATATATATATATATATATATATATAATGCAATGTAAGGAGTGTCGTACTTCCCGTCATAGTCGAAGTTCGCACAAATTATCTTATTACTCAAACCCAAAAACAATCAGAAAAATTGAAACATTCAGGCCAATATTCATATTATTACTAATATTTTTGAAAAATTATAGCATAAAAGACTTTTAGCTATTGTTATAAATACTAACATGGTGTCGTCGTTGAACAAGTGTATCGTATTGTTAGCCGGATGGAAAACAGTTTTCAAGAGAAGAAATCACGTTCTGCGGTGTTTCTGGATATGTAGAGAATGCACACTGGCTTGATCTATAAATTGAATAAAACGTTACAAGCTTATTGTACACTGTTAAAAATCATACTTTCAGGATAACCAACACACACACGTAAAAATATGAAACCATCTGTGGTACTTATTTAAATATTTATCTATTGCTGCTCCTAAATTTTATTAGAGTGTTCCTTGATAAACAAAAACACACACAAAAATATGAAGCAATCGGTAGACGCATTGCTTTTTCCCCCACCAGACCGATTTCAATACACACGCACGTAAAAATATGAAGCAGTCGGTAGTCGCTTGTCAGCATTTTCCAACTGGAAGCATTCTCCAACTGGAATGTTATTGATCATAGAATATTTTCTAATTGTTAATAACTTGTCGCTCAATATATTCAATTATTTCCACTGTTTTGCGTGAGCATCGAGTCGTCTTTGTTTGAATTAGTGCGTTTCATCGATAGTAAAGAAAAAACTATTCAATTTTTACGCGATCGCGGAATTCCTCATCCTCAACGATTAATGCTTCTATCGTTATCCGATAAGAATGACCGCTGACGTTGTATGAAACGTGAATGACGTTACGAAGTAGGTTTAGGAGTCTCGGAACGTGGTTACTATCGCTGGAAAAAGTGGTTTTATTTATAAAATCGTTGGCAGAAGAACATACTACGACAAAATTTTGTCGGTTAAACATGGCTACAGAAGAAGCTATTACAGATTGGAAAATCTATTTACGCGACGTTTGTGCTGATCTAAATTCCACTGTTGAAATCGATGAATCCTGCTTCACAAAACGAAAAAATCAGGTGGATCGAATATTCCCCCAGCAGTGGGTTTTTGGCAGTTATTGCCGTGAAACTAAAGAATGCTTTTTATATTGAAACTATTCCAGGCATGAATTACCTGAACCATTCGACAAACTTTGTGAATCCTTCTAACGGCGCACACACAAATTCCGTGGGAGGGATGTGGTTGCAAACGAAGAGATGAAATAAACGAGAATGTGGAACGAGAAGGACTCAACTGGATTCCTATTTATGTTAGTTTATCAAACAAATCGAAATCATGATTTATTTGAAAAAATAACTTCCGATATAATTGAATTTCAACCCCCGGCGTAAAAATGATGAAGAATAAAAAATAAAGGTGCGTTTTCATAAATTACAATTTATGTATTAACAAAAATATTTTACTATTTCGTCAAAAATTTAACAGCAGTCGAAAAAATAATCTCTCATATTTTTACGTGTAGATAAATACTGAAATCGGTCTGGAGGGGAAACAGTAAAGAAGCACCAAGAAAAATTTATAATAAGATATAAAATTGGGGTAAAAACGAAAATTTATTTTACAAGAAATTAATTTATACTGCTAGATTAAATAACAGGTTTTGTTTTATATGTGTTGTATTTATTTTTTTATTAGAAATTTCGTAAATAGGTGTATTTTACATTATCACTTAAATATAGTAGATTTACATAAACTTTTAAATTACTTCATAGAACAATTAAAGGTTATGCCATTTTTATTTCTCCCGGATATCGTGAAATAAAATCAAAATTTACTTACGATACATCTGCACGTTCTTGTTATCAAGAATTATGAATTAACGGTTCAATAATGGATGATCAATGAAATAGTTTAATTGTTTTTACTAATTTCTTTTAAATAAGTTAATTTAAAAAATCAAATACCTAAATTTTGGCTATTCCGATTTGTTTAATTTTTAAATGATACGAATAACAGTTTTATATATACTGTTAATAATTACTGGCTATATTTAGGTTATTTCTTCAACATAGAAGGATGAAAAAAAAATCAAAATACAATATCGTTAAAATCGGATATTATTTTAGTTCGGTTAAATTTTAGAAATGAATATTGAAGAAGATGATTTAATTTTCCAATTTTTAATTTCCTTTGTGGAATCGTTAATACTTAATTTAAGTAACGAGGAAGGTAAAATTTTGTATAATTTCGAGCGTTATTGTAGCGTATTTTATCAACTGTTATTTATAAACTGGACTTTCACCATTGTGCATAACGTTGTAACCATTACGATAAAAAGGAGATTAAAACTATTGCACAATATGTGCCAACATACGCAAATCGTTTTTCCGTTCGCTGCTACATTATGTCTAATATAATATGTAAAATACAAATTACATGTGACATATACCTAGTATTTACCCGATTTTTATTACGAAATCCCGTTCTTGGATGGAATTAAAAATAAAACAAAAGATACTAAAACCATTGCGATAAACAAAATACATGTGAAGGATAGTTACAAACGATATAAACATTTTCAAACAATTGATTCACTCTTTGTTTAAAATTAAAATTGATTACGATGGCAAAATGCCAGAAGTAGTGATCTCGAAACGTGGGACTAGTGAAATAAGCGAAGGCGATGTTGTGTAATTAAATGAAGAGAAAAATAAAGGCATTTGTGATCGATTAAAATCAAAGTAAAATAAGTAGCGTTTAAATCTTATCAATTAAGGACAATGATTGTCAGGTGCTGCTTTTATTAATATTTAAAATTATCATAATGTATGTATAATTTTATATTATAAACGTTTATTACGTACAACTATATGTAAAAACTTTAAATGGAAGATGCGTTAAAAGAATGAAATATTTTTGAAATGAGATATCTAAATACGTACTAAACTATAGCTGCGAAAATTCATATTCCGGGTTTAGTTATATACTTTAAGGATTATTTATTACGAAGTTACTACTTTAGAAAACTGCTCGATATATCGTATCTCGATTCGTTAGAGGATATCATTAATAAATTTTTGCACTAACGTGGTTAAGAAATTATTTTTTTAAGAAAAATCAGTGTGTCATTGTAGTGACTATATGTTGAACAATTAATTAAAAAGTGTGAAGTTTAAAGGCTAAACAAATCAGGTAAGTGAAAATTAAAATTTTTCAATTGATCAGCATCGATCTAAAAGTATTTATTTTAAACATAACCTACAGAGAGGGAGGCTGCGATTAAATGGATTCAAAAAATAACGACATCGAGGAAAACAAGTTTACGATTGAAGTATCTAAAGTTTATATTATTTATGCTACAAATGGGTCGACTAATATGCCCGTTCGACGTAGACGTCGATGTGAACGCAGAACTGGAAGATATGCCTGAAGACGTGACGGTATGGAAAACTGATCGTATTTGTAATTAATTTATTTTTTCATCGTAATTTTCACGGTTTGAATTATACCATGCCCGCGTAACTATTAAAGGAATTTAAAATTGAAATCATCAAATTTATAGTGTATTTTTAACTGTTCGATTTTCACTAAATAAAAAGAAAAAATTATATTTTAAAAAAATGCTTTCAAATTCTTTGTTAAAAAATAAGAATTTAAGTACAATGTTTTTAATTATGATAACTGTTCTTAAACATTTCAGTCATTACGTTCATAATTTTTATAATTTAATATATCGACAATATCAATATATTACAGTAAAATTAGTCTAGATTTTGAGAAAATTAAAATAATATACGTGTGTAATGTGCAATAAATATTCACGTTTAATAAACTCCTACCGAAAAGTTATATATCGATACTTATAATGCCGGTTATTGCAGCACGGCAAAGGATGATAAACACTACTAAACGTTTCTAAGAAATTTTAATGCAAATATACATGGACGCGTGTATTTTTAAACAATTATTTTACATTTATTCCGTTTTATACTTATTAATATTACAATAAATTCACCGGATAACCGGTGTAGTTTTCACAATTTTTTTTAAACGAGCAAATATTAAAAAAACTATACTTACTACGGTACGCTTGAGTCTTCAGGTTACATTTGAAGACAGCTTAGTGGATTGTCTGAAAAAATTGGTTGATTATTGATATTTTGTTTTATTTGTTTTCTTAATCGACTGACCACGTAGGTCATTCTGTGTGTCGTACACGATTCAAAACAAAACATAATAATTTTCTAGTTTATGTAGAAAAATTACAACATTTTTTTAAAGTATGCAATTAATGTAACGCCGATACTTCTTCGAATTACACAAGGTCACAAAAAGTGAACGTGAAATATTTCTATTAATGCTCTGGATGTTCAGTAGTTACGTGCTAGGAGGTAAAATTATATCTCGTATAAATCAATGAATTCTGTAACGAAAGATTGTAATAAAATTGTACGAACTGAATAACAGGACAAACTGAAGAAGTTAAAAAAAAAAAAACATACAAATAAAATAATGAAACAAGAAAAATCAAGTATTAAACTTATAAATAATTATACCAAATATAAATTATTTATATTATATACGTTTAATACAAATTAAGTATAATCGTATATCTTATGTAATACGCACATTAGTGAGTACTATTTTGTCGATTTCGTGATGCTGTTACGAACGAGAATTATTAACAGTTCAAACCGTTTTGCAATCATTTAAAAAATCCTCTATTATTAAATTTTACGAAGCTATTAGTATTAAATATTTTTTATTTCATCAAATATAGAAACAAATGAAATTTTATAAATTTTATCAGCGATCGAAGAGTGTTAAAAATTTAATATATAATCGATAATATGAAAAAAAGTAGCATTGTCAACCGTTCATTTACAAGAAATCATTCGAGCAGTTTTTAAGAAGATAGTACTTAGATGTATAAATAATTTCCTTATATATTTATAGGATCGTGATTTATTCAATTACGCGATGATAAAGATTACTGGTAAATCGCTACCAAAAGGTAGATCGTCGTTACCTGTGATGTCGACTTTGACAGAAAATGAGCAAGTATTTCAAGCGGTTCAATTAATGCCGAACGTCGGAATTAGATGCTATTTCGCCGCTTCACCATTACCTATAAAACACTGGTTCAAGCCTTGCGGATTTCGAGTACCACCGAGAACGGACGAACGAACTGCTAATGAAGCCGTTAAAATTTTCACCGATTTCGTTCAAGTTCAAATGAGAAGGTAAGAACAATATTTCGTGTACTGAAAATGTTAAATGACTAATAATAAAGAAAAACATGCAAATCCTTAAAACGATAATATTTAGCACACGGCTTGAAATCAAGAAAACTATATAAGAGAAAAATTGGCGCAAAATACAACAGCAACAAACAAGCGTTGCAACTTAAAAGTAAATCAGAAGCACAACTGAAAGAAGAAGCGATAATGGATTGTGCGGTTAAAATAGCTCCGGTAGAGGAAATAATTTTAAGAAAATTAAGTATAGATACGAATGATAAAAAAAAAAAAAGACGAGAACTGAAAGTGGATAACAATATTATGAACCTAGTTGAATGGGTCTATATTCAGTATTCGCTAGTTGTCGCTAGTATAGAGAAGTCGTTAGTCCTCAATATTCAGTTTTCGCCGGTATTCGTTAATATTCGTCACTTTTCGTACGTACCACGTGTAATAGTTAAAAAATCGAGCAGGCGATATTGCTCGTGAAGATCCGTAACGACTAAATATTAAAATAGATTGTTCAAAAATGTTAAAAATATGCTTTTCTTTTAATTATCATCGAAATTTAATTTAGTCCGCATTTATAAGTTTTGGTTACTTTTATACAAAATTTTAAACAGACCCTATAATATAATTTTAAATGAGGACGTTTAAATCTAGTCAGTAAAGAGTCATTTAGCTATGAAAATTAATTGTTTTACTCATAATAGTTCAGCATCGTAACTGTAATAAGCTATTTAGTTACCGATAATATTTGGCAGAATATATTTATTACGTCTTAATATAAAATTAATTGTTGCGTCGGCTACATCCGAGGTCGTAAGAATCTGAATTGGAATCGTCACTGCGCTCTCCTTCGGCATCGCATCGATCAGTTCCTGCGGTATTTTATTATTTTTATATATTAGTATTTTAATTTTCAAATTTGATATATGTGTGTGAATTTTATAGTCGTTTTCTCATTTTCCATGTTTCGTACCAAGTATATTATCTATATTATCCAATAGTAATAAAAACGTACCTAATTAATTTGGATTTTAGTTAATTTATAAATCGTAATCTCATACATTGGTCACTGCACACTTTTGTGTCAGATATCACAGTTTGTTTAGAAGATGGCGATTACAATCAACGCAATAAATAGGAAATTTTTCATAATAAATAATTAAAAATCGTTTAGTTATATATATATAAAAAAAAAAGACAAGAAAATTTAAAATGTAACAGATCAAATCTATTTAATTTAAAACTCTTTACAATTTAGCTGGTTCTAGATTTGATATGTGTATAATTTTTTTTAAACTCTTGTTCAACACACTATAAACTTCGCGCTATCAATAAAAAGTAGAATAAACATTAATACGTTATAAATTGGAACCGTAATATGAGAACCACTAAATTCGTTATAACCTGGCGATGACGACTAAATGAAATACGTTAAAAATTGGAACTGTAAATTCGTTACAAATTACGTCTTGGTAACAACAGCTAATGATATATCTCTATATACGATAGTACGTTATAACTTGCCCGACCACGACGGAATATCTTGGTAACGGCTAATGATATATTCCCATATCGTTAGTACATTATATATATATATATATATATATATATATATATATATATATATATATATATATATACATACATACATATATATGATAAACGTTAATATTTTAGAATCCTTGACGAAGCTGATGTACATACAACAATCCCAACCACGCCGTTTCCACGATTTTATGATCCTGACCAAAGAACACCGGCTACAACAGGATTGCCGATAACTGTACCGCCACCACCAACACGTTTAGTTCCACGCAGACGTCCCACTACAGATTTAACTCGCGAACATTTGGTGGATGTAGAAGAACCGGAATATGATGTCCGACCTGTTGAGGATTATAATATAGGCGATGATCTTATCGATGTAGAATACGAATCTCCTAGTGAAACGACACCCCCGAGTATATGCGGTATACTAAAAGAATTAGAAAGTATATTTCCTTGTCCTAGAACAACACCCACTACTACTCCACAACCGGGTGGCTTAGTTTGTCCGAGACATCTTAGTCAGCCGTCTTCGCCGGCAACAACTCTACCAATGAATGATGTAGTCACGGAATTTGAAGATATTTCTAACGAAACTATCGATCGTCGTTGTCCATTGCAGCGAACTGGTACAGAGGATTATGACAAGAAATACCGCGGTCAGGAACAACTATCTTCTCAAGAGAAACGACCGCTAACGAGTTCCGTTCCTCCTTCGGATGTATCTTCGCGGCAAATAGTAGGCGATGAAGATCGTCCGATTACTGCGAGATCGACGGGAAGATACGAATTTCCCGATGAGGTAGACCAACCAATACCGGCTGATCAGTGGTCTGATGAAGAACCGCTGCAAAAAATAATTGACGCCTGTAAGTGTGTGTCTATCGTCGATTTTATAGTAAAATTAAAAAAATTCTTATACCTGGAGAGAAATTCTTTTTAAAAATTTTTATTTAATTATTATAGTTATCATTTCTATTTAAAATATACATACATATATATATATATATATATATATATATAAATGTGTGTGTGTATAATACACATCTTCCTCTTATGTTATTTCTTCAGGCGATTATTCGACTTTCCAATCATGGCTTCCTTCTTTTAACTCCTCACCTTTATAATTATACAATACGTATATACTATATTTAGAGTTATTTATTTCATTCACTTTTTTTCTCGCATTACTTACCGACCTGTATCTCTCCGGATGTCGGTTACCTAGTGTTCCTTCACGTTATTTCGGTTATAATAGGAGAAGAGATGAAGTTTTGTAATATAAATTTTCTAAATAAATTGTAATTTATAGGTTTTAAGAAATTACATTACAACGAGTTATAATTCAGTTTTTAATCCAAATGTTTTTCATTATTCGAAAATTACTGGTAAAAATGTTATACTATTACAGAAATATTACAAACAAGCAAGAAATCTCGCAGTAAAATTTTAATGTCTTTATCCGTCAGTTTTTATTAAATTTAAGGTTAAGAAATTTCAACAGTATAAAAATATTTATAAATTGATCAGAGCGCGTTGATGTTCATACACAAGACATGTTTATACATATACATCCACATATATATTGGGGGGGGGGGGTGATCTGACTTAAACCCGAGTCGTCATTCGTATCTATTCATTCGATCAAGGCTAGGCTACCACATACGTTATTACACAAGGGGGAAAAACTAACACGAGTATGAAAATAACAACAATATATAAATTATTAAATACACACATTACCCACATCCGTGCTTTCATCTTCGTAAAGTTACATTTGCCGATTTATCTGTCTTGATTTTAATTCTCCATTTCGTGCACGACATTCCCGTTGCTTGTAGATGAAGTTGGATCAAGATGCAACTTACGGACATTCGTCAGCGACACTATAATCAACGGATCATCAACAAAGGTAAATATTGATGTATACAGTGTTGTAGGTATATCCGCTGTGAACATCATGTACAGGGTAGGTCCAAAATACTTCCTTGCGGCACAGATGCTTGTACTGGATACCAATCGGAATGCTCAGAGTTCTAACGCACACAAAATTTCCTATTTTCCAAATATTATTGAATTAAAAAATAATAGTCCATTGATAAAAACTTCTTGAGTTTATAAATCAAACCTTAATGTCATACTTTATCGATGGCCTGAGATACATCTAAGAAGACAGCAGAGCAATATCGCCCTGTCTGAAAACAGGATAAGATAGAATCAACAACTCGGTAACATTGATGTATAGTAAAGTATGCCTTACGGAAACTAGGTGAGCAGGAATCAGGTCTGTTTTTTCCAAGATTGCTGTAATTCTTCGAAGCATTAATTTTTCGAATACTTTTGACGACGTATATAGGAGACTAATTGGCCGGTAAGATGTTACAGCAGAAGTATACGTTTAGCCGGTTTAGGAACCATGATTATTATGGATTTTTTCCATGCATCTGGGAAATAAGAAAGTCGGACAATGGCATTAAACAGGTATATAATCTGTAAACTTGTGTTCCGTGGGATATGCTTTAATATTTCACCAGTGATAAAATCGTTACCTAGGGCTGTATGAGTAGGAATTCGTTTTAAGTTAAGTTCCATTTCTGCTCGGGAGAAAAATTACATTTTAAACGAAGAAGATTAATGGATTTACTCAATATTTTATGATTTAAGTGGCACTTTTCTCCTAAAAATTTTGATTTATAGTCAAATGTTCATATTGTTTTAAACGTATATTATTTGTTCATAAATCCACAGAAGTAACTTTAATGCTAATGAAAATAACTATTAAACGTCAATTTTACGGATGTAAAATTATACCAGTTAAATGAATCTTTATGAATATTGTATAAGCATAATAATTAAGATAAGCACGAAATGTTGACAAAATATTCTATATAGAAATATAAAATAAACATTTTTTCTAAGAGATTATTAAACTTTTTCAGTGTTAATAGAACCGCTGCAGATAAGAATAAAAACGGATTTCGCAGATATGTACAAAGCGTGCAAGTGTTTGCCGGTGGACTACGTCATGTAAAAATTGTTTTAAAATTTTTTATTTGTTGGAAATAATTTTTATTTATTTAAATTTACAATATGCCAGTACAACAGCTTTCGTCAATTACTGCACAGCACGGTATATGAAAAAACAGTTATACCGCACACATATGTGCGCAACGAAATTATTAATACTTATTTACTTAAAAAGATCACACACTCACGTATACATGCGCATACAAACCTAATTCTAAATACATATGCACACATACATGTAAATTTATCAAGTATACACAGATAATTCCGTACTTTCACATTGGTACGGAAAAATAATAAATATATATACAAGATCAGATACACTCTGACATACACACACGCGAAATATTATCACTCAGATGAGATAAGGTGGGCCCATCTTCACGCTATCTTAACGATTTGTAAGAATTCTCCCGAATGATTGTGAAATATATCTAATTCGGGATATTTTTTTCTAGATTCTTGTATAGTATAACGAATATAAATGGGAACATGCATACTGTTTAGTTTTTGCAAACTGTACTGCTAGCGTACAAGTGGAACGAACACCGGAAAACAAGAACTTTGATATGAATTTTTTCTAATAGAGTGCGACAATTTATCTTACTACGGATCAAACTGTGCAAGAAACGAAGCGCCATTCCTCATCTCCGCCCTTGTAAACTATATCTAACTAACGAAGAAGTTTTTTGTAGTGAAAATATAAAAGAAATTGATCTAATAAATTTATAATGCAAGAACTACCTCTTTTGTATCAATTCTATTTATTAAATCATCGGATGTATGGTTCCAAATTAGCGTGCCGAATTCCAAATGCGAAAGAACTAAAGAAGTATAAAGAATTAAATGTGTTCCAATACGTTTAAAATTCTGACTGCTTCGAACAATTAATAAACCCAACATTTTTCTCGCCTTACGAATTGTGTTTATGATGTGAAATTTAAAAGTTAATTTTGCATCGAATAAAATACCAAGATCTCTTACACGTATCTACTTTTTTTTAATAACGAACCTTGTATATGATATAAAACAGTAACAGGGAGAAATTTTCGTGTAAATGAAATAAGCTAACATTTAAATGTATTAAATTATTAGCAGCACTCGAAGATACAAAGTTATTGATATATTTTTGTAGAAGTGTATTGCCAACTTTTTGAAATAATTTTGCATCATCAGCGTATAATAATATTCTCGAGTACTTTATAACATTTGGCAAATCATTAATATAGAGCAAAAAGAGAAAAGGTCGTAAAATAGAACCCCGAGGTATTCCTAAAGGGCAGAGAAAAGAAGAATATTTGAAATTTCCAAATTGAACATATTGTTCTCTATTTTGTAGATAGCTTTGGAATAGTTTTGCAATCTATCGGAGAACCAAAAGTTACACTTAACTTTCGCAGCAGCACCGAATGATCTACTTTGCTAAAAGCCTTTTGAAAGTGTGTGTATACCATATCTATTTGAGACGACTTATATAACTTAGCTGAGACTATGTCTGTAAAAATCATTAAATTTGTTATAACCTATTTTCCTTCCACAAAACCATATTGATAGATTGAAAAATTTTGTTTTAGGGGTGCATATATTTTCTTATAAAGAATAAATTCGAATATTTTAGCTGCTTGTGGTAGGAGAGATATAGGTCTATAATTTTCAATATCATCAGAGTGATTCTGTTTAGGAATAGGCGTAATTTTGGATAACTTCCATAATTGTGTGGAAAATATTGGTATTTATCACAATGTTAAAAATGTGTGTAAGAGGTTTGACGAATAGATCCCAACAAGCTTTAAATATATACGGAGGTAAATTATCCGAGCCTAAAGTCCATTCCGGCTTGAGCTTAGAACTTTACTTACATCCAACTCTGTTATATTTCCAATAACGATAATTTCCGATAATCATATACAAACATTATTTATTATTATTATTACTTTTTTTGTATGCTCTGTTTTTTTTTTAGCAAATGCGAATTAAGTTTACTTTTCTAAGGAAATAACAATCTATTGTTTTACTTCAAGTTATTTTTCAAGTAAATTTTATTTTATTCATCTTGCTCTTTAAAAAAGAAAGTTCGTTTACCAATTAGCCTCGAAAGATAAATTTAAAAACGAGGTTTATTTTAATAATTACCTTTTTAAGGGCTAAATTATTTTTTATTTTATTGTATTTTATTTTATTGTTGAAATGTTCGTTCAAACTTTAATTAATTTTGGGTTGAAAAAATAATCACATTATTTAATTTAATTTTTTGAAGCATTTGTTCACTATCTTATTATATTATACTGGCTCACAAGCAAAATTATAAACTAAACAAAATATAACACCGTTTAATCACTAAAAAAAGCTTCGCAATAAAAAACTTGTTACTCTCCAATATATTCAACATCATAAGGAAAAGTTTATTATTTCTTATTAATAAGCTAGAAAATAAGTAAGTCGTTTGGAGAAGCATAATTTATTATGGTACTCTGCAACCAAAAATAAATCATAGTAAATACGGATTAAAACTGTACAAAAAAAAACTGGGCGCTGGTTTGCTTGACGAGGGGGCATCTGGATCCAGATGCTATCTGATTCGTGTCCATGGCTAAAATTATAAAATAAGGAACTACACTTTTATTAAATTGTTTAGCGTCTTATTTATTCGCAGCGATTAATTACCGTGGGAATAGTCTAAAAATATTGCACAATCGCGATGACTAGGAAAACTAAACGAACATTTTTATCACTTACCACGTTTCAACCAGTCTTACCGTTTTGCGTAACATTTGTTTTCAACTAGTTACGTCGAGGTTGAAGCCGACACCTTGTTAATATTCCAATTTTTAATGACGTAATATTTGATTCATACATTTACTTCTATACTTTTATTACAGTACTTGGGACGTACGGAAAGATTTTATGCAATTAACGCGGGCTTATTTATTTGACGTGTTTCAAACCAGTGACTTACCATCGGCCCGTTTCAAGGGAACACCGGGATTCCCGGTTCAACACGATTATGATAATCCATCGTACAGCCAAAATGTTATTTTACGTATGATCGTTGTCGATAATCTATATAGCGTAGTTTCGTAAGTATAACGATAATTTGAATGTAATGAAGAAATGTATATAAATTAATTTATAAACTAACTTGAACTTGGTGTCCAATATTCAAGAAATTTTATATCGTCAAGAGTGTCGTGCAGTTTTTACCGCCGAAAGAACAATTAAATAATTGAGTATGATGTACTTGTCTGCAGTCGCATTTGTTACATATTATACCTCATTCCTTTATGTTATACTCGGTACATGCTGTCCCAATTCTTAATTTGTTCGGTATTTTCTAAAGGCTGTTGTATTTTAACTGGTTTCCACTAAGTAGCATTTCGGCTTTTTGTCCTTCTAGTCTATCTTCTATTTCATATATAATGTTTTACTAATTCTACAATGCTTTCCAATTATTTGGTAGTTCTTTGAAAGCTATAATATTTGGACTTCAATCGCGGTTCGGTAAATTCATTAACATCCGTCATTTATAACTTTTGCTATTGCGACTACGTCATGTTGTATGTCCGGAGGAGCGATAATGTGTCGAACGGTTCGAACGCTATTCACCAACAAAGTAACAAAACACTAATGGGATAAGTACATTACCTGTTGCCTAATTTGCAAATTGTCCCAGCTGCAACATTATTTTTGTTATTTCCAAATGTCTTTTATAATTCAATGATTTATCCTTCAGTTGACGTTTAGCTTGTCAATTTTGAAGGTAGGTAGCACAAATAATCCTTTATTAGAGACATTTGATTCAAGTGGTCGTAGATTGTCTAAAAATTTAAATTAAAAACTGTCGTCCTAACTGATTTAGACGATTGAACTACACGTATAGTTGTTGTATCACAATAAAGAAACTTAGTGATAGAACGATGCCAGTGACGGTAAATTAAAGTGTTCAAAAACATTTTTTAATTAATTTTTACAATCTTTTCGAGCATTCTAAAGCATCTAATTCTTTCTACGTACCAATTTAGTTCTACATGAAGAAATATCAATGTATTAAATATCACTGCGTGAAGTGTGGATACTTTTAGCTTTTAATAATTTTTTCATACTTAATCGCTTTCAAAAATAATAAATAAACCGTCTGATTTTATATTCGTTAAAAATATAGATCGTTGTCGCCGGAACAATTGGACTTCTTTCTCGATTTCATACAAGAATATCCCTATAATCGACCGCGTCACTTAACGTCGAGCGCAAATGGAGAATTAGGTTCTACCAGAAACTTGGATCGTATAATTCCTATGCCGGATACAGGTGGACATCCGCTTCCATTACCCAGACCACTTAGAATGCAAATTACTACTACTCCAAGACCTACGACTATGAGACCCGCTGCGAGAACTGCGAGAAGAGTAGCTCAATCCACACCAAAAGTTAGGAGCGGAACGACAAAAAAGAAAAGGAACGTATAAACCAATTCCGACGTTTCGAGCATTAGTACGTTTATTCTCTGTAGACAACTGGCAAAAACCTATCTATTACGAATTTATTTCGATTGGGTGAAATTTTTTTGTATAATAAATTAAATTTTTCAATATAAAATAATCGTATTTGGTGAAAAAGTTATTTGGATTATTTATTGCTAAAATTCAAATCGGAATACATTAGTTTATGTACGAATATTTTAACCACATCGTTAACAGCGATTCTTGTTGCTTCACACGTATGTTTATATACAGGGAGCCGCTGATCGGCTTTGTACTTCTGCTACTCGCTGATGGTTGCTATTTTAATACGGATATACTGAGTACAGATGACTACGCAGTAGACACAGATTTAACTACGCCTGTAATTTACCAAACAGGTACTCAGTGTACGAGAGCTAGGACTGTCGTTCTAAGCGTTGATGTATAAGGCGTTTCTAAATACACCGGTGAACCTCTGGATGATATTCCTAGACATTATTTTTGCAGGAGCATTTTCCATGTGAGGCCATTGAGAAACTGTTGTCAATAACGTGAAGGGCTAATGTAAACAAATTAGGAGGTGCTACAACGTATGAAAGAAGATAGGAAATTTGTCAGAACAATAAAGCTGATCAAAATAAATTATGCGGGTTATTTGATAACCAGATAAAAACATTTGTTAATATGAACTATACTTACGGGGTACTCGGGGTTGGCTGCAGAAGAATATGATGCTGGCTATCGCATGTACGGTAATGGATGAATTTTGCTAAAACAGAAGATACAGAAAAGGGCGCCAAAAGAAAAAGATGAAGTATTTTACTTGGGAATTTACTTCATACAGCGAAATTAATAATCTTGCGCCAAAAATTGATAACGCATGATTGAATGGGTTAATTATCAAAAATCACATCTTACGAAATGGATGAGGATTGTCTATGCGATGAATATCATACGTGTATTTTATTCCGTTTGATAATTAAAACGAAGAATTTCAATATTACCATGATTAAATGTATGTTGTTAAGCGGTAATAATACATACCACAATTCAGGGACAAACTTTTTCATATTTCGATGAAATAGAATTAACTTTTACTTTCAAAATAGATATACCATTCCTAATTTAGAAGTAACACTAAAGGAAAGTTATGTCTGTTAAAATGTTTAAAACTTACTTATGGTTGTTTGTTCAGTTCATTATTTCACTATATAGAATTGTGATGTTATATATGCAGCTGGAAGAATAGAATTGCTAATAAAATCCTACAACATTTATAGAAAGAATGCAAATTACTAACGATCGTTAAAAAAACGCAACCCGATATACCTGGGAATTGGAAATAAGTAGAAATTATTTCAGTTATTTCGAGGAAACATGAGAGGGAAACGGAGACCAGTAGCCCGAAAATAGAATATAAAGCGCTGAACAAGAATTAACGAATTAAGACGATGCCAAGATAAATTCGATGTTTTTTACAAAACGAAAGCAGCCAATATTATCTAAACAAAAAAATAAATAAAAATAAAAAAAATATCAACATCTAACGCGGAAAAACATATAATAATCAAAAATATCAAAATAAAAAAAAAATCGTAAAAATGAATTATTTCCGCGCTATCCGTAGATAACAAGTTGCTCGTTTACAAGCAGATATTGAAACCAGTCTGGCAACATGGTTGCCCTATGTATTGATACAATACAGCGGATACAAAATAAAATTCTGCGAATGATTGTAAAAGTACCGTAGTATATCATAAATATGACGCTACACGATGACCGTGAGACAAAGTTGGTTAAACAAGTAATATTAAAACTTACTAGGGCATATACAGCCGAATAATAGCAGCGCTATTACATTGCTAGATAATTCTCGAATAGTTCGACGTTTTATTTGAAATAAGATACAATGCCAAATAAGTTAATTTTAATTTTAGCGCTAAATAAAAAAAGTCTGTCATTCGTTATTATGGAGTTGTCTAGTGACGTCTTATACTCTCTGAAAATACATCGAGCTCGTTTTATTTCATTACTATTTGTCAAATATATTTCTAAATTACATATGTTCATTTTATAATTTTAAAGAATTTCATATTCATCAAAAACGTTTTAATGTAAAATAGTTTTGTTTTTATAAATATAATGTTTCGAAACTTAATATGTTAAAATAAATTAATACGATTATTACAGAGTTTACACAAAATTTTGTTATTTTAGACCACATCGTTTTACTTTAGCATTTTCAGAAAACGTAATACTTGACTAAAGTCTACTCTCCAAAGATCACATTAACGTAACACATAATTGTGTCTTGCATAATATTTCCCATCTAATCAATGCTATGCTTGCATTAATTTCACTCCTCTTACAGTCAGGCATAGCCTGTTCATGTTCTTCTTTTTTAACAGGAACGTCACCATTTAAAAACTAACACACCTTCTGTCTTACCCAATAATATTACTACCGTTTCTTTGATATCTCATCGTATGGATTAGCAATATATTAGCATTTAACCTCATAAGGTTACAATAGTCCGATAACTAAATACGGCACCTAAGTGTATTAGATATAAATAAATCAAATAGACACTGTTTTCATTTTTTCTTTTTTTATTATATATAAAACCATTTTTCTATTTTCCTATTTTCACTACTTTTAAATAATTCTAAATAGTTTTAAATGAACAGATTATTATAGAATGCGAACAAAATTTCGTTATTTTAAATCATAGCATTTTATTTCAGCTCGTGACTTAATTTCTAATTCAGAGACTAGGACTTATTTTTCGCCAGTTTACGGTCAACTGATCGATTTTTCGAAGATTCTTTTTTGAGACGATTAATTCGACTACGGGAGCGATTGGTAGTTCTTACTGAACGAGTGGACGGTTTTGTTGTTTTTCTACTTGTTGTTACATCAATTGGCGATCTAGTAATTCTAGGGCGAGCGGTACTCATTCCGGATGTAACTGGAGCAGCTCTAGCTTGTCCTCGCATTACGGGTGTACGAGCAGTTGTTGTTCTTTTAATTTTCCTCGGCATTGCGGTTGTCGGACATAGAGTAGTTGTAACTATAATTCTACGAGGTCGAGGTAAAGGAAGTGCTTGCCCACCTGTATCCGGAACAACGATAGGACGGTCCAAATTATCGGTTGATCCCAGTTGTCCGATTTCACTAGATATTAAATGCCGAGGTCGATTAAATGGATACTCTTGGATGAAATCGAGAAAGAAGTCCAACTGCTCAACGGATAATGTTCTAGATAACAGAAGAAAAAATATAATACATATTCCGCATTAAACTCAGTGTTTATATATATATATATATATAATTGAACAGCGAGCTTTTTCATAAAGATTATTTCATCTACCGTCAAGATCGGTATGCTAAGAAAGGTAGTGGAGTGTTATTCGCGGTTAAAAATATTTATCATGTTGAAGAAATTTCGTTTCTACGTATTTCGAGCATTGAACTTACATGTATTAAAGACGCTAACCTAAATAGTAATTTCTCGATAGTTATAGTGTGTGGTTCTCCACTCGGTGCTTTATATCATTGTTTAGTGATTTCATATTACACAATTTTAAACAACGTAATTTAATAATAACAGGTGACTTCAGTCTAACTGGTCCACCTGTTTCGGATATTTCTTATAATAATAATAATGATGATCTACTTGACTTTTTATTTCTGAAATTTGTTCTACTTTGCGCCACCGGCTTAGGTTTAATCAAAAAGGAAAACAGTCCTTTACAACATTATATATTAAATTTAAAGTGAAGCCTAATTAACATTTCAATTTCATCCGCGCTCGCATTTATTCAGTCTGTGTATTCTCATTTACTCTCTCATTTACACATTTATTTTAATATTTTACAAAATAATATTCATTAGAATTATTTCTTACGACTAACACGATAAACATCCATATTTATATACGTACATATACATATGTATATGTACATACTGTATATTTATGTGTTATCAACATGATGCGACAGTGTCAATTTTCCAGGGGAAGCTAGCGACTTCCCCTAAATTTCTTCAAATCAAACAGAGTTTTTTCTACATTGTGATTTTTAGGTAAAATGAATTCAAAACCAACGTAACCAAATTATTTTTCTCATAAAAAATTATTATTATTACTACCCCTGTTTTATTTGTGTTTTAAAGACATGCGAATCATTTACTTTTTTAATTAATTGCGTTGTTATTTTGCCATCCAAATGAAATCGATTTCCGTATAACTGAGGTTACCATGATGACGCATATATAAAATATATTAGTGGTAGGTGTAATACGCCAAAGCATGCAATCAGGGAATCTCAGGTTTCGAACTAATATATAGTAGTGCGCATTCGCTGTATCTGTTTAGGATACACTAATAGGAAGAATTCCATTTAAATAACCGTCCTATATTTCTATGATGCAGTGAACATAATGAAAATATAACACATAACGTTGTATTTCTACGCTCTGAAGATAATAAAAACTCGGCTAACAAACATATGACTATAAAAACACCATTACTGATCTATCATAAAACGAGCGAAAACTTTAGCGATAACATTATACATAGATTTGTAAAATTAAAAGATTGGTTTATAGATTTAGTGTTCAAAAAATAAATTTTCAATTTTGTACATTATATATCGTTTTTGCAATAAGGGTGGGTTGGGTCGATGTTGAAATAGAATAAAATAAGCTGTGTATGAGGTATTAGCTTTTTTTTTTATTTGAATGGAGCATGTATGTATAGAGTATTCTCTCTAGGCTATATGAGTATAAATGTACCCACTTTTAAGTCTATTCTAGTGTTGTATTTCTTATCCCAGTTCAATTGTCAATTCTAACGGAGTCAAATCACACTATGTTGGTGTCTAATTCACGTTACTTTTCCGAAAGATAACCATACTTTCAAATCGTACATGAATAATATCCATTATAGCGTCCACTGTATGACATGTAGCGCCACCAAACTTGACACAGTAATTTGGAATTTGTGACAGAGTAATAAACAACACGTTAGACACACGCCATCGAAATAATATAGCCGCTACAGGCTGCCAACAGTGAAACAGCCGTTTATCAAATAGTTAACCTTATAACTAAACTTAACATATCGTTTACTTCTCGTAATGAAGGATTATAATAATTATTAAACTTCTTAAAAATTGCTGACTTCCCTTAATTTAAAATTTAGGTTATCATATAGCTATTATTTAGTTTATTCTCTATAATGAACGGAATATCGAGGTAAATTTCTGCACATATGTTATTTACTTATCACTAGAATGTTGTACATCATATGTATAATATGCATCACGCAATGGTGTTGTTTTTAGGTTTTACATTGAGTTCTTTGGACTCAATACTTCAGAAGCGTGTTTTTAATCGCTTAAAATAAATTTTTATGCGATTTATGTCATGTTCGGTAAATTATCCTAGGTGAGAATATAGTGCGCAGTTTATATGCTTCGCTGATTCTCTTACACCGCAAAAACATTTATTTTCTTGTTTTATACCACGTAGATATTCGTAAAACTTTCATGCCTTCTGGGCAGTTCTGTTACATAAAAATAATGAGGCCTTCAGTTTGTTCTAGTCTATTATTCTAGGTATGATGTTGTATATATACCTACCAACAAATTCCTGTAAGAGTTTTTGAAGTGATCGGAAGCAAGGAAGTAGGTCTATAGGATGAAACCGGGTCCGATGTCTTACCAGGTTCGGCATTACTATTATTATGAAAAAAAGATAATATACTGTTTTTTTTTTGTTTTTTAAACGCTAAAATTATGCGCTAATAACAATGAACACGACATACGAAAGTATCGAATAAACATTATCAACTACGATCAATCGTAAAATTGCATTTTGACTGTAGGATGGATTGTCGAAATCATGCTCCGATGGAAACCCGATTGTTCCCCTTAGACGTGTGGACGGTAAATCCGAATTTCTGAAGACGTCGAATAAATACTGGCGCGTGAATTGCATGAGATCTTTACGAACCGTCCATGTTCTTGAAATGAAACAAAAATCGTACAAATTTAAAAACAACAAACTTGACGGTAATTGAATATAATACGGCAGCATTGAAATATTATTGCATGAGCGCGACAAATTTCAATGTAAATAAGTCTCACCTGCAAAACACAGGAATACAATTAATTTATTATAAATACTGTTAATAATTCGTCGATAGTTTCGAATGTTAAAATTCTTCCTTTATATATATATATATATATATATATATATATATATATATATATATATATATATATATATTGATTTCAACTTGCATTTTGTTATATACATTTTGTACTGCATAATTGTCCCATAATTATTTCAAGCCAGAGGTGCCGAGCTTACTTATATTAGAATTAAAATAATTATTTAGATTTAATTAAATAACACAATTAAAATATGAAAAGTCAGAAACATGCAGAGCTGCATAAATTTTCATACGTCTACTACATGTGTTTATTAGCATTTCTTAATTGGAAGTAAGCTATAATCTCTTTCAAAATCATGAATAACACACAGGAGGAAGTTGTGTTGTAAAATAACGCCGTTGGATTTGTAATAAATATCGCTGAAATAATCAAATTAGCAATATTTGCGCATACGCTTTATCTAGTTTTCCTCGCAACATACCACCGGTTAAACCTACTGATCTTGAAAGTGACATAAGATCTTTATTAAATATGTCAACACACGTCTTAATAATTGGATATCTAAATGCAAAGAATCGAGTTATTGTCATAATGCTAATCAAGCAGGCAATATAATCCTAAGCATGTGTGTAACAAATTAAATTTTCAGATAAAAACACCGCCAGAGCCTGCATACTTCCCGGAAACGTATACTCGTTACATAGCGTCATTAGCATTGTCATTGCAAAAAATTATTATGAATTAAATATATCTGTGAGTAAATTATCATCTGATCATAATCCAATAATGTTTACTATATACAGTAAGTTTAAGTACAATAAATCGATAAAATCTTACAATTATTTCGAGACAAACTGGAAGATATGTAAAAATTAAAAACCAGAAAAATATGAATATATCAAAAGATCAATACATTGCATATTTAAATTCCACCGGTTGCGCACAGGCCTATTCCACGGTTTGTTTCAAATGAGAAAATGAGATCGATTACCAAAGGTACAAAAATAATTATTAAACTTAAAAAAACTACGTTCGTTAATGTTATCAAAGAACTGCCAATCACACTCAATTATAAGAAGTTGTACAAAAAATTGAATAAGGTTGTCAAATATGGTATTTAGTTTTTCCTCTACTTCAATGAAGTTATCGTCCTGAGCTGTTACAGCAAGATCATCTGTATATAGGAAATGTTTTGTTTCATTTCCTATCGTCTGATCGTTTGTATAGATGTTAAAGAGGATCGTAGCCATGACGTTGCCCTGTGGTAGTCCATTATTTTGTTTTCTCCATCGACTCTCCTTGGAAGGTTACATAGAAATAACGATCTTTCAGCATAGTTTTTACAAACTTTGTGAATGTTATATCTTTTGTTGTTTTATAAACTTTTCTTAGACGTAATCTATGATTGACAATATCATAGACTGCTGTTAGATCCACGAACACTGCTCCTGTAATCTTTTTATTTTCGTACCCATTTTTGTAATGGTCGTTATTTGTTCATCCAATTGTTTTGTAAAATTTGACCAATCAGCTTTTTGGAAATTGAATCTTCTTTTCATCGGCACAGATGGCTGTAGACATTGTTAGTTGAACCGGACGATGTTGAGTTTTTGGGATAGTCTTCAGAATTTCTTTATTACATTAATTTGCTATTGTATTTGTCACAAAAATTAGGTCAGGATTGTATCCTTTTTTCCACCTACTACCGGCAAAGGAAGACGGTAGTTTTGAGTCATGGATGAAATCAAGGTTTTTCGCTATTATCCAGTTCTCAACCCTTTAACCATTGTCGTCGGTGTCATTATATCCCCAATTTATGTTATGGCTATTAAAATCGCTAATGACTAACTTAATACCCTTATTGTTAACATTTTTCGGAGCACTGAATTCAAACGTCGTATTAGGTGATTTGTATAAGGATGCGATTGTATAATTATTCATTTCGACAGTTATAATTTCCATATTATTATTTTTCGTTATTACGGCACTTTTTATAAATTTTCCTGGTTTCACAAAAATTGCACTGTCATATTTTTCGTGCGGTCGTTACGTACGGTTTTTAGCCTCACGACTTTTTTCTCGATGTGTCTCTTGCAGGCAGAGTACATCACATCTTGCTGCGCTTTGCAATCATTCCTTCTTTGTCCTTGTTTAATCCCTCGATATTTAATGAGATCGTCGTTATGGTTGGCTCTGATAAGAGCCGTTTCTGATTAAACGAACCAATGGTGGTAGGATTAATCGGTGTATTCAACATAAAATTATTTTGAAATTGGTTGAATTTCCCGGTATTACACCGTATCATCGCCGTTTTCAGGGGCACCGCGTAGAGGTTCTTACCACGCCCCCAAAATAAAATAATGGCAATATTGAAAGAAATAAATTTTCTTTTTAAATATTTATTGAGTCGTGTATATTCTATATATATATATCCCTATTTTTTAAAAATGTAATATTGTACAGAAAAAATCGTAGTTAGAATTTATATTTTCGTAATTTGTTTTATCTAAACCTTCAGTTAATATCCGAAATTTAATTAAAATAAAACATTAGACATAATCTACGCACGTAAGTATGCACGCTGTCACATACATACACACACATGCTTACGGCGATGTTAACTAACATTTTTCAATCATTTATACATACAAACTGATACCTTAATGATTTACTCAGTGAAATTACACGATGTAAAGGATTTTTTAAACACCCTTGGAGTAAAGATAATCATATCGTTTCTCTGTGTTATTTTAAAATCAATTTTAAAAATACTTACATTTCGTAATCATCTGGGAGATTTCTGCAGGATTTATACATATCTACGAAATCGTGTTTCATATCTCTCAATTGTAACGGCTCTATTAATACTGAAAATAAATTAATTAAATTTAAAGCTAAAGCAGAGTGACGTTTATTTGGTTCTTCGTACATTTTATAATACCGATTAATATTAAAAAAAAATATATTTAATCAAGTTTTCTTATAATAATAATAATTTTTAATTCAATTTAATTTATTGGCAAATTTCATTAAAATATTTACATATATAATGCATGGTAAGTGATAATAATTTAATTCAATTTCCAATTAATCTTATCGGTAAATTTCGTTAAAAGATGTGTATATATATCTACGTACCTCGCTGTTTTATAATACTAAGAATCTCATGTGTCTACATGTATGCATATTCTATTGTTTATGTATATGTACATTAATCATAGATTTTTAAAACGATTAACAATTGAGATTTGTCAGTTATTGTGCTAATAATTCTAATAACAAAATCATATTTGTAAAGAAATAATAATAGTACCTAACAGTAACTGAAATTACTTAAATGGTAATTCATTGCTCTCTTTTCATGAAATTATCCATAATGGTGATGAATATAATATTTATTCTGACAGTAATGATAATGAAATAATAATAACATAACTTATTCCAATGTTAATGAATGTTCGTTCACTACAGAACTGTCATTTTAAAATATACTAATATTTAATATAGTTTAAGTTTAAGATATTATGTATTATTATCCGGACTGTTGCTCTTAAATATAAGTGCGAAAGAACATTCAACAGACAGATTTCACGCTTTGTTCGAAACATATAAAGTATTTTAGTAGTATACATACTGATTCATTCACTACCTTACATACTGTTCTTTGCTCCTTTGTACACACATACACACACACACATATATATATATATGTATACATATATTCATTTGAAGTATACGATTTTAACGAATACCTACGAAGCAATAATAAGAATAATATAATTATTATTATTATCCATATGATGATCTTGATGGGGGAAACCATCACTATTTCTACAACTTTTTACTTATTTATCTATTCTTTTTCACGAATTATATAAATTTCTAAACTATGCTACCAATTACCTTTTCAATTAAGTGAGTTTTCTTACTATAGGTGGGCACTCAAGGGGATGCTCCGAAAATTAACTAATCGACTGTGTGTTTTTAAATTATATAAATAATTTTTGTAAGATCGTATAAAAAGTGTTTTTTACTCATTTATTTTATGTTCGACATGTATCACAAAGAAAATATTACGGACATTAGCTTTATATTTGTATTTCTAGTAAGTGCTCGTTTCCTTTCTATAAATAATACTGGCAAAGTACTTAAAATTATTTGAAAAATTAATCGCCACAGTTCTACAAATGCTTCTTTTTACTTTAACCTTTTTGTTTTTCGGCCTAATACACAGAAAATTTAAATAAATGTTTTCAATAGACAGCATAAACAAAATAAACTAATATTCTACTTATTCTACTTACGCGCGTCGATTATTTTCTGCAATGGTTCACCATCGGACCATTGATCAGCTGGCAATGGTGTATCGTCTGCCGCGAATTCCGTACTTTTATATTCGCGCGATAATCTAGCTGAAATCGGATGTTGCTCCTCGTTAACGAGCGGAAGGGTAACATCTGCCGGTGAACGGACATGTCTAACTGGAGTTGTCGTCGGTTGCTTATCTTCATTAGACGATCTTTTTTGACTAGTTTGTATAGGTCGATCATCTTCTTCGTAGTATCGTTCTTGCGGGCAATGAACAGGTTGTGCATCGTGATAAGTTGACGATGGTCTAACGGTCGGAATATCATTGAATTCCTCAACAATCTCTCTCAACGGTGGTGTTTTAGTAAGATGCCTGGGACAAACTAAATCAACAGGTTGTTGTGTGGGTGCCGAAGTTTCAGGACAAGGAAATATATCTTCTAACTCTTTTATTACTCGCTTTAAACGGCGATATTTAGGTGACCAATTTTCTTCGTCTCGACCGTCTTCTAATTCTATTAGATCACGTCCTGCCGGTTGCACTTCAAATTCTGGTTCTTCTACGTCCAATAACTGTCCGTCTGTAGAATATTCAGGCTCTCGTTTCCTTGGAATTAGTCGCGTAGGCTGGGGACTTACGTTTACAGAGGGACCTGTTGTAGGTAATGGTCTTTCGCTACGATCGTAATATTTTGGGAAATCAGTAGTGAGCGTATAATCTCTTGTCTGTGATTGTTTTGCATTTGGTGCAGCTGGTTGTTCTACGTATTCCTCAGATATTTTGGAGGATGCAGACGGTTGAACATCTCTTGCAGTACGTCTTCTTTGATATACGGAAAAAAAAGAATATTTTGCTGATTATTTCTCAAATTACAAAAGTAAACGTATATTTAAATTATCGCGATATGTTTGAGTCATTATACAATTATTCGTAATTGTGAACAAAGATCGTTTAATATGTGTATCTGTTAATTGGTAGTAATAAATCGTGGTTACCGTAAATTTGAATTAATGTATTAAACAAGTATTTCAAAATTTTTCAAAATAAAAGAGAAAAAAAATCAAAGTTGGTTAATAATTGCGACACGCGCGCAAGCACTAATAAATACGCACGCAATAGGAGTACCGTTTTTTTTTAAACGAAAATAAAATTATAATATAATATTAACACCAGTTAAATTATTTTCTCCATTCCACAGTACTCATTTGTTTAACTTCAATCTTTCCTTAAATTGTTAAGTAATGACAGTTAAGGCCAAATAATGTTTTAATTCATAACCCTTTCAGCCACAGTATTTCCTATACGGTAAATAAACATTGATCGCTAACAAAATTATATGTTTTCATACTAAGGGACATTTAGTTGGCATATATGTTTCAATTCCGAAAATATTCATTATAACACATTACCATTTATTTACAGCCGTCTAAAAAACAATATTGTATACAGAGTATTGGTTCATATTTTCACATCCTTTAATCATTTCTTTTATTTTTGTGTACAAAAAATGATCATATGCGTCTAAAAGGTTGTTACATTTGAAATTTATTAGCCCGGATTTTTTAAATGATATTTTTAACCATTTTTTTTTTGTAAGATCTTACATTCGAATTAAAAGTGAAAATAATAAACGAAAGATGTAAAAATAAATTTCAATGAAAAATTTTGATGAAGAATTAGCTCCAAGAAGTATATCTTGTAAATTTCATCATTTTTATATTGAACATAAACCAAACAAAATATAACACCAATAATCACTAAAAGTTTTTTTTAATTCGAAACTTTTCGACAATTACGTCATTTTCACGCACGCACAAATAAATATTTTGATGTAATATTTATTTGTGCGTGCTTGAAAATGACGTAATTGTCGAAAAGCTTCGCAATAAATTACGTCATTTTCACGCACGCACAAATAAATATTTTGATGTAATATTTATTTGTGCGTGCTTGAAAATGACGTAATTGTCGAAAAGCTTCGCAATAAATAGTGATTATTGGTGTTATATTTGGTTTGGTTTATAAAGCACTACTTTCCAATATATTCAAAATTTATATTGAACATTTGTTTTTAATTATTTATTATTCTACTGGCGATTGTGTTATTGTTTATATATAAATTTTATGTTACTGATTGTTGATTATTGGCTGTTTACCACATTCACTATCAAATTATTTTATAAATACTGTTTTTGCTAATTGTTGTAAATTGTATATCTAATATCTCTCGCATTTTATATATTTTTATGAATTGTTTATATTTTTTATGTTCACTGTTAACCGTTGAAAAGCTTTGTAATTCTTTCATTAAAAAGTTGAACGATTTTAAATATTTTTTTGCTGTTTTATTCTTTAAAAATTGCTACATTTCATACTTTTCAAATCATTTATATTTGAAGAATGATCAACCTGAATGATTAATTTCTCATTCTCCCACTATTTTCGTTCCTGTTCTCGTACTCCTTTGTATTTTCAATTATCGTTTACTGAAATCAGCTATCGTAAATTTGTGTCTACTACTACCTGTTTACGTTCTAGTCACAACGGTCTTCCAGCCCATATGTTCGAAACCGGTATTTCCGAGTCCTAGTTTTGTTTCCATCCATATTAATAATTAAATGATTGCTAAAGAAAGTCACATTTTTCCATTGTCGCCTATACGAACTTGAACACCTTTTTCTTCTTACTTTTTAATTTTCTCCGTTGTTTCATTAATACACTCCCCCTGATCACTCATTTTTTCTTCTGTTATCATATAAATTCCTAATACAGTGTAGTAGTACCATCTAAAATTATTTTAGCTTACACGTTAATCGCTTCAGGTAATGCCTAATAAAACGAATTAACTGTTAATAATAATTTTAAATAATGAGTCGTGAATTTTGATGAGTGCAGATATTTTAATTTTTTTACACTTTCTTGGCTTTTAACGTTTTATTTATATTGTTATTATTATTTTACTTATTCGGTACATTCCGGATATATAAAACCACATTTATTACGAAATAATGTATAAATATTACACTTCCTACGACATCTAAATGAATTAGCGTCATCGATTTCACCTATAAGAATTTAATATTTCGGCACGCGATTATTGTTTTTCAGAAGGGCCGATGGAGCATATGATATGGCAGTGTGACAAGTGTATTAATCAGGAAGAAGAATAAATAAATAAATAAAATGATTACCAATTTTAGGATTCTTGCCCTTAAGTGTTCAACAAATAGAGAGTAGAGAATACGTTGTCTCAAGAATAGAAATACCAGTATAAATTTAGTACTAATATAAAAATATAGATTTTGAAATAAACTGACCAAAAAATTTAATAACAGGGCTAAAATAAAAAAAATAAAAATAAGAACAAAATGACAGGTTTATAAGGTTTGTTTTTTATGTTTAAATTTTTAATTCTTTTTTTTTTAGACGTTTTATAACTTATTATTTCGATTTGTGTTAAATAGAGCGAATAAATATTTAGAATTAAAAGTTAATTTCGTAATTTCTGATATATCATATCCTACATTCTCCCTCGGGGGCATTAGTCTAATTAAATTTTTGTTTATATTCACTTTTAAATATTCGCCAAAATAACCGAAAAACGAAATCTATTAAAATTTTCACCTCCTGGTCTCTTTTTGAATATAGTCTTCAAACGTTCCAACTGTTTCTTCCTCTGCTTCGTCACCGACTGGCAACATTACCGGAGGTTGAAACCAGCGTTTCATCGGCAAGGCGGACGTTGCAAAATAACATCGAACTCCAACACTCGGAATTACTTGGATCGCTTCGAAATTTCGTTCTTCTTCTGTTAATGTCGACAATTCCGGGAGAACAACATTTCCTGTAGGACGTCGACCGGTAGATTTTATCACCGTGTAATTGTACATATCTCGTTCCTACAATTTACGCATGTTACGTAAATACATTATTGTCAAAATCAATACGTGATAACATTAATTAAAACATAGAAGTTAGAAAAATGCACATTTGTCTAATTGTTTATATTAGGATGATTATTACATATAATGCTTATTAGCGTGTCTAATTAGAAGTAAGCTGAATTGTTTCAATATCATTACTCATCACATACACGGGAATAAGTTGTGTTTTAATGATATTATAAATACCGCGAGTGTGCATTCTGTCAAGTTGTTCCGTCAGTGGTGTGAAGTGCAGTTGAATCGTTTATAAGGGTAACTTCGCTGAAACCAATTGTAACGATTGTTCGTCACATACATGCTCGCCATATAAAGTTGGGGCGGGACGAAAATATTATTGGGTTTCCCCTTGAAATGGAAAAAATATTTTACTACAAAAATATTAAATATTTTTAAAAATATGTATCTTTTTTTTTTGTTTTCTGTTTCGCGTTTTTCTCTTTTTTTTTTCTTTCTTTTTTCAATTATTGTAGCGTGTGTGAAGGATTTTTAGTTTATAGTACGCTTCAAATTTATATGTATATGGTATTATTATTGTCTGTAAGATTACCGATAACTATATATGATTCTAATTCATTAATTATTGTATTTTGTACTTTTAATGAATATAGAGTATAGACATGTGTTAAGTTGTAATGTTCTGCCGACAAGCTGCATAACTTAGCAGGATCTTTGAATGCAACGCGCATCCATACATATATATATATATATATATATATATATATATATATATATATATATATATATATATATATATATATAATAGATGAGTAGTTGAATAATATACAGTAAAAACCACTCTTAATGGACACCCCTCTATAACGGACATCCTTCTTAACGAACATATTTTTCAGATCCCGTTGTAGAAAGTATGAATAACAATGGATTCTTACCTCTCTATAACGGACGCCGACAGTGATTTCGATTTCCATAGTTCATTAATGGACAAAACATGACTCATTCGTCACTAAAAATGATCATAAATTTGTCAAATGTGAGCAGAATTAATAATAAGTGTCTGTCTGTCTGTATACGAACAATATGTCGGGTGAAAATTGGCGATAGGGAAAGCCTCGAAATCGAGATGTTTCAAAGGAATCAAGATCGATTTATTCGGAATCGATTATAAACTTAATAAAAAAACATGGATAACAACGTCCATCATGGATGGAGTGGTTGCATCAATTGGACAATTAAATGAAACACGAAGGCAGAAAAATTGTATTGTTTCTAGACAACGCTACATCCATCCACACATCGATTTTGAAAATATTAAGTTTGATTTTTTTCCTACAATATTACTTCTATATCACAACCGATTGATCGATTGAAACTTTCAAACTAATTTACCGCAAGTTTGCATTAGAAGTATCTCATACTCAAGATTTGTCTAATCAAATTGACGTTTTAAAGACTGTTATGTGGATGAAAACATCATGGAAACACGTCTCTCCTACCAGAATTGGGAACTGCTTTGTAAGACTGGTTTTCCAGAGTGTACACCACAGAGAGAAGACAATGAATTGATTACCACAAATGAGTTGAGTGAACTCGTGAAACTCGTTCCATTAGGGTCAGCTTTAATCGATGACTTCAGTAGGAACTGAGTGCACATCAGGAGACATAGCTGTCATTTTAAACATGATTGAAGCAGGAAAAAACACAACTTCTATAGACGACGATAAACCACACCAAAGTGACCATTCATGAAGTTGGGAACTTACTCGACTTTGTGAATTTTATTTACGAAAAGATGACGAACGAAGCGTGACATGTGAGCTGATCATAAATCACGAACTGGAAATGGTGAAATCCAAATTGAAAAACAAACAGAAATTATTTCTTTTTTAAAAATTATATAGGTCTCCTACATGCATAATTACATAATTATATGCTTCGTATACATAAATACATATACGTTTAAAATTAAGTACATTGTGTATATTATGATTTATTTTAGTGGATTTTCAAGTAAAATTTTCCTCATAAATGTTATTTATACCTTCATTATATACCAATTTACAACATAACTGTATGCACTGCGAATTTTTTAAAACCCCCTCTATAGCCGATACCCCTCTATAACGGATATTTCCTTTAGTCCCATGGGTGTCCGTTATACAGTGATTTCACTGTATTTACATTTGAGTTTCAAACTAAAAACGTAGGGATAAATGACGAAAGGTTAATTTCTAGTTTAGTTTAAATCAAACCCATTTGTTCTTTCTTTATTGATGGCAAAATATCATACAATCTAGAAGTTCATCTCGATGGGATTTGAAGATATTAAACCATCAGTTACTGTTCCTCACACATTTTTATTAATTTGTTTGAGCACATACGCAAATGTCACCAATTTGAATCCGCTTATTTACATAATATAATATGCATAAACATACAACGTATATGATCAAGACGGCCACAAGGAAATGGAGTGCGGTAATAATTTATGTGAGCTATCGGACTCGAAATAAACAAGTATAAAATAAAAATAATGATTATAGGTAAAGGTATTTTCGGTAATGTTATCTGCAGTTGAATCATGAATTTGATATAAGTTGGAATAATCCGACTCAATCTATGATAATAAAATTGTGTACAACGAGCTAAACATTGGATGGTATAGGGTGCAATTATAATCACGATGCCCCTCCGTTGTGAACGACCTGATGTGATGATTTGTACTTGTACAAATTATAATTCACATTACCGGAAAATAAACACAAACATTTTTCTAAGCATATATATATATATACGTATATATATACGTGTATATGTAAAGAAATTAATGCCGCATGTTGTCAGAATAAAGTGATCAAATATGATTACCGTTACATCATCCGCCATATCGTCTAATTCAGTATCTACTTCGACTTCGACATCAAATGGACACATTAATCGTCCCGTTTGTAATATGTACAAAAGAAATTTTAAATATCTAATTCTTAATGCGGATTTTCTCGAAGCTGCTATTTTACGAAGCCAATTGACAGTGGTTTCTTTTTCTGCGTGCAAATAAACAAATAAACGTATTATTTAAAATTCAAGACTCTCGAAGTGATAGCATCTCCTGTTAATAAAACATAGTTTTAGATAAATTATAAAAACTTTTAATTTTTTTTTTAACCTTTGACGTATGATAAACAGTTTATTATATAATTATTTTTTCTAATTTACGAATTTTTCATTAGTGTTCTTTATTTTCAATATCATTCTCGATGAGCTGTAAACCAATTTCTATGTTCTTACTAAATTTTTTATATATAATATACATCCTAGACGTAGTAACCAACAAATGTAACGTACAAATATTAGAATTAGAATAGGTTCTTATTCGGTCATGACCAGTGAACATATGAAAATAATTAAAACCTTTGCTACGTATATATATATATATATATATATATATATATATATATATATATATACACATCAATCAATCGGTGTATCAGTCTTTGGATTGGTACGCCCCAAGTCCTCTATTTTTTTCGTTCTATCGTTAGTCTTTTCAGTTAAATGTAACTCTTGATGATATATATATATATAGATATATATATATATATATATATATATATATATATATATATATAATGAAATGAAAAATAATCAATTTAGTATATATATATATATATAAACAAGAATAAGAAGGATGAGATTAAATTTCTAGACTACTCCCTATTGCCACTGCCCATTCCGAACAGTTTATGATTCCAAACACGTTTTAATATATATATGTATATATAGTGACGTAGCTGAAATTAGGTTATCAAATAATCACTTTTCCATAATTTTTATCTATTATATTTTTAGTTAAAACTAAAAAAGTACATAAATCAATATGTCAATTATAATATATATATATACACATCAATCAATCGGTGTATCAGTCTTTGGATTGGTACGCCCCAAGTCCTCCATTTTTTTCGTTCTATCGTTAGTCTTTTCAGTTAAATGTAGTTCTTGATGATATATATATATATATATATATATATATATATATATATATATATATATAAATAAGGGAATATTTCTCTGCATAACGATATTTTTAGTAGTTTGTCTTTATTGAAATGTGAATTACTAAAGCCGACCTTATTCAAAAAAATCATTTTTCTCTTTAAAATTTTTATTATTGTATATCAGGATATTTGTATGTGAATTACGTGCGACTATAATTTATGAATTAAAAGTAGAATTGGCTAAATAGCTTTGAGAAAACCATATCAGTATCACGATCGTATTGAAAATCTCAAGGATACATACGAACAACGTACGAACTAATTATTTTAAAGTAGACGAGGTAACTGATAACGCTTGTAAAGTACATTTAAAACAGCTTAATCACTGATGTTATATACATTTTTTACTTCAACAGTATCGATATAAAGAAAAATCTTTAAAATTTTCTGAAACTGAAATATATAAGAAGCGAAAAAATATATACATATTATGTATATATACAAAAATAGTTAATTACCTTCTTCGTTTCTTAAATTAGCGATTAACGGTTCGGCGAATGAGACGAAAAATTGAAATACCGCTTCATCTTTACCGGTTTCCATTACAGAATTTTGAAAAAAAAAAAAATTATCGAAGAAAACAAAGTCTGTATATGTACGTTGATTAAATGACTAAACCGATATTTCTTGTAGCCAGTAGTTTTCTTTTTTTTTTTTAAAAAAAAGATAAACCTTTATAGAATAATAAACAAAAAGTATTTAAAAACACAATCGACTATTAAGCAATTATCCATGAAAAAATAAAACATAAGAATACGTGAAATTTATAAAAAGTATAAAAGAAAAAGACAAGAATATAATAAAATCACGGTTAATAGAATACACGGTAGGGATCACGCGCAGGTTGCTTAGCAGCTATTACGTCATTGGTGTCCAGTCGAGCTCGACGATGTTCAACGTAAACACTACTTTCGGTTCCTTACTCTAGCTGTGATTATATTTACAATTTTACATTCCTCTCTTTTCGATATAATTAATTTATTTTAATTTTATAACAATTACATTATATCTATTAACATTATTTAACGCAATTAGTATATCGCTGTTTTGTTTTTCAACTTGTTTAAACGCAATAATTTCGTTAAAAATTGTAGTATGAGGCAAGTTTCATTTAAATGTTTGGATATGTTAAATAATACCAAAAATATGATAAAAATTTATTTATATAAGCAAATATTTCACTCACCAAATTTTAGTTATTGCAATTTTATCAATTTATTCCTTTTTTTTTCGTCCATCGTCGGTATTTTTGCTTCCGTAGATTGTTCTTTTACTGGACTTCTTTTTGTTTAGCGTCTTAATTCTGATGAATGTTCGTGTTCTGACGAAACAGGAAATGGCGAATTCATCAATCCCGATGCTGCTGTATCTCAATTTTAAAATGTTGATCAATGTTTTCATTACCTCTGAATTCCTATTGATGTTATCACTGCTGTGGTAATTGCTAAAATCTTTTTCCATATTATATACTATGTCTGTCCACTGCTCGGTTGGATTCATTAACGCACCCCTCGATATTGTTGCCAGCCAGTCCGTTTGCTTAGGTGGATTTATTTTTGTTGGATGCCCGTACTCAAAAACAGTATCTAGTCCTTTTTTTTCTACACGATATGCAATTTAACCAGCTAGCATTTTTAACAGATCTTTGTTTTCACCTTCTACTTGGCCCGACTTTTCTTTATCATCCGATAATGTTTCGATCACGCGAGTAAAGTCATTTTCTTCTTCGTGAAAATTTATATATTTTTCTAATTCTTCGCATTCCGATGATTTACTTTCGCTACCTTTTTCAATTTCATTTATTACGTCGGCGCTTAATGTTACCAGCGCTTCATTCCACGAATTAGCAATTTTTATTATCGAACCCGCATTTTTACTAAAAAGAAGGCACTTAATTCTTTGATTTACAGCAGTTGGCGAGGGATGATCATAAAATTTACCCAAGCCTCTAATCAAATAAAAATAAGATTCAAGAATATCTTGGTTGCACCTCGCCGACATTATGTAAGAATATCCTTCACAATATAATTCAGAGAACATCCGCTGAAGACTTCGAATAGAAACCTGAAAAGCAATTTGAAATGGTAACAAATTCGATCTACCGATTACCCTCATCGATGTGCACAAATTATACAATTTTTCCAATGTCTCATTCTGTTTCACTAAATTTTTACCAAATGCATTTTTCATTTCATTAGTTGGATGAAAAGGAATTCTCGAATTCAGCACATCGAAACCGTTATTAATTGTTTTTAAGAATTTTACAACATGATCGTTGCCTGGAAGTGTATAACTAATAGCATCAGCTACTGTTCTTGAAAGTAACTCAGCTGCTATCCGGACTTTTTGTCTCTCGATCCCCGAAAGAAGTAAAAGATTTTGATTAATCTTATAAGCAAATTTAAGATCTCCTTGTTTCTGTAATTCAATTAATTTTAGAAAAATGTCTTTAGTTACAATTTCACCGCTAGATAATTTGTATCCTTGATCAAGAAGATGATTTCTCAATAGTTTCAACGCATGAGGAACATCGTAAAAAGCCCAGATCTTACGATTTTCACAAAGTGGATGCGTAATATTTGTTTTAACATTATTAACACCAAGGTCGGCCATAAGTTTCCTATTTGATGGACCCATGTCACATACAAACGCACGAACTTTGAATCCTGTAGATTCTATCATTCTAATGACTTCAAAAAATAAATTACTGCACAGTCAAAGTTATAATATATGGGTTGTTTCCATTTTCCAACGAGGCTACGAATAATCATAACCTGCACGTAAGAATGAGGACCGCGGATTATATCCGAAATGCTGTCGTAACATATATCAGATTGAACTTTCATTTCATCGAATGAAAGTACAACATCTTTTTTAAAGTCCGTAAATACTCTTGAATGTGATGTCAAAATATTCAAACTTAAATTTATAAAACCCGGGGCAACTACAAATTCGCTCAAACGACGTTTTATAGTCACTTCACTTGGAATGGGATACTTATAGGCTTCTTTTACGAAGTTGAAAGATTTTTTTGAAATACACCTTAACGATATTGCCTTCGATATGTCGTCAGAAGACCAGCTGGAACATTTTCCACTAACGATTACTTGTTGTTGACACTTCGAGAAAGTTCCTTCAACGCTTTTAGCCGAACTTTTAAACTTGTAATTTCAGCCTTCGCTGTCTCCAAATCCTTTAAAAGGCTTTCATTAGTTTGTTTTAAGGAATTATTTTCTAACTGTAATTTAATAAATTTATTATTATCGCTAATATCAGAGTTATTGGATGAACAAATTTCATTATTTGTTAAACCTATGTCTTTAGCCTTGCTTCCTAACAAAGAATTTACAACTTTTTTAGACTCACGTTTGTTATACCTTTCACTTCGTTCATTTTGAATATCTGACTCGCACTCAATTAATGTTGGTATTCGCAAATGAGGAATCGAATCCTTTTTTAAATTTTTCTTTGGTTTATACCCAAGCAATTCTGATCTCAAATCACGTTCAAAATCATTTTCATTAAAGTGACGAGAACAAACGCGGGCAGTTTCAATATTAAAGTCATCAGCTCTTTTACTCATATGTAACCACTGTTTGCGTACAGCTTTATCTTTGGGAAACCGATGAAAACTGATTCCTAATTTATGAGCGTTTCTGCCATGATTAGAACACCCAGCGATGACACAACAAGGCATAATAAAAATATTAATAATAATAATATAGTATCAAAACGATCTAACCATTTCTATGACGTAATATATGTATAAAAATTGATAACATAGGCAGTATTCAACGAAAAAAAAACCACATAAATTGCATAAGTTAATTTGTTGACCGTAATAAAAAAAAAATAAAAAAATACTCGAACAAGCGGCGACAGAAGCACGAAATAATACGGAAGAACACGCGAAACAACGGAACGACTACTACACTACAGTCGACTGTCCGAACTAGTGGGCACCAGTGACGTCAAAATTTCGTTTGACTACTGTGCAACTAGTTCGTGATACCTATCGTATATTCTATTTACCGTGAATAAAATGAAATACTTTAGAAAGAATACCAAACTAAAAAAACAGTTGTTTATAGCAAAGTGAAAAAACAATTATACCGGTATTTCAACGTTTTTAAAAAACGATTATACGGTTATTTCAACGTTTTTAAAAAACGATTATACGGTTATTTCAACGTTTTTTCATTGAGATTTTCAATACGATCGTGATACTGATATAGTTTTCTCAAAACTATTTAGCCAATTATACTTTGTATTAATAAATTATAACAAGAACTCAAGTCGCTCGTAATTCACATACAAATATCCTGATATACGAATAAAAATGTTAAAAAGCAAAATGATTTTTTTAATAATGTTATGACAGTGAAATAACTGTTTTTTCACTTTGCTATTTTTTGTAATATTTTACATACAAATTAAGCATTTTTTTCATTTTATTTTATTTTTCATTTTGTATTTTTTATAAATTCTATATATATTTTTATACTTTATTTTTTTCACGTCCATTTGATAATGGCTTAATAGCAGAAAAGCGTTGACTTTTTTATATATAAAAAATTTAATGATTTTAACTACTTTTTGTTGTTTATATTTTAAAAATCGCTACATTAAAAGCTGTTCAAATTTATAAAATAAGTTCCAAAAATAAAACTATACACATATGCAAGTAAAGTCTCTTGTATAAAATAAGTAAGTCAAAATCGGAAATTAACTCAAGCATGAGATTATTCAAATTCGCGCTTAACAAATACGTCCAAAAATAGAACAAGTAAAAAGATGAAAATTTTCGCAACTTTAATTTTTGTTTGTGTTCATTTTTCGATGTCCAACGATAGAATCATATTTCTGGAAAAATTGTTTCTTCATTTCAGTATATTTTTAGCTAGTTGTTGTTCGAACTTGTTAATTTAATTAATTCCAATACCTGATCTCCGTGTCCTCGGCGTAGTATTCTGTATTCTCGAAACAGTTCTTCGTACAGTATTTGTTTCAGAAGTCGGTTATTTTCAATTGGAATGATATAGCTTATCCAGCACAAAAACAGTTCAATTTCTTAAAGATTTGGCACAAGATCGTCCCATTTTATATTAAAAAAATTTGTCAATATTCTATCAGATCTTCTTTACAGCAAGGCAGCCTGCTGAAACCATTATTATATTCCATCTATACTGCCGACTTGCCTATCTCCGATCAAACTATGTTGACTATACGTATGCTAATGATATCGCAACACTCGCGTCTAATTCAGATGCCACATATGCTGACATCGCTGTTCAAAACCATCTGAATCGACTGCACGTCTCTGGCGCATATCGTTTAATCCGGATAAATGTCAACACATTACGTTTACAAATAAACTACTGACCTATTCCGAGTTAAACATTTCCAACACGAATATTCCAATATGGATGACACGAGAAAGTCGATAATTGGCTATTGTTACGAAGGACATCGTACCTTAATCTGGCAGTAAGGAGAATAATATATCTCATGATCATAGCTCTAATTTGGCGTTATGAAATAGAGCTATCCGGAACAACGTGTCACAGTAAGCTTCTTAAAATACAACGGCAAATAACATCAGCCCCATACTACGTATAACTTGAAGATTCCGTTTGTGAAAGATTACTATGTTCAGCGATACAAAAGCTTCTTCGAGAAAATGCGTGTTAACGTTAATACATTGGTGTACAAAATGTCTACAGTGGATCTACCAACTAAATCCAACAGGAGATTAAAAATAAGATGGTGCTGCGACACCCTTCCAATCACTTGAGGAACGATAGTCTCATCACACTAGCCTAGACATTCCGATTTAACGCTCTCAAGAAAATGTCATCTGATGTTTTTCTTTCATATAAGAATCTAGCATATTCGCTGGAGTTGTTAGATTTTTTTCCTTACTTATATTTCCACGCGATCATCATTGTTTATGGTTAATCTTTGCAAAAAAAAACAAAATTGTCACAAAAACCATTTTAAAAACATGATTTATGTTCGGTATGATACGTGTGTCTCACATTCATAGAGAAGAATTAGAAGTATATATATCTTCTTCTTCTTTCCCTCCTCAACCCTGCTGTTCGTGGGTGAGTAACATATAGCACATTAGATCCTTCTACGAGTGCATTCGTACTTTTATAACGACATAACTTTCGCCATTTTTTATTTGGTCCATATATCCAATTCGTGGTCTGCCTTTACTTCCTCTTCCGTTCATCATTCCTTCAATTAATGTTGTCATCCATTCCGAATGTCTGATGAAATGCCCGACCATTTAATTTGTTCTCTTTTTTATCGTATTTTCTATTTCGCTACGTTCATTTATCAGTTGTAAAGCTTCGTTATTAGATATTTGACTCGTCCAAGGCATTGCTTATACCATATTTCGAACGCTCTGAGCTTTTCGTTTTCTTTTTTTAAAACCGTCCACGTCTCCGATCTATGCAACGTCATACTCCAGATAAAGCTTTTTACGAAGTGTTTTCTGATATTAATTGATATATTTTTCGATACGAGAAACGATTTTTTCATAAACACGTTTTTTTATTCTCCTTATATCTTTCATACTTCTACCATCTGAGGATATTATGCTTCCTAAGTAAGGGGACTCCGTTACTTGATATAAACTCTTTTGATTTAAGGCAATATTTAATCTTTGATTTCCACTTTTTGAAGATACCATTATATATACACAAACCGGAAAATAATTAGTTGATTAGAGGAAAACATTGAGTAGAAATTGAAAAAGAAGGATTTTTCAATCTTAGTGTTACATAACATGCCCTAAATTTCGGTAATTAATTATTATAAAAATTGTACATATATTATATAGTCGAAGCCTATATATGTGTATACATGAAAAAAAAATTAACTATTTATGAAATACTATGAAGTAATTAAATGATTCTTTTAAAAAATTAAGGGGGTTCATAAATAATTTTGATACGTTTTCCTATATTTAATTGTAAAGACGAAATATTACCCACCGTCAATACTGACGTAGTACTGTTACGTAAAAACTTACGAATTGTTTTAAAACATATTAATTATTTTTTCACGAACAAATTCGTTAGTGCGGACAAAACATATTTTCGCAATTTCCTAAAAACCGCGCGCATAAATTAAGGATATTTTCGTGTCTTTTTTTCCAGACATAAATTTCAATAGTCGATTTCTAATAGCGCTTTTTAGCCATAATACTCACGCACGCCACACAAACTTGCGGAAAATATGATTGATGCATCCTTAATGAAAAAAAAAAAAATATTTCGCTATAAATATCAAATACATTTCAAGATTCACGACCCGCTATTCTACAAATAATTAAATAATAATAACGATAAATTAAAAAATAAAGTGCTCCCACCAATCCCGATTTTTAGATTTTACACTCTATACTGAACAATACAAATGTACTATAATTAAATTAATTGTGTGAAAGTATAGCATGCGAATACGAAATTACCTCCAATGATGATATATTATTGTTTGTATACTTTAACGATAGTTTGCTCAATCAACCATCGAAACCATGATTTTTGTGACATTCGAATTATTTACACGTACAAAGATATAATATGATATTTTTTACCCTTTATTGTTGTTGTTTGAAAGATTTGCGATAACTATATATATATATATGTCTGAAATTCATCATAGTGTTGTATTTTGTATTTAGAAACATGTGTAAATTTGTATGGCACTTCCGACAAGATGCATAGCTCAGCGGGATCCTTGAATGCAATACGCACACGCATATAAAAAAATAGATGAATAGATAAATAATGTATTAACATTTGGGTTTCTGATTGGAAAACGTGTAGATAAGTGGATTTTAACGTTTTAGGTTTTTGGGGTTTCTTTCACTTGAGGTCCGGTATAGTTTATCCCAGTTGTTCTCTTTGTAGTTGTCTTAATTATACTAATCAAAAATTTCTATGTATTATACAATTCAACCGCTCGATATAATTTTACGTTTAGACATATAAGTACGCTGCAGTAAAAAATTAAAAGTTTCAAAAATATAATGAAGAAAACATTATTAAATTAATGTTTGTATAAGCGTCATTATCACCATGGTGCCGTGTGCGTTGTCAAACGTTGGCTGGCTATCATGTTGGTAGTTCTACGTCGGCCAAAAACCAAAAACTACTCGGAACCAACTTGTTACTAGCAGTAAATTGTGTCAATTCGACAGATTCTGTAATAAGGTTGTCTTTTTTCTTTCCTGTAATTTTTCCTCGCATTAACATACGGAGCAGGCTGTACCCTTCTCCGTATCGAACGGTGTGACTAATCTCGATCTGTCCACTTTATGCGACCACATTTCATAGGCGTCCAGTTTTTGCTACATTGCTTTTGTGATTGCCCAGCTTTCAGAATAGTACAATACCGAGAATACGTATAGCATTTTATTATTCCATTAGCATAAACACGATAAATCGCCGATTCAATTTTACGCGAACATCGTAATCATGTGCTCGTATAATAAAACAAGTAACGAAAGTGATAAAATTTGAAAAATAGCATTTTTGACATAATGCGAAGGTACTGAAATAATTATTTTTTTATCTTAAGAATATATATATCCTCTAAATTGTCATTCATTTTGAACTTTATATTAATAATTAGACTACATTTTCATTTCAATATTTTTTAATAAAGTACACATAGTTGCCGCCCACATGATTACGCCATTTTCTTCTTTCATTTTAGCATATTATTGACAACAAACGGTAAATTATTATATATGTACATACATACAGTAAAACTTCTTTTAACCGTCACTATCTGTTATCCGCCACTCTAGCGGCAGCTACGTTAATGACCTTTAGTACACGACGCCGGAAAGGTTCGTCTGTCGAACTGTGTTGTCATTCTTTCCCACTTAACAGATTGGTTAATGTGAAAACAGGATGAAGGTTTTGAAATTTTGACCAGTGAAAATATCGTATCTAATGTTCAGCAGTTCGATAATGATGAAATTGACGACTATGATGAAGAATCAGAGCCATTCGGAAGCTGAAACAATGTTAGTAAAGTGCAATGATTGGGTTGAAAGATAAGAGGAGGTAAACTTTACAAAGATTTTACTTCTGAAAAAATAAAAAAATATAGGAAACATCGCCTTAGAGAAAGCTCGAGCTGCAAAGGAACAGAAGAAAATTACTGATTTTTTTAGACGAAAACAATTATGACGGTAGAGACATAGGTACTATATTGCATTATGTTATATTAAATCTCTAAATAAAAATACAGTACTCTAAATGTTATTCAATTAAATATAGAATTTTTAAAATTTCTTTCTTAAATAATTTCCAATTTCCTATAGTTCTGTATATGTAATTTGTAATGGGATTTCTGTTATCCGTCTATTCAGTTATCCGTTACAGGCCCGGTCTTCAGACGGATAAAAGAAGCTGTATATGTAAAATACAAATTTGTTTGTTTTTTTTTTTACCGGTATTTAAGCGTATTCGGCGAATTGGTAAAATCACTTATTATCCTTTCTATCGTGTTACCCATTTAAAAATATGAATTTTGCGGTGTTCTTTGGTCGGCATTAACTGACAGGAGTACAAATTTCAAGTAATTTAAACTATAAATAAAAATTCTATCCAAAAAATTACATAACGGATAGATTTCAATTTATATTACAATGTAACTTGGATATATAAATACACACCTTACCTATAACTATCATCATATTTTTGTCTATATATATATTTTTTTTTAAGTAGTACAAGAATATAAATTAACGGGCATAATTGTAGTATGCTCGCGACGAGAACTTTTATTAAAAATAGCCTGTAAAGTTCTATTCCTTCTATTTCTATTCTAATTTTACCTCATCACAAAAAGAACATCGGATATAGATTTCATAAATCTATTCCATATTTAGTACAGATTTACGAACAAAAACGTACTGAAATCTACTTTGGACGTCATTCAGTACACTGTTAAAAAAAATCTAGTATGTTTCAAGCGTGTCTGGTGTTTTTATTAATTTTAAGATGGTATAACAAAAGTAGGCAAGACGTTTTTCTGTTTCGCAACCGATAAAAAAATTCTTATTAAATGAATGTTCTACTTACATGATTACAAATGACGATTACGGTGAAGGCAAATATTTTGCTGTTATAGAAAATATATTACGACTTCTGGAAAAATTAAATGGAAATACGACTCAATTTTTATTAACAATCTTAATGTTCACTTATAAACTAGCTTTACTTTGAAACTTATGTCGAATTGAAAATCTAACGGCTATTAATAAAAATATAAATAAACGATCCTTTAAACTATAAATTTACAGTTAACCTGCAACGTGATTTAAGTATCGACTGATTTAACTCCATCGAACTACGTCATACTTTAAATAAAGACCATTTCGGACTACGTAATTTATTGAACAATTTAAGCGAAAAATAATCTGATAATATAATGAGCGTAGGTAGCTGGATGAATAATGACACCCGAGTGAATACTATTCAATTTACCCACGGAAAATTCAGTATGAGACATATAGGGAAACGACAAGTTAATTACGATGTTATTTTAATTGAAAATTATCTAAATTTTAATAGCCATGAATAAGTGTCCAAAAGTTCTGTTTTCAAGAATTACTATTACAGTTCCTAAATTTATCGTAAAATTAACAATTAATTTGTACATTTAATAGTGAAAAAGTATGTTTCTCTTTTGTGTCCCTCTATGCCGCGAAGTTATTTGGTAACATCATACGACATCAACATGAAATCGTATGGACCACTTTTTCATTTTATACATCTGTCTATCGCTTCGTCAGTTTCGTTATCCTTCTGATATTCTTTGTAGGGTAGTATGTACGAATGAGCCTGTTTTCCTTGTTACATGCCCAAAAAATGTTACTGCATTCCCGTTAATAAGTGGACTTCGACTTTCAGATTATACAATATCGTCGTTTTTGTCAGGTGTGCTGTCCAAGGTATTCTAAGAACACTCCTATAACCCATACTTCAAAAGCGTCAATTCGTCTGACATCTGCGCGTTTTATATTCGATGTTTCCGAACCACGTGCATCGCTACTGGAAAAATTAATCTGTTGATCAATTTTATCTTATTTCGTTTACTAAGCGCTTTTCCAAATGTTGGTTAATTTCGTTGTCGTACACGCTGTCAGTATTAGACGTTTCTTGATATCTTCTTCATGCCCTTCGTTATTCGCGATGAGGGAACCTAAATAATTATATTTGTCTAGTTACTTTGTTAACATTTTTGAGCTTTGACATTAAATGTTTTAATTCGTTTTTCGTATTAGCTAAAAGGAGGATGTCTTCTGCATATCGAAGATTGCTGATTTTACGACCACCAATCGAAACGCCCCCTCGCCATCCATCTAGTAGAAAAAGTATATAGTAACAGGTTAAATTATAATTCAATAATAATAACAATAATAGTAAAATAGAAAAAAAGCAAACAAACAGAAAATTACCTAACACGAGATGACACTTAAACAAAACCGATATTAAGTAGCTGATATAAATAAAAACAAAAATTCGTAAAATAATCATACTTCAAAAATCGTGAATTATGACAAATTACCTTTAATCAGTACTACATTATTAACGTTAAATTATACTATCATAGATAATAACTGTCTAGATAGCAGCCGAATATTTAGTGTTAGAATCATATATAATACTAGAAAAAAAAACAATACATTTGCAATTGGTTTTGTTTTTATTTCGCTAGTTCAGGAAAAATTAAAATTCAAACAACAAACCAATACGTATATAACTTATATTGTAGTGTTTAAAAACGTTGCTCACATACTATATATATATATATATATATATATATATATATATATATATATATATATATATATGTATATATATAAACAAAATATCTAATACTATATACACGAAATCACAGATTTGATTACATTAATCGATATAACGATATAACGATATAATGCGGTAAGAAATATGAACTGTTACAGAGGTAACTTTAATTTCAATATTGTTACGTTATTTCATATAATTAAATAATATATATGGCACACAATTACCCAAAAAGATAACATCATTTAGCACAATGATTCCGAACAGAGACCCCAACTAGTGCACAGAAATGAAATTCAGAAAAAGGTGGTCTTTGAAAGCTCATAGAACATAAAACGTGCTATGGTGATTAAATATACATATTTATAATGAATAAATTTGCTTTAAAAATTTCGTAACCAAAAAACAAACATTATTTTATAATTATACATACACGTAATCATACTACACACACACACACACACACACACATATATATATATATATATATATAAAACTTCGACTTTATTATTTATTTTGTAGCTGGAAATGTAACTTCATCCGATTATTATGTAACATTTTTGACTGTTTTGGTTTTCTTACCTTAAAAGTAAATTTACGTTTATCATTTGACAGTGGTATTTTTCAAAAACTTAAATTTCAAAGCTTTCATCTTGTTATGCATATTAACAGAATATGATTATCCGATAGGTGTCTATTCATGACGGCAAATTAACCATTAAGATCATTGTCTCCTCATGATAAAATGTTACTATTATGCTTTTGTCATTTGCTTGTAAAGAATTTCAGTTTTATAATGCGATTGCGAATTTCAGCATTTTATTTCAGCTGCTTTAAAAATAAATATATTCGTTCCTTAACAGCATGCAATGAAGTATGACATATATCTAAATATAGATTATACCGCTCGTATAATATATAACAAATACCGGAAACTTAACTAAGTCCTGTCTATCCACATACAGAATTCATATGGATGTATTTTCATTGATTAAGTTGATTCCTTCTGATTACTTCGTTCAGAATGAAAAATCACAATATATCTATCATAATTTTCCGAATAACATTTTGCATATAACTTCTGGTATTAATACTTTTAAAAAAAACTATATATATATATATATATTATGTTTCTTTCTATGCAATCTTATTAGGATCTTTTTCCTCTTCATTGAATCGCAATTTTACTTTAAATTGATACATATTTTGCCAAAAATAATTATTTAGTCTGCTGGAAACAAGAATTTGGGACTAAAATATCGATTTAAGAACAATCAACTTGGTGATGTATAATTTTATTCTGGAATTTATCAATATGTTCGTTCATTCGATTTTCTTGCTATTATTTTTTAAAAATACGCATTGCGTTTTAAGGTTATTTCAAATGTTCTGGAGACAGAAACTACACGCTTTTCGTTTCAAATTTTCATCACCTTAAAAAATATATATTCACTTATCGAAAACAGTTGATGAACAGATAAAATTGATAAAAATGTTGCCTATTCGAGGAATTCTTGTTAATGTCGAAATAATAACACGGGGTCCGTAAAAATTTTGAAGTTGAAAGTTCACGTGTTCGTCAGTTTGGAAATATAAATGTTAGTAAATTTTTGCACCGATAGATCACTCGCAATATATCAGTATTACTACTTTTGCTTGCACTGGGACGATTATAATTTTAATAGTTCAGAACCGATTTTAATATTCCATTCTCATAGTAAATAAGAACAGTTTTGATAAAAAGATATGTGAATTCAACACACACACATACATACATATATATATATAAAACACAACATATTTTTCAACGTAGTTTTAGACCCACCGATTTGTAAAACATGCCATATTTTGAGAAAAAACGAATTTTACAATATATAAAATACGATATCTAAAATAAAAATAAAAAAATTCTTTTAACGCATTATTTATAATGACATTAAAATATGTACCGATAAGCAAATGCGATAAAATTTATCTAAATACACATACATATAAATACTTGAAATTGGATACTGTTTTTGTTCAGACACATTAAAATAATTTTATCTGGGCTTTAATCAATTACATTATACAGCTACATAAGCAAAATTAACTTTAAATTTATATAAAATAATGGTTTGTACTTTGACATTATCAACATTTTTCTTATATATATATATAATTAGGGAGAATAATTAGTTATTGTGAGTAAAAAATTTCGACTTTTCCCAAACATAATATTTATATACATAGAGAAAAAAGTATAAATTAGCAATCGATTAAAAAAAAAAATTAAAACCTATTATAATAGGCCTATCGAAAACTGCAAACTTTAATATTCTTGAACGTTCGTTTTTATAGGTGTTGAATTTTAGGACAAAAAGTATATATATATATATATATATATATATATATATATATATGCGTGCGTGTGTATGTGTGTGATTTACAACACATTAACATTTTCGAAGTAATCTGAATAGTAATAGAGATGGCAATACGATAATTATGATTTATAGCATACCATAAATAGAACGGAAGCTCTAGAATGCTCGCAAAACAGCAATTTTCACGATGTTTGCAATAAAGCAAAAAAATTTCTGGGATACTTCTAAGAAAGCAAAGATATATGAAACTCTAGAATCTTTGCAACACAATAATAGCATTATTATTTACGCATAAGCTGTAGAAAAACAGATCCCATCAAAACATAAGAAGGATAAGTGTAAATAAATGTTTTACATTATAAATTTAATTTCATGCGTTAGTTTTGGGAAGGAGACAATAAAAATTAGTGAATTATTTATCAAAATCGATATTCATATCAACTTGTTAGGGTTCGTTAAAAAAATTCTGTTTTTTATTCTCGTTAAATATATACAGTAAACTATATCCGCTTTGCGGATTATCAGTGGTATTTATAGAATGTTTTTTTTTTGTTCTAGAAAAAAAATCACGAACGAAAAAACGTTTGCACACTCAAGTGTATAAGTCAACGTTACCGCGTTTGTATGAATCACAATTATCAGAACCGCGCTCTCATCTTTCATTATGTCGTTCACGTCAGTTTTCTTAACTTGGTTGTAACAGGTATTGGTGAATCGTAATTTTATTTTATTTTATAATGACTGATAACAGGAAAAATTGGTTTTATCAATTCAAGAGAAACTAGAATTAATAACAAAAAAAAAAATTGAAAATGGCGCTTATAAAAAGCAAATTAGCTATCCACTATTAGAGACGTTTTAAAGCAAAAAGATAAATGAATTCAATTTGCATCCACATCAGACAAGATGAAAAGAAGAAAAACCACGAAAAAGGGCAGTTATGAAGAATTAGATGTGGCACTTTTATAAGAAGTGAAGGAACTCCTGTTTGAAGGCCTATTATTGCTGCAAAAACAAAACAGTTTTTTAAGATGCTAGGTTTGGAAGGAACATTTGACGCATCATCAGGTTGGTTGACAAGATTCAAATAGCGCCGCGGGATAAGAGATATTATGGGCTTCATACGAGAAGTTAAGTAGCGACATACAAGCAACGGAAAATTTCAAGATCGATTTTCCAGAATTGTTAAGTTTTTGCCTCCCAATGTCACTGCTATCATTCAACCAAGAAAAAGAAAATTCAGAACAAACTTACTGAGAAACAGAATTGAAGATGGAAATGATCTTCACAGTTTCTGCAGAGATGATACGATTCTTGACAGCATTTATGATGTAAATACTGCTTGGGTGTCAGTTAAATAATCTACGCTAATAATGTCCTGAAGGAAATTTTACCTAACATGGAAAATACTTTACAAGAATCTACAGAAGAATAAAGACGAATTTTTAACTTGTGATTTAGATAATTTAGCGAGATTCGTTATAGGAGGAACTGACGTCGACGAAGTAAAAATTGTTAAGTGGATTAATTGCCATGCCAATGATCCCGGTTTTGAACATCTTACTAATGAACAAATTGTTCATAGAGCATCAGGCATAGTTTCAAAGCAGAGTGAGGAAGAGGAAGAGAATAAGACGAAGAAGCAAGTAAGCGATGACGCAGCTCTAACAGATATCGAAAGACTTATTCAATATTTGGGATGCTTCGCTCTGTGATAAAATGGTACTAAAAAACTTTAGTCTAACTAAAGAAGTGTTTGGTTTTCAAAAAACAAAAACTGGTGACAGATTTTTTGTGAAACCTCCAGATAACTTTTAAAGCCTTCTTTACTTTATAAATTACATAGTATGTATACATAACATATATGTATACATGTACGTATGTACACATTATAAATAAACTTTTTGTGTTGATTTGAATTGTTTTGTTGAACTTTTGAAAATTTTGCGGATTATTCGCGGTTGGTACGCCACTCAATAGTACGAATAATCGGGAGTCTATTGTATATGTAAACTTGTTTTTCTTATTTCTACGAAAACATGTGTTTATATATATATACATACATAGATATATACAATATATATATAAAAAATTTATGTAATAATTTTCGAACACTGCCGTATTTATATATATATATATATATGTGTGTATGTGTATACATGTATATCATCATAATCGGTAACTCAGTGACTGAATAATGTGACCTATATTTTAATGCATTTGATATATATATATATAAACAGTATATGTATTTGTCTTATAGAAATTTTGGGCATTATGTATTAAACACAATTCCTTAAAATGCTGGGCATGTAATTTCGAGAATATAAGTGGATACTTTGATAACACAAACATATATATATATATAGACATATAAATACATACATACTTACATACGTATGTATGTGTGATATTCATTCAACGCACACGCACGCACAGCCGTATAAAAGCGAATGCTTCTAATATTTTCGTACACGAAAGTATATTATATATATATATATATATATATATATATATATATATATATATATATATATATATATGAGCATTTCGATTCAAAAAGAGAACAAAGCAAGAGCAAAATAATAAATTGCAATGGGTGCTATATTGCTCCTTGCAATAATAATCATAATAATAGTAGTAGCAACGATAACGAGTAAAAAGAAAAAAAAAACGAATAAGAAAAAATAAAAATCGATCAGTCAATTAATAACTCGAAATTAAATACCGCGATAGGGACTTCTCATTGTTGACCTAAACAATCATTTACGTGCTCTTGTAATTCATCGGCCGAGTTAAACGTCTTATTGCAATTAGCCATTATGCAAGCGTGACGATCCGGTCCTGACTGGAAATTTTGGAATAATTTAAAATAATTCATTACATAATAAACGATGAGGTATATTATAAACGTAAAATTGCAAATAAAATATCATTTATGCTGTTTCACACAAGTTGATAACGATCGTTATTTAAGATGAAAATTCATATTAATATTTATGATTTCATCGAATTTAAACAATAATAAAATAACAACTTACATAAATTTTATATTAAAAATTAACTAAATTAAAATGATAATTATAACAATGCTATTAAAAAAAATACTATTAGCTATTGTAACCGATAATTATATGACGTGGATGATTAAATAAAATTTATTTTTGGCAAAAGTTTGAACGACTGCTGAAGGTACATTAGCGCGAACCTTTTGTAGAGGAAAATTTATGTTGCCAGACGAAAAAGATGTTGCAAATTTTGCACATAATATGATTGAAAACAGAAAATAAGGTTGTGACAGGTGAAGTCCTGTGATCATGGGACAATAAAATGTGTGCAATTCTTAGATAAAAAAATCGTTGCGAGATATAATTTTCAGTGGCTACTACGGCTCAGTTGTAGATTTTATGGATCTTGAGAAGGTTTGTTGAGGAGACCAATGTGATCAGCATTCCTGTTTTGACTTGTACTGAAATAATTGACGTTTACCACATTCGGGTCCACGGGGCAGAAAATTGCTGCCTGGGCGATCAGGTTTACCCTTTTATTATCAGGCATCCTGTTAGGTTTGGAAATCCATAAGTAAATTACCCTGCAGTTGTTCTTCATGTGGTTGATATGTAGAATTACGACACCTGGGTATGAAATAAAGAGAAGAAATTAAGTCCATAATTACGACTTCTTCGGGGTGGGATTTAGGTAAGTAGATGTGGTGTAAACGGTATATAATGGCGACGAAAATTGTGCACAATCGCTTAGTTGAAATGAGTGGACTGAACTAGACGATTCGAAGGAACAGCTGCCGGACCTCTGACAGATGCCGTTTCCTTTTGTGTCATCAGTATACATTGCTATGCAGTCAGTGTATTGTGCTCTGATTTAGTATTATCGTATCTATTTGTCTCTTTGGCGATATTTGTAAAGTGATTTCGAATTTATAAACTTTTACAAGTTAGGTAAAAAACTAAACCATTTAACAGTTAAATTAAAATTTAATGCCTATGAATAAACTTCTGTTTTAGTTAGAATTACAGATATATGCATATATAAAAATAAATTCTATTTTCCCAAATTTGCATTATGAATTATCGAGCAACTTAATTATACAAATGTTCATGATGTAATAACTAGGTGACAGAAAAATGAACGAAAAAAATTTATATAGATTTGAAGTATTTTCAGGAAACACGAAATTCTCCATTTAAACGAATGAAATTTACGAAATTAGGGTGCAGAAATGGTATTAATTGAGTCTCGTTTTGTGAATTCAGTTTTCATGTTAGGATTATAAGAAAATAATTTGAAAAATTATATTAGAGTAAAAATTAAAGATTTTGTAATCGGATAATGAAATTATTACCACCTGCTAAAGAATGTTGCAGATAAACTACAAATGCAAAAACAGCAAGGAGAAATTAAATATAAGAATTAAGATAAAAATGAAAATAGAAATGGAAATAATTGTAAGAGTCATCCTAATTTGAACTACCACCCCGACATATATACATAATTAACCTATCAATCTACTTTCACACATGAAATTAGAACTGGTGATAAGCAAAGAGAATAAGATAACTTTGGAAAGGTAAAAGAATTATACAACATTTAACATGCCACTATGGAAATATAATATGAAGGATATAAGCACATAAATTTGAACAGACCAATTTTCTCTAATAATTAATAATAAATATATTGAATATTATCCATATAAATGCTCCATAATGATATAATAATTTTACCATACCTGAACAGCGACAACATCTGTCGGTGATTCCCTAGAACAAAATATAAAGCAAAATTTAAATTTATAAACTAAAATCTAAAAAAGTTTTAATGCAAAATGCAAAATAATTAACAAAATATAATTAAAGATATTAAATTATTATAAATCCCTTGAACGTTTAACGATAATATAATTAATACTTTGTTCCGGACAACATACCTACCAACGCGGGAATATAACAATCGGAACGGAATATTCTCTAAAGACAAATGCGGTAAAATGGTTGAGACAAAGACGCCTCCCTTATATTCAAGATTATACAATGCACTAATGATTACGAAAAAAGCGCGAATTAAGAAAATAGTTCTGAATATAAATAGCAAAATAATAAATGAAATATGCTAAGCAGATGATAAAGTGATAATCCTGGAAACTAGTGCAGATGCCAAAGAAAAAAATGTGAATCGAATAAATGTCGCCAGGTTAAAATAAAACATGAAAATTAATACCAATAAAACAAAGATAATGAAGTTTACGAGAATGTGATGACAAAAAGAAATATCATATAGAAAAGCAGAAACCAGAAGAAAGAAGTAAATGAATATAAATACTTATAAGGGATGATGGTATATAAAAGGAATGAGAACAGGAATCGGAATAGCAAAAGGATGTGATTTGAGCAGAGTACTCATAAATCAAGGAATAGAATATCGAAAACTGTTAAAGATATTATATGAAATAAAGCAGTACTTCTAAAAATAGGGGAAAATGGAAAAGTTATAATGGAAGATATTAAAATGAGGAAATTTAAACGCAGAAAATAATTACTAACATACTAGACTAAATATGTAAAAATTTGGGAAAGCATATAATGTACGCCAAAGATACAAAAATATAGATGTAAGCAATCTCTTAATTCAAGTGTATAATTTCTGAATCGAAATACAAGGATAAGATGCACAACTTTTTTTTATTTAGGGTTGCAACGGTTTCGGACGATTTCAATTCATTTTAAATCAAATTGATGTAACAGGAAAATATTAAATTATAAAGGTTTAAGTACTAAAGTGGTTAACTGTGTCAATTTTATTACTTCACGACGTTTCGAAAACATTTGAAGTTTTAATTTAAAATTATATTTAAAGTGGTTCTTGATAAGTGTGTTTATGACTAATTTTGAAACTTATACAACAATCGGTAATGAATTTATATAGTAGCTATAGAGGTTGCTGATTGCGGCCTCTGGTTTATTAAATATTTTGTATTATAATAGCTAAACGTTTGAAAAATATTCAACTTCAAATATAGATTAAGTTATAGGAAATACTACGTACGCACATACTACTAATACACATTTACATGTATATGTATATATAAAATTGTTATAAAATCAAGCGTATGACAAACTTTGGAGCCTTACTTCTAACATAGAAGATACAACATGAAATTGACGCTAATATATACAGTATAAATTAACAAAACAAAATAAAAACAACGTTAATCACTATAAAATTTATTTTATTTTAGCAAAACTTTTCGACTTTCATGTCATTTTCAAGCCATACTTTTTGTTAATTCATAAAATCACTGGTCTGCAATACATCAACATTATATAGTATACCTATTGTTTTAAATAATATGGATTTATATAAATGATTACAAATTTTAGTCATACCAGACTTCAAATTCTTGAGAATTTTTATACGAATCCACTTTGTGCTCCACACTCTGACTTCGATGACGCGCCTCATTCAATTCATGTTTCAACGATTCTTTTTCAGCGGCTAACGATTCTTTGGCTTCTTTTTCTAATAGGAAGTCTTCCTCGAAGAGTTTAAGCTAGTGATAAATACATACAAAAAATTTGTTTAAAATTCATATAAAAATGATAACATAATATCAGTTATAATATATATATATATGACTATGAGTGACCTGCTATCGAGGCTTATAACAACGTTCATTCGCCTACCTACAGCGTAAGTTATTATCCATAGGTATTCCAGAGCACTTTGCCACTTTATTAGTAGAATATTTTTGCAAAGTTGTACTATTAAGCACAAGCTCGGTAAATTCACAACGTACAGTATACAATGGTTTACCTCAATGGACTTGTTTAAGCCTGATTCTTTTTAATCTATAAACTTTGAATTTGTCGCAGTTGCAGTTGCACTTTCATATTTTACTCTATGTACCTGATATAGTTTTAAGTTTTTGTGATGCCGTGTACAACATTAATGCTGATGTTACCGTAATCGAACATCGCCATTCTGATTTTAGGTTAACTCTCGAGTGTTGAAAAGTGTGCAGCAGTAGTTTTCTCATATCGTCCATACAACACAAATAACCTCCCTATTGCAACTGAAAATAATATTATTTCTTTCTGCTCATCATTCCAATATTTAGAAATTATTCTGGATACACGTTAACATGGGGTCCACACATCGATAAGCCATTAACAACTATCAATCACATTAAATTTTACGTAATTTGCATAAAACACTTTGGGGTGCTGATCCCTTATTCTATCAATACTCTACAAATCACTAATCCCAACTAAGCTGGAGTATAGTTGCATATTTTATGAAACCGCATCCACGCTATAGTTAAGTAAGTTAGATTATGTGCAAAATGAATGCATTGGGCTGTGAATTGGTGGTATGAAACTAACATTAATGACAGAGTGTAAGATTGCCCCTTATAGCTTAGACAGAGTTATTAGCACTGAAACTGGTGCCACATAAGATGAAAAAAGATCAATTTTCTGTTTAATATGTTCAGTCAAATTCATTACAACTGGTATTTATCAAATAGTAAAATATTCCTGCTCTCTTCGGTTATAACTGGAGATGTTTCACGCACACAGCCCTTTCTTCAATTTATAATACCATATTTACCTTTTCAACAAACAGAATTCATCACTTTTCCTCGAAAACTACAGCTTGTATCCTTCTACACTAATCCTTGCCACTTTAAATAATATTATCTCCAAAAGGTCTCAACTACAACCCTTATTTATATAGATGGATCAAAGTCAACTCTAGTAACGAGAGCAACAGCGTTCATCCCAGCTCTCAATATTAATAACATGTATATATTGTTCAGTACTTTATCAATTTTAACGGACTTGGCTCTTTGTGGGAATTACCTTTACCTTATTTTACCTTATTATTACCGACTCGAAAATTATGGTTAATGTTATAGACAATAAATGGAATGTGTCAGATACGTTAATTGGAGTATGTTAAAGCTTAATAACTTGGAACGTATTGTCTTTGTTATTGGTGCGGGTCATAAAGGTATTCCAAACAATGAATTGTTGATTCATTAGCTAAAAACGCGTCATTTAATACCGAAGTACCTTTAGTTCTCACAAGGATATCTACACTCTGTACAGCTGAAGCATAACGATCATTAAGAACTGATGTACACCGAGAGAATTAGTCGATCAAATCTCGTCAGTTACTATCAGTTTTAACCGCCTCTCCCTAAAATTCCATGGTTTTATTTCTTTAAGAAGATTAATCGCAAAGAAATTTTACTCATTAGTAGAGTACGAATTAGGCATCATTTGTTACCTTACTATCTTTTCCATATGCAACTTAGAGAAAGTCCCTTCTGACCCTCCATTCAGAACAAGCAATCTGCAATCCCGATCAAATGCTTTGTGTGACGCCATTAGGTTTTGAGCTTTACCTTATGTTACTTCTTGTGCCATACTCTATGAAGAGTGTTAGAGATCATGTATGTTGGCAATCAAAACTTCATTCCTCAGGCTTCTTCTATGATTTTTTGAATTGACCATGTGTTCGTCCATTCTTTGATGTTATACAATCAGCATGTTTTTAGTCTTCCCCGAATTTTTTTCCCATCTACTTGCCCTTGAATAATTAGTTGCAGTAGTTTATATTCATATCCTCTGATTACATGACCGAAGTACTTTATTTTGCGTTGAATAACTGATTTCATTAACCTTCTTTCAGTTTCGACCATCACTTTTCGATTTGATATCTTAGTTATTCATGTTATTTTCAATATCCTTATGTGTAGTCCCTACAGATTCCAATCGATTTATTTGCATTTTGTTTAATGTTACTGCCTTAATTCTACATAATAGGACTTGATATATGTAGCACTGCACATTGTTTACGTACGGATTTATCACAGAGGATACTCCGCATACTGGTAAAGGCATTCGGGGCGTAGTTACATTGCATTTTTATTCCTGTATCTAGGAGGTCTGGTTTCTCCGTAATGTAACTGCTGAAGTATTTGAATTTCTAAACACTTTCAATCTTCCTGTTATTAATTTTAATGGAGACTTTGTTAAGGTTATTCTCTTTGGTGATTATCCCAACATTCTTGTTTTTTTTTTTTTTTTTTTTTTACATCTATATTCAAATTATATGAGCTACCGAGTGTGTTCAGTTTATTAAGAAGGTATTGAAGGTATTTCTCTTTATTTTGTAAGAATCGCCCATCTGCATAGAGCAGATTATTAATTCTCCTATTTATCTGCACTCCTATTAGTAAGTCACCGATAGTTAATTTAAACATTTGCTCGGCATAAAAGTTAAATAATAGGGGAGAAAATAATGCAACTTTGCCATACGCCACGTTGGACATCGAAGTGAACGCTTTCACCTTTTCCTAGAATGAGCTCGGCTGTTTGATTCCAATCATCGTATTGTTCGTTGCGGAACGTCTTGATTAGCTATTGTACGTTAATTTTTACGTACAAAATGAGCTAGCATTTAAAGCACCATTTATATGCGAAGCACATGCACGTGCATATGATGTTATACGGAGTGGGGGGTGCTATTGCTTTCTCTGTAATAATTAAGAATTAAATAATTATCAAAACTTTCTATGTCGCGTGTTAGTTTCGAACCCCCGACCGTCTAGTTGACAGTCGAGTATTCTCATTTGATTCCAATACAAGTTCCTAATTATCCTAAGGCCATATTCATCAATACTGGTAGCTAGCAGAATACCTATTAGTTTATTGCGCTAAACATTATCAAATACTTCCTCATAGTCAATAAAACAAATTAATACGTCTCTATTCATCTCCCCGTGTTTTTGGAGCATGATGTTAACTGCCAATATAAATTCTCTTGTTCCAAAACCTTTACGGAAAATAAATTGAGTATCACTTAAATTATATTCACATGTCTCGAATTCTATGAAAAATAATTGGCCGGAAAATTTTCAAGAGTTGACTGATGAGACTAATTGTGCGGCAATTGCCACATTCTTCAAGATATTGCTTTTTTTGGTATAAGCACAAAAAATAATTTCAGCCATTCAGATGACATTTCTACGTACATGTAGATTCTGTTGAATAATTCAATCAATTTTTTTATATTTTCTTCATCAAACAGTTTGAGAATTCTGTCAGGACCTGTAATTTTCCTACCGTGGGTTAATTTAATTGCATATCTTACTTCTGCTTCTAAAATTTGTGTACTCTCTTCTAAGTTATTGAGAACAGCAAGATTATTTGTTCGATTTTCGCAAAATAATTTTTGTAGGTGTACCATATTCATCTAATAAACAGAATTCCTCATACTTTTTCTAGTAACAACTTTTATCTATTTATGCATCCTAAACGAGTCATGTTTTTTTTAGTTAGCTTCATTATTTTCTCGAACTGCCCTTCCATCCACTCAGCACTTTCCATTTTTTTTAACCTTTTTATTCAGACGTTCGTCGTTCCTACTTTTTTGTGGCTTCTTCTTTCATTCACTACATCTAGTATTTTTTTTGTCATCCACATTTTGTTTTTAACTTCAGTTCTTGTTTCTGCAGCATGTAACTTATTGATGTCCCAATTTTTACATTAATTTTTGTTCTTTATTACTTTTTTCAAACGTAATCTTATTTCAGTGGCAAGCATATAATGATCGGAACTAATATCGGCTTTTGGATATGTTGAAACTCGTTTGGTTCCTACTTCTATGATTTATCTAGATACAATAAATTTTATTTCTAATTATACTATCTTTTCCATCACTGGGCGACTTTCATGTATATAGCCGCGCTTAGTAATTGCTTTTGACGATGTACAAAATAATATCGTTATTAAATCCCGCAGAACGTCTGTGATCGTTATATATAGGTAAATATTGAATGATGAATTTGGAAATAGAGCAAGACTACGCAATGTAAAGATACACACACGGCACATTTTTATATATTATACATATATATATATATATATATATATATATATATATATATATATATATATATATATTTGTATTTTTTCCTTCACTGTTAATGATATCCGACATTCTTTGCAGTTGTTCTTCCGTTTTTACCTTATAATCCGGCAACTAATTATATATATAATTAGTTGGGTAGAGAAAATGAACAATAAACTAGTAATATAATGATTAAATAAAAAAAAAAGCACATATCCGCAAGAGGCGACTGAAGTGGCTATGCCATGTATTATGCCACAATCAAAGTACCCTGAAGGATGTTATTAAAAGCTAGATAATGGCGAAAAACCCACGTTGAAGACAAACAACAACACTTACTGGCATAGTGTTAAAAGAAAGTGGAACACCGACTTATCCGGAATTAAAGAAGAAAACTTGCGACAGGCTTGGATGGAAGCGATTGATACATGATGCGAACTAGTCTACAGGCCAATACACTGATGTTGCTGTCGATGATGATTATGACACACACACACACACACACCCACACATATATATATAAATGTGTTAAATTTAAAATCACTAAAAGTTTTATAAAAATCACAAAGCTTTTATGCTATTAAGCCATTATCAAGTGAATATGAAATAAAATATAAAAAAATAAATGTACACAATATGTAAGAAACATAAAAAATTAAAATACTAATTTAAATATACAATTTATAAAAATTAACAAAATGAAAAATAGTATTTATAATATAATCTTATAACGAATGAGGTGGACAACACAATCTATAATCAGCAGTATAAAATTTATACATAAACATGCCAAAAACACAGAAAGTAAAAATAATTAAGAACTTCTGTCTAATATGAAACTTGATGTTTGTAACATACTTCTTAGAACTAATTCTTCGTTAAAATTTATCATTGAATTTAATAAATTATTTTTATCTCTTTCTTTTATTATTTCCATTTTTTCAAGTAGGTTTTTTTTTAACATTGTAAGTACGTAAAATTTTATAATTTTTGTAAATATTATTGATTTTGTATTTTAATTCTCTACAATGTTTTCCAAATTATAATTTTTTATCATTGGTTTTATATGAATATAAATGTTCTTTAAATCTTATTATGAATTGTCTGTCTGTTTCTCCTCTGTATTTTTTTTCACATTGATTACAATTTAATTTATATACTCTTGAATTTGTTTTACTATATTTTTAGCTCCCGGATTGATTTTAATATGTTATTATTTCTTATTGCTAAATCTTTGTATTATTTTATATGAACGACTTCCTACATAATCTGTTGAATGATTTTTATCCCTTATTTTTTTGTACACTTATTATAAGATGTTTTCCATATATTTTATCAACTGTAGTAGGGTTGTATTTATTATTAGTTGTTTATTGTTTCATTTTTATGTTAGACAGAAGTTCTTAATTATTTTTATTTTCTATGCGTTTATTATGTTTATGTATAAATTTTGTATTGCTGATTATAGATTGCACTGTTCACCTAAATGACTATCGGATTATATTATAAATACTATTTTTCATTTTTAGATTGTGTTATTTACCAAACTCACTATCAGACTATTTTTCATTTTGTTAATTTTTGAAAATTGTTAATCTAAATTAGTATTTTTAAATTTTATATTTCTTATATGTAGTCTGCCTAGCAGACTTGGTAATTATGTTAGCCTATATGCCACAACCACCAAGTGCAACGAAGAAGAAATAGAGGATGTATATGGGGAATTAGAAGACCTACTGGAAAAAATACAACCTAAAGATAACGTAATTGTAGGGAGACTGCAATGCGGTAATAGGGGAAAGTACGACAAAATAGAATCACTGGGATGTATAGACTAGGGAGCAGATATAGCCGCGAAAATCGCTTAATTTAATTTTGTCAACAAGGAACTCATTATTACCAATACACTGTACAAAACACACAAACTCAACGATATACGTGGAAGGCTCCAGTTATCAGATTGATCATATTTTTATGAAAAATATAAATATAAATTAAGTGATAAAAGCAATGTCATATCCATGAGCGGATGCAGACTCCGACTATAATTTATGAAAATGAAGCTAAAAGTGAAGAAAGTAACTATAAATAAACTGGCAATAGTAAAATGGAATGTCGAAAGATTTCAAAACGAAGGCATTAAAAGGAAATACGAAATAGCAACGGATTAGAAATTGGTGAAATTACAAGGTGGTAGCAAAAAGGGAAACGTAGAAATAATGCGGAAAAATATCAGCTCAGCAATCGTGGCAACAGCTACAGATATAATTGGTAAAAATAAAATAAGGATATGCAAGAAATAGTTAACGGACGTTGAATTAATCATCTACTGGCAACACCACGCGTTATCCCACTATTAACCGATATGTTATCGAACTTTATTAAATTTAAATAGTTTATAATTTCATTACTATCTAAAAAGTTGTTGACAAATTTCCTGTGTCATATGATTGGTCCCCGGTATACTCATATTTCAGTGAGGTTTTTATTTCGAATAATACATACCAAGTGTACGTTAACGAGAAATATTAACCCTATGATATATAAACGTTTTTTTTTTCTAAATGGAGATGCCTTTACAGCCTACCCAACTTGATACTGTACTTACTAACTCATATTTCTATAAAGTCGGACAACTTCTCAAGAAATATCGCTATGTCCGGAAATAGATGTAAATTCTCAAGATGAAAAAAGGCCATTATACGGAGGACCATTACGAGACGCGCGCAGTAATTTAAGGTGTATAGTTCAGAGCGTAATGTTACTAAAGAAGGGCAAAATGAAAATAATTCACTTAAAGCGACACATCGTCTCAGTCAACAAAAGAATAATACAAGCGACGTAAGATAAATTAACAGGCAGTAATTATCATACATCACATCACATAAAATCCAATAATACTACACATATATATGTATTATATATATCACGCTTCGCTTTACACGCGTAATAAAAATTAAAAATATTTATTTTCTAGTTCGTACCTGATGTTTTAAAATATCCACCTCATCCGCTCGTTTGTTAAATGTGTCCATATTAATACGTAATTCGCCTATTTCGGCATCTTTCATATGCAACAATTCGTCTTTAATGCGCAATTCATTTTTTAAATAGTTTAGTTCATCAAGTAAGCGTTGTTCTTTTTCACCAGGAGATTCCTATAAACAAAAAAAAATGATTTTGAATGTTCGAAACCCTGCTTTATATAACTTAAAAAAGTTTTCTTAAAATTTAACAAAAGATTTCTAAGTAAACAACAACCACAATTTCTACAATTTCTATTTAGTAACTTGAAAAACTTTTTTAAAATTAAGCACAGAATACACGTGTTTCTCAATCATATAAGTCGTATCGCGTCGAGTTCATTATCAGTTAGTCTTATTTTCGTTCGTTTTCTTCTTTGTATGTGCCTAAATGTTTGTATGTGTCACGTATTTAAATTATATAAAATAAATAATAAAAAGCGTATTTTTACATTTAAAATAAGAAACAACAATTATCATCTACACGTACCGAAATAAAACCAAATTCTCATAATAATATAAATAAAAGAAACGTAACTTAAAGCAAATAAACTGCAGGAAAAACCACCACCAAAACGTACATGAAATAAGTATATAATAAAATGGAATATGAGATAACAGACGATCAGAGTAGCAATGAAGAGAAAAATAAATAACTATATACATAAAATAAACTTAAACTTAAATAATAACTATAAAGCATCAGGAATGACGGCTACGCATCATAATAATGTATGTTTAATTCTTTTATGTTTATATTTCTTATATTTTAATTTGAGACTAGTGCGAGTGTAGTCTCCTATATTGTTTATAATGGGATACGCGCTTAGGGTACAATCATTAAAAATTTTTTTGGTTGGCTAATTTATTACTTGATGTACATATGGTAATTTCAAAACTATGTGCACACGAACTATTCTAGCATAAAACGGAGCTTTAAGAATGATTCTACAACATTTCTTTTGCATGGTTTGCAATTTAGATAAGTTAGAGAGACTTGCGTAAGACCACACAGGACATGCATACAACATTATCGGTCTTAAGGTACATTTGTAGATAATTAGCTTATTTGCGGTATTAACGTAGCATTTCCTATTAAAGATAGGATATAATTTAAATAAAGAGACGCGAGTTTTATTAACGGCGTGTTCTATATGTTTCGAAAAGGTAGGACCTTTATCTAGAATAACACCGAGATATTTGATCTGAGTCTTCCATTCATTATATAGTGTCGGTTACTATTTAGCGCGTTCATAGCGATCGAATTATAACATTTGTTTAACGTTATCCAATATCCATGAATTGCCTATCACCAGTCGTGTACCAATACATTCTAATTACTTTATCCTAAACTAATTCTTTGCTTGCCGATGAAATGTCTTTGATAATTAAATCAAATATTTCCCCCTGTTTCACTTTTCTAACTTTTGTAAATTGTATATCTAAATTAGTATTTTTTACATTTCATATTTTTTTACAAATGGTATATATTTTTATATTTGATTTTTATGTTGACTTGAAAATGGCTTAATAGCCGAAAAGCTTTGTGATTTTTCATTAAAAGGTTTATTGATTTTAACTCATTTTTTGTTGTTTACTCCTTACTTACTCCCCTCCTTCATGTAACGGCAGATCCTCAACTACTTTCCTATGCTCTAACAAACCGTTTTCATTCTGAATATTATTTCTTCCTTACATATAAACCTATCTCCATCTTGTCCATTCTTTAAACCGGCTGTTCTTCCTTGGTGTAACTGATTTAAAATATACCACAAAAAATCCACATCAAATACTTCATGAATATTCGGAAATATAATCACTGCATTCCTCATATACTAAAATGTTTAGACGGATCAAAAAATAATATTGAACAGGACGCGATATTTTCTGCTCAAAATCTATCATTCGTGATATTTCCATTTATCATATATTGCGTACTGACATGACTTTTCTCGACTAACTATGCACGGATTCCATTACGGTCTTAACAGTATAAACTGAATTGATAGCTACTATCAGCATATTTTTACTAAAGAAATAATGAGCGTCTTATCGGCAGTCAACTTCACAATCATTTTCGCTTGGGTGCCGGTCCATCTTGGTATTAACGAAAATTCTTCGGCGGAAAATGCATTTAAAGAAGATATTCATATACAACCCTATCCTGATGTTCCAACGCCGATAGACGATCTGAAGGCATTCAAACGTTCACATATGATCAATGTATGGGACAACTAATGGTTAGTAATGTCAGATTCGTTCATAAATGATCACGCATGGGACGACCAATGGTTAGCAGTATCAGATTTGTTTATACATGATCAATGTACGAGAAAACTAATGGTTAGCAGTGCCGGATTCCAATAAATTGCGATCAATATGACGGTCAATACGCATTTGAAAAACCTGTACATCTGCACATCATCAAAAGAAGGTCGTAATTTCTCGTTTGAGCCTAGGCAACACAGTAATCTTCTTAACCCCAATCCATTTCAATATGTTCAACTTGCAACCCACCCATCTCTGTTCAACGCACAAACCTGCAAACGTTTTTAGTTCCACAGAAGAATTCTTGGGCTCCTTCTCCTTATTATACATTCTTTTCAACAACCCAATTAACGTAAGAAATCTTCTAACATTCCTAAGAACAATTAATCTATTCCTTCATAAACAAGTGCCTCTAGGTTGCGATAAACGACATGTAAAAAAAAAATTAAAAAGTAGCTTTTAACCGTTATTTGTTGTTCTGTATATCACCAATTTATTAACTTTATTTGCCAAAATTATTGTTTTTTTTTTTTTTAAAGGACAATTAAAATGAAGATTGTGTAAAAATGTCTGATAAAAATACACGCCGCTTCTATTTTTCAATGCGGCGCTCATTTCAATTTATATGTAACATTAGAGTAAGGATGTGCTCAGTGTATGCTTTGTTACACAGAACCATACTCATTAGATTACAAATATAAAACATTACAAGTCGGTAATTTATTTAGCCAGTTATAAAGATATTTCAACAAATGAGTACATTTATTAGCTCTTGCAAGACTATAGTCTATATGACAATATTAGCTGAGTGGATCGTTAGCACAAACTCGAGATATTTGGGTTATAGAAACATAAATCGAATGATTATCGACTGTTAAAAGCTGAAAAGTTTATTCTTCTATAAGAGGAGACAACTTGCAGCGCATTTGTCACAGAAAATGGGAAAATCCAAATTAAACAACTGGAACATAATAGAGGATAACATAGAATTAAGAGTCGCGCGCAAAATCAAAATGGAAGAAATAAAGATGAAAATCGTCGATATAGGATAAGTAACGTCAATATAGGATAAGTAACGTCGGCATTAGACAATTTATTAGAGTTTAAGAACATATATGTTGAATAGAATTTAGTCGAGAACTGAACCCTGGAGTACTAAAACAAGGTTATCTGAATATGAGAAGTCGGTTCGTATACGGATTACAATTAGTGAACAAAAATGGTTAGATATGTTACATCAATTTAAGACTGAAATATGTTTTTTAAAACTATGTTATATTTCACTTTAACGATTTTAATATATGCATCCTCACTGACAAGTAATAGTCTGAATTTAAAAGTCTGCTTATTTATAAATTATATTCCTACCCAAATGATTATTTCCATAATGTTGATGTACAAATAGAAACTCGGCATTTCATTGTAAAATGTTACAAAAATATTAAATTAAAAATATACCTGAAGCGCTGGTATAGGTTGTTTATTGATAATTAAAGCGGAGTATTTCATTATTTCTTCAAAATGTCCTTTGATTTTCATAATTACATCACTGGAAAAATTAAGGTATTTTATTAAACAACTAAATTATAATAATAACTGAATGATTCTTTATATACAAAAAGTGAGACAGTGCTTTTGGTTATAAATGTATTCTATTTTCCGTTATTTTTATTAGATAATTTAAATATATATATATATATATATATATAACATTACGCAAGAGGTTATTTATATTTACCCTCAAACAATTTTTTATTTTACTTCCACACTTTATTTGAAACGACAATAAAAAGTTCGTTTTAAATCGTGGATTTTCGCGAATATCATTTTAAATTATAATTAATTTAAAATAAAGAAGCCATCAGAAATACTATACTTTCTCGGACTTTGTTTACTTCGAAGGATTAAAAATATACACATATAAACACAATTATGCGGACATATACATGAAACAGTGTATGTAAATTTAATACTAAGTTAAAATACATACTTTCTAACAAGTTCTGTTAATTTTTCTTTATGTATCAATTTCTTCAAGTAACAAATTTCATTGTGCATAACTTGCAAATCGCAAGTCACTTCAGACATAGAATCTGATAAATCAAACCAATTTAACAAATCTTCGTTCCTGTAAAGCAGCAACGTAATATATAAACTCTTGAAATAAATAATATTTTTTTATTCGCTGATTTTCATTGTTTATTCCAATGACGTTAACGACAGGAATCAAATTGTAGAAGAACACAGTAATAAAACTACAGATTGCTCTTATGCTTACTCCCAGGAACGATTCAATATTAATAAAATCACTAATGAGAACACGGTGGTGAGCAAGGTAACGAAATAATCGTCACATTCGCATAGTTTATATTTAACAACCTTCTTTTTTTTTCTGGATACATCACCATTTTTTAAAGCGCCTGCTTTTCGTTGTCGATGTTTATAGTTTTAACTAGTCTTTAAGGTCGATAAATAGATGATAGAACAATTGCATATGGCATGAGGAGGCACATTTTTCAATAAATAGGTGCCTCTATGTTGTTAATTAATATCTTTTGCTTAAAAAGTATTCGAGATTACGACTATCCGTAGATATCTAAGCCAAGCATATGCAACTCAAACATTTATTATTTATTCCATATCCTTAATACACTCCATTCGAATATATATTAGGTTTCTACACCAGTTCACTTTAAAGAGATTTACTTGTATACTTTATTTTACGAATAATAATTTATATTTATATTATAATCGGCCATTTCGGAAACGGCTCTAAAAATTTATGATATTTTGAATCTTTATTTTAGGGGGGGGGGGGTACTATATTTACTATTCGAGCAATATATTAGTAGTCACAATTAATATGTCGCTGTGATACAGTTGCTAGACTGCTCAACTGTCAACTCGACGGTTGAAGGTTCCAAACTAACTCGCGACATAGGAAATTTTTCATCATTACATAATTCTTAATTATCACGGAGAAGGCATCGGTACTCCACTCTGTACTACATCATATACGCGCGCATCCGCGTTATATATAATTAGTGCCTTGAATGTTAGTCCATTTTGAACTTAAAAATAAAAACGTACAATGGCTAGTCACGACGTTCGGTAACGAGAATAATACGACGATGATATGAGTTAAGCAGGTTAAATCGTATATCTGTACATGGTATAAATGAGACTTAAAATAAATTTCTAAATTAAGTTCACTCACCGATACTTTTCTAAATAACAAGGGTTTTCTAAGTTTAAAATTAACGTCCGGCATACACTTAAATGCTTCAATAATTCATTTTTTGGGATAGCCTTAATTTTTTCACAGGGCATCACCTAAATGTGCAAAACAAAAAGAATTACAATCTTTAATAATAAAAAAGAATAAATAAAACTTATGAAAAACATATTTGATAATAATAATAATATTAAGGAAAACTGTGTACAAACTGCGAAATTTGTTATTCAACATTAAGAATTTTTGATATTATATCCGTCTGTTTATTATTTCCCCGATTATCAATATGCGGCAGAAACATGTATAGTACTTCAAAAAATTTATCCGAGTTAGAAAAATTACAGAAAACCTTTTTTCCACGTACAATTATTCACAGATGGTGATCTGCGTTCTGGATGTAAACATAAACAAGCCAACTATTATTATTATTATTATGTGTTGAGGGTGAACAACATCCACTGGTATCTTGGCTCTTTCGCGTTCTTTAGTTTCACCGTAAATAATGTAAAGAAATCAATGTTATCGTTGTTCAATAAACCTTCTTTCGGATATGATAAAATTTCTATAGGATTAATAAAAGATAATCTTAACTTCTTCTTAGAACCTTTAACATATCTCTTTAATGAATCTGTAGCATCTTAAATTTCCTGATATACTAAAATTAGGAGTTATAATACATGTCTACAAAAATGGGGATAAAACAGATGTAACAAATTATAGACCATTGCATATTATAGACGATTTCAAAAATATTTGAAAAATGCATGAAAGGACTAATATTGAATTATCTACAGAAGGAACATTTTTTTAGCGTTAATCAATATGGATTTATTCCGGGAAAAAGTACCGATGATGCATTATTTGAACACATATCATACATAGCTACATGCCTTGAAGAAGATAGATCCGTCATCTCAGTATATTTCGATTTACGTAAAGCTTTTGATGTAATTGATCACAAAATTCTTCTAAGAAAATTGTATAATTGTGGATTCAGGGGTATTATACATAACTGGTTTTAGGAGTTATCTTGAGAACAGGAAATATGTCGTCAAAATAAACAATGAATACAGTGATGAAAGTAATGTACAAATGTCGGGTCCGTATCTATTCTTAATCTATGTAAATGACCTATGCAACTTAGTTGTTGATGAGAAAATATTTAGCTACGCTGATGATACTGTATTTGTGCTTGATTTTCCTGATAGACTTCAAGATGTGGCACAGCGTAATGTGAACAAACTTCTAAACTGGCTACACGATAATATGTTAATTGTTAATGCCACTAAAACGAAATATATAATATATACAAATTAAGATTTGAGGATTTGGAATAATACTGAATATAACAAGTTACACAGAGTAGTTTATATTAAATACCTAGGGTTTCAAATAGACGGTAGATTATCATGGAATGCTCATTCGTTTTATATTTCTAAAAAATTAAGAAAATTGAATTACCTCTTCTACTATCTAAAACAATACTTTCAAATCAACCATTTAAGACGTATTTATCTAGCGTTATATCAACCGGTCTTAACGTATGGAAGAATTGGAGTGGGATGTTCGAGATACCACAGTAAACCGATTGAAATTTTACAAAAACACGTCGTAAAGAGAATAATCATGAATGAGAATTTGAATGCAGAAAATAAACTTCTATGTTAGTTTTGCTGCAGTTTGTTCTTAAAAATGATAATAAGTTTGACATATTAATGGATAGTGGAAAGACACGGTTAGGAGGTACAACCAAGGCGATAGTTCCTCATTATAATAAAACACGAATTAGGTTGTAGGCAATTTATGCCGGAGCAGTGGAGTACAATGCATTGCCTAGAGAACTAAAAATTAGCCTAATTAATTACAAAAGAAGGCGAAGGAAACTATTAACTAAATATCTGCTACAAAGACGAGAAAAGTGTTAAACGATGACAGTTTTGACTCATTAATTATGAAAATTTAAAAGAAAAATTAAAGTTTACATTCATCAAAACCTACAGTATTTTGTAGCATGGATAAATTCACATGGTTCAGTCCTCTGCAGGTGCTGTGATTAACTGTTTATATAAAGGCTACGTGGATTACTAATAATTAAGTTTGAATAAATATTTCGATTGTTATAAGTTAATATTATTATAATAATCCAGCCGCCGCTCGTGCCGGGTTGCGTATAGGCGGTTTTATTCACTTTATTTTAGTTTCATTATTAAAAACCATTATCAAATAACGTAATTTCATATTATTTTTTTTTTCAAATTTGTGTATGTTCTTATAGGCGTATCATTCGTCAATTATTATTATTTTTTATTTAATGGGGTTGTCTTTACAGCTTACCCAATTCATATTATTCTTGATTATATATTATGTGGTTCAAATTTAGGGGTCAATAATATCCCTAACATATAATTGAAATATAAATAACAGAAACTCGTTCAATTATTTAATAAAATATTGTGACTCACGAAAAATATTTGAACTTCTATCATATTTACGTACTTTCGAGCTGCTTTTCCACACTTACTCTTTAGTAATACTGATGTTCTTCTTTTTCATTTTCATTATATACAGAATATATATGTTCTTATAAATAACATACGTATTTAAGTTGACAGATACTTAGTAAAAATCAGCTAGCTGGGTAAAATTGTTCCAATATATACTCGCAGCCGATTAAATAATTCTACTGTTCATAGCAAATTGAACAACAAAGATAATACTGGTACTAGATAGCACATGTAACAGAGTAAGAGGAAAGGTGACCAAAAAACCTTACACAATATCAAAAACAACACGAAAAAACGTAACTTGACATCATTTATAAAATCGAAGAACAAAATTTAACACATTAACGTAATATGCACTCTGAGTAACAGTCTTTCTGTGCAAGGGCATTTTTTTGAATCTATAGAAAAAGAGAATACGTGAAAAATTAGTCTAAACAATCATAGATGTAAAGGTATTCATATTTGTGCCAACACTAATGAAACCGTCATATAAAGAAACCATACGGGAAAAAAACGTTATTTACATTATATAAAATTTAAATATACTCACAGACTTCCAAATTGCGCAACATTTCTCATCAGTGTAGCCCAATTCCAATGCCAGCTGCTTAGCCTCTGCCTGCAATTTTTGTAATTTGATCACTAGCTGCTCTTTCTCTTTATACAATGTTTCCATTCTTGCCATTAAATCATTAACATTGTTCCTAAAATCTTGTTCCTCATTATTAAAAAAAAATATATATATATATAATGCGATACAAATTGTTACATAATTTAATTTAAAATTATTGATTGTGGAATGTAGTGATTTTTATTTATACTTAATTACTAAAAATAGTTAAAATCACTAAATTTATTTTTAATTATGCGAAGCTTTTCGGCAATTACGCCATTGTCAAGCTATATACAGTTAAAATTAATTAATATAAAATCATAACATATTAATTTAAAACTAAGTTTACAATTTTACACAAAATGAATTATGAATACTTTAGACTATCTGACCCTGACTGTGGTACACAACACAACTTGTGTACCACAGTCAGGGTCAGATAGTCTAAAGTATTCATAATTCATTTTGTGTAAAATTGTAAACTTAGTTTTAAATTAATATGTTATGATTTTATATTAATTAATTTTAACTGTATATAGCTTGACAATGGCGTAATTGCCGAAAAGCTTCGCATAATTAAAAATAAATTTAGTGATTTTAACTATTTTTAGTAATTAAGTATAATTTAATTTAAACTCTATAATTCTGTTACTATCATTAACCATCATTACACAATTAGTGGATAAAATCTACATCAACCTAAATGATCAATCGAATAATAAGTGCAAATGTTTATACTTATTGTTAGGGTTCGTGCTCTATAGTATGTTAGTAAAAAAATATTTGTGTACTATCTTATTTTGTAATTAATTTATCAACGAAAATGTTAATTCATAAAATAATATAATTAAAATGTTTATATGTTATTAATTAATCGTACTTCAAAGTAGGACAATAGCTACTAAATGTTGGTTTAAAGATAAACTCAATAAAATCAAAACCTATAGCACGATGGAATTTAAGGGAAAACCAACTGGGAAACCCATATCCGATTTACTAAATAAGTACCAGTACAATCAATTTTTGTGTGGATTAGTAATTGATGCGGGTAAAAAGTGTGTACGGATCCCGAAAATCTTATGCACCAGGGTGGAATACTAAGTGTGACCAATTGTACAAGCAGTAACGAACAAAAAATCAGCACCTCTGGACAACATTGTAAATCATATGGTCGATATTACACGCGACACCATTGGTAAAACTCGAAAAATGTGGAATGTAGTGATTTTTATTAAAATATATAACAAAAAGCAAGTTAAAATCACTAAAATTTTTCATAAAGAAAAATTTTAATGTTTTTTTTTTTTTGTTTACATAGGTAAAACATTTAGCAAATCGGTTTAAAAAAATTGTTACAGCTGCATAATACCATTCTGAACTAGCAAAACGATTTGATGAACTAACTAATAGCAACGAAATGAATGAAGCTTAAGAAAGCTGAAGGAAAAGATGATATTTTTAGAGGATTTGTAAAACATTTTTGACCGAAAATGAAATGCTGGCTACGAGAACTTTTTAATTAGATAATAACGAATGAAAATCTACCTTCACCATTTAAAACGTTATCAGTAACCGTTATAAAGCCAGGAAAGAACACAAGTTATAGAGCAATAACCCTATTGAGTATTTGCCATAAGATGTATGAAAGAATGTTATATAATCGACGAGCTCCTGTCATCGATAGACATATACAGATTGATTAAACAGAGTTTTGCCGGATCAGAACTGCAAGAAACAGATAGCATCTATAGCCACATCTATTGAAAATATTTTCTATGAAAAACTGGAGACGATTGCAGGGCTCATTGACCCACCATAGGCATACGATTTGGTTTGGTGACATGTTTCGATACGGAAGTTTATACAGCTGTTCTTATGCAAAACTCCGTACATTTATCAATAAAATTGTAGTAAATGGTTTATTATATACTGTCAGACTTGCAGATAAACAGAGTAAACGACAACAATAACGTAATAATGCAATGCCACAAGGCTCAGAGCTGGTTTCTTTTTAATTCAATTTATATGCGTACGACCTACCACAAAATACTATGAAAAGTTCATTTTTGCTCATGATATCGCCCTGGAAACTTAAATCTAGAGTTAAAGGAAATACTAGATGATCTTATAATTCTATTACACTGTTTTAAACAATGGCGTCTTCAATTAAACGAATCTAAGTGTAACTTCATGCTTTCATCTATCAACACAACAAGCAAAAAAATTCAACATCAACTGCAACAGTATATTACTGAAATATGGAGTACTAATAAAGTACCTTGGAATAACACTGGATACGCAATTAACATATATGAAGCATATAGAAAACAGCACTGCAAAAATATATACTAGAAATAATATCACACAGAGATTAACTGGTACATGTTTCAGAACGGCAGTTCGATCTCAGCAGAATATGGAGCACCTATTTGGCTCAATGATTGCCGCACTATAACATTGGATATGTACAATTAAATACCACAATGACACTAATTACAGGGGTAGTTAAACCAACGCCTTGGTTCTCTGTACTCAGTAATATTGAGGTAACTTATATCAGCAGGGCAATGACAACATTAAGAGTGGCGAAAATATTAGGCTAATCATCGACTTCCTATGTTTCGAGAAACACGTCTGAAGTCAAGGAAACCCATTTGAGTTATCTCAAATAATCTTATTCCAGAACACTTCGACAGGAATAAAAAATGACGAGATCAATGTATGTCAACTGAAATTCAAATACAAGGAACTTAATTGTGTGCCCCGATCATAAAGTTGGCGGCTTCGACCTACTCCGAAGAGAATGAATGCAACTGAATCGCATCAGAAATGAAAAGGGACAATGCCAACTATATGCTAATACAATTATTTCCCCATCACACCATACGATAAAAAAAAAAAACAAAAAAACAATAAATTAAGAACATGAACAAACAAAAAGCAAATGTCTATTAAATAAAAATAAAAGCGTCTGTGCCACCCGTAACCTGTTAAATTTTTATTTCTTCAAAAAGGATTTATTGAATCACCTTCAAAAAACCTTGTACTTTAACTCTTTAACTAAAATTTACAAACGATATTAAACTAATCCATAATGTAAACAAATATGAACATTTACACTAAACACTATCGATTATTTTTAATACGTTATTTATTTATTTACTAAACTTTACAATCTGCTTTTTTCATTAAACAAAATTTATACTAGGTTGCGATAAATTCATTTCCGAAATTTTCATATTTGCACATTATGAAATATTTTTTTATTAAAATTATATGTTCCAAAAAATATCACAGAAAAGTAAAAAGTAATTAACTCATTTAACAAATTATAATAAGCTACATTTATTTAATAACAAAACGGCAGCATTTATTTGGTGAAAAAGTAGATGCAACGCATACACATACACACACACGCATATATATATATATCACTAACGAATATCGCACGTAAACAAATATAGCGCATTACAACGGCATAGACGGAGTAATCAATTTATTACCTGTGTTCTGTATCTTCGTTCTAACTTTCTGCATATTTCCTGGTTGTTCTTAATTTCTAGCTTTAATAAGTGATTGTCATTTAGCAGCTATTAAAAATAAATCAATTAGATAAAACGAACAAGTCATAAAACTATATTACCTATCGTTTGAAAAAAAAAAAACATTGAAGAAAACAAAATAATTTTAACTTGTATTTAAACAAAGGCGATTTTAGGAATTTTTCTAGAATATTCTATTCATTCTTATAAAATCCATTACACTGGATTTGTCACTTCAATATTATCATGCACATTATATTACAGATAATTAGAACCCATCGAAGCATGTTTGATAAAAATCACAGTAATTTAAAAAAAATTTACTTTCAAAACATCTATCACACATTAACATTTGATAGTAATTTAAACCAACCTTAATCACCGTAATAACTTTATCGAGTAGAGATATTTTGAAATTTTCTATATATGATCGAGATAACTTTTTTTGTAATTACAATCGCTAGCGCATTCTTTACGTGGAAATCATTTTTTTATATAGTCGTTAATTTCTAGTTTAATAATAGAATTATTTAAGAATACATGTTGTTTCTACTTAAATTTAAATTATATATTTATATATTAATATTATTAATTTTGGCTGACGTGTATTAGTTCCGAATTTTAAACATAAATTTCATCCAAGCTACATCGAATAATTTTTCTTGACATAAACAGAAATCATTTAACATTAATAACCAATCGTAGAACTATAAAGCGAAATAATAGATGTTCCGATAACAAACAATACTAATATGAAAATGTACTATATATTTTGCAAAAGACACGATGATAATTGTAGGTTCAATCCTTTTATTCATCTGATTATCAGAGCATAATGTTTATTCAGATATTATTAAGCTTGTCAACGAACTACACAAATTAGATCATCGATTTGTATTTGTATACTAAATTATAGCTGACATTCCACGTCGATATAGTTGTGTTAAGTGTTTACTTTAATTGTGTCAATTTTGATATGTCCCTAGTATATTACGGATATCATGCTCCTTAAAAAAATATTTATATTTAATGTTACAAGTTGTTATTTAATAAACTTCAAATATTCGTTAACTATAATAACTATATTGCGTTATATGTATAATGGTTAAATAACTTACGGTATTTGTTACATTAATTGGAAATACATAACTCAAATAAAATAAAGCATCATTTATTCAGCAAAAGAATATATTTTTGTTAGGAATTTATGAAAAATCAGGATGCAGATACAGATAAAAATTTTACCGTTTTGAAAACTATCTTTACTTTACGAGAAAAAAAAAAATTAGCAATATAGATAAGGGTTAAATCATGACATATTATTTTGATAAGTATAGGTAAAATCTAATTAGAGAAATATTTTACAGACACTTCTTGAGGTAAAACTGCAATATTTTTAAATTAAAACAAAAAAAATGTACGGTAAAGCACGCCCGTCAGATATTAATAAATCTGTTTAAATTAAGCAGTTTGTATACAAAAAACGAATTTATTAGTTTCCACGTAGCATATAAATGATAAAATTAAAATTGAACCCACTAATAAAAGAATCTAAAATATTGTACGAAAGTAAAACTTGTCAACAACCTTCTTCATTTTTAAAACACCTTTATCAATGACATAAAAATTATTTATTAAAATCAAAACCAGAAATTCATTTTACTGATACCATTTACTTCAAGTACAACGGTAATACATTTTGTCTCTGATTTATATAATTTTAATTTTCATCACAATATAATTAAAATTTTATATTATTCGACATGAACTACAAAATCCATATTATTATTCTTTTTCGTTGATCACTCGATACGAGTATCACGAGTTTTATAAACTGATCTGCTCGATAATTCTGCGCTATTTCGCTCTATCCGCGAGCAATCTTATCCATCGATGTAGTGGCATTCGGACCGGTTGTTTCATTTAGTCAATATATCTTAACGGTGTTCTTCCACGTTTTCTGACATCTTCTATCTTGTCTTATATAATCTATTTTTTAATACCGTCACTCGTTAAAATATACCCTACATAACTAGCAATTCTTTTTTTGATACCATGTCCTTCAGCCGTATTTTCATTCCAAGCTCCTGCAGTACTGAAATGTTAGATCGCTTTGCCGTCCATGGTACCTCAGGATTCGCCTCCAGCAGTGCATTTTAAACGCATTTATGCCGTGAATATATTTTTCCTTGAGAGTTCAATATTCTTAACTAGTGTATTAACTAGACGTATTTTCGTAGGCATTTGTAGCTCTTCCAAACTTTAGTTAGTCTCGACGTTACTGTCTCTGCAATTGCAATCCGTCTTTTCATTTCTTCAAAGTATCATCCTGTGATAGTGATAAGCATCACAAGATACGTATATTCGTCTACAAGTTGTAAATCTTCCACGCGATGTATACGGTTATTTTCATTTTGTTTGTCGATAATCATAACTTTATCATTACTTTCATTTATTTCAAATTTCTCGACTTATGGTTTCTAAAAAAAAGTTAATATCTCATCTTCTGATGCAGAAATTGAGGCTGTATCATCTGCGTACGTTAAATTATTTATTCGTTTTTTCTTCAATTCTTACACCACCGTTCCGGTCTTCAGACTCTTTTCTAATTACTCATTCGTTGTATATATGAAAGAGGATTGGATTTAATATACAGCGTTGACAGACTTCCTAATGTTTGCTATTATGAATCTCCCGGTACTGTTATCATATGACGATTTAATTAGCATAAATCTAAACAGTTGTTGATGAGACGAAAGAACTATATTATCTTTGATAAAACACATGCCTATCAACGTTTCAGTTTTTATAATTATCGTCAATTTTTAGTGGGTGAATTTTATTAATTTTACAAGAATATTCACCCAATTCCTCTTAAATCTACCGGAGGTAACTGTATTACTTTTGTTATTTTTAAGTAATATTTTAAAATTTTTCTTTTTTCGAAGATAAAAAAAAACAACTAAATATGTGTATTATAAATTAAAAACTGTGAATTATTTAAGATGTATCGATCTAGAATCAAATTATTTTTAACTTTTTCTTTGCTCTATAAAACTAAACGGCTGTGGTCATTAAATTATTCTTTTGTACTATAGATTAAACCATCAAATATAACATGTTTTTTTCTATTTGAAAAATTATGTTTAACTTTAACAACAATAATAGTAGAAAAATAAAAATTATTACCTTATCTATTTGTGCACCATTTCTTTCTAAAATGGTTAAATTTTTATTGGCCTCGAAAAGCTCATTTTTCATGGTAGAATTTTCCTCGACTAACTGAAAAAATCACAAGAATTAAATTGCTGATTACGAAGGATGAATATATCCACCATTATGTATCGCATTCGAGGTGTCTAAGATTATAGTAGAAGAAGAGTATAGGAGAATAAAAATAGAAGATACAAAACACAACATAACTGTTATAACTAATACATCTATTTTATGCTGGATTATTAAGAATTCTATTTTTGTCATGCTAGTCCATTCCCGTTATATGCTGCAATTTTTATTCTATTCATTGTTCTTGTTATTATACGATTTATTTTCTAACTTATTAATTTTCTCGAAAATTTTATTATTTTTTTTCTGCTTGTCAATTAAGTTGTCTATTTTTTGTAGAATTTTGTACATACTCATTTTCCTCAGCTGATTCAATTATACTATTTGATGCTGCCGGATTTTGTTTAGCAACTTCACATTATTTCTTGTCTGCCTGTTCTACTTTCTATTTTTTCCTTCTTTTTGTGGTAGTTTTCCTCTTCGCTGAAAGCAATTGATACTTGGCATGAATTCGCTCCTCTGCATAATACACATTTATGGCTCTTTTTGAATTCTATCGAGCGATGATTACCCCATATTTTAAGCACCGCGGATTTCTATTACATCTGTTTTTGAGACGACCGTAAGCTTGACAATTTTTTACATTGTAACTCCTTTAATTTCCCTGTTACTACTTAATGAAAAATATTTGTAATTTTTTTGTCGCTTCTATGTCAAATCCGGGTGCAAAATCTATCATAAACATCGGGATAGAAATTCTTTTTTTATTATTAGTTCCGCTGTCATCTCCACATATTTGATACTTTTTTAAATTCCGATTATTTTAAATACTCTTCAATTAGTTCCCCATTCACGTTTGAAGGAATACCTTTAATCACCATTTTAATTGTTTTTTCACCATTCAACATATATGTCTGGAATTCTGTTTTGTTTTCTTCCAAGTACCTAATTAATTTTCTATCGGATTCTACATTAACTTGCCTCACCGCCATTTGCTCGCATACAAATTTATTATTATCTAAAAATTTTTAATTAGACGAACTAATATCTTATATTCTTCTACATTTGCTATAAAAATCGGTTTTGGTTTTTCATCTTTACTCACAGATTTGATATTCACTTTAAATTGTGTATTCGTGTTTCTTTTTTCTTTCATCTGTGGTGGGGTGAGCTCTTAATTTTTCCTTTTATTACTGTTACGACTTCTCTTAATAGTCCATTCAGTCTGATTAAATCGTCTTTTATCAGTATCGTACTGATTATTGCAATCGTTATCATTCGATATTTCTACATTTCCTTTTTGTATTGTACCTGTGTAAGATTCTAATAATTTACGCATTTCACTAATTTCCTTTAAGAGTTTATCAACCTGTGATTGAAGTCTTATATTCGATTCTTGTGACTGTTTATTGTGCTGCATTAGAAGCGTTTCATTATTAGATCTGTATTACTGTTGTAGCATTATTGTGTACTTGTGTGTATAATAGTGAATGTGTAGTGTCATAATGATCATGACTGACGCGCACTATAACGTACACGTATGTCGTAAGTATGCCAACAACATCAACTGGTTAGATCTCATCAATTTTGCGCGATAACGATACGTGTGTTATTGATAAAGGGCCAAATTTAATCGGAATTACATTAAACGAACGAATATAAAATATCAAGCGTGAAATAGTTATAATAAAAGTAACTTTTTACACAAAAAGTAAAAGATAATGGTAATGATATAAAATTCACCAAACCAACGAAGACAAGATGAAACACGTAACATACGACCAACGAAGCGAAACGACTAGTGCATGACCAGAAAAAACACACGATTAAATTTAAAGGATATCGCCTATTACACTATGCATCCTGACGGAGGTGGACATAGCAATATTAACAAAAAAACATCATAGAACACGGAATCACAGAAACTAAATACGAAACAAATAAAAGCAACAACAGTACAATTAAATATTAAAGAAAACCAATTTGTCATTCCAACGGTGCCATCCTAATATACAAATAAAAACTGAAATCTTTTCTATTTCAGCAAACGAATCGTGTAAAATGTTATCATTACAGTTTAAATAGAAACATTCACCGTCGGTTTATTTCTTATCTGTATTATCGCTTACCGTAGAGTTGCCGATGGAAACAGCAGCGGCAGAGTATACGGCGTTAGTTGGTTTTGTTTTACGTGTATTGTTAGAGGAATCGCTGCCTCTAACTTTTTGATTGATAACGCTCTTCATAGTAGCCGATTTTGATAAGTAAGCCGGTCACGATGTTGCGCGCGTGCACGGAGAGATCACAACACGTAAGGGAGTTAAGAATTAACGAGAGATAAAGATCGCGTAATAGAAGACGCACGAAGTGCGAGACGACATCAGTAAAACGAAAAAAGCGAACGCACGAAACAAAAGACAAAAGGTATGAACGTATTATTTTATGCTTGCACACAATAACACACTTCAAATTGACGCAGGATACGCGATATATCAATAACCTCATCAAAAATAAACGCTGCACGCTATTCAGATTCACATAACAAAACTCTACAACACGATGTAGAAATGTTAAATGTTAATTTCATACCACCATTAACAATTGTAAAAGATTCGGTCACAACCTACCCATAAAAAAAAAAAATGAAAGGACTTTATACACCCGTCCAAGTGTCCAAAAATACAGGCCAACCGCACAAAAAGGTTCTGGCCTTTAACCACTCTCTCCTATCATGGTGCTACAAGCAGCAAATATAATTCCGACGTCATTCTTAAATATCCTCCTATTTATATTGAAGGAATAGTAAACTACAATTACATGATTCTGAAGGTAATTACCAATAACTCTAAAGAAGAAGAATCTTTGGCCAATAACAAAGTTAAAATAATCACTAAAACTATCGAGACCTGCAGAGTACTATGCAAATATCTTAGAGAAAAAAAATATATTTTTCAATACACTCACCAAACAAAAAACGAAAGAGCGTTCGAAATTGTCATCAGAGGCTTTCATCACTCGATACGCATAAAGGAAATGACTCGAGAATTGGCTGCAATAGGTCATAATGTTAGACAAGCAGTAAACATTAAACACAGAATCATAAAAAACCCTTTGCCTATGTGTTTTGTTGATCTGGAACCAACCGACAATAACAAGGATATTTATCAACTGCAAACCTTATACAATATCGGGATTCAGGTAGTAGCTCCCAGAAAAACAAATGCGATACCTCAGTGCATACGCTGTCGGCAATTCGGTCACATAGAGAACTATTGTTTTAGCCTATTGTGTTTAGTGTGGTGAGGAACACGACTCTAGGTTCTGTTCAAGAAAACGGGAAATCGCCACTACGCGTGCGCTGTCCGACGGTGATCACTTAGCTAATTACAAAGGCTGCGGGGTGTAAAAGAATCTCATTAATAAAAATGTAAGAGCAGATAGAAAGGAACAATCCAAATAGTAGAATATAAAACTTGCTTAACGGGGTAGCTAAGTGCTTCCAGTTCACTCGCAGCAACTTTCTTCTTCAGACAAAAAGACATGCGCAAGCGACTATTGATACTAATTCCTCGAATAATAATACAAACTTAGGTAGCTTTTTAAATTCGTTCCTATTTCGATTCGAATGATTATTCAATCAATTAATAACCCAAAACAATGTCATCTTCAGCATGTTGACACAAATTATTACTAAACTAGTCAAACGAAGCCAACATTCTTACGAATAGCGCAGTGGAAAAACCACATTCAAGATATTAATTACTTTCTTCAAAAAGAAAAAAATTACATACTACTGGTTTCTTCAGAGACAGAACTTAGGCTAAAACGGATTTAGAAACAACGGAAGTATTCGGGGGAACATTTCGAAAAGATATTACTACAGTCGCATCCTGGAAATGTAACGCTGAATCACGATACTTCTTGTTATGATGTTTGCCCTGCAATAAAACTTACGTCTCCAGGTGAGGTTAATACTCTAATGAAAACTTTAAATACAAATAAATTATCGGGCTATAAAAAGCCAGGCTTTTGGCAGAGTATGACACGATAGCCTATTACAGAAAATTAAGCGTCATTTTCCATATCAATTATATCAAATACTTTAGTCATACATCAGTGAAAAGTACTTTTATGTAAGCTCGACTCATCAGACATATATCCGATAAAGGCAGGTGTTCCATAGGGTGGTGTTCTTGGGCCACTACTGTACCTTATTCATACATAAGATATTCAAACATCTACCAATGTAGAAGTAGCGACCTTTGCCGATGACACTCCGATCTGTGTTCAGATATATGTCCCATTAAAGCGCAGAATACCATCCAAACAAAGTAATGAAAGTAAATCAGCACGAATAATCTTCACTAACAGAAGAATTGATCCGACGGATAACATAATTTTAAATAATTCTCCGATTCCACATAAACAGATGTTAAGTATCTCGGTATATTCCTCGATCAACGTTTAACACGGAAAAAACACATATCAGCAAAACGAACTGAATTAAACATAAAGCTTAGACAAATGAATTGGCTATTTAACAGGAAATTGGAGGTATCTGCTGAGAACAAACTTTTACTTTATAATCAGATCTTAAAGTCGATTTGGCGATACAGTTGCCCATTATGGGGTTGCTCCAAAAAGAGTAACATAGCAACCATTCAACGAATACAGAATAAAATCCTCCGGATGGTTGTAAATGCACCGTGGTACATAACTAATCTCATGCTTCACGAAGACCTCGGAGTAAAGTCAGTTCAGGAAGTAATATCCGATGACGCAAAGTATACTCACCGATTAGAAATGCACCCAAATAACATTGCCATCGGTTTGCTGGACAACTCGCAAGAAATCGGACGGCTTCATAGAACTACTAGTATAAGACAAAAATTCTGATACAATAATAAGTTTTATTAATATTCCTGGTTTAAAAATGCTATCACACATTACATCCGACAGGCTCACCTCGAGGTGTGTCCTCTGTGATATATTATCAAAACAACAAATCCGCTGACTGTTGTTGCACCATACTGTCCTCCCCGTTCAATGTTAGATCTCGATCAACTTAATGATCTATTCTCCCAATTAGGATCAAATATATCATAGGTGGAGATTTCAACGCAAAGCATGTTTACTATGGATCAAGACTAACGACAGCCGGAGGTAGGAACCTATATAAGCAATTCACGAAGTACCTTCTTCCTACAGGCGAACTGGCCTATTGAGTCCAATCGTACACCACATCTGCTAGATTTGTTTGTAGTCAAAGGCATATCACCGAATTATGAGTACTGAATCAGACCTTGATAAAACATTTAGCGACCACACACCAATAATAGCTACTATAAGTACTGAAATTCTAACAGAACAACAGTGCAAGCTACTAAATAACAGAAACACAGACTGGAGCTGGTATAGATTACTCCTTCAAGATACCATTAAATATCAATACCGTTAAGTCAGGAATAGAATGAGCATGCTGTTGTATGCAAATTTACAGAACAAATGCAAGTAGTGGTATGGAACTCAACCCCACTACAAATGTCTGTACCTGATATGTACTACCCAAAAGTACATACGAGAACTAATAGCGAAGACAATGGCAAACTCTTAGACCTACTATTATTAAACGACAATTAAATGCAGCAAACCAAAAAAGTATACAAACCATTAAATGAGCTAAAAAAAAAAAAAACAATAACTTTACAAAGTATGTGGAAAACTTATCACCACACAAAGTACAGTCTATAACCTGTGGAAAGCTGCTAAAAGAATAAAAAATACCAATGATGCGCAGTCACAAAATGATGGATCCTGGGTAAGAAGTGGTAAACAAAAAATAAAAACATTCGCTAATTACTTGCAGGACATATTTCAATCCAATATTGCAACTATAACTAATAACTTACAGGATGATAAAATTCCAAACCGACCCAATATGGAATAAAAGTGATTTCTACAACAGAAATTGTAAAACATAAAATTTTTGAATATTAAAAATCTCCTGGCTTCGACTTGATCACATCAAGGATGTTAAAGGAGCTATCTAGGAAGGCATTAATGCTCATTACTCACATATTCAATTCAATACTACGAAAATCGTATTAAAATGATAAAGCTCCACTTTCATCCTAATCTGATATGCTTAGTAAACAGCTATTTAACAAACAGAAACTTTCGGGTAAGAATCAAAAAGGATTACTCCGCATCTAAAACCATCCATGCAGGCTTACGCAGGGTAGTATATTGGGTCCGTCATTATTCTTATTATATATCAATGATATTCCTCAATTTAAAGGCTCCATAATATATGCCGATGACATTGCATTATTAACTTCGTCCTTCAGAGTTAGCGCTATAACTAATAGATTGCAACAAAAGTTTATAATGATCAATGCATTCCTAAACAAATGGCAATTAGCTGTAAATGTTGTTAAAACGAAGGCTGTATTATTCTCTAAAAGAAGGCCATCTGTCAAACCTGAAATTACATTGAATAACACAACCATACAATGGAAAGAAAACGTTAAATACCTAGGCGTTATACTCGATAAAAAATTAACGTTTGAGAAACGCATTAATTATAGCGTTAATAAAACTAGAGCAAGAATGTTTACACTGTTACCTATTTTCAATAAAAGATCCAAACTAAATATTCGAAATAAATTAATTATTTATAAGTCAATTATTGAACCACTACTAACCTACGACTGTCCTGTATGGAACTACATATCAAAAAATACAATTAATACAGAATGACTGCTGCCGAATCATATTAAATTTGCCCAAGTACACAAAGATACAATTAATGCATGAAATGTTGAATTTGGATTTCATAGTGAAAAGAATATCGCTACTCGCAAGTAAATTTTTTCTTAAATGTGAAAGTAACCCGTCTCTCCCTGTTAAAGCAATATCTAACTATAATTACGAATCATTAGCTCCAAGATATAAAAAATATAAACACAAACGTCTGAAACATAACTTTCGGTCATAAAAGTGTCAACAATAATATTATGTTAAAATAAGTATAAAATAAATAATTTCATATTGATATTATAACTGAATGTGTGTTTCCTCTCCTTTCTTCTTTTTCTGTAGTTGGGTTTTTTTCTTTGTTTTTCCCAGCATAAATTAATATTTAATCTATACATAAATGAAAATGTATCTTTTATTATTGTATTTATAAGAACTTTACATTGGACAAGGCCTACGAGCCGGTACCAATAATTTATATTGTGAAATAGTTTATAACTTTTATTTATATGAATAAAAATTTCTTCTTCTTCAAATCGTATTTCCCCAAACAATGGAAATGTTCCCAAATTTTGATAGTCTTAAAAACTAAATTAGGCTCCTACAGACCAATCTCCCGATTATCGACACTAGCTAAGTATCATTCCCTAACATCAGTTTGGATTTCGATTTGAACACTCTACCATACAGCAGCTGCAAAGAGTAGTAAATCTTATCCAAGATGGAATAGAACATAAGAAATATAACAAAGCGGAATGTATCGACATTAACCTTTTGATAAAATCTGGATCGAGAAAATAATTTATGAACAATCTATCATTCCCTAACGTCAGTTTCGATTTTGATCTAGGCACTCTACCATACAGCAGCTGCATAGAGTATTAAATTTTATCCAAGTTGGAATATAACATAAGAAATATAACAAAACGGTTTTTATTGACATTACTAAGATCTTTCATAAAATATGGCACGGGGGCCTGTTATACAAGCTGAAATCCTTTCTGCCCGAGAGACCACCAGTTAATGCGATCATACCTAAGAAACAAGCAATTTCAGGTCAAACATGAGGACAATCTATCAGATGTACATCCAATACTAGCTGGCGTCCCACAGGGCAGTGTTCTATCTTTATACAGCAGATTTGCCAAAGATTGAATCTACTCAAGTAGCAACGTTTGCAGATGATACTGTGATAATCGTATCAAATAAAAATGCTGACATTGTCATTGCGAAATTACATAATAGCGTAAATCAGGTTCATCGGTGGGCACAACAGTGGAAACTTACTAAAGTCAACACATATCACGTTCTCCAACAGAAAATAACACAGCAAACGAGTGCTAATCGACAATAAAGCGATTACAGAGACCAAATGAAGTGAAATATCTAGTTTACCTAGATCAACGACCGACATGAAGGTCAAATATCCAAAAGAAAATAAATAAGCTCAACATCAGGATAAAACAACTTTATTGGTTATCAGGTTACCAGTCTAAACTGCCGCTACAAAATCGTCTGTTAATATATAAAACTATACTGCGTGCAAAATGGTCATACGAAGCATAACTCTGAGTTTGCGCAAAAATGTCAAACAAACTGATTATACAGCGTTTCAAGAACAAGGTGCTGCGTCTAATTTACCGAATGCCATGGTATGTGTATAACACAGTCAGTGGATGAAATTATCTAGAGGCTCGCATAAAAACATTTGATGCGGTTACAAAACCACTCAAATCAGCTGGTAATCAAACTTTTACAAATAGGACCGTCATCAAGACTCAAGCAAACTAAAATGAGGAACTTAATCCTGTAATCTTTTTGAGGAGACGTATCATTGGATAGCCCTCCTACATGTGATTATATATATACTTTACGGCATCTTATTAGATAGCCTTACTCGTGGCTAGTTATAAATTAGAAAATATAAGGAAAATACGATTTTAGCATACTAGGGAAAAAATTCATTGTTGGTGGCGATTACAATGCGAAAGATATACATTAGAGTCTAGGAAAATTCCAGGTAGGGGCAAGCAACTACTACGTAGATTAATAAACAGTGTTGTTCTGGTGGTGAGCCTACATATTGGTCAACAGACGAAAATAAAATACCAAATCTACTGGACTTTTTTTTATAACCAAAAGAATACACAAAGCAATATACAAGTTAAGAATAATTATGATTTTGTAACGGATCATTCTCCTGTTTTTTTTTTTTTTTTTAAGTTAGTCGTACTTTAATTTTAAATAAACAAAGTTCAGGTCTAACTAATAAAAACATTAATTGGGAAATTTTCAGAGAATTAGATAAACGACTGAATTTAGAGACAGCATTAAAGAATGGGACTCAAATACATTTGGCTGTAGAAGAATTTAATAATTTTTTTTTTTATTTTTACTTTTATACGCGCAATTGTTAAAAAACAATAAGTGCGTTTGCTGAGTAACCATAGCTTATTATAAATGTAAGAAGAATCGTTCCAATGAACGCACTTCCATAGCGTCGTACAGTTGTTAGTTAATCATGGGAACTGATTATATCACGAGGCCATCGGCGTTTTAGTCTTCGCATACTCGGTAATTGATTTTCTGCTAAGGCTGATATTAGAGCATTACTATGTAGGCCAACTTATTGTGAAATTTTTTATATCTTGTCTTGACAACCTCTGCGACAAGCGATATGTTTAGATCTCGATGAATTATTTTATTCAAAACGAACCACGGAGCATTAATTATCTTTCTTAATATTTTGGATTGTACATTTTGGATACGATTCGTGTTTGATGATTTACAGCAACTACATAATTCGGATGCATACAGCCAAATTGGTTTTAGTAAGTTGTTATATAGAAGGACTTTGCTCGTAGCATTTAATTTGGGTCGATGATCAAGTAGCCGCATCAAAACAGAATATCTCTTTCGTAGCTCGTGGTTCTTAACAGTTAAATGGTATCTCCAAGTTAAACGGCTATCGAGATAGAAGCCAAGATAACGGACACGATCGGAACTGGAAATAATATCATTATTGATACGTATGGGATTGTACGTTCCTCTTGTAAATGTAAACGTGACATGATGACATTTATTGACGTTTAGGCGAATACGCCATTTCATAAACCATGGTTCGAGTAGATCAACATGTTGGTGTAAGGTAGTGGAAGCTTGGACAGGATCTTCATGTCTTGATAGTGCTGCAACATTGTCATCAAATGTACACAATAGCGTGTCAGGATGCCGAGGTATATCTGCCGTATAGATCACATATAGTATTGGTCCAAGTATGCTGCCTTGGGGTACCCCAGCACAGACACTGTAATGGGTGGAAAAAGCGTAGTTTTCTTTGATGCAAAAATATCGTTGTGACGGATAAGATTTGAGTAATAAATAAAGAGCATGGGGCAAGATTTCCTTTTTAAACAGAAGTCCCTCGTACCACGCACGATCAAATGCTTGAGACGCATCCAGAAATATACCAGTACAATACTGTTTTTCTTCAAATATAATATCAACAACACGGTGAACGTGATAAACAGTGGACTGGTTATTTTGAAAACCGAATTGATGATTAGGAATCACATTATGTTTATGTAATATAGGATAAAGGCGTTTTAATAGTAGTTTTTCTAATGCCTTCCCTAAAAGGGGCAGTAAACTAATTGGACGATATTATTTGGTTTAGGTATCATTTTGACTATCGAAAACTTCCACTCAAATGTAAAGTACATTTCCCTTAACACCGAATTATATATGTATGTGAGGAGGATGATGGCTCGTTTAGGTAGATTTTTAAGGACTTCGAAGGTGATGCAGTCAAACCCCGGAGCTTTTCTTGTTTGTAAACGCTGTATTATATTCTTTACATCCGCTGGACTAAATGGTGCAATAGGTAGAGATAACTGGAACGGTACATCCAGTTAATAATTTAATATACCAAGCAGCAATGATTTCTACACCTCAACAAAAAAATAGCATGTGTAATCAAAATGTCCGTGCTGAAGTATTAAATAAAATTAAAGAAAGAAAAAATAGGAAAAGATGACAAAACTCAATATGACACAACAAAGCTAAAGAAAATAAATCAAGAAATAAAACAAATTATTAGTAATAATAAATTAAAAGACGAAAGTTTTAAAATATATTTAGAAAATTTATCAGCTACAGAATATATTTGTTGTAGAAGGCTACTGATCAAACGACTGCAGCAACAAAATTTTCCAATTAAAACTGTTAAGAAGTGATCAAGATAAGACAAACACCTTTGCAGACTTTCTTAGGGACGCGTTTACGCCTAAACACAATGAAAGTAACGATAATCTTAAAATGGAGAATATAAAAATAGGAAATATTGCTTATTTTTAAACCAAGTGAAATTGTCAAAGAAATTAAAAATAATATGAATACTAAAAACACACCAGGATTCAATATGATTACAGCTGGTATACTAAGAGAACTTTCAAAAAAGGAATTATGGCAACACAAATATTTAACTTAAATAAAACAAAACAGTAGCTATTCACAAATACAATAAATGCTGGAGTCCCGCAAGTAAACGTGCTTGGCTCAATATTGTATTTCATATACACTATAGATATCTCGATTGGTTAAAACATCACAACAACAGTGTCCGCGGATGACACAGAAATACTAGCAGTGGAACTGACACATGTGCTAAATATCTTGAAATGTACTTAGATGAAAAGCTGACGTGGAGAATTCACATCACCAAGAAAAAGGAAGCTATAAAAATAGCTGAAATTTATTGGTTATTAAACTAAAGAAGCACGCTTTCGTTAAGTAATACACTTTTACTTTATAATCAAGTAATCAAATTTATATGGAGCTACGGATATCAAATGTAGGGTTGAGCTAAATCGAGCGACATAAAAAATATTCAATGAATGCAGAATATTCTCGGAAAAATAGGAGGTGCTAGATGGTACGAAATGAATTCAGTTATCCATTGCGATCTCGGAGTTCTAGCATTACAGGAAGTGATTGAAATAGTGGCTAGAAAACATCAACAAATAGTACAGAAACACATGTAAATATGGAAGTAAATAAGCTAAAGGATTATAAACTCAATATTCGGAGATTAAAACGACCAAAACTGCAAGGGTAGATACCGACGAAAATTAACTTCTGTTGGGAAGATAATTTTATTACAAGCAAAACCAGAGTAATGCTAAATGTTCTGAACAGATTGCATTTTAATATCATTTTTGTGATTCTTTTTTTTAAAGTTCTAAATAGTAGAATCGGTTTGAATATTTATTTTTAACATTAATCATAGAATTTAGAGTAATGGTTCTCAACACGTTTGAAATTATCTAAAAAGTTAACAAAACAAAATAAAAACAAAGTTAATCATTCTAAAAGTAATTTTATTAATGCAAAGCTTTTTCATTTTTATGCTTGAAAATGACAATGTCGAAAAGCTTTGCATTAATAAAATTACTTTTATAGTGATTAACTCTGTTTTTATTTTGTTTTGTTAATTCATAAAATCACTACTCTCCAATACATCAACATATCTAAAAAGTGTTTTATATTTTAAAATTTGTACATCGAAACAACAAATAAAAAACTATTACAAGGATGGTTGTGTAATAAATTTCTTGATGTGAAAATATTAATAAAATTAATGTACATGTTTCCTTATTTTCTGACATACAACAAATAAACAATCCGAAATAAACATTATACAGAACAATCGCAACAACAAAATAATAGCAGAGCCCTTCATATATGTTTTGTATTTTTTTTTCCTGTGGAAGCAAAACAGAACAGATATTATTTTCAAATATGTATTGTTTAATTGATTGTGAATATGACAGTGAGCGGTTAAATTTTAAGGCATAATTTTTACCAAGTACTAACAATTTTAAGTATTCGCATTTAAAAAGTAAATTTGAAATTACTACATAAATATAGAGTAAAAGCCCGTACGGAAACAATAGAGCCCTTTAAAATTAAAAGAAAATAAAAATAATAAAATCGATGAAACATTTACAAATTAGCGACGAAATAATTATTCAAATAAAGATAATTTTTTCCTAAATTTACGTAATATTAAACGATCTTGTGAAACGCAAAAATAGGAACAACATTGAAAAATACAGACGAAATTCACCACGTCAAATTGTTAGCTTGAAATGTCGTTTTAAGACATCGAGTTTACTACGCAATTTTATAGGTCAGTCAGTGTATTCAATCAATGACGGAAATTAAATATATTACTAGTATATGAGTACAATTCTCATAATCCTATAGAATTTAAAGCACCCATTTTTAATTCTCTCAAACTTAAAATCTATTAAAAGTTATTCATGACCAACAATAAGTTGACGACGATTACAAAATGTATTTATTATATTTATATCAAAATATTTTATTCCTGGGTGAGTTAATTCATCTAAACAAAGTTATAGGTGATATAATTACATTTATAAACTTAAGTAGTTATAGACTACGATTTGAAAAAAATTGTTTCCATTCTTCACTATTCCAAATGCACCTTACCATCTCCCCTTACTTCTTGCAAACTGTACACATGCCGGCTGCATTGCCGACGTAAATCATTTCTTGGATGTTACTATTATCTTTCTCCTTGTAATACATTAAACAATCAACTGAAGTCCTCACCTATTCCTTCCTCATAAAAACGTCTTTCTTACTACTCGTAATGTTCGCATTTATATTTATCTTAAGTTCATTAGTGAATAACTACATTTTAATATTTGTCTAATTTTTACATTTGTAATGGGTAAATCTTTCTGGAAGCTTAAAAAAAACCTTAAGTATAACTGATCAACAATAACTATTCAAAACCGTTTACATTATGATTTACATAATACATATATTATTTTTCTTTATGCCTGGAGTTAGTTCCTCTAATATATATTTTTTAAACCATATATATATATACATGTGTTCAGAGTCTTACTTTACTTATTTTTTCGTTAAAATGCTTCTCGTATAGTTCTATTATCATATGAATCGGTTTCTTTAGCTCTTCATTATCTTCATGTAACTAAAATTTAAAATATTTTTTTGGTAAATTTAATAAATATAAAAAAAAAAGTTATAGAATTATTTATAACACATTATAAAATTCACTTACCTTAAGTATAAAACATTTTATCTGCTCAAAATCATATTTACCCAGAAATTTTGCAGTTATATTGTATTCTTCTGTAACATTCATAAAACACAACCTGATTATGACCGATTCTTGATCGGAAACGTCATTTAAAAGTACATATATAAAGAGGTATTTTATATATATATATATATATATATATATATATATATATATATATATATATATATATACATAGAGCACGAATCAAAATGTTTTAAGTTCATCACGCAAAAATTTTTATTCTTATTTATTATGTAGACGTTACAACGCGAAAATTTATGTATTACATTAAACGTTTTTAATATTTATTTATCATAGAATTATTCTCACCTTTTACTATTATAAAATTTAAAAACTCAGTTATAGATAGTATTCTTATTTTCAATAATTTATTGCAATTTACTCTGCAGTGTCTTTCTCGTAAAGTTTAATCTGAAATATTTAGTGATATAATGCAAATAGTACATTAGTCTAAATCATAATTAGAACTTATAAATTTAACAAACGGAATTTATGCTTGTGCAATAAAAATAATATATTTTTACTATTTTCATTACTATGAGCAATTCATCAAAAGATACACAAAGTAACAAACAATAAAAATTGAAATAATACTTGCCATCAAGAAAACGAACTTCACCTGAGCTTTCCACGGGGACATCCACTTTCGGGGAACATGCATCATTATCCTGTTGTACACAATTCATTCGTATTATTACAGCTTTACAATTAGATGAAGAATAAAAGAAAATTAATATTACACAAAATGTTTAAAAAAAAACAAAATCACGAAAATGTCTATATTTAGTATAACATACCAAAGTAATATCTTGTTTTATCTCCTTGTCGCTTTCTACATCCCAATTTTCTTCCGTTGATGTTGATGAAGTACTAGAATTTTTGTTGGCCATTTTTTTTTAAATACTGAAAAAAGAAAACGATCGTATCATGTACACTAAAACTACTAAATCCTTCAAGGAATCAATTCGGTAGATGAATAGTTTTTGTCTTTCTAGGTCGTCATGCCGAATAAATTGTGATAACTCGATTTAAAATCGGTATTAAAATGAATAAAATTATTTTGTACCAAATGAAAACTTGTTTTTTGAAACTTAAAAAAAGAAAAATTATTTTTGAACTGTAAAAATTAAAATAATTATTGAATAAATATTCTCCAGGTATTTTAATCTTAAAAATGTAGCTTCAACTGTTAAGTGATAATATTGAGCATAGAAAAATTGTTATCAGTTATATTTTTCAAATTGTTTAAAAGTGGTTTTTATATTGAACTAGATTATGTTTGTTGTTATATTATTATGTTTTGAGGTTGATAACTCATTTAAAATTCGCAAAAATCCGTGTTTTGTATCTAGTAATGTAAACATTTTTTAACAAATTTATTTATTTAAAAATCTTATTACAGTATGTATATTTTTATTTCTCAATAAAGTTGGAATTTATACATAACGATGAAAAGTGATAACAGTAACATTTATACTGTAATAATTGTTGTATTCACTTATTGGATTGTTTCTATAACTACGGTGTTTATAAATAAAGTATTACTAAGTAGCGAACAAGTTAATTTAAATGCACCTTTATTTATAACGTGGTTCCAATGTCTGGTATCTGCGTTATGTTACTATATTTATAGCGTAATCACAAAATATTACGCTAAAACCAATTATCATGTTTCAGCGTTCAGTTGGAAAACGATTAAAGCGGTACTCCCACTTTCTGCAGTTTTTACTGTAATGATTTTATCGAATAATTTATGTTTAAAACACGTTGGAGTGTCATTTTACTATATTGGTAGATCCTTAACGACTGTATTTAACGTGATTTTGTCATATTTATGTTTAAATGAAAGAACATCCTTAAAAGTTTGTTTATGTTGTTTGCTTATTGCGGGTGGATTTTGGTTGGGTGTTGATCAAGAACATTTTATCGGTACGTTTTCATTATTTGGAACTGTATGTGGAATATTAGGTTCATTATCTTTGGCATATTATTCCATTAAAATGAAAAGTGTTCTAAAACATACAGATGATGTGATATGGATTTTGTCTTATTATAATAATGTGTATTCGTACCTTTTATTTATACCATTAATATTTTTAAATAATGAAGTCCACATCGTGATGAGCTATAAAAATGTGAACAATATTAATTTCTGGATACTGATGATAGTTAGCGGATTTTGCGGATTAGGCATTGGTTTTGTAACTGCATTACAAATTAAATTTACTTCTCCTTTAACGCATAACATATCTGGAACTGCTAAAGCGTGCGCTCAGACTTTGTTGGCTACGTTTATTTATAACGAAAGTAAATCATATCTCTGGTGGATTTCAAATTATATTGTTCTTGGAGGAAGTTTAGCATATGCGTTTGTTAAACAGCAAGAATTTTTATCAAAAAACAAAGAACCGTTACTCAAATATTAATTTTTATTTTTCTTAGATAACGGATAATGATCATTGTATCTTCGTTAAAAGACAAAATTTTTTTTGATAAAAACCAAAGAACCGTTTCTAAAGTATTAATTTTTCTTATGATTTCTAATTTTTATTTTTCTTAAAAACAAGAATTAGAAAAGAAATTCAAAAATCTTACTGAAGTATTAATTTTATTTCATATCTTTTAATTCTTCTAAAAAATGACGCAAATAAAAAAAATTACCTTTAAACTGTGGAAAAATTCAAAGCGTTTTCATTTTAAGTGAAACTACGAGTTTTTATTTATTTAAAAACAACTAACCTTGTTAAAATATTTTCTATTTGTATTTAATGCCATATCCATTAAAATTATTATTTAATATGTTTATAGCTTGTGATAGATTTGATAATAAATATGCACATATGATGAAAAAAGTTTGGCTTATTTCTAAAATATAGTGATTATCGTTAGTCAGTTATTTACACTTTAATTGTGAATTACGTTTCTTGTGATTATTAAGTATTAAATCCTTAAATGGTAAAATTGATAACCTTGGTTACTACATGGTCTTTATAATGCCCACTTAAACTATTTCACGATTTTGTTTGCTGCCCTTAAGGTTGGTAGTTAATTTTTTTAGCAACGTGTTCATACATACCTAAGTCAATTTTCTTTTTCTTGCGCTTATATAGTGTTACATAATTGTTTACACCTATTTATTTTAATAGTTAATATATATATAATCAATTATTTTAAGAAGCTTCCTTTTCGTCAATGGGTATTTTATGTCTGACATACATATTCATTCATTATATTTGTATGGAAACTCTGTTTTCAACTTTACATATTTCATGTTAATATAAATATTTCTAATTTCTAAACATTTTGTATTAATTTATATGTGGCGTGTACTTAATTTAATTGTAGTTATATCTATAATTTATAATTAGTTAATATTAAGGATTCGACTGACCACGTTCATCTAAAAATATACATATCTAGTGTAAAATAATGAAGCCATTGTACTTAATTTGTTCAAAGTAAAGCACGACTGATCGTAATATTAATCGATTATATTTCCTGCTTATTATTGAATTCAAAATATGGAAATAATATTCAATTTCATGTTTTTATGAAATTTGTAATAGGTTGACAAATTTATGACTAATCATAAAGTCAATAATAAATATTTTAGATCCAAGCATGCAGAAGCATATTGTTACTAATTACCCAAATTCGAATAGCTAATCAGTGACTAAATATTATACAAAAATGATCAGCACGTAGAGGAAACTGGAAAATACATGGATAATTTAAAATTAGTTTTGAGTAGAACCTAAATGTAACTTAGGCATATGAAAAAATAAATATTAAAATCAACAGATATGAACTGTATCAGTAGGATCATAATTTCAATATTGGTGTTACATTTAATTTTAAACGAATAAACAATTATTTACTAACATATAAATATCGCTTTACTTTGTTAGGGATGTTTATTCACAAATAAATTTTTCTTTGATAAACAAAAGTGAAGTAATGTTTGGAAAAATTATATTAATTAAATTAGTTATAATACATTATATACTCAATAATAGCTTTCGCGATTTAAGATTTTTTGGAATTAACAGAAAAACGCTAATTATTCCATATATTAAATTTACAAAACTCAATCGCATTAAAAAGTTAACAAATAATGTACTCTTACGCTGTGTAGAACTCATTAAAACGTGTTAATTTACATGTATTACTGGAAATTTAGTACTTAAACGACAAATGAATACACGCATAAAAAAAACCTAAATGACATAGTCATCATTTATACAAAATTCAACTAATTATATGAATTTGAATTTATTTTTGAGATGTGACTACCATGAATAGAGCAAACCCAAATACACATAAAACACACACACACACACACACACACAAATTTAAAATTGTTATGGAAAACATGTAAGGGATGTTGTAAAGTGTATGGCGCATTTTGAAAAAAATGGGTACGTAAATGATTGTTACACATCATGATTAATATTATTTGTTCCAATTTTTAAATTTAAATTTATGTTTAATAAAAAAAAAACATTTTCTATAAAAAATATATATATACTACAAGTCCCCATAAATATAAAAAAAATAAGGTACTTGATAAAATAATTTCGGAATAACCGCGTACAATTTAGAAAAAATCGATTTATTAATAATAAAACTAGGGGTTCTATCCGCCCCTGCTACCCGAGGAGGTTGCTACCCAACGGGGTATGTTAGGGTTTAATTGTGATTAAATACCGTTCAAACAGGGGCTCTGACGAGTAAAACAAAAAAAGTTTCATCCAAATCCGACTAAAATTCGCCAAACCCGCCCTTTGATGAATGGGCTCCGCAAGTGGGAAGTCTACATAAAATAAAAATATCGTTAATTTATTATTTTATTTAATTATGAATATCGACCGCGAAAATAGTTTTAAAAATTATATAAAAATAAGGTACGTTAAGATATATTTTTTTAATTAAACTTACTTTTAAATAATTAAATAAACATAAAATCATTTAAAAACATGAACAGTCAATATTTTTCTAGTTCCAAGAGATCAATATGCGATATAAATAAACCAATAAAATTTATAATATATCTTCAGATAATGTGTGATAGGCTGATTGTGATTATCGTATAATTCGACGTGTTACGCCATTTATTGGCCGAATATCATCAAACGTTGACGAAAGTAGAGTACTATTGTTTTCATTGTTTTCTGGAATAACAGTTGATTGAGCTAAAATTAAAAAAAAAAATACATTATTTCGCATAAAAAAGGTAATTGAAGAATATAGGTACTATATATTTTTATTTGTGTTGGAACAAAGTAACAATAAAATGTGCGAATTCGGATAAAATGCAATTATCTAGTTATAACACGTTTTAATAGTTAATAGAACTTAGTTTATATCATTCAACTATATGTTTTCGACGTCTCCTGTTTATGAATTGTGCGTATATTTCTGTGTATAGTAATGTGATAAAATCAATAATACGAGAAAATATATTAATTTTCGTGTTATATATAATTTGCCAAGTTTTTATACGTGTGCGTGTAATTAGTTTAAGATAAATAAAATTATACAAATGACTATTATTATAATGCATAAATTTTGAATCTTAATTTTATATATATAATTTTCATACGCCACAATTATAAATCGAAGTTCTGAGACTTATGCTTAAATTTAAATGAAATTATAAGAATCTTGTTTTATATAAATCAGATAAATTGAAATAAAATGTATTGTTTGTTTAAAAAATTAACGAATCGAGTATATAATTAAAATTTATTACTATTCAAAAACAGAATGCAGTTCATGCTATTTTTAAATTAATAATGTACTTACGCGTATTCCGTGTTCTTGAACAATATAGTAGAAACATCACTGTAAAATAAAAACAAAAATCAGCATAATGTTAAATAAATCGATATATATATTGTAACAACCATGTTGTTACATGCTAATGATTAAATAAATAAATAAGATGAGTTTGAGAATTAAAAAATAAGTAAAAAGAATAATCATAATGACGATGGTTTAATAGGGTGCTTGTATTATTACATGTGATTCATGGGCATATCTTACTAAGCACGTTATATAAGAGTGGGTGTATGTGTGTATATATCTAATATATATAAATTACGTGTCACATTGTTTGTCCGCGATGGACTCTTTAAACTATTTAACCGATTTTAATGAAATTTGCACACCGTGTGCAGTTTGATCCAACTTGAAAGATAGGATAGCTTACATCTCAATTTATAGTCGCAATGGGGGTTTGGGGGGACACATTTTCAAATTTAGATTTTTGTAAAATTTCGTAAGGACTGATTTCATAGATAACGGTATGATAAGTTCAAAGCAAAAAACCGTTTTCAAATACGATCAATAGGTTTTGAGTTACGAATTTTTCAAAATTGCCGACTTGCCACATTTGGCAGGGCGTAGCGTGGGTAGTAAAAATTTTTAAACGATTCTAACGGTTGAATATGTGTTGTCTATATAAGATCTATCGTATAAAGCGAAAAAACCGCGAAAACAAATTTCAAAAGGGACTTCAAAATTCGATTTTTTTCGCAATAATTCACGAACGAATTTAAATTTGTAAAAATCGTTTAAACGAAAGTTACGCTTGATTAAAATACGCGTCTAACTATGGTATTGCCGTATTTTTATAGCGAATACTAGCCGAGAAAATTGGGGTTAAAGGAGTTTGGGATTTTGGGCCCTTTTTGAGGCCCCTATGATAGGTAAGGGGTTCGGATTGGTATTAAAAGAAAGTAGACGTGGAGATCTATCATTTACGTTATTAGGTAAATGTTACTAAAATTAACCGGTAACGAGAAATCACGAGTTGAAAATTTCATTTTCGGTTTTTAAAAATTCTGCCAGCGTTTTTCGGTCGGCCGATTCTACAATGCATTTAGCATGGGCCAATGTTATATATTATATTTATATAGCGAATTTGTTTTCGACTATAAATCGCTTACGTTTAGAGATACGAAAAAAATTGTCATTACCTAATTTGATCGTCATAAAAAAACGTCTTAAACTAAGTCGTCGTCGAAATTTAAAAAAAAATTTCAGGGGGTGTTTGGTGGGTGTGACTCATTAAAATTTTAATTTTTGAAAAATTTTTATACAACCGATTTGATAGATATTAAAATAACGAATTCGAAACAGAAAACCGTTTTTCGTTACAATCGATAGGTACCGAGTTACGAATTTTCGAAAATCGATGATCTGCCACCTTTGGCACGGCATAGCGAGCGACGTAAAAATTTTTAAACGATTCTAACGGTTGGATATGTGTTTTCTATATAAGATCTATCGTATAAAGCGAAAAAAATTCAAATTGAACCCGAAAATTTCAAAAAGGGCTAGCGGTTTTTTTCAAAATCGGCTTTTTTCGCGATAAATCGGGAACGATTAGGAATTTCAGAAAATGAATTAAACAAAAATTAAGCGGTATTAAAATATGCGTCTAACGATGGTAGTTGCGTATTTTTAGGTGAAATAGCCATCGAGAAAATACGGGTTAAACGTGTTTGGCGTTTTGGGCCCTTTTTGGGACTCCTATGATAGATAGCGGTCTCGGGTCAATTTTATACGAAAATAGACGTCAAGATCTATAATTTATGTAATTGAGTAAATTTATTAAAAATTAGAAATCGCGAGTTGAAAATTCAATTTTTGATTTTGAAAATTTTTCTGGTAGATTTGGGCTCGGCCGTGTCTACAATGCATTTAGCATGGGATATATATCGGCAGTGTTGCGGAGGAGTTCAATTATAATTTGGGATGAGTGCACAATGAAAGTATTTATAATTCAAAATAATAAATATTATTGTTAAAGATTTAAAACTATCTGCCCTACCTACCTCATTCATAATTTTAAGTGTCACATGTTATTTACTAACAACTTTGTAATATGAAAATTTTTTCGATGTTACAAATGGCATCTATGTAAAAAAGCATAGTGGTCTCCATGTTCTCCTACCACTCCCCTTTACTACAATGTAATACAACAAAAAACAAAAACCTTAGCCACAGCAACGCGTGGCCGAGTCTTCTAGTATATATATATAATGTATATATCGTTAGTAAAAGGATAACAGTGAAGACGAGGTTGAAGAGAGAAAATAGTTATGTTAAAGGGTCAATAGGAAGTTAAGATGACACACAAGGTTTATTAACCTTTCTGTTGCTTTCTCGTCGTGCTAGTTACACAAAAAGTATATATGTATGTGTAAGTATATGCCTAATTTTCCCACGAGAAAATGAGAAATTTAACACATTTTGATTGGTTATTGAAAATCGTCTGATCGACGTATTAATAATGGAAACACACACACACCAATATTAAAATATATTAAATGACAAGATAATTACTGTGAGATGCTCCTCCACGTGTCCGGCAAAATCACATTTATGATTCTATATTAAAAATTATGTTAAACCAATCAAAAAATACACTCACGCATATGTAAATATACAAAGATTTTTCTAGAAGTTCCATAATATATACAATAATAATAAACGAATCTTTCTAGAAAAACCTGGATTAGTTAAGTCAGTTTAGTTTAGTCTAGTTTCAGTTAGTTAAATCGTTCAGTTTCGATCGTCATATTTTAGTATTAATAATTGTGTCGCCGTCACGATTACCTACTGTGATCGATCTTGTTACGATGTTTCTGTGAGTATGAATAAATATTTATTATAAAAATACATGATTTTACAGTTTTATTATGTTTTAGTATTGAAGTTTTTAATCAAATTTATCGTTTACGGACGATATGGAATCCTAGGGGACACGACTTCATACCTATCATATATATATATATATATATGTATAAAAATATCAGTAAATATATTTTATTAATATTTATACGATGACGACATAAAATAATAACAATAATAATAATAGAATAATAAATATATAATAATTATATAATTGACATTGCCTGATATGGAATTCAAAGTAGGGGTGTTACAATATATATATATATCCCCCCGTACCTAGCGTTCACCATCGGCCATTCTACATTATTTAATTAGTTACTTAAATTAGTTTATATTTTATATTATTATTTTATTATATTTTATGTATTGACGTAAGATGTAAGCCGGTTCTTGATCTGGGTTTTGTAGTCTGTAATAACATTATTGACATATCCATATAAAATGGTAATCATTTTTTTTATAAAAACTTTTCTGTCCCCACTATATATTTCATATCGCTATTCAATTGAGCCAATTTCTCCGCATTCACAGAATTTACTCAATATTATACGTAGTTTATGTAATGTTTTCGCAGTTCTTATATTGCTTGTACGTATTCGACATATGTACCATATAAATTATCGTACATTTTTTTTTAAACACCCTTTATAATAATTTAATTCGATCCTATTTTAATCAACAATAATTGTAATGGTTTGTGTCTGCAGGTAATGTTCCTAAATAAACTTTGATATGTTTTCTCCTTCTATTACCCACCGAATAATTTCCTCAATAAGGACAATTTTATACACTTCATTAATGACACCTCAAAATTCTTCCGTAATATTTTGTGGCGACTTTAATGCTCTGCATTTCTCCTGGGGTAGTATTGCTAGTAACAACTCCGGCCAACTTATGTTAGACATCATTAATGCAACAGATAGTCGCTAATGACGGACGTCATACTTCCATATGACCCTCAAACGTACTCGATTTATCCATAATTTCTAGCAATTTATTGCTCCAAACTGTTTGGCCCGTTCAATCCTTACCTTTTCGGTAGTGAACATCTTATTATTATTCTCTCCATTCAGTTCTCCTCTTCCCCATCCTTTCAGGACAATTATCTATATGCTTATCCGTGGTTGCTTCCTGAACATAATACTCATAACTTTTCCTCATTCTTAGATAGTTTATGCTCTCCTTTACTTAATACCGCTTCTTTTGACATTCCTTTGTACAACAAATTTCTGCATAATCTCAATATAGCACTCAACCAATTTGCGTTCCAAATTAAGCCTTCTAAGCGAAAATCAAATTCTGCTCCCTGGTGGGACATTTCTTGTTACAATCAACAAAACCTTTTAAGTAATTAGTAATTATTTTAAACAATTCCGTCGTAGTCGCTCAATGAGAAATTACCTTTCGTACAAAAACCAGGAAGCTATTACCTGAAAATTCCTGTTAACTGAAAAAAGAGAAGCTTGGAAGAAGTTTGTTTCTTCCATAAATCGTACTCAACCTTCCTCCTACATCTGGAATAAAGCCAAGGTTTTCTCCGGAAAAAACTATCTTAACAATTATTCAGTCCCTTTGTAGACAGTGTGGCTCCTTCGTATGTCCCCAATTTGTCAGACCTTTCCTTTTCCATGTCAGCTTTTTCTTCAAACCTTGCCCATCTCCCGGCATTAATTTACAGTTTTCCATCTGCTCCTAATAGTGTATCTGAAATCTTACATTGTCTCTCCTTCAAAAAAAATCCTCACCTGGTTGTGACAGCATCACCTACAAAATCCTAAATAATCTACTCCTTCTGCTGTTAAAATTCTCTTGAATTATTTCAATTATTTTCTCAAGACCGGCTCCTATCCAGAAAGCTGGTCCCAATTTCTCGTGGTTCCAATTAATAAATCCAATTCTAGCCGTGATAATACATCATATCGCCCCATATCACTAGCCTCTTGTATACGTAAAACATACGAAAGAATACTAAAATATAGAATTATTTGGTGGCTCGAAAATAATAAATTGTTTCCTTCTGGGATGTATGGCTTCCGTAACAACATTAGTTCCTTGAGCTGTATGTCTTATCTGATTGCAGAAATTTATAAGTCCTTCATATTAAATAAATATTTAGTTGCTTGCTTTTTATATATAAATAAGGCCTTTGATTCTGTACCCCTAGCCACGCTTTTTGACTCGCTATTTCGTTAAGTATCCCTTATTTTTTTGCTAATGCTCTATGTAAATTATTCACAAATCGGGTCTTAATTTTCAAACATTCACCCTCCAACAATATTTTCACTAGAATGGTACATTTAGGCTTGCCACAAGGGTCAACTTTAAGTCCTGTTTTATTCAATATTTATATACTTAATCTTTTTCACACATCTTTGATTATTAATACTAACAACATATTGCACAAAGTTCAAAACATGTGTCTATACTTATCCTTAAGAGCCCTTGTCTCTACTCCTATATCAGCTTTGGAAATGGAGACTAAGGTTCCTCCTCTATATATGCGTCGGACATAGCTGACAGATTTTTAATAAACTCTTTCTCATCTTCCACTCCGTCATTATTCCTCTCATTCCTAGGCATTTTCCAAAAATGGAGATTCACTCTTAGTCGCCGTCCTATCCTTTGTCGCTCCGAGCATCATCTATCCAATTATAGTAATACAATAATACACCCTCTCCTTCTAGTTATTTTCTTTTTCCTTTTTTTTTTTTTTTATACTAATAACGATTTATCATTACATATAGATTTAGATTATTTTAAAACCTTCAAATCTTCTGTTCCTCCTTCTATTGCTAACGCCTTTTTTACTTCTCATATCAATAACCACTTCTCTGAATTCACACCTATCTACACAGACAGCTCTAAATCAATCGCACGTTGATGCAGCCTTTGTTATTCCCTCTCTCCAAATTGCTAAAAAGTTGTCTCTGTCGAAAAGTTCTTCTATCTTTACTGCAGAAGCTATAGCTATTCTTCATTCTCTTCGTTTCATCCTTTCTAGCCAATTATCTAAGAATATTGTAATCTTTTCAGATTCTAGAAGCTGTCTCTCTGCGCTAAAATTTTCACACTACAACCCCCATTTAATATTGAAAATTCGCAATCATGTCGCCCTCTGCAGGATGTTGGTGTCTCCATTAAATTTGTATGAATTCCCGGCCACTCTGAAATTAGCGGAAATCTTCTCGCTGACTACTATGCCCACTCTCCTTCCCTTCTTGGACTGTATTGCTTACTCACCGCACACTGATTTTCTCTCCATTGTTAAAACCGCCCACAAGGAATATGGTGGTCTGGATTAACCCTTATAATAAGTTGCTTCAGACTGATCTGCCATGCTTACCCTGGTTCTACAATATACAGATGCCAGTCAACCTAATTCGTCCATTCATAATCGCCATATGCAGATTACGGTTCGGAAAATATCGTCCCTTTCTTCATTATTTCAAATGAAACTTACTAGCTCGCCCTACTGTTCTCATCCTGGAGATGCCATCCACATTGCCGACGCTAATTACATATTTTTTGGATGCTTCCACTATATTTCTTCCCGTAATACATTATACAATTAGATCATGTCCTTATCTATTCCTCTCTCTACAAATATGTATTTCTTACTCGCTACTCGTAATGTGCACGTTTATGTTTGTTTATACAATTTCATTCGTGAATGTAACTTAGCGATATAACCATTTTATATTTATTTAATCTCTTATATTACAATTTTAATGGCAAACATTTTGGAAGCAAAAAAAAATTCTTCAATATTAAACCAAGTGGTAAATTCGAAGGATTACGTTTTGTCGAACTTGCACGAGCTGCCGATTGGACTTCTTAGTAGAGCCCCAAACGGCTATTCCATACGTCCAAATCGGCTTTATAATTTGCAGGTATAGTAGGCGTTTCCGAGAGTCGATCGTCGTCCTATTAGCGAATATAGTGCGGATAATATTTTCTTGATCTGTCTGCACTTCATCTTTACATGAGGTTTCAACGACAGACGAGAGTCTAATTGCATACCAAGATATTTGACTGAGTTAGTTTGTGGAATAAGCTGACCTCTAATATAATTACGATGGAACGAATTTGCGTGTCGCAAATACTACGTGTGGCGATTTGTCTCCGTTGAACTTGATTTTCCAAATTAGTCCAATTAACAATGCGATCTAGATGACGTTGAAGATTCTCTGTTGCTTCCTTCTGGCTATTACTCTTAGACAGTATAGCAGTATCGTCAGCAAACGTAGCTCTATCATCGGTAGGCAAATCGCTAGTATACAGAAGATACAAGATAGGTTAAAGGACACTACCTTGTGGAACTCCAGCCTGTATCGACTGATACGACGATTTAGCATCTCCGTGTGCTACCCGGAATAGTCGCTCTGACAAATACGAAATTAGTAATCGACATAAATTACCCGGCAGGAGGTTACACATTTTGACGATGAGGCCTTCATGCCAGACTTTATCGAAAGCCTGTGCTACGTAGAGAAAGACGGCCAGGCAAAACTGTTTTTTCTGTAAGTGTTGTTACTCGATGCACCTGTTCAATTGTAGAATGTTGGTTCCTAAACTCAAACCGATGATTTGGAAGCTCCACAAACTATCACGTTCGTTTTAACACAAGTTTTTTGTATAGTTTTAAGATTGATGCCAGTAGCGATATTGGACGGTAAGACGTTACCTCCTCGGCTGATTTATCAGGCTTCTTGAGCATAATCACTTGTGCTATTTTGAAGCAGGCAAGTACATGCTCAAGTCTAACACTGACATTGAAGAAAAGCAGAAGAAAAGTTTTATGTAACAGCTCTTTCAATATATGTGGCGTAATCTGACCAATATCTGGAATTATTTTTTTATAAATTTCCTGCGCTTTCTCAATTGTAGTAAAGCATTTCATACGTTGATGTGTTTGATAAGTTGTTGTAGGTGTCACATCCGATACATCATGAGGCTGAAAGATTCTCGCTAAATGTTTAGCAAAGTGTTCTATCCCTTCTGATCTAATTTCCAACTTCATCTGAAAGTGGTGGAACTGGCATAATAGGCCGTTTTATCCTATGAGTAACTATCCAGATCAGCATGCGGACTGAGCTCTTCAAGATATGCTGCTAAGGTTTTTGATTTATTTCCTTGATTAATTCTCGTGGGTTGCAACTTATGCCATTCCCGACGAGCTTTTCTTCTCTCGGCAATCTTCTGACGGACTTCAAGAGGATATGTGATTTCTTGGACCCTGCGATTTATAGAAAGTGCAGCAAGCTTTACCGAGTTCTGAATTGCTTCAATAAACTGTTTGACTTGAAGACAATGCTCAACAGGAGAATTGAGCCTCACTTTTAGATTTATTCGTTGGTCTAATTCATAGCGAAATCGATCCCAGTTAGTATATTTATTTGTGAGAGTGATTTTCTTTTCCTTCATTATAACAATTCTGCTTATTGTTAGCAGTAATGATGATCCGAGAACAGATGTTCAACATTTTCAATATACATATAGTTGATTCCAATACCTTTCATAATAATGAAAACGATTAAGTCTGGGTTTTTACGTTGGTCAGTTGGTTGGTGTCCGTCCAGATAGAAAATTGCAATGTGTATTTTTAATACCATCGACACAAGTAATTGACGATCCCCATGCCATGCGTTTAGCATTAAAGTCGTTTCCTAGGAAAAACTTACTAACTAGGTACCCAACAAATTATTCATAGTACTTTCGCTCCATAGTTTTTTGACATTTATGTGGGGGCGAATAAACTGCAGCTATATTTATTTCACTACCATTGAAATTAATTGATACGATTGTACATTGTATATATAACTACGACAAAATTGCTGTTGCTGAAAATGTTAGATATTCTGCTTGATTAGTAAAGCAGCTCCAGCATGCTCACCGTAATTAGAGTGTTGGTGTAGAGTAAAAATCATATCCGTGCATTTTAATGTGATCTCTCAGAAGTAAGATGACACTCAGAAATTAAAGCTGTATCTATCTTATTGATATGAACAGTTTGCCGACGACGAAGACCATTTGAACCATTTGAATGCCAATGGTCTTAATGGTCTTCGTCGTCGGCAGACGGAACTCGAGTCCTATCTTTACATTTTAATTGTAAACCACATCTTCGTCTGTATAGTTTTTTGAATTTCAAAATATTTCTTCCCAATATTTCCACTCATCTTTTCATAGTTTGCCATTCATTTTCTGCTTTATACGAAGTATATATTATCTATGATTTTTTTAATTTTTTCTATTCTATTACTTCGATTTATTTTTCCAGCTGCTCTATCCACTATTTAATTAACTGTCGGAATATATATAAAAGGCGCCTTTGATAATTGCTGGTATCCCGCTTTATTCCATAACTTCAAAATATTATTAGGCGAAAACAAAATTCTTTTGCATACACTGTACCATTATCTTAATGATAGACGAATTACATTAAAAATAGGTGATAAAATTGTACAAAAAACAACGAATATGGACTGCTCGCAAGGCAGTATTTTATTTAATGAGGCCCTAAAACTACAATATAATAATAAAGTCGATGTGTGTGCTTACGCTGACGATTTATTATTCATCATAAAAGGAAATTCTAAAGTTGAACTGGAACACGTTGCAAATAAAACGTTACATAAGTTAGAAAGATGGTTAAATGGCGTTAATCTACAGGTATTCGTAGATAAATGTTTCGCTTCACCTTTCACTAAATCATTAAAACTTAAGAGAAACACTATAAAAGTCGTATACCTAGGTTCCCAACTTAAAGTCGTTAAATATTTTAAATACTTAGGAGTTATAATTGACAATAAACCCACTTTTAACTAAATATGATATTAAATATGAATGGGAAGTATCACCAATTGCTAAAAGCATGTCAGAATACTTGGGTATTCGATTTTAATTACAGAATGATAATATACAAATCGCTAGTTGAAAGGGCTGTATATTACTGATGTTCCGTGTATATCCAACGGTTAACAATAAAAATTTTCAGAAAAAACATAATTTTGTCTCAAGGAAAATTTCTAATTAACGCATGCAGAGGATATATAACCATCTCACATAGTGCGTTAATCGCTATTTCTGGTGTACTACTACTCGACTTATTAATGAAAAGCAGAGCTGTCATATTTGCAATAAAGAATAATGAATTTCAGTTTGATAACAAACATCTAGAACGAGTAATACAAACCGTTTCCTTAGCCCCTGCAGCATCTAATAACAAACAAATTAAAAACTGTTTAAAAAATTACTACAGTACAATTTGGCAATCGAAATAGGAAAAAGATACAGTTGGGCGCCACACTTTTGAAATGATCCCTAACTTTTTAGATAGACATAACTTTAAATTTTCACCGGATTTTTATACGACCCAACTATTAACAGGACAAGGGAAAATTGTCGTTTACTTATGTCGTTTTGCCTTAAGCAAAGATAATAAATGTTCCTGCGGGCTGAGGGAAACTGTGGAACATATTATTTTCGAATGTCCAAACTACAAAACCATAAGACAATTCAATAAAACAAATCTAAAATTCAATAAACAACAAAAGACTCAAAATTTTCACAAATTTGTTTCCCACTTCGTCCTAGATTTCAGAACACGTCACATAATGGTCCGTTCACATATCATGTATGTATCTCATTTCCCTCGATAACACTGTGTCCAGACCACTTAAAATATATTAAATTATTTTTTTGAAGTTTTACCAATAATATTTAATATATTGCGTATTATGTTATCAGTGATGCATTCTTTCTAGATTATTTTCTGTATCGCTGATATAGAATCTGTCAATATTAAACAAATTTTATATTGTACATCCCCGATTGTTTTTGTTGGGAGATTATTATTATTGATTAAATATTATTTGAATTTAAACGTTTTGTAAATATTGTACTATAGATATAATGTATTTTTTAAATGTATTAATGGAAATATATGCACGTATAAACTTTTATGTATATAAGATAAAAAGGGTGGTATAGTATGTAGTTTATTTTATTTCATGTATAATTGTGTATGAAATGATAAAATAATTAATTAACTTGTACAAAGAAAACTATAAATCCTAATAGGTTATGGGTCCAGAGAATTCAATTGTGTTCATTTTTTTAAGTGTTACTTTTGTATAATGCGTGTAGAAGTGAGTTCACTGTGAAAAATACAAAATGGATTATGGAATTCAGAAATTTGGAGCTGATGGAAATAACTTTCGGATATGGAAAATGCGAATATGATCTTTGCTTCACAGTGATCTTAAATATTATGATGCAACAAAAAATATTGTTACGGAAACAGGTAAGCATATTATTATTATGCACATATCTGATGATTTCCTCGAAACAATTATGGATGAAGAAGATCCAACAAAAATCTTCAATCTAATTTGTACCAAATTTGATAAAAAATTCGCAGTATAATAATAAGAGATAAGTGTAAAGACAATGAAAATTTTGCTGATTATTTAAGTCGTTTTTTGAAGATAATGTGAAAAATTTGGTAAACTTCTATGATGCACAAATAGAACAAAATGAAAAGATCGCAATGCTTATAAATGGTGTTCCAAAACGTTTAAATATTGTGTCGCAAGTACTAATTCAAACGTATGATGATTATGATAAAATTAAACAAAAATTGTTGTTAGAAGATACTAAATTTGCAATTAATCATAATGATAATGTAAACTTAGACAATTCATTTTTAACCGCCAAACGATGTAAAAAGTGTGGTCGAAATAATCATAGTACTAATGAGTGCAGAGCAAATATAAGATGTTATGCTTGTAATAAGCTAGGATATGTTAGGAAGAATTGTAGATTGAAAGGAAATAAAAACAGTGGAAAAGTTTTAGATAATAAAATACGACAAGAACAGACACACTTTGTTGGTTAAAAATACAACTGATGATAACTATGAAAATAGTACTACAAAAATAATACAATTTGTAGCAGACTCGGGTGCTACACTGTACATAGTAAATGATAAAAATCTGTTTACAGATTTTACTGTGTGTACTACCGAATTACAAACACCGAATATTAGCGGAAATATAGTTTGTAAAGGACAAGGTAGTGTAACATTAAAAAAATATTCCGAGTTGTTCACATTGACTAATGTGTTGTTTTGTGAGAATGTGAGATGTAATATTTTATCTCTGTCTACAATTGATCGTAACAACAAAAGTATTACAATTAATAATGGCGCGATGAAAATAAACGATAACAATAAAGAGATTCTAAGAGGATATGAAAATAATGGATTGTATTATATAGAATTTGAACAAACGAATAGGTGTAATAAGTTGTTAACCGTTGAAATGAAGTATTCGAAATTATGGCATATGAGACTTGGTCATACAAATAATGGTAATCTAAAAATATTAAAAAGGTGGCATTATATAGATTTTGCAGATGAAAATTCTAAAATCGAATTATGTAAAATTTGTGTTTCATATAAATTGTGTAAAGTTGAACATAAATCGCAGACCGAATATAGTAAGTCATCTTTGCAACTGGTCCATACTGATTTATGCCAGGAGAAAAGTAAATATGATTCTGATAGAATAATTTTTAAATACATGTTAACATTTATAGATGATTTCACTAATTTTACAATTGTTTATTTATTGAATACGAAAAGTGAAGTAGAACACACTATCTACGGCAGTATATTGCCATGGTATAAAATAAATTTAATAAAAATATAACAAGGTTAAGATGTGACAATGATAAAGAATATGTTAATAATGAAAAATATAAACTATGTGAGGAATATGGTATAACAATAGAACATACTTTGCCTTACAGTTCTGAAAGTAATGAAAAGGCGGAAATAATGAATCGTGCTATATTGGAGAAAACAAGATGTTTACTTAGTCAATCAAGGGTACATGAAAAATATAGTGAAGCTCTGTACACAGCTGTATATTTAATAAATTGCTTACCACTAGTGCTGTAAAAGTAACGACAAATTAAAAATCCGTATGGATTCGTTACTGATGCATCATGTATTCGTTACTCCCGTTACTTTCATTACTCCCGAAGTAACGCCCATATACTACATATATCGGTGTTACTACTTTTACTATAAACAAATGGAAGCAAGTGAAAAACAAAAACATATTTATAAATGAAATGACCGACGAAAAATAGTAGTTATTCTCATTTTATTATTAAAATAGGATGAAGTAAAATAAAAGTAAAATGCATATTTAATTAACACCTTGGTAGAAGTAAGTAACTAAGTAATATTATATATAAAATTATGTCAGAAACCTTTGGTTCACGTTTAAAAATAATATTTTTCCTTCTTTTCGGTTTTAGCGATGAACGCTTTTCACATAATATCTGTCCTTATTTAGAAAATATTCTCTCTGATAGTATGGTACGGATTAATTAAATTCAATGTTTGAGCGACACATGGAATGTGTTCCCATCCTGCTAATTGTACTGCTGCTTTCATATTGGCAGCATTATCTGTTACACATACGAAAATTTTATTTTCAATTTCCCAATCGGCCATAATATTTACTAAGTTTGTTTTTAGGTTTTCTGCTGTATGTCGCTTGTGACATTCGAAACCACTTAATAGTGCCGATTGCAATTCTCAATTACCCAATATGCAGTGTGCTGTAACCGCTTGATAAGACGTTGTGGCTCGGGAAGTGCATGCATCGGTTCTTAACGATATATACGAGGCATCTTTCAATTTATTTTTTAACTTTTCTCTTGCTAATTCGAATTGGGCATTGAGTAAGTTAGTTCTCAGGAAAAATCTTGGCGGTCGTTTGTAACTCGGCTCCAAATAATGTATTAACTCATTAAAACCAGAATCTTCAACAATAGGCATTGGCTGAAGATCCTTAATAATCATATTTTTAAAACTAGGTTATTAATTTTTTTCCCGCGTAAGACATTAATAGGCCTTATCACATACCTTGAGATAATGGTTTGTATTTTTACTGGCGCTTCTTGTTTATCATCAGAGTTCCCTGCATTAACTGAACGTGTATCCATTTGGGTTGAGGAAGATGGCAATAAAGTAGGCGGATGTGGCAATGACGACTCAGATTTTGTTAAACTATCACATGGCAGTCAGACAACTCGGATTTAAATAAACTATCGTATGACGGTCGGTGCTTTTTTAACAAATGTTCTTTTTTCTTTTAATTTGTTATTACCGCTCTTTATTGAATATGACGTTCGATACAAATCTCATTTTGATTGTTTTGTGTTTCTTCAGTAAACATGTTCAAACTTTACTTCTCTTTTTTCCATATCGGACAATATATTTATAGTATAATTAAAATAAAAACATTCAAACGAATTTAATATGAACAAAGAAGAATACTTAAATAATAATTGAACAGAAACCGTGAGAAAGAACAAGTAACAAAACTATGAAGTCGATGCATCATTCAACTATGCTCCCATAAACACAGTCTAACGATTAACAGCTTTGAAATGTAGCGTAAATTTTTTTTACATATTTACGGTTACATCGTGGGATTAATTGTGATAGTGTTACTGGGGGTAGCGATTAGTTAAATGGTGGCGTATGCATGGCGGTAGACCAGGGTAATAATTTGGCTAGACACGGAAATACTCCCGAGTACCTTTTATCAACGGGTTCGAAGTTTGGACAGGGTGTCGGTAACGAATATACGAACGGTATCGGTACCAAACACGAAGTAACGAATATCAAACCAGAATGAGTTTATCCGGTACAGCGGGGTAACGAAAGTACCGAAGTAACAATTTATGTTTGAGAGTAACGGGAGTCTGATCAATAAAATAAAAGAAAGACGTTGTTTTCAAAAATGATACTTTCCTATTTTAAGATCGAAAAATTCAAAATTATCTGTTACCAGAAAAAAGTGATATACATCCTAACGTGACTGTGAATGATGTAAAAGAAACGGAAATTATTAATGAAGAAATTGATGGAGAGGAAGTGACATATGAAAATGTGGAATCTGATGTGAGAAAATCCACTAGAAACAAGAAAAATAATATTTAAAAGACTGTTTACTCTGTCTTGATACAGTACCGAAAAGTTATCAAGATATTAGAAAACTGAATGAACAAGAAAAGGATGCTTAGAAATTAGCTATTAAAAGGGAACTTCATCATATGGAATAGTACAATGTATGGAAAGAAGTGAAGTATAACAATCAAAAGTTGGTTGATACCAAATGGGTATTTAATCGTTAAAATGACTACTGATGGAAAGGTACCAAAAGCAAGATTGGTGGCATGTGGCTAGTAAATAAAAATTGATGATGATTCATATGCTCCAGTAGCAAATATAGTTACAACACTGACATTGTTAACTGTGGCTAATTATTTTATCGACATACAAACAGCTTTTTTAAATAGTGATTTGAATGAAGAAATATATTTAAAACCTCCAAGTAGAATTGACACTGAAGGTAATATATTAAAATTGCGCAAAGCTCTCTATGGTGTGAAACAAGTACCTAAAAGTTGGTATAATAAGTTAAATAAATGTTTAATGAATCCGGAATTTACAAAATCAAAGTATGAAACATATTTATATAAATATAAAGATAAAAAATTGTTTATATTAGATTACATCGATGATTTATTGATTATTGGATAAAAAAAAAACAGATGTTGATGAATTAATAATTAAAATAAAGAAACATTTTACTATTAAAAATTTTTGTTCAGTAAATACATTTTTAGAAGTTAACATTAAACAGATAAGCGATATACTTGTAATGGGTCAGGAGGAGTTAATCAATAAATATATGAAAGATTTTAATTTAGAAAACGCAAAAGAAAAATGGACACCAATAGAAAAAGATTTGAAATTTACAAATGATAATCAAAATACTGACGAAATAAAGCAAAAACAGTGTCAGAAATTATTAGGTGCACTAACACATATAATGCAAAATAGTAGAACCGATATCAACGTATTAAGCAGATTTCAACAGAACGCCACAGCAGAGAAGTATCAGTATTTACAGAGTTTTAAAATACCTAAAAGGGACTAAACAAATGAGGATCAATTATAAGCGAAATATCAATAGTGAACCGATCGAGATGCTTCTTGGCCAGAAAATAAAGAACGAAGATCAACATCAGAGATATTGATAAATGTTTTTGGAAACCCTGTGCACTGGAAAACAAAAAAATAAAGTTTAGTGATGCTGTCAACTGCTGAATCCGAGTACATCGCTGTAAGCGAAAGTGCAAAAGAAGCGTTGTGGATATTCAGCATCTTGGCCAATTTGGGAATAAAAATAGATGATGGCATAATAATACATGAAAGCAATCAAGCGTATATAAAAATTACTAATAACACAACAAATTACAGTAGAACTAAACATTTGGACATGAAATATAAATATATCAATGAATTAGTCGAAGAAAGGAAAATCAGGCTAAAATATATTCCTATCGAAAAACAGAAGGCGAATATATTAACCAATGGATAAGAAACCAACCAATTTTGCAGAATGAGAGAAGAATTGGTTTATACGAAGAATAATAATTTTGAGGGGTGTTGGGAAATTATTATTATTATTGATTAAATATTATTTAAATTTAAAAGTTTTGTAAATATTGTACTATGGATATAATGTGTTTTTTAAACGTGTTTATGGAAATATAACACGTTAGTGTGTTAATTGTGCAACTTTTAACACTGTATATATAAATTATTGTGTATATAAGATAAAAAGGATGGTATAGTATGTAGTGTATTTTATTTCATATATAATTGTGATGAAATAATAAAACACTTAATTAAATTTTATAAAGAAAACAGTAAATCCTAATAGTTTTTAATGCTTTCAGGATAGCTATTATTTCAACTGTGCATGATGAATAAATTTTTAGGAGTCGAAATAATTTTAGGTTATTTTTACTTTTATTATATACCGCTGCAGCGCATACCTGTTTGTCTTCTTTTATTGATTCATCTATGTAAATAATTTCAATATTTGCTTTATATATATATATATATATATATATATATATATATATATATATATATATATATATATATATATATATATGAATAATAAATGGAATGATTTACTAGTAACATTTGCTTATAAATAACTGATATTGAAAAAGTTGGTATCTTGTACCAACGAAATTATTAAGCTTTCAACAATAGTTAAGAATTAAAAAAAATAACGATAAATTGGAAAAATTTCAAACGGAAAATTATTCATCTGAAAGTTTGACTTCATAAGTATATTATTAAAACTAAGCACATAACATTCACCAAAAAACGAAATAAAATTATACCAAACTTAAAGATGGATACAATACAAATAGAAAAGGCAGATTCGCTTCAGATACTAGGACTAGAAAGAACACATAATTAAACTAAAAATAAGATGTTTGAAAAAAATAAATATGCTTAGAATGTTAAATAATCCATCGTGGGGATCTGATCGAAAAACATTAATACAGTTATACAAATCCTACGTACTAAGCAGAGTAGACTACGCCAATATAATATATGATAGTGCAGCCTGTTCCACATTAAAAAAGCTCAATTCTTTTCAAAATAAAGCTCTTAGGATTGCCTTGAGAGCATTTCACACTACCTCAAACACAGCCCTACATGTGGAAGCAAACATATTACCACTCCAATACAGAAGACAAATACTAGCGCTAAAATATTACGCACAATCGATTTGCACACCATCCAATCCGATATCTCAGTCTTTACTAAGGAATAAATTTCATGATACATTCTTAAACAAACCAAATGCATCGAAACCCCTATCAGAACGCGTTAACAATACATTAACAAAACTTCAAAATCAATTACCACAAATCAAAACAAACCACGTTTCAAAACTACCACCTTGGATAAAGATTTCAATCACAATAAACACAGAACTGGAAAAATATAAGAAACACTTAACACCTACAAATATTTCCAAATCAAAATTCTACAACATTCTAGAAAAGTGATTATACACACATAAGAAAGAAAATCCGAAAAAAATTACGCACAGGACTCACGTTACTTACTTCACAATACCTAGTCAACGGGGACACCCCACCCATCTGCCACAAATGCAATTCGCTATTACATATAAACCACATACTATTAGAATGCACAAAATATGAAGCCAACGTATAAAGTACAATATAAACTATGACACAATAAAAACAATACTCGAAGATAACCCGAATAAAGTTAAACATCTTTTACAATATCTTACAGACACTAACTTAATAAATAGTTTATAACCGGCTTTAAGACGCACATGATCCTGGTAATCGAGCGTCTATAAATAAAATAATTAAAAAAAAAAAATATTAATAATTTTAACAAATTATATATTAAACAAACGATTACCATTTTGTTTTAAAACTGCTTAGTTTCTCCTGAGGGAACATAGGTAAAGTGTCATTGACAGTGCATCTAATCAAAGGATTGTGATAAGAACGCTGGCCGATTAGGATAAATAGTCATTTAGAATTTCGGAAGAGAAGACGATTTAAAATTTCCCACTCTCGCGTTACGCATTATATCGTCTTATATTAAATGTACTTCATGTTTATTTGTAGTATGTATATGTATATATATTATGAGTGTGGTTAGTATATTATGAGTGTGGTTAGTATATTATGTATTGGTGCGCATGTATTTTATTATCATCATTTTTAAGTGTATTTTTGTGTTGTATGTCAGTGTATTTGAGGTATGTACTTTCTACCGTTTATTTAGTCATTTCATTAATACGAATACTGGTTTTATCTCTCTTTATGCTATACGCAGTTTTGCTGAAAATATTCTTATGAGAATTATTACGTGGATTTTTATTTATTCGTCGATATATATTTGAATGTTTGTTACCTTTACGAATTAGCATATTTAGGTGGTTTTTTGATTATGCAAGGTGGATATATTTTATGAACTGTTTTACTTCTTTTCCGTTTTTTATATGTAATAGGTTAGAGTTGTCAAGTTTCTTACTTAAACTCGTCTATTCTTATTTATTGAAGTTCTTATTTATTCTATTATTTATCGCCAAATTTTCAAACAGTTACTATAATGGGACTTAAAGTGTATTACCAAAATGTTCGGGATTAAATACAAAGTTAAAAGAACTTCATTTTGGAATGTGTAGAAGTAACTTTGATATTGTAGCATTCACTGAAACTTAGTTAACTGGAAGTGTTTACAACAATGAATTATCAAGGTTATTTTGCTTATCATCGGGATAGAGTTGGTAGGAAGGGAGGCGGAGTCTTGTTAGCGATTAAGGACACATATGTTGCAGAGGAAATTGCGTTTCCCAGTTTTGGGAATATAGATTCAGTTTGGATTAAGGTCAGGAATGTTAGTCTGCATGTACAAACACTTATCGGTTGTATTTATGTTCCTCCCGGTAAATCTTGCTCTTGTTATAGTAGATTTTTTTATGAATGTCATAATTTATTACTGAATATGAAAAATACAATTAATATTATGATTATGTGTGATTTCAACTTATCCATCTCTGGTTCTGGTACTCCGCTTGATTATCTTAATAAGAATATTAATTCGCTTTCAAATTTCATTGAAATTAATAATCTCAGTTTAGTAAATAATGTCCTTAATTCGCAGAGAAAAACTTTAGATTTGATCATTACTACTTCCGTTTTGAGTGTTGATGTACAGAGGTCACTTGATCCGCTTCTTCCTGAGGATAAGTATCATCCTGCTCTGGATATCACTGTTCGCTGTAGTTCTTTATATAAAGTGGATTTTAGTACAAGCGTGGCACCTTACAACTTTAGGAAAGCAAACCCTTTAACATTAAAACAAAAAATTTCCTTGATTGATTGGAAACAACTTTATAATATCAGAAATGTGGATGATGCAACTACTTATTTTTATAGTCTAATATACAATGAACTTCAGAAGCATCTTACAAAGAAATCATCTAGAAATACCCGCCTTGGTTTACCCCAGAAATTGTTCGTAAACTAAAATTGAAAACTAAGTTTAGAAAATCCTATCGTAGAACCCGCAAGGAAACTGATTATTTTAAGTTTAGTAAACTACGGGCTGAAGTTAAAAAGCTAATAAGGAATTCTTATGATGATTATATTCTTAAGACCGAGGCTGGCATTCAAAAAAACACTAGCAATTTTTGGGCGTTTGTTAAATATAGACGTAATGATCGGCTACACCCTAGCGTAGTAAAATACAAAAATATAGATCATTGTTCTAGTAAGAATATTTCAAATGCTTTTGCAGAGTATTTTTCATCTGTTCATGTGACTGACAGCTTCATGACACTTAAAACCTCTTTAATTAAAGATGGAAGACACTTAAAACTTACTCCAATCACCATAAATGATTATAAAAAATCTATTAAGATTCTGAAACCTAAGTGGAGTGTTGGGCCTGATGGATTACCGGAAATATTGTTTAAAATATGTTCGGTAGAGTTTGAAAAGCCACTTATATACTTGTTCAATCTTATTATTGGAACAGGTAAATGGCCTGTATTGTTAAAAACAGCTAAGGTTGTTCCAATTTTCAAGTCTGGTGATCGTTGTGCAGCTGAAAACTATCGTCCTATCTCCCTACTATGTGTACCCAGCAAAATATTAGAGTCAATTTTATATGAAAGATTATATAAATTTTTTTGCCTAGAGTTGTTCCTGAGCAGCATGGTTTCTTAAGGTCTAGGTCTACTACAACTAATCTTGTTACATATACAAAATTAATTACTGACTGTTTGGAGCAGCGTATTCAAGTTGATTGTATTTATATGGATTTTAGTAAGACTTTTGACAAAGTCAGCCATAGTTTACTTCTGGTTAAGTTACATAATTACGAATTTTCTGACAATTACATAGTTATTTAGATCATATTTAACTTCGCGTGTGTGCTACGTATTATTTAATGGATACCAGTCCAAGCAATATACTCGTACTTCCGGAGTACCACAGGGGTCTAATTTGGGTCCACTATTATTTAATATTTTCATAAATGATATAGGAATTAACTTACATTCAAATTTATATTATTTGCTGATGACTTAAAAATTTTTAGATCAATTAAAACTGTCAGTGATTGTGAATTGTTGCAAGATGATTTGTGTAGAATGGTGATATGGAGCGACAATAATTATTTACCTTTTAATTATAAGAAATGTGTTTATATTCGATTTTGTCGTACAAAAAATAAATGTCTCTTTGATTACTCTATGGGTAATGTTCCAGTTTGTAATGTAACCTGTGTTCGGGATTTGGGGGTTTATATTGACAACGAGCTTAAATTTGCAACTCATATTGGTAATGTTATCAAAAATGCTTACAGAACTATTAGGAATTCATGCGTATTTCGTGATTCTATGACTCCGCTGTTACTATTCAACACTCTTGTAAGATCGCAATTAGAATACGCATTTATGGTTTGGGATCTTTTCTACACTAAATATATTCATATGGTGGAAAAAGTTCAATCTCAGTTTTTGAGGTATATTTATTACCGTCAAACTGGTGTCTATCCAACATTTTTAAGTTATAATATTTTATGCGATTTCCTAAATATTAAATCCTTGAGTGCTAGAAGATAAGTAAGTTGAGGTTCCTGCATGATCTTTGTAACGCTCGCATAGATGACAATTATTTATTATCTACAATTTCATTTATGGTCCCCCAGTGATAATAGTAGGTCACATCGTATTTTCTATGAATCGCATGCTCGTACAAATCTAGGTTACAACTCACCACTTTTATCCACCTTACATCTATATAATAACGTACTAAATATTCATCCACAGTTAGATATTCATTTCGAAAGTAAATTTGTATATAATAAATTTTTTTAGACTCTATATTTCAGTTGTTACTTTTCAGTAAGTTTGTTTTATTTTGGTCATATGTGCGTGCCCCGATGGAGAGTTTGTTTACATGAGAGCATGGGTGTATGACTGGTATATTTGTTTTTTTTTTTTTTGTGCTTGTATGTGGGTATTGTATTTCATTAGAATCATTTCTCGGTTGTATTAGTAATCTTTTGTTTTCAATCTAAATATTATTTATATTAATTAGCGTGTTGTGGGAGTGTGGTTCAGTTTTATTTTTGTTCACACTTTTACTTTATAATTATTCTGTAAGAGCGTACACTGTAATTGCCGTTATGCTGTTGTGTACGCTGTATTGTTTTGTAAATAAATAAATAAATAAATAAATAATAATAATAAATAACTGTCACCTACTTGAATATATCTTTCTCTTATAACGAATATTATTGTAAAGAAATAATTAAATAATCTATATCAAAGTTTCATAATTCGAAAAGTTTAGAACACAGTGATTAAAAAAAAAAAAAAAAAACAAGAAAAAATAGTTATCACAAAAATTTTTTCTTTATGAAAAATCACAAAGTTTGTAATTGTGTTCCTAAGTAATATTTTTACATTTTATGTTTTTATAAATTTGTATGTATTTTTATAATTTGGTTTCGTTTATATTCACTTCATAATGGCTTTGGCTTAACAGCTGAAAAGCTTTGTAAATTTTCATAAAGAAAAAATTGTAGTGATTTCAACTACTTTTTTGTTGTTTTTTTTTTTTTTTAAATTACTACATTTCAAACTTTTTAAATTATTAAACTTGATTCAGGTAAGGAATTACATAAATATTTTAAATACAATATTTAAAAACTATGATTAAAGCTAAAAAAACAAGAACTAAAAAATATGGTTCAACCATAAGTGTTTATATTATAATATTCTTAATTATGCTAAAGTCGCTATTAAAAATAAATGTAAAATAGCACAAGTTGTTAAAAATAAAACAAAATAACATGTATTAGGTCGGAAATATGCCATTTACACGGTGAATTAAAAATATTAATAAACCAAAAAGTTTAGCTTAATTTGCATTATAAAAAATAGTTATGTAGAAGGAATATATCAGTTATATTTGAATTAAGGAATACTTATATAAAACAAGAAATAAATAAACATCATGATTCCATACATAAAAAAAAAAAAAAATTATAAGAACAAAATCCTAGAAAGAAAAATATTTATCACAAGTTTATAGATAGAATAGTTAATTTATTAAATGTAAGTTTAACTGGAAAAAAATAAAAAGTTACATAACAGTACAAAATAATTTAAGAATAAATAATGCCTTAATAAAGTTAAAACAAACAAATGTTAAAAAAGAAACGAATAATAAGAACAAAAATAAAAAAAGATATAGAATTAAAAAAAATTAATAATCTAATGGCATGTAAACCTGACATAGGTAATGCAGTTATAATCATAAATAAAGATGATTATTTAAAGAACATGTATAATTTCATAAATAATAGTGATTTAAAGAAAATAAAAAATTCAACATTTTGATTTAATGAAATTATCAAAAAGAAATTAAAATCTATCAATCTAATATTAGTCAAAAAATGATCATAACACAAAAAATAATTTAAGCACACACTTTTTCAAAACGAAAATTTAATTGAAATGAATTCAGAAGCACCAATTTGAACAGGATCAATAAAATTACATAAAGAAAATAAACCCATTAAACCATTACTAAAAATCATCAATACACAGCTTATAAAATTTCAAGAAATATAGCAGCATTTTTAAAAGAAAATTATGAATTTGAAGATAAATTTAGCATTAAAAGTAATATAGAATTAATAAATTGTTTGAAAGAAGTAAAACTTCAGAGTAATTATATACTAATATCAAGAGATGTAGTTAATATGTACAACACTCCTACTGACAAAGTAATAGAACATGTTAAGAATAATAATTTAAATAATAATATACATAAAGATCATTACATAAAAATATTAGGGACTGTATTAAATCAAAATTATTTTCAGTTTCAAAAGACATATAAACAAAATGGTGGGTTAATTATGGGATCTCCATCATTACATATTCTAGCTGATAATTACATGAACAAATTAGAGAATAATATTAAATATAATAATATATTTAAAAATAATGTTAAGTTATGGAAAAGATGTGTTGATGATATCTTAATAAATGGATAATAATGATAATAATAATATTTTGAATAATTTTTGTATCTAATCTAAATAACTCTAATGAAAACATTCCATTTACATTAGAAATAGAAGGAAAACAAGAAGTTTTCTAGATTTAAAAATTAACATCATTAACTAAAAAATTGATATACATATATATAGAAAACCGACCACAGATATATTAACACCTAAAGATTCATTTCACCCAAAAATGCATAAATTACCGTTTTAGAAGTCTTATCAATAGAGCAAAAACAAATTGAATAGACAATGATAAAATAAATAAAGAAATATACATTATAAAACAAATAGCAATCAATAATACAATCCTACTATAATTGATTAAAATATGAAATAAATCTTACAATAATAAAAATACAGAAAAATAATTATTTAGGTACAATAATTATGTAGGAAGTCATACTTATAAAATAATAAAAATATTTAACAAATATAAAATAGATTTAGCAATAAGAAATAATAACACATTAAAATCAATTAACAACAATAGAATAAGAGATTGTTTTCTGCGTTCATTTATATTGTATCGTATATATGTATATATATATATATATATGTATATATATATATATATATACATATATATACATATATATGTATATGTGTATATATATGTATGGATATATATATATATATATATATATATATATATATATATATGTATGGATATATATATATATATATATATATATATATATATATATACACACACTCTGTATTTTCGTCAAGAGCATTATCGTAAGATGCTCCGTTCACCACCACAACATCACAAGTCGAGTGATAACCTACCTACCAAACTGGACGATGATCACACTGGTAGTAAGTATACACACAACACATCAGGTAAGACTCACACTGACACACAAAAATTATTGAAATACACACCAACACCACCATCATTAACGCTTAAACCAACACACACGAAACCAACAAACCCGTGCATAATGATAATACTATAAACACCGATATGGATACCTGTAAGAACATAGATAATAATGAGTATAATAATCAGTTTCCCGGGATAAACACAGTTACAATTACATCGGATATATCTACCTCGCGTAACTAAAATAATCCGTTAATAAATACATCTAAAAATAGCGAAACATTTTCGAATAAATTAAAATACACCACCCCTAAAACCAAAAAATCACACCGTTAACTGCATTTAATTATCCTACGGAAGAACAGGGATTAATTTTCCCTTATCTATCTGCACACACTATACATAGTTACTTTGTCGCACTGAAGGATTTAGTTGAGGGCGCATTAAATATTATTGCTGCATCATGCATAAGTAAAGACTGAATAGTCATCTTCCTGAAAACAAAACACGTAACAGATAAATTTTTTGCAAATGGTGGCGAAATTAAAATAGGCGCACAAATAGTTAAGGCTCGCCGTCTAAGAAACCCAGCCAACAAACTAACACTATCAAACGTCTCAGCCACTATACCAAATGAAGTTATTACATCACATCTAAAATCAATATTCTCCTTAAAACTGTTATCTCCCTTGTCAATTTTGAGAGTAACCCATCTGATAACGAATTTGGACATACAGTTAGTTAGCGCAGACAAATTTATATTGAACAAACGAATTGCAGCAACATACCCGACTCATTTTTATTGCACCACAATGATACTGATCATCGAATATCCATACAAACTGAAGACCACATGTGCTAACATTGCAACGAAAAACAAAGACAAACATCAAGTACCCAAGTGCTTTTTACAACTGACCTTCTGGAACAAGCAAATACCGAAAGTGGAAAAAGCGATAACAAAGATGAAAAATTGAACAAATTTAATGATCCAAAAGTTCCAACCATCACAGCTATCAATGACAATACAGACTCTGATGCACAACCCCAACCCCACAAACCTACCCCACCCGTCAACACCAGACTCCCCACAGGAGTGTAAAATATCTTTTATAACACAATCAGCCCCCAAAACAATTAACACGCCCCTCTTGCAGATAGTAAAGTAAAGCACCAAAATAAAAAAAATGCCAAATCTAACTCTTCTTTAAAGATCGCACCTGTGAAAGAAATAACCGAAAAAGTTAAACCATTGTTCGATAATAACCAACATAATTTTATTCTTGATTTCTCCCAATATCAAACATTTGTGAAAAACATAGGTTCTGATCTTGACTATCTAAGCTTTTCCCACGACTACACCAACGACAAAGAGGATTTAATACACGTGATATCAGTGACCAAACCATTCCTAAATGGTATGAGTATAAAAAACAGGTGTTCCCGAATCATAAAACACCTTAGGAACATGACTGTAAAAAGTGGTGCAAGCGAGGCAAATGCACTCAAAACAGACGAATAAATTTAGACCGATCAAACTAATAACAAATAGCCAACTACACACGAAAGCATTACAATAAATATAAATGACATCTAAAAATATAATAATGCAGTGGCTTCTATAACACCAACTGCGAACTTAAGCACCTAATATCATCACACTCTCCGGCAATCATGTGCTTACGGGGGACACACCTCAAACCCTCAGATAACTCGCAAATAAATAACTACAACATATTCAGGCATGTCAACATCCATGGTATTGTACACCAGATCAGCTGTACTTCCGCATCGAAAAGCATTGGTTAACAGACTCCTTCTCCTCTCTACAACTAATATGTCGTCAGGACAATAAGAACGCCATAATATTATAAATCCAACACAATCTACACACAATACATAAGGAAGGATGGGAAATCTGCTTTCTGTGAATCCCAAGTCACATTGGGATGCACGGCAGTGATAAAGTAGACCTTGAAGCTCGGTCTATGGTACTTTCACCAGTACCAGAATATTCACCACCTCCATCAACATTAGCACACGTACTCATGAACAACAGTAAACATGAATGGACCACCGACTGGACCTCACAAACAACCTTCCTGAGGAACATAAAATCAACCATAGAACCTTGGTGGCCTCCAGATGGCACAAGCAGAAAAGAATATGGTACTCTAAACCGTCTACGTGTGGGTCATACAGCCGTAACACACAATTATCTGTATACCAAAAGCCCTCCACCATAACCCTGATAGTTACAAACGGCATATGGAGATTTACATAATATTTAAAAAAAAAGAGAGATAAAAATATATTTAAAAAAGTCAGGAGTATATAAATTAAATTGTAATCAATGTGAAAAATAATACATAGGAATAACAGGCAGATAACTCACAATAAGATTTAAAGATCGTTTAAATTCATATGTGAAAAAATGATGAAAAATCAACATTTGGAATTTCATTTTATATTTTGATAAATTTGTATGTATTTTTATAATTTAGCTTATTCACTTGATAATGGCTTGACAGCCGAAAAGCTTGGCGATTTTTCATAAAGAAAAATTATTTTAACTCCTTTTTTATTGTTTATTTTTTATATCAAAGTTGTTAACGTCGGCATTTCGTTATTATTTTATAACGAAACGAGCAAAATTTATTTTCTTTTTTAAAAATTAATTATGGCTTACGTAGTATAGCTTCATTAATATATAAACAATCGCATACCTTACAACACACCGAGTTCCCCATGTTTATAATTATATATATATGTATGTATATATGTATATACATATATGTGTATGTATATGTATAAGTTAAAAATGATCGCTATTCAGTATTCGTCATAAAATATTTGTATAAATATGGTAAATCATATTTCGGGGTCGTTTGCAATTTTACTTAATTTTAAATTCGTTTGAATGTTTTTTTCTTTATTTTATTGTCCTATTTTTCTTGTCTATTTTATCTCAAAATTATTCTACATGTAAAATTAATCAACAATCGTAATAATTGCAATAATAAAAAATGCCAGATAGTATACATGACATGATTTAAAAATTTAATATTACAATTTCCCAATATTACAATCGGACCATATTTTTGTTTTGACTAATTCTAGAAGCTTTTTTCTTTTTTTAGTTCTATGTAATATTAACCCCATCAGTGTTATATATTGAAAAACCGAATACATGCATCCAGAAAAATATTACTTACGTATCGTGGCGATGGTGACAGACACCGTAATTATTACGACATTCCGACTAGTAATTATAGTAGTATCCTGATCTTTGTTAGAAATGCTGGCAGAATCTGTATCTGGTGTCAGAGTTACGACCATCTAATTAAATTGGAAGACATATTATTATTATTACTGTAATTTTTACACAAATACATACAAGTGTTTACGACCATCTAATTAAGTTAGAAGACATATTTTTTTATTACTATAATTTTTACACAAATACATACAGTTGTTGAATTGTATATCTATGTTATTAGGAGAACTTATTATTATTTTTGCCACAGCTGTTTCTCAAAGATATATATGTGCTTTTTTTCTATATCGATATCAGTAGAAATCACCATATTTATCTACTTTATATATATATATATATATATATATATATATATATATATATATATATATATATATATAATAATGATTTAAAGAGTAATGGGGTATTAAAGAAAATACAGTGTAATGATGATAGTAGGTTAAAATCTGTGGCTCGTAGAGCAAAGTCCATTCTGTCCAATAGGCTTACAATACTTGCTCGTGTACTTAATATAGAACCAAGTTTCCCGCGATGAGATTAAATATATCTATATCTATCTATCTATCTATATTATATATATATATATATATATATATATATATATATATATATATATATATATATATAACTGGTGGAAAGTCTCAAGCAGACGATTCCAATAGTGACAGGGCAATGAGACAAGAGGATGTGGATGGACAGCTTGATGTCCTACACATAGTTCACCCCATATGTACCTGGTCAGTTTGCCGCGACTGACGGTGACTCGCATCCTGTGGTAAGAATAACGATAATGATAAATGGACATTTGGAATCTAGAATGTTAGAACTTTATTAGATAATAAAAATCTACCTATAAGAAGAACTGCCTTAATCATACAGGAACTAAGGAAATATAAAATTTATATAGTTGGATTATGTGAAACGCGATTAGCTGATGAAGATCAAATCACTGAAGGGAGTGTGGGGTATACGATACACTGGAAAGGTGACAAGCCTGAAAATAAACGATTGAGAGGCGTAGGGTTAGCAATTGACACAAAATTAGTGTGATATATATATTAGAAGAACCGCACGGTATCAGTGATCGACTTATTGTTATGAAATTAAAATTCCCTAAAAATCCTACATTAGCCATTATCTCTGTGCATATGCGCCAACTCTAGATAACTCTGAAGAAGTAAAAGACCTGTTCTATAAAGACCTTCAAGAAGTGCTGACCAAAATTAAAATCAATAAAAGACTTATCATACTTGGTGACTTTAATTCACGTGTGGGAAAAAATGTAAACGTTTGGAACGGCAGTATTCGAGCACATGGGATTAAGAAAAAAATAGTAACAGGGAACGATTACTTGTGTACAGAATGATCTTATTTAATAGATTACATTATCACAAAGTGACAAAATAGAAATAAATGCCTAATTACTCGTGCAATGAGAGGTGCAGATGGAGACAGACCATGTCTTAATCAGAGCAAAATTTAGATTCCCTAGTATTAAGTAACATCCGCGGCTACAAAGATATAAACAAGTCACTTATAACATAGATCGCATAAAAGATAAAGAGATTTTGAACAAATTTACAATAGTATTAATTACTGATCTCCAAAATTCAGCAACTTATTCTATATCATCTGCAGAAAAACAATGGGATAATATCAAAAAGGAGAAAACAGTAACGTGCAAAAATATTCTTGGAATAAAATAAAAAAATCTCGAGATTGGTTTGCGAACTGTTCGTCGGATTGAAGAAAAGAGGAAAGCTTTTATAGCATGGCAGAAGGACAAAAGGAATGTATTAAAAAGAAATAAATATACTTCAATAAAAGCTGATGTACAACGTGAAATCAGAGAAATACAAAACAAATAGTGGGTTAAGATGAAAGATATCCAAATGTTACACGAGAAAAATGATACATGTGCATTTTATGCTGCTATTAAAGCTATATATGGTCCTCAAACAAAACGTAAAACTGCTGTACAAAGTTCAACAGGTGTATACGTTGCGAAATAAAGATGAAATTAAAAACAGATGGAAAGAATATTTTCAAACGCTATTAAATAATAGATCCATGGTTAACGATGATATATTAGACACTAACAAAAAAAGCTACTGAATATCAGCTGGATGCGCTACCTGCTGGAGAAGAAGTTTTTTCAGCAGTAAAAAACTTGAAATGTAATAAGACGGTTGGATTGGATGGTATACTAAATGAAACATATAAGTTGTGTGGAAAAGAACTGACGTTGAAATTACATCGGCTATATAGCCAATTCTGGGAAGATAGTGTCTTACCTAAAGACTTTAAAAATACAGTCATTGTTTGCATATATAAAAATAATGAAGATAAAACTAATTGTTTTAATCACAACTGTTAGCAAAATTCTGAGTAGAATAATTCTAGCGCGAATACAAACATTAATAGATCAGTATATTCCAGAAGAACAATGTGGTTTTCGGCAACAACAGAGTACTGTAGATCTGATATTTACAATGCGTCAATTAGTCGAAAAATCTAGAGCAAAACGAAGACTTATATATGACATCCATTGATGTGCAAAAGCCTTTGATACGGTAGATAGAAATGCGCTCTGGAAATTCTTACAAATTATAGGATGTCCACCTAAATTATTGTCACTCTTGCAACACTTGTATGATGATATGGAAGGCGTAGTAATATGTGAAAGTGGAATTACAGATTCGTTTAAAATATCTAGCGGAGTCAAGCAAGGGTCCGTGCTTGCACCTACATTATTCAATTTATACATGAGCATGGTTTATTTTGCATATAAACAAAAGACTTTAACGCCTGGAATTAAAATAGAGTATCGTTTTGATGGGGGGGATTGTACAACTTATCGAAATTTAAAGCTAAAAGCAGGGTGGACACGTTCACCTTGCAAAACTTACTATATGCGGACGATTGTGTAATTATAAGTAAAATCTTTACAGAACTGCAACGTGCAATTAACTTACTTCATGCAACATATAAAGATTTTGGATTGATAATAAACTGTAGCAAGACGGAAGTTATGGAAAATTCAATTACAAATAATAACTATTACATTGTTGGAAATAAATTAAATAAAGTAAAAGATTTTAAATACGTGGGAAATATGATTAGTAACAATGGTAGTCTAGATGAAGAAATTATATATAGAATAAGAAATACAATGATGACATATAGAAGACTTTCCAGACGAGTTTTCAAGAATAAAAATTTAACAACGACCACTAAAATTAACGTATATAAAGCTACCATATTGCCGACAACAACTCAAAAAAGTTAACAAGTCTGCCACCTAAGATTACTGACACAAATCCTTCGTATAATCTGGAAGGATCATATATACAACGAGAAGGTGCTAAAAATGGCCAAGTCTTATTCGATTGAGCAGCATGTAGCGAAATCTAAGCTAAGGTAGATTGGCCACGTAATAAGAATGAATGACGAACGCATTCTGAAACGTATGTTTTTCGGAGTTAAGAGACGGTAAAGACATTGCGGTCGTCCAAAATTACGATACAAAGATGTAGTCACTGGGACAATTAAGAAAGCCGCAATTAATCCGAGAAAGGATGCAATGTAGATGAAACAGAACTGCATGGAGATTATTTATAGACGACATTGTAAATCAACGTTTCATATATCAGAAGGTAAGAAGATCCAAACATGAGATCAACATTATCGGGTGGACAAAAATTCATTGCTCGTTGTGCGATTTTACAACGTATTTTCAAATTGGTGTGGTTTCGCATATGCGGCGCAAACATTAAGAGCAACATCGAGAATAATTTATTAGTGACACTCATACTCGTGATCGAGTGAACTACAATAATAATAATAATATATCTTATAAATAGAATAAAGAAGCTGACAAAAACACCATTAAAGAGTAGGCCGTTATTTCAAGCTATCAATACATATGCTGTCCCAATCCTAACGTATTCGTTCGGTGTGATACAGTGGAGTAAAACTGATGTTGAAAAAATTAATATCACAACGCACTTAACGAATGCATCATCCGAAAGCGTCAATTGAAAGACTGTACATCAAAAGGAACGAAGGTGGAAGAGGACTAATACACTTGGAGAATTTACTAATCAAATACAGAAAATGAGAAAATACTTTATTGATAGAAGTAACAACTCAGCTTTACATGCAGCAATAAAACAATTTGATAAAAATTACACTCCATTAAATTTAAGTAGTAAATCTTTCATTAATAACAGACTAGACTTAAAAGAAACATAGAAGGCTAAAGCATTACAAGGAAAGTTTCCACAAGAACTACAAAATAAAAACGTAGATTCTTATCTATCAAATCAATGGATGATATGTGAAGAATTATTCCCGGAAACAGAAGGATTTTTAGTGGCGATTCAGGATCGGGCGATAACAACCAGAAATTATAGGAAATATATCATTAAGGAATCAAATATCTGCGATGGCAAAGCGAGTGAAACAATTAAACACATTTTAAGTGGGTGTGAACAATTAACATCAAGATTTTTTATTAAAAGACACGATGATGTGGCAGCTATCGTACATCGAAAAATAGGAATAAAATATGGATTAATTAAAGATAAACAGCCATATTATAAATATACTCCAAAAAATCTTAGAACACGAACAGTATAAATTATACTGGGACAGAACTATTGACTGATAAAACAATAGAACATAACAGACCTGATATCGTTTTAATAGATAAGATAAATAAATTAAGTATGTTAATAGATATAGCTGTACCAGCAGATTATTGATAAAGTGTATGCAGAAAAAAAAAAAGAAAAACTTACAGAGCAAATGAAACGAATAATGAAACTCGATGTTGTAAAGATTTTACTATTTGTAATTGGAAACAATGGAATAATATCGAGCAGTTTAGGTAATAGCATAAAGAACCTAGGACTATCACCATATACGATCGAACAAATTCAACAATTGGTATTATTGAATTCTAATATGAAAACCTTCTTTAATCATCAAGATGAAGGAAGTTTGTAATGTTTGCTAATTAAAAGCCGTATTATAAACTCAAACCAGCATGACTGTGAAGATTACGGATAATATATATAATATATTATATATAATTTGACGATAATGATCATATTATTACAATGTCTGATCACATCTCGACTATCCAAATGCGCACATTAGTTTTGGATACAAATAGGCTAGAATTCAAGGCACCAATTATAATCCTAGTTCAAATAATAGATAAAAATCTGTTCAGTTCTGATGATGAGTGTTGTACATCAGTTCGAAACTTTAAATAGTGAAAATAAATTTTTAAGTAAGAAAAACAACTATTTCAAAATACTCACATTTATAAGCTGATCCGTCAAAGGTGATATTATGGTTATGCTGGCCGCGTTATCAATGGAGCCTTTGTATGTTTCATTTAAATAAATATAACCACCGACTAACGTGTTGTCCTTATCATAACGTTCCACCACGCGTATGACGGTACTATTGGCCATTATCTGAAGTAATGAATATTTTTAAACGTAATTTCTTACATACTGTTTATAATTGTTTTTTTTTTTAAATTATACTTTTAAGTGTAGCGCTATATTTACATATTAAGACGTATATAATATCCATCAGCAAATTAACACCCGTCGCTGACTAATTTCGATTAAATAAGTGTAATTTGGAAATATCGATTTTTTATCAAATTCGAAAATTTCTAAATACCCACGCAATAATACAAGAAGGCTTCATACCACCATCCTTGCTGCCTGTACAAGTACTAAGTACTAAATTACTAAGTGCGATATCGAGATGCATTAAGAAGGGTACATCGGATATAACTTAAAGAAATATGATATAATAGACTATGTAGGATCGTGACCATTCATTTATTTGATGGCAAATGTGACGTATGGCATCGTTGATGAACGATTAATAAAATTTCTTGAATATTCCACGGAAAAACCTTTCAATATTTGAAATATAAATGATTAGCGCAATCTTATAAAATTTAACTTGTGCATATACTGTATGACTTTGTCATAATCATCATTGTTGAATTGTTCGTTGCTGAACGTCGTGACCAATCATTGTACGTTTATTTTTACGTACAAAATGGACAAGCATTTAAAGCGCTAAATAGATACAACACAGATGCGCAGACGTATTGAACGGCGAGGAGGGTGTTACTGCCTTCTCCGTGATTATGATGATGGAAAAATTTATGTCGCGAGCAGAAACCTTGCCCGTCGAGTTGAGGGCATATCATTTTCACATAAATACTTGGAATAGTTTTATTTTTTTCCTATTCTACAAAATTATATTCCTTCATTATTTTTTATTCATTCCTTATTTTTTTGTTAAAACATTTAGGAGCAATTCAATGTATAATTTATAATTTATAACCTAACAAAAATTAAATGTACATACGAATTCAATATAACCACACGCAGCATAAACAAACGTATTTTCAAGTAATATTATATTATTAACCTGCAGTTGATTAAGTACACGATGTTGTCCATATATGAAGAATTCTGCTTCCGTATTACTGCTATTCAAAATAAGTTCCTGAGAAAATATGTAAACTGCCGGTATAAAATCGAATGCTTTTGATTCGACGCCTTCTCCCCATACTACGCTAATAACGATATTAGACCTAATATTATAAGCTACAAGCAGCGAGTCATCCGCTTCTTCCAAAACGCACGAATATAAACCTAAAAAACTCAAAAAATAATTATTTTCATACAAATATTGTAAATAAGTTTATTTTTATTTTATTTATATGCACATATCACACACATTTATATATTATAAATTTCATGAAATCAATAGAAAGTTTTACACCATTCTATAACGGTATTTTTGGAGGTAAAAATATCTTTCAAACAACAGCGCTTGGTATAATTTAATAAAAAGAATCATTATAGGCAAAAAATTAATTATATAATACTTAATTTATACTTAATAAAGTTAAACTGAATAAGATGAATTTTAAAAAAATATATACAAAAAAAAAAAAAAAGTGAAAAACAAATTATTAATATTATAGCACATTAAATAATGATACGTGCATTTATTTATTATTACATAAATTTTAATTTATAAAAAGTTGCTCGTCCGTTTAAGTAACCGGAATTATTTGAATTTCAATAAAATAAAAATATAAACTAGATCGAAATAAAATGTTATATATAAATTAAGACTAAATAATTACTGATGTATTTAAAATATTTGCATTGTAGTTAATAGCGCTATATTTATATATTCAAAAAATTTGTTACGTATATATCTGTTGATCAAAACGTATTCATAAAATGCATCGATTTAAAAAGAATAAATTAAAGTAAACTCTAACAAATAAATTTGATAAATTTAAAATGTAATTCATTTGATAAAAACTTACAACAAAATTACAATAGAAGGGATATACACGTCAGTTATACTACCTACTTAAATTTAAATGTCACCCCAAAAGATTATAGTAAACGTAAATTTGCGTGATTAAAATATCTTGAAATAATTCATTGTTTTCAAAAACATCACGCTGAAGTGAACATACGAAATATCATATTTAAAAATATGAAGTGGAATTGTAATAATTTTGAAAACTAGTATATTAATATACATTGCAATCGAATACAATTCGGCTAAATAACGGCAATGATATGTATGAATAACAGAAATGGGTTTTTGTATGTTTGGACAATTAAATAACAATATAATAAAATGGATTACGTACTCAGCAGTGAAACAAATTAGTTGATATAATAGTAAAAAGAAATTTCTCATAAGGCTCTGTTTAAATTTCAATGATGTATTTTCATCAAATAGCTTTAAAAGCAAAGATAATTTAAAATTGTTTATTGTTAAAAATTTTACATTGCATAACATTAATAAATCTAACAAAAGCTTACCAATCTTAAAATCAAAATGCTCTTTCACGCTAAATATTTCATGAATAAGTGATGATTCATCTGAAGACTGGAAACTAACTTTACAATGAAACGGAAAAACATCTATCTTGTAATTTGGCGAAGTGACACAGGGATGATCAGTGGTTATTAAATTGTTCGTCTTCCGACTCATAAAGGTGTCATCACCATTCGGCAGTAGCAATAGTGGAAAAACGTGCGCTTTTCCATTATTTGTAATGTTATTTCTACCACCTATAAATGAAACCTGTGCAAGAAAATTATTTCATTATTAAATATATTAATACCAAGAAAAATGGTCGGCTGAAAATCCCGATAAACACAAACTCATACAAGATCCTTGTGTTGAACCGCCAGGTTTTAATCTTTCGAGGAAACTGTGGACGAAAGTTAATCGCATCAGAACGGAACATGGAAGATGTGGAAAAATGTTGACTACTTGGACGATCAGAGACAATGCAGCATGTGACTGCGGAGAAAAGGAACAAACAATTGTCCAACGCGTACATTAATCGGTGGCTGGAAGGAGATCGCAAAGCTGACAGAATCAGCAAAAGAATGGATTAAAAATTTAGACATTAATTTATAAAATATTATAATAGTGTTTTTATATATTAATTTATAAGATAATTATGTAGGAACTTCTACTTATACCCGAAAACATACGAATAAATAAATAAATAAACAAGAAAAATAATGATATAAAAATGTAAACGTCGGGATTGGAGAACTCAATCTTATATGGAAAGACCATAAGATCACCAAAATAACAAAACTACTGAAAACGTTGATACGGTTGATCAATTAGGAATAAGATCGAAGTTTTGAAATGAAGGGATATCGAAAGAAGATTCTAAGGAATGGACGGCTCATAGAACAAGTGATTCCGTTTTAAAATAGCTTAAAATCGAAGCCAGGCAGCGGTTATTACCAACTATTAAAAAACGCATGCTAGGATTTTTCGGACTACAATACGTGCAATCTGCCTGGAGAAAATGATCATGCAATGAAACATCAATGGAAAAAGGAAGAAAAGTAGACCGATGACTCTTTATATCGATTAAATTACGAAAATAGGTGGATTGGATTTACAAAAAATTATAAATCCAGCGCAGGATGATATAAGTGGCCGCTTGTAGTAGTTTGCAACACATAAGATCACGGCGTCCAGATAAGGATAACGAAAGAACATCGTAATTACACTTTAATTATATTTACAGTAGTATAATTGTTATATTTAAACACAAACAACCCAAAATAGAAAGGTTTAATATGCTTGACTATGTTTGTTTGTTTTTTTATCCCTATTCATACGATCACCATCATTTTGTTGCATCTCCTTTCAGGAGGTTGCACATCAAGAACCATTAGCCATCTCATATCTTCCTATGTCTAGCTGAATTTACTCATATACTCCATTTTCATGTTTATCCATTCCTGTGTATACTAATTAATTTTTTAATTCGACCATTCCCTTCCCATTTCGTTTCGGCTATTCCCATTATATCTAATTTTAACCTTTCCGCTTCTAGAGCTGTGTTTGTTAATTTTCCAGGTATGTATACGATATCGAACTGAAATTTCTAAGGGATTCTTTACTCGATTCCTTTTTTTTTCCTATGTTTCGACCCGGTTTTCACTTGGTCGGTTTAACTTTGAGTGGTCTACTTATCAATTATTGTCTGATATTATTAATTCTAATAAAAAATATACGATAAAAGCAGTAGACGTAATCGATTTGGCAATTATTTCTTCTAGTTATACCGGTAGTATATTCCACCTAATCATAAGGTTAGAAATAAACTTTTCTCTATATATATTCGCCACAAGATCAAATATTATGCTCAATACGATTTTCTGTATTACATAACTCACGAGTTCCGATTCTGATGATACCCAATTTTGTAAGATGGCTCGGTGTACAGTTCTGTCCACTTCTTAATGTAACAAAGATAGATATGAAGTTTTTATTAAGGCCATCTCTGTCTTAAACCGATGGTCTCTAGGTACTTTCTTCGAAGGCCAGCATATTTTTTCCCACTTATGGAACATTCATGAATGAAATGTGGTTGAAAATACTGATTAAGTATATCTTTCAATTGTATCAATAGTTGTGTCTCCATTGCGGTTTAAAATTTTCCAGCTGCCAATACTTGATCAGATTACAGGTGAGTTTATCAAAAATTTCATTTTCATCCACTCCACAATTGGCGGGGTCCAATTTGAACCATGCTTAGAACGTTCGATTGTATAAGAGCTCTAATTTTCTTATTTGAAGTTTGATTATCTATAAAGTTGCAGAAGAACACTATCCGTTAGAATAAGAAAATGTTTATTTATAAAGGCTGATGAAGAGAAGAGATTTATGTATAGTAAACATTTAATTCATCTATTAATCAAATTAAACGATGTTAAAAATGTTGATATATGATTAATTTTATATTCTTTTATATCCACTCTCATTGCATTTCTTCCAAATATGATGAATTTGTAAACTCGGTTAAAGCTGCATCAAATTCTTAGAGGATGTTAGAATAGAATATACCAGCGGACTATCACTGGATTCGAAAAAGCTGCTGGACTTGATGATTTGCTAGGCGAGCAATTGGTCCTCGTGTAAAATCGTGGCTAGTGACTATGTTAAATGTATGTGTAAAAAAATGGAAGTTGCAGAAAATATGGAGGAAGGCCAAACTGCGCTTTAACATGAAAACTTCTATTTACACCACTCATTATTCAGCATACAGTTTCTATCAAGAGTGTTCAATTAATAACATTTTAGAGCGATTACTTAGAATGATCATCAAAATATTACGGTTACATATGAACAATATAATCAAACAAACATGATTAGAAAAAATCGTTATAATTTACGTAACTTATTAGTAGTTAATTCTTTTAGTCACGATGCCCACTATTATGATACATGAAATTTTAATTATTCAAAATTTTTTATTTTCTGGACGACATGATACGTCTCAATTTGCAATGTTTTTGTATAAATACATTTGAAACAGCACTGTATAATAACCACCCGTATAAAATGTATGATTTTGTGTTAAAATTCTATGATGTACGACTGAAAGGGTTTTATACATACATATTGAACTTTTTAATACTTACTCCGCGTAAAGGTAAAATATTAATTGACGTCTTCATAGAAACGCCGTTTTTTTGCATATAATATATCATCACTTTATTAGGGCCAGAGAGTGCTCTGGCAATTCCCGATTTTAGTTCTAGAAATAAAGAGGTATCGTCCGATGAAAACCATTCACCAGAATTTGTATCGTGACTTAGATGCGGTATTGAAAAGCATATAATATCTCCTGCAACAACTTCAACCTGTTTTTATAAATAAAAAAAAAAAAATCATATTAATGCTAGAAATAATCGTAAGATTGTCGTTTACGCGTAATGTATCATTTTAATTTTTTTCGACAGATAATGATTAATATGTTGTACATATTTCCGTATATTTTAAATACAGTACGTGCTGTAATTTAAACTCACGATGTTAAGATTTATAATCAAAACAAAATTAATTTTTGCATCTATATTTTGCTTTCAATCTCGCAACTTTTAATTTACCACATATGTATATTCTAATATGATTATTTGTCAAATGTTTTGAATAGGTCCACTAAATGTTTAAAATTAAAATTTTAAAATTCCAGCCATCTTCTTTATATTAAATTATTTTAATTGTATAAAATTAAAATAATTCCGATTAGTAATAAAAATAAATATATGAGATCATTATAAATCAGAAGACACGGGAAATATGCATAATAAATATAAAATTAGTATAAAAATTTGACAACATAAGATCAAAAATTTTGCACCCAAAACGTCAACGTATCAATATCGTAAATAAAATGAATAATTAGGACATAAAATAACATTACTAAATTGTAGAAAATTTTGGATATAAAATAATGTGAAATTTTTAATTTAGTTATATAATTTTAATTTGTTTTTTAATATTTTTTCTTTTTTAAAATTACCGGTCATTGACTTAAATTGCATTTTTTGTCGATTTATGTTTTGTAAAAATGTTTTTCTCCTTTAAATCATTATCCATTATGTCATTTTCTTTGATTTCCTCGCTTCGGTTTAATGGTTTTAATTAAATCTACATTTACTCTGATAACGTGTAGTGCAATCTTTACGAAATATAAGTATTTTTTTTTTTAAATTGTAGCGTTAATTTTTTGCGTCATTAATTTTTATATTTTCTAATGTTTATAAAAAAATATTATTTTTTATACCTAAAAATTTTTCTTTAAATTTCCCGTTTATTAAAAATTCTATTACAAAAACGGATTTATACATTTTCAACGCGTTAAAAAATTGTTAAATATTAAATTTCCGATGTTCTAACGAAAAATTAATACAATTACAAAAAAGAAAATATATAATCAAAATAAAACACTTACCGATAAAGAAAAAAGTTCCTTAATTTTTGTATTTTCACCTGAGCGACTAAACAAACTTTCAGTCCAGCTACCAGAAGTGTTCTCCAAAATAAGTTTTTAATATAAACTTCTCACATTCCTTTGGTTCATACTCACACATTTATACATAGAGCAAGGATTAAGTATTTTTTAGACCAAATTTTTGGAAAATAAAAAATTATAAATTTGGCACGAAATCATATAATAGTCTATACGTTCAGATACGTGAAAATGTGCTAATTAACACATTTTAACATTCTTAAATTATTTCCACAAACATATATATACATCACACCACGCAGCTAATATCACACATATTAGTTGCTAGAGTGTTCGACTGTCAACTCAACGACGGTCGGAGATTCGAAACCAACACACGACATAGAAAGTTTTCATCATTATTTAATTCTTAATTATCACGGAGAAGACAGTGGTACCCCACTCCGTATAACACATTTACGTCGTATATATATACTGCCTTGAATGCTATCTCATTTTGTACGTAAAAATAAACGTAATAGCCAGTCACGACGTTCGGCAACGAACAATAGGACGACGACGATGATGATATATATCTATATCTTAATATATAATATACATTTACCTGCTGTGGAATTATGTGGTTAGTGACTGAAAGCTTGACATAATCTTTTAGCAGATCTGAATGGTTTTCGTCGTAAGCTTCGATTATAGTTTCGCCATCTTTTTCTAAAACTACTTCTATTGAATTATGTTTTTCTGATAAAACTGTAACCTGCAATTATGTAATCCTTCAGATTAGATATATTGTAGTTTTTACGATTAGGGTACGAAATATACAAAATACAAATGGTTTTAAACAGCAGTTAAATTAAAACGATTAAACTTTTTGCGTTAAATCATTTAAATTTATTTACTCTAATTTGAAACTAATTCGATTAGATTCATTATATTTAATGGGGTTAACGAAAATGGATAAAAAACAATGATCCACTGTCTGGTTTCTTTGTTGGAAGTTACCAAATGAATCAGATATGAAACTCCACTTTGCGAGCATATTGACCACTACGTCCATGGCCTGTACGAATACGGTTTAAGCACACCCAGCTTTTTCGCTCTGGTCAAAGCCTAGTGACCTGCTATCTGGTGTGTCTATCGTTCTGTTTCTAGCTGGGTTCTTTTGGTTCCATTCTCCAAAATCAAAACCCACTCATAAGAATGTATTTCTAGCCCTTTCAGATCTTAATGTATTGGTAGATTTGGATCATTTTTATACTTCGTCCATTCTTTAATAAATTTTTCTTTAAATGTGAGCCGGCATGATGTTTTTCCACCAGGGTTGATTTAGTTGTACCAAAAATTAAGCGTAGAACTGCGTTTAGTTCTACATCGATTTTTTTTCCGTAACTGTTCAACCACACTGACGCTGCATATTCAGCCGCCGAGTAACGAAATACCAATAAATCAAAAATGTTTGACACATAGTCACGATTTCATCTTACCTTATCGAGTGTGTTGAACTGAAATTTTATTTTATTTTCGGCATACGTAAATGTATTTCCAAATTCGTCATGAAAACTAACATTCAATTTTAATTGTACTCCGACCGGTAATGTCGATATCATGTTTGTACCACTCGGGTATAATGTCGGATACGCATTAATCATTATGTAATGAATTCGTTTCACCTTGGGAAAACAAAGCCATATTAATTTATATGAGGCTATAAACAAAGAACAGCAGATGCATTTATCTTTTATAAAAGTGAGGTATGATGATCAATAACGAAGAACTTTATTATATAATTATTTACATTATAAAATTATTAATGTCAAGTATACGAAATTTACCTTACCAATAAATAAAATAAGAAAAGTATATATAATCTTATAAACATTGCAGGGAAAATTTTTAAAAAACCTGCAAATAAAACAAATATAAATAAAATATTACTGAATTATAGTTTAACTACTTACAATGCGCTAGAATACTTAATATTATAAAGAACTCAATATACAACATTTGAATACACATTAATTTAAAAACCGGGACGCTTCAGACAACCGTGCTTATAACGAGTATATTTATTTTATAGGCTGACTATATCGTAGTTCACTATGGCTTGAATTTATTGTTGGCATTTAGCAGTTATCATATGTTTTGAAAGTTTTCCAATGTGTGTAAATAAATAAGTTAAGTTTAATGCAAAATGCACGTCACTGATTTTGGTATATCTGTTGGCATTTAATGAGATAATGAAATAGCGGTTTTGTAATAGCTGCATTTTCTTATAAATGCTGTTGGAAACTGAACTGCAGATAGGGCATGCATAAGCTAGGGGAATAATGGTTGTTGATAACTTGGGATCTCCTGCAGAATATAGATGAAATTATCCGAATAACTTTATGCGCTTTATTTATGATTTGATTGATGCGACTACTGAAAGATAGACGGGAACTCATGATTACTCCCAGGTACTTAACTTATTTAGCCCATTTGATGCGATGATCATTGATGAAATCTCAAAAAAAATGCGCTCATACACGAAATTAAGTATATATAACTAGGCACTACAATCAAAGGTAATAAAGTTTAAAGAAACAACCGACTGTTACGTACTACAGCATTTAAAACATCTGAAACAGACGAATGCTATAATGGAAATTAAGAATACAACGGTTAATTTAATAAAAAACTTGAATAAATGGAATAAGTTTAACTGTTACCGCGACCATTGTAACTGTTATTAGGACAGATTAAATATTCGAAATACGAATTACTATTATTATTAAGGCTCCAAACTGGAATCGAATTTTAGAACGATATTTTCCTATAGCGGAATGTACTGTTCTATGAAAATCACTTTAACATCTAAACGATAGAACATTTAGAACGATCAGATTCTTCGGGTAAAATTGAGTTATACAAGAATGACGAATGCGCATATATTTTAATCGTCACGAAAGAAATTATTTTAAAAAAATATATATTTCCCAGTTAAGTAGAAGCACAAAAAAAAAACTTAATAAGAAAACGGCATTTATTATTCAGAAAAATGAAATTCTTAATCGATACTCTGTGATCTTAATATAAAATTTAGAAAAAGATAATTTGAATATTACTTCGGAGAAAAAAATCCACAAATGCACAATTAAATAAAAGTAAACAGAAATAAAAAAAAAAAATAACTTAAAACACCAGTGTATGTATAATTTAAAGTTGTTAAAGAAAATACATTATTGTAACAAATAATGTTGAAACCTAAGAAAAAATACACCGAGATTGTTATTAATTATAATGTACAGAATGACAACGTTCAATTTAAAACAGACTAAAGCAAATGAGTCAGAACAAACACCCATATATATATATATATATATATATATATATATATATATATATATATATATATATATATATATATATATATACAATCATAATAATAATTCTTCAATTTTGTTAAGACTGATGGACAGCTAATTTGAAATTTTATAATTTTCCGAATAGCACGATTTTTTCGTATTACTATATCCTGTTTCTTGTACATCGTGTTTTTTTTTTAGATATATTTTATTCTTGGCCTTCCTCTTGATCTCTCCCCTTATATAATTTATTCAATTATTCGTGCTAAATGTTTATGTATGAAAATTTGACCTATCTATTTGTATCTTCTTTCTTTTAATTTTTCCTAATAAGTTTCTATTTTAATGAATTTATTCTAAATACTTCCTTGTTACTCATTTTCTCTGTCAATAATGCTGGTCTTTTAATTTTTCTCCATCACCAGGTTTTAAAAGCTTTCAACTGGATTTGCATCTTTTTATCTACCGTCCAAGCTTACGAACCATGAAATAAAACGCTCCATACGAATTTTTTGATCAAAATTTCTATATTCATCTTGATGTTAATAATCTTTTCTTTTCCATAAATGCCAATTTCGCCAATCCTATTCTTTCTTGTATATCCTGTATACTCCTTCTATCGTGTGTTATTATGCTTCCCAAATATAATTGTCTTTTTACTTGTTTTATTAACATCCCTATTTTTATGTTTATTTCCTTATTTATTTATTTTTTATCGCATCTCAAACAGATGTATCCTTTTTGTTTGTCCTCACGTTGTAGGTTTTCAACATTTAATTTAACCAATCTGGGTGAAAAATCCTATGCCCATTATAATAAAAAAAAACCAAAAAACAAAAAAAAACATTTAATTTATTTGATTTAGGATTTGTTCATATATGTATGTATTAAAATGTAGAAAAATAAACATACTTACCTCACCAGGAAAAACCATAACTTCACGATGTTCTCCATTATCGAATACAACTTCAAGGTGGAATTTTCCATATTTGTCAGAAGTAATAAGTGAGCCACTCGAATTTATCGAAGCTACACTAACAGCGCTTCTATCCAACATTTCGAAAGTTACTTTATAATTCTGTAAAAAGCATAACAAGAATTTGTTCGTACCAGAATAAAATACACATCACAATTAAGAATGATCGTACAATTTGAAAAACTATTCGATTATAAAGTCCCGCGCGATATTTTTTTATTAATAAAACTCGATTAAACAATATGAACAAAAGTACAATTTTTAGTTATTGACGATTTTTTATCATTAAGCGAATAATTAAAAATGGAATACTTCCATATTTTTTCCACCATTTACAAATCATTTATTTATTCAGATTAAACAAGAGAAAACAAAAACGAGAAACTTTATATTGTCAACATTTCATTATAAAATAAACACACATGTATACACACACACACAAAATGTACATAATGGAAGCAGTACTATCAGTACCGTTTATCGGTCATGAATATGATGTTCGAGAACGCTGCAAATAGATATTTAATGGGTGTGGGGTACATTTTACATATTACTGAAGAGGTCATAAGACTGCGATGAGGAAACTAACTGGATACCTCATTATATTCCCAAGATTTCAATCACGAAAAGTACACATACCGAGTGAAGAAGCTATGCGACCCAACTAGTAACTGGCGCCAGATATTTTGCGAGATAACTGGTGTGAAATATACGACTACCCGTAGCGAAATGCCCGACTTTATACGAACGAAAAATATACTACTGGCTCGAATGAACTTAAAATTAGAACGTGGAATGTAAGGTTTCTAAAGATAACTGGAAAATATTGCCATAGAAAAATACAAAACATTAAATGGACAGACGGAATAAAAAAAAAAAAAAAGCGAGCAAGTATAGTCGCATTGTTCGTTTCAAAACATCTCGGCTAACCCATTGTATTTATTTTTGCGTACAAAATTTCAAGTCGCTAATTACATGCAGTACAGATGCAAACAGATGAGTGAGCATACGACTATTAAATTTAGTATTTATTAATTAAAAAATAATGATAATAAAACAAGCATTATACTAACATCGTCGGCATTTGTTGTTATCGGATAATACGTATTCGGAGGAAGTAATAAACTCAACGCACAGGAAGGAAAAATAAATTTTAAATTCCAAACATTAACGACAATAGAACTATGGAATATTTGATTTTGGAAAGGCACCTTTATTTCGACGAGTATGGTGGTAACTCCTTCCTGTAAGCCTTTAATTCGTACAGCTAACATGTTCGTCTTAATTCGATTCTGCGTATAAAATTATAAGAAGCATATAAAGTACGTATTGTAAGGTTATACCAAAAACAACAACACATACTATTAAATACATATATATAAAACATCCATCGTTCATGTATTACTACGTACGTTTTAAAAAGTACCGTAATGCAACTATGACAATCAATGGTAAAAGTATATTAGTTATGTAATCTATTTGTTAAAGTAAAAAGAAACTAATGTAAAAGCAGCTTTGGAATAATGTCGAAACTACTCACGAACATCCACCTTTAAATTTGTACAATACTTTGTTGAGGCAGCAACGTAGATGAGTAAAACACCGAAAGAGTGCGAAATGTATTTGCACAGAATAATGAAAATATTGCGGATGGAGAAATTGACGAACGATGACGTACTGCAAAAAGCTAAAACTGAAAGGTAAATATTTGACATAATTAATAAAAAAAAAGCGAGTTATTTTGGCCACGTTATCAATATGTAATATTGCAAATAATTATAGTGATCCGAGAATATAAAACGACCCAATCGAAGCGGCAGGAGAATTAAGTCCATGCGCACATTTTTGCGTATGACATGGGAAGAGTAGATCAAATTTAAACGAATCGACGAATTATTATTTATTTTGACGTGAAACTTATATTGACGCGGTGTATATGGGGGAGTTAATCCGTAAAACGTATACACATAGGTGTATGGTCAGACCTATTCTTCCAGTGTAGTCGGGCTTCTCCACTCTTTCCTGCATGCTGTACTCCCCATATAAGTGTATAATCAGTTTACATACATACGTACAAACACGTACAGAAATCACGAAATAATATTTTTCGCGTGTTCGTATTCTTTCTCTTGCTCAAGCGCAGACTGCCATCCGCTATTTCTTTCAAATCTTCGCTGCACAAAGGATGTATGTTCGACATAAATTTGAGACGGAAAACATTTTATATTTGAAGAAATAGAAGTATTATTAACGCTTTAATTACAGTCATTACATATACTGAAGAAGTAGTTATTCCGTATAGAAATTTCCGGATTTCTATCAATTTGACCGTTACTGTTGGAGTTTATTTTCTATACTATATCCTATTCTACTACTCATTCTCGATATATCTATATAGATGTTTCCTTATTAGAATCACATCGTTCGTTTATGATGGTTTAAATTAATTCGTTTATATCTATATCGGTTTATATACACCTTTACACGTGTTCTATTTGTTATTATTTATGATTTCTATTTTGATAAAGTAACAAGGAGTCAAATTATAACTTACTCCTAGTCGTATTTGAGTTTTAATGTGCTTCGCTTATGTTTCTCGACGTTCGGAAGCTAGATAGACGAGCAACATTGTCATTTCTAAAGACACCACGCGAACATCACCATGCCCAGCATCTGACTGGAAGAGACAACGAACTAAGGAGGTTAACATTATAATTCTTGATGCTTTTGTCGACAATCGTACAGATCAAACCCCGGAAATGGAACTTCATAAAAAATAAAGACGTTTTTAGAACAGAATTCGAACAGTTGCAAAAGTGGCACATTTCTGAGTCGACGAGCTACTACTGCGGTCATCCCAAGTAAACAGCGAAATAAAAAAAAAATATATTACTTTTGAATATCCACGCAGTTTCGGGGCGATTGGCTTTCCAACTTCGATCTATAGACCGACGTCGTACGATAGTATTCCGCTACGTTCCATGAAGTCGCGATGTAATCGGGAAATTGAAATTTTTTTCATATTTTATTCTTTTTCTCTAATGTATCGTTTGTTCATCTCTTTTTATTTCTGAATAGTACTCGGTAAGTATTAATAACTTCTAATATTATTCTATTAGATTTTCTCGTAAGTTCATCCGCTATTTCCATTTATTCCTGATTGACTTAGTACCCAAAGTATCATTATTTTTAAATTAATTCTTATTTTTCTGACTATATTACTACGAAACACATTTTTATATATATCGCCGACTGAGTGTTATTATTATGAAGTACAATGTTGTTTTTTTAAATATATTACATCGTGATATATACTATATACATCATTATTTGGTTTATCGAAATCGTAAAGATATTTATCGTTTTTATAAATAATATTTTTTCTCTATGAAGATACTACAATTTCATCATCAGAAAAATTTATAGTGCGAACCCTTTCTACCTTTATAAATAAGTTTACAAGAGCATTTTGTAAGATTGTAATAAATATTCTAAAATATGCCTCGATAAAAAAACACAATTATATTTTCAACCTCGTACCTTATGTTTTAAAAGTTCCAATAAATCGAAATTTCGTGTTTTTTTTTTTAAACAAATCATTTATAATTTTAATTTTATCGTTGAAATATTTATAATTTAATTACTTTTTTTTTACAGATATCGTTATTCTTAGTTTCTTTTTTTTTTTTTTAATATATATATGAAACGTATTTTTTTATTATTATTGTTATTTTGAATATATCAAATGTTACGCCGCAATTTTAATAATTCGCACGCGCTGTTGCAATTCTGACAATTCAAATATTGCGTATTACAACTTGCATAATTTTATTACCAAGATTTTAGGAATTCAAATGTATTGTTACTATTTTGATATTTTCAAATATGTTCATTTCAATACTGTTTTTGTTTCTCCCTATATTTTCCTTTGGAATATTTCAAATAAGATTTCATTTTTAAAAGAAAATTAACATATTTTTTACCTTCGTGTTCCCTATTAACGCATTTCACAATCTAGAATAAGCGCAATTTGAATTTACAACTTTTAAAAACATAAACGAGTAGAGGAAGCTTAATTCGGAAGTTAAAAAGTAGAAGAGATCCAAGTTTCGTACAACTAATTGAAGGGAAAATGAGAGGGAAACGATAGAGAGATAGCTGAAGGAGTAAATATATAGATCAAATAATAAAGTACACGGGAGCAACAAGTTATGCAAGCCTAAAAAGAACGACAATTTTAGTTGAACTCACTAAGATCGTGAGTCATAAGAGTTATTCACCAGTCTACGTATTGAGAAAAAGTAAACCAAACCTATCGCTAAATATCATCGAAGAAACAAAAAAAAAATATTTGTTATAAAATACGAAAAAAAAAACAGGCACATATTTATCGTAACAACTTCCTAAATAAAAAATGGAAATGATGACTGAAATGAGAAAAAAAAAAACAGAAATACAAAAATATACTACGTCCATCAATTCGTTGTCTGAATCGGTTTTTATAGATTCTAGAAATAATAACGATTATTTTATAAATAATAGATCGAAATATCGGGAAAATTAACACGTCAGCGTAGCTTACCCGTATTCCGACATTATGAAAAACGTTATAAACGTCCGCTACTTCCGGATTGGACGACTTCCACGATAATTCGAACGGAGGACTCACCGAACCTACTACAAACAGTGTCAATGAAGTCGGTTGGCACAATAATTGAACCGGCATCTCCATACCGACGAACAAACTGGAAGACGGCGTTTTAATTTTAATATCGGTCAACGCGACTACGTTTATCTCGATACGAGCTATCGAATAATCAACGATATCCACCATCGTCGCGTGTACGTCTATCACTTTTCCGGTAACGTTTACGCGACCGACAGCTATAGCTCGAACGATATCGTCCCGATCGATTTCGACTATAGCGTTATCGTCGGAAAAATATTTAATCGTCGAACCGCACGTAGGTCCGCCGGACGCGATTATTCGCGTAATCGATCCCGGTATCATTATGTCCGTATTAATCAGCGTTAATGTCAAAGGATCGAAAATTTCTAGTCCAACAGTTTTACTATACAAAACGATAGACGTATCAATCACAGCGATCGAAAATGTCAAACCGACGAAACCTAATTCTAAAGCGTGCACGTGGAATAATAATAATTCCCGTTCGACGTCCGTTTCTTCTTCGGTAACCGAAATAATAACTGCGTCGTTATTACTTTCTAAAATCGGTTTTATTCGTAACAGTTTCGATAATCCGGTTATTCCGGTTACGAGATCGCCGTTAGAATCGTATAATTTTAAAACGGCTTCGTATCGATCGCCTTTCGCTAGTTTTTTCTTTATATCTAATTTCGCTCCGGCCAACGTAACCACTCGAATAGATATCGAAGCCGGTTTAGAATTTGCGCACACGTCCGTTACCGTTAAATTTACCGTTCCGATTTTGATCGGAATAACCGTTATACTATTACTACTATTATTGTTACTAGTAGCGTCGTTCGACCATAATTTCCAGTTTACAATATCGGACGCGTTAGCGGTAATTTCGTAATATCCGGAACCTCCTTTTAATCGTACGGTAGCGTTATATTGCGGATAGTTAACGATCGATATGATTTCGGGAAAAACGACTACATCACCGACCAGCGATAACGAAAAAGTAGTTTCAACCGGTTTAATACTATAGTCGTTATTTCGCGACGATATTAAAATGGTCACGTTCGTACGACCGATTAAACCGTTCGGAACGATAATTTGATAATGACCGGACGGTACGTACTCGTTTAGCGATAACGTCGTAGTGACGATTTGTTTTTCTTCTAATAAAATCACGCCTGGATTCGTTACAGACGCTAACGTATAATCGGAAAAAATCCAATCGACTTTTAAACCGGTAGCGTTATCGAATACGCGTTTTAATTCGTCTTTAACGATTACGTCTATTCGAAAATTATCGTAATTTAACGCCGTGTACGATGATATATTATCGTTAAAACAACGATTGTCCGATCCGATAGTAGTAGTAATAATTTCTACGTAACGAGGCTTAGCGCAGATTATCTTTACCCGCGATAATAGCGATAAATTTTTATCGTCGTTATCGCCGTTCGTTTCAAGCGATACGATCGCGCTGCCAATCTTACGACACGTAATCGAATAGATCAATACGCCGTCGTGTTGTTCCGAAAAACTTCGACGTTCCACGACGCTTATTATAGAGTCGTCTTCTACATCGTCCGGAATATTTTGTACGCGAGGTCGTACCCGATATACGTCCGACAAAAATCTACGACCGCCTCTATATACAATTCGTCTTTGCGAATCGACCGCTAAAATAATTTCCTTACTATCTCTCGGTTCTAATAATCGTAACGAGTCGTACATCGATACCATCACGTTGTCTTCTAGTACGTTTTCATAAGATACCGTTAATTGCGTTACTATTTCCGTCTTACCGATAATTTCGACGACGGCGCAAGAAGAATCGATTAATTCCAAATTATTACGTTGTTTTTTATCGCTACTACTATCATTATTATTATTAATAACGTTATAAGTAAACTCGCCGTCTAAAAATTTAAACTTAAACGGAATATGAGCGCAATGAGTAAATGGTATTTTAACCGTAAGGTCGTTACGTACGATATCGCCGTATAAAGCGATACGTAAATATACCGGATGACCTACGTTACTTTCTAGAATGTCGTTAAGAATTTTCAAAGCGGTTATTCGTAACACGTTAACCGGTGCCGTAGCCACGTTATCGCGACTATTACGCATACGAACGCTTACCGTACAGGTACCGATATCGCGAACGTTTAAAATACCGCCGGCCGTATTCAATTCTTCCGGTTCGAAATCGAACGAAACTATTTCGTCATTGTCGGAATTCCATTCGTAAATGTTATCGCCGCCGATAGCTTCTAAACGAACGGTAGATCTACATAAATACGGAGTTATATATTTACTTATTTGTCAAGTTCCGAGTATATACTTTCAGATCACGCCAATTACAGCGTGAACCCAAATAAAAACTAAAAAATATTGATGTAACGAAAAAAAAAAAAGAAAAAATATTAAAAAAAAATTATAAAATTAATATATATAAAGAAGCAAACGGGGAAACATCGGATTACAATTAATTAAAAGTTAAATTAAATCACTAATCAATTTATATCCGAATAAAGAAGTTGAATATTTGTGAGAATTTCTATTTAATATAGCCTCTCGAGTTCACAAACCAAACGTTTTTTTTAAGATGGAACCCAGTGGTATATCCTACAATTTTAGACTAACGGGTACTTATCGAATCTATTACCTTCGTTCGTTTCAGCCTTCTTAAGGGAATTTTATTGACAAAGTCTTGCCAGTTCGTTTTCAACCGTATCTATGTGCAAATTTCCGGTGAACCATAAAACTTGACGCAAATCATTATATTCTATAGAAAGCGTAATTCTTTATTTTGAAACATATGAATTATGAGTTTATTAGATTTTTTTACGCATTTCCATATTTGAGCAGCGTAATTCCGCGAGGTTCTCATTACCACTTTATATATCAATATACGATTTTGCAGTGATAATTGCGATGCGTGTCCATAAGTGAATATAATTTTTTGTTGTTGTACATTTAATTCTCGCATTTTCCTTTTTGTATTTCTGTACTTTCCATGTAAATATATCGAAATGCACATCAAACTACTTTGCTGCATTAATTTTTTTTTAGTATTATATTGTTACCCTCATTATTTGTTTATGTATTTTTCCGTCGTTAAAAGATACGCGGGAGCATTTCTCAGGGTTTACATCCGGTCCTTATAATCGCATCCAATAAAGAATACTTTATATTTTATGCAGCGTAACTGTACATAACGATCCACGAACATTATGTATCATCAGCAAATGTGACTGTGTATTTCCGTTAGTCGGCAAATCAGCTGCATACGTAACATTTAACTTCATTCTAATACTCCGTCGTTAACGGTGTATATTTTAAAGTAATCCATACTTAAACCGGAAATTTTCTTTCACTTACATAAGACTTCAATTATTTGCGTCGCGCAGATATTTTCTAAATATGATACAGACGGCGATTTCAAAGTTTCATAGACGGAAAAACACACTCTGATTAAGACCACAGCCCTATATTTTCAATTCACGCGGAAAAGATATCACTATTATTAATCGGGACAACAAGGTTAATATTAGAAATTCAACTTCTAGTATTAAGCAAATACGTAAAATCTACATTAAAGATTAGAAATTATAATCGTTACAAAACTTCCTTGTTTGCTAGCACATATGACGACTTCGATCTTATTACTGCAAACATAAAAGATGCGAATATTCCTTTTTTTTTAATGTTCTTTAAAACCATCCCACGCACAATACACAATTGCGGCATGTACATAACATATTCTTCTGTGTCATCTTGTGGAAAAAATACGAAAGGCATAGCTCCCGACTTCAATGTTATCGTTGCCATCTCAGAAAATTACAATCTCCCACAACGTTGCCTTAAATACAGCAAACGTCACACCTCCGTTTCCTGTCCTGAAAAAAATATTTAAATGTGCTAACTATAATGGGGACCATCCTATTAACTTTGACCAGTACATCTGTCATTCAAAAAATAGTTCAGGCTACACGAAAAGATACACTACTTCACTTCATATCTCGGAACCAGAACAACAAAGATTTAACTTATTTTCTAATAATTTTTCTACACAAAACTTGGTCGCAAATGTTGTAAACAATGGACAAAGAGATATTATGCTCCATTCTTCGTTCTCCCCGTATTGTAACTCCAAATTCTAACAATAACAACAATTTTCCCCTGCAAGTATTTAAGACGTGCTACGCGAATTTAATTTACATTTTTAATGTAATTAAACCAGTTTGTAATAATCTGAAATCACTCAGAAATACGGATGATTGGTAATCATTGAAACTATTATTAATATGTATTAGTTGTCTTCCACACTAGGAATTAAACTATTTGTTTGGAATTGTAATTCCTTCATTAAAACGTATATGAGCTTTATCATTTTATGTGTATTAACTGCATCTATCTGAAACCAAACTGGACAGTGAACATAATTTCATTTACAAGATTTACAATAGGACATATAAAGAGCTCAATTTTTGCAAGCTTATCTAATCATATTTCATAAAGCGCTGCCAATGAAGACACGAAAATAAACAAACGCATTGCCAATTAAATATCGTTTTTTCACATGACGTACCTTTCTGAGAAAGCGACAATTGTATCGAGGTAAAAATTTAATTTGAACCTTTGGTAATTAGACACGAAAAATACTCCCACGCGTTATACGATTTTTATAATCGTATAAAAACGCAGATTAGAATCGTAATATGTTAATTTAGATAATTGCCGTCGTCCGTTTACATTAATTACAATTATGTATCTTTAATAATTCTATTTTTTTCTCATCGTTTTTCTTAAATATACGTTTGCGTCCAGACGGTTCCAATTAATACTTCTTAAGTCACTGACAACAGCAATCATTTTTTCCAGTCATGCCTGGAAAGACTTAAAATTGAAGAATTTTTGTAAGACATACGTCATTCTGTCATAGATAATAATTTAAACTGCACATGGGACGCAAATATAAGTCAAGGCTCGTTTAAAGCATGACATATCAAAATCTGACTAATCATCTAGAGACAGCGATTTGAAAATTTACAAATGTCAAATTTGAGAGATTTTTTGTTTGCCTTTAAATGAAATAGATGACGAACGAGATCTTTTTGATTCCCATTCTGCTTCCAAAACCGCTGACCATTACGTTTATTCTATGAAGCATTTGCTAAAACTATTTCAATTATTCGCTTAATGTAATATAATACAATGTAACCTAACTTCGTCATATCATATGAATTTTGAACAAAAAAATTCACGTTCCGTTAATATTACATATATTCAGATAAACTTTATACCGTTCAAAAGCTACAGACGTGTAGTCTATGTTCACAGGCATAACAATTAATAATTAAAATATTCGATTACATCTAAAATTTTCAACATTTTTGGTCCAATAATTGCTTAGCAATCGTTTCGCATCAGGAAGACACATCACATCGACCGAGTTGGGCTCGATTTTTTTTTTCTAAAATCACGTTTTTTTCGGGAAATATATTTAGATAAGAATCAAAAAAGGCGCGCTTATTTTTTTCTTTTTGAAATGAATTTTGGATTTTTTTGATCAGATTTTGTTTTATAAAAAAATTATTTTGTAAATTAAAAAAAAATATTTCCGTAAGACCCGATACCTTAAATCGAAACGGTACCGAAGATATAACATTTTAATTATATTTATATAGAATAAACAACAAATTTCTAAACTTATAATATTCGAAAAGTTAATGCGGTTAAGGTGAAATTTCAACATTTACATAAGCATCTACAACAAAAACAACGAAAAAAAAACACCGAAATTTATAAAATTTTATAGGGTATACTCAATGTTGGGGTTCAATATTTCAAAATTCGTAATTTTCATATAGGCCATTTTCAATTACTTAATAAATTATATGTATGTAACAAATTTAATCCAAATCGTTAGTTTAGCGCATGTAAATTATACATCTAAGCAGTATTTGTATCAAAAAATATAGTTGTTTTATGGGCTGTTGTATATATATATATATATATATATTAGACGATGATGTTTACAAAATTTACAAGACTATAAAAATATCCACTTACTTAGGTTGCCACGCTATATACACCACAGGTGGATGAACGGATAACTTAGAATAAACGGTCGCATTACGTTCTGTCGAAAAATCATTATCGAAATTTATAAGATTTCCAGCATGATTGGCTACGAAATACAGTTGAGCACGTATTCGCATAACACCCGGTTTGCGAGGCCAGCCGGTAATATATGTACCATTTGGAGTTTTCTCTTTAATATAATAATCCGCTTCATCGACGGATATTCTAACCACGACAGACGGACCGATATGAATTTTACTATTCCCGCTAAAAAAATAAATAATGAAGAGATCAGAAAAAAATTACGAAAAAACTATATAATTTTAAAATTGTGTACACTGAAAATAAACAAACAGGGAAATTCTTCTATTTTGGACATAGTGCGTAATAAATGTAAAAAATTCTGGTTTAATAATTTTTAAGGTTGACATACAGTCAACTGAGCTACACATTTAAATTAATTAGTCAATAAGTAATTCGGTTTGCTAAGAGTAGGGTCGCGAAGTCTTGCGTACAAAATGTCGTTTCAGATATGTTCTCTCAAACTTTGGATTGGAAGTATTTTAAAATCGGTAGAGTAATTTTTATTTTATTGAATTGACATCTAAGATATACAGCCTTACCTATTAAACTAATGTACAAAATAATAAACGCCACCAGATACAGGCCACAGTAATTTTTCAGATTACCTAAAAAGATTTAATATTTCTGACAACAGCTTTTGCAGAGAACATAAAGAATCGAAAAATACTTCTCATTAAACAATTCTGATATGTAAAAAATCAAAAATATCAAGGAAAAATATATTAGTGAAATTTGTTTTAAAAACGATGTCTAGAGCATTACCGGAACTACAAATGTCATTCAGAAAATTCTGAAAGCAAAAGGAACGGTAACATTAAAAAATTTATTGCTCAACTCCGAATGAAAAGCCATGCGAAAAAATTCTGCGTTGGTTTTTAACATTTTATGTATATATATATAAATTTGTATTATACACTACATGAATAAATGTGCCCCATCGTTTGTATTCGAACTGACAAAAAGTGGACCTTTAGTCCATCCTATATATATATATATATATATATATATATATATATAAAGAAAACTCTTAATATTGTAACATTAATAAATTAATATAAAAGTGTTCCAAATATAATCGCAGTAAACGTATTATACATTGATCTAAATAATTTTCAAATCGCGAAATTTTAATAACCATAATTTTTGTATTTAATAAATACAAGCATGTAAATTTTCGAGCATTATTCTCAAATTTTTTTGCAGCTGACAACGCGATATTCATTTTCTACGCATTATATTACATCCGACGATTTTAAAGATACTTGAAGTAAAATAGGGTAATCCATATAATGCGAGCACGAACATATTAATTACTTTGATTCATTCTTGAAGAATTTTCGATCGTATAACAGTTTGTGAAAACTATTGATAAGTTGTATTTATACAAATGAAGTAGAAACTTACGAGCCAAAAATTTCTACAGCTATAGCGTTGGGTTGGTACTCGACGAAAGTCCAGTTATTATTGGGTAACGTAATTAGACCCAACGAAATCGGTTTGTCCACTATTATCGAAGCTAAAGATAAAGATGTGTTATTAACGTAACGATCGCGAAGATGTATATTAGTGCGACCGAACTCAACACCTTCTATAGTCCAAGGAGCAATATCTCTAACAATTTTTTCATTTTCAACTTCCAGGTAATACCGGGAAGATTCGAGTTCAATTTCGACCAATTGTCCGCCGATCAACTGAAAATTCAAAATATTATATACTCTAAAAGACGTAAAATAAAAGTATGTTCTATAATTAAAATTTTCAAAAGTTACTGTTGACATTTGTTTCAACCGTATTTCGATTTAATACTGTTTATCGATTCAGAAAATAGAATCAACGCAGATTTGTGTTATATTACAACGTACACATACGACATTGGTATCTTAAAAAAAAAAATTGCCGAAAACAAAAAGAACGTCGTCTGATTTTAACGACAATCTAGCGAACACTAAAGTACTGCGCCTTGCAAAGGTGTGTGTACACGTTCCGAACATTTTAATTATTTATAACGAAACTATATTCACACATAAAATGAGTAGTAATGAATACACTGCGTATAACTGACATTTTAAACATTAGTTGTGGTTTTCAAAACTATATTTTATCATAATACTTTGGGTTTTTTGAAAAATTGATTAAAAATATTTTTCTAACGTGTAATATTCGGCTTGAAATACTTAACTTTGGTAATCTGGAATTATAATTTTCAGTAGTCGTAACTAAACTATATTACATCGAATACTTGATATAATTTGTTGCGTATAAATATTTAATACAAAAAAAAATCTACAATTTACAACGCAAAATACTAATACATTCTCTACGGTTAGCTCGAATTAAGCTATAATATATATACGAAAAATACAAAACTCAAAGTGTATTGTTTACGTACAATAAATTACAATTAAATATTTAAAAATTCGTAAAGGGATTATATATATATAACACACGTTAAGAGACGATCTACATACCTGGAGTATTTTATAATTAATCATATCTCCTTTTAGAATGTAAACATTCGACGGAAAGATAATTTGTTTAATTAGAACTTTGAGCACGGTTTCCAGCGGTGGAACATGAGCATATTCCCAATATTTTAACGACACTGATAACTGTGAAAAATAATAAATTTTATTTTTAAAACAAGCTCAAGGTGTAATCATATCAATAGTAAGATATATTTGATATACTTAACGGAAATAAAGTTATTATTTAATTATCAAATTACGTTGAGTAGGTAGGGAAAGCAAAAAACATCTAAAATTGAAACATAAATTTATTATGATGTAAAATACAACTTAAAACGGCTATTTTTGAATGAGTATAGAGCAAAGCAAAAATATAATAAAAATGTAGGCGATATCGTATGTATAAATATAATTCTAATCATAAAAATAATAACAATAAATGAAAACCCGGCACAGTTGGATTAGTCATATTTATACTTTTATATTTGTACATATAAATAAATACAATTAATTGTCAATAATAAGAAAGTTGATAATTCGTAAAACAATTGAATAAAATATCTTTATTTATTTCGTAGGTTTTCAATTCTTTTATTATGTTTTGACGTATATGAGAATTAATAATAAATTAGATTATGAAAAAATTATGATTTTTGAATAGATTTTTATATTTTCTCACTGTGGCAGAACCGGTCTTAGCTGCTTCGAACAGCACGATATGACCTGTCAAATTATTGCTTTCTAGTTTCTGAATAGATGGTGGTGCATCATAGTGCGAATCGCGAAACATGATTAATTTCAAAATTGTTGAAGGATCTGGCTGACCTATGTTGTTAACTGTCCAGATAAATTCTACACCTTCAAGAGTACTGAATTCATTACCTAAAAATAAACACACGAATATTTTAAATTATATTTTTAACGACATAATAAAACTATAAAGGTAGATTGAAGAAATTTAGCAAATTTTCATTAACTATAAATGTGACTGATGAAATAAATCATTTAAATGTAATTTCATTAATTAACGCAATATAATTCACCATCATAAAATGAAACACAATAAACTTGTAAACATGTTTCATTTGAATCCTACCTTCTTCGTCGTGAGCACGTACTATAAAAGCTTCAGGAGCTTCTTCCAAGTATAAGGTTCGAGTAACGGTGGCAATACTTAAAGAGGCTATAACATCAACAATAACATTACAACGTAATACTTCTCCAGTGTTAATATCTTCTACCAAAACAATCACTGCATTATTAACAAATTCTTTGGTTATCGGAGATATTATTACTTTACTTAAACAGTCTAGATCTTCATCTATATTTGCAGGAGTTAAGCGTATGACATCTGATCGCGAAAGCGTCCTACAACAAAAAAATCGAATAAATTAATAAATGAAAACTGGATCCGCTTAAGTTTAAATTAAATAATGCTCAAACTTTGCTCAATAATTTAAGAACAGATCTTATACCATTTATAGCAACCAGCATTTGATGTTTCCAACGTAAAATTAACCGAATGTGATTTAAACAACGGGAGAAACACATGCGGAACGGTTAATTTCCAAGCGGAACAGACGTAAATAAAAATTAAAACAACAAACAACAATAACTTATTCATTATTAACGAATAATACATTTTAGTCGAAAAAAACAAAACATGCTGTTAAGTGTTAAGGGTAAAACACTTAAACCGGGATCAACCTTTTAGTTTAGTTGAAGCCGCTACCAGCATAGTCAAATTAACAATAGTAAATTATGTTACTAATTGAAATTATCGTAAAGCCGAAATATTATGTCATAAATTGAAAATATGAAATAAACCAGAATACGGAAGTATTTAACAATGTACACATCACTTTTAATATTTAAATTAGTTTTTAACTAAGAACAAAATTTTTATATTTAAACATGTTCATTAGCTGATGTTATTCTATAATAGTTTTAAACTTAATCAAAATCTTTTGTTTTGTATAACAGTTATTTTAAATATTCATTTATTTGCATACAATGGCAAATTTAATAAATAGATTCACACATTTTATCATATCAACAATTATAAAACTATATTAAAATAAACGACAAAAAATAAGTTAAAATAACTAAAATTTTTGTTTATGAAAAATCACAAAGCTTTTCGTCTGTTAGGCAAAAAATATAAGATGAAAATATATTAATTTTAATTTTTTATATAATGTGGAATGTAGTGATATTAATGTTGATGTATTGGAGAGTAGTGATTTTATGAATTAACAAAACAAAATAAATACAATATTAATCACTATAAAATTTATTTTATGTATGCAAAGTTTTCAACTAATTTTCAAGCAAATACATTTACTTGAAAATGACTAGTGATTAACATTGTTTTTATTTTGTTTTGTTTTAATGAAAAATATTAATTTAAGATTACAATTCACAAAAGTCAGTGCAATAAAAAATAAAACAATCTAACAGTGAATGTGGTAAACAACACAATCAACTATCACTAATATAGTTAACTATTAAGTAATCATTAAGTTAAAGTTGATAATTATTCAACCAAATGGCTATGTTTGTATCTTAGTAATAGCCTAAAGGGCTGTATTAAAAAAAAAAAAAAAAAACGATCAATAATATAATATCGCTGAACGCCTCAGTAAAATTGAAGCTGCACAGATTATTTCAAAATCTCAGACTATTTCACAATTGAAAAATATAAAAAATAAAAGCTGGTAATAACGTAACAATAGTCATCGTAATAAAAAACAAAAATGACAGACACTTTACGAATTGTTACATGGAACGCAAATGGCTTCAAGAACTGACTTGTGGAATTTGAATTTTTTTGAAAGATTATCGAATAGATATAGCACTTATATCCGAGATACATTTTACAACTAGAAATTATCCAAAAATACAAGGGTACGACATCTATCACACACCTCATCAAGATGGTGGTACGCATGGTGGATCAGTTGTAATAATTAAACAGAATATTCACATTTTGTAGAACCTGAAATTAATAAAGAATTACAGGCAACAACAGTTGCAGTTATACAAAACAATATACTTAAAGTAGTTGCTGTATACTTTCTTCCTAAATATGGATTAAAACGTCAACAGTATGCACAGTTGTTACAGAACATTGGGCACAGGTTTATTATTGGAGGAGATTTTAATGCAAAACATGAAGCATGCGGATTTTCTCCTATTAATATCAGAAATTCTAGCCCTGCTCATATTAAAGGTAAGGAGTTGCTTCAAGCAATTTACAATTGCCAATGCAGTTTGGGGTCTGGACGTAAGCCAACATACTGACCTACAGATCGTCGTAAGAAGCCAGATCTTCTGAATTTTTACATAGTAAAGGGGATTGCTGCTAATTTTATATTAGCTGAAAATTTGATAGATTTGTCATCAGATCATACACCAGTGTTGCTTACCATAAGCACCACAGTAATCCAGAAAAAAGGGGAAAAAATTAAAATATTACTACAAACTGGGATAAATTTCGGGAGGAGCTGGATCAGAAAATAGATCTTAAAATTAGATTAAAGACTCCGAATGAGTTACATGATTTAGCAGCTAGATTTATTGTGGAAATTCGTGAGGCAACTAAGACTGCAACTCCTGTACCAAAAAATAATAATTTCCAAGAAATCACATATCCATTAAATACGTGAAAAGTTTGCAAAATGGCGAAAAGCACGACGCCGGTGGCACACAACACGTACACCACATGATAAGAACATTTTCAATAAGGTTAACAACCAGCTCAGAAGGCTTAGAAGTAATATATAAAACATTTACCACATACCTCCAGGAACTTAGTCCTTATTCAGACAAGGATTACTCATTGTGGAAAGCTACACGTAAAATTAAACGACCATTTACCAGAATTCCTCCCATTCAAGACGAACCTGGCAATTGGGCAAGACAGGATATTGAAAAAGCTTAATTGCTTGCACGCCATTTATCACAGGTGTTCCAGACTCATGAGATACAATCTGATATTAACCTTTTAACAACTTATTAAATTAATCAATCAATTAAGCCGTTTACTCCAATGGAGATAGCAAATGAAATTGATCGCAACATAAATCGAAAAAAATCTCCGGGAATAGATGAAATTTCACCAGCTCTCCTAAAAGAGTTACCAAGAAGAACAGTAGTACTGCTTACATACATATTTAATGCATGTTTAAGACTTGAGTAGTGCCACAGATTATAATGTTAAAAAAAACAGACAAAAAAGTTGAAGATGTTAGGTCATACAGACCAATTTCTATTACCATCAATCTCTAAACTCCTGGAGAAACTCCTGTTAAAACGATTATTAATACTAGTTGAAGATAAGCTTCCTCTACATCAATTTGGATTTAGACGGAAGCACTCAACAATCGACCAAGGGCACCGAGTAGTGGAAATCATTAACAATGCACTGGAGGAGAAGAAATTCTGCTCTGCTGTATTCTTAGATATTTCCCAGGCATTTGATAAAGTGTGGCATCAAGGCCTAGTTCACAAGATGAGTACTCTCCTACCAGGAAATTTTTGTCGCATATTGAAATCTTATTTATCAAATCGACAGTTCCAGGTTGCGCATGAAGAGGCAAGATCGTCATTCTGCTATATACAAGCAGGTGTTCCACAGGGTAGCGTCCTCGGACATTTTCTGTACCTGTTACATACAAGAGATTTGCCTATTGATAACAAACCAACAACAGCCACATTTGCAGATGATACTGCAATCTTAGCTGTAAGTGATAGCCAATCTGATGCTACAAATAAATTGCAACATAGGCTCGATCAGATAAAAAATGTACTATAGATTGGAAGATTAAACTAAATGAGCAGAAGTCTGTACATGTCTTATTTAAGTTACGACATGCTGATAATATGTACCAATTGTACTTAGGAAACCAAGTCATTCCACAGGCTAACTCAGTAAAGTACCTAAGCATGTATTTGGTTTCACGATTGACCTGGAAAGTTCATGTTAAAATAAAGGCTCAGCAGATCAAGAATAAAACACGTCAATTATATTGGTTAATAGGCAGGCAATCGGAGTTAGATGTTTCCTGCAAGCTTCTGCTATACAAGCAAATTATTAAACCTATTTAGACTTATGACCTTGCTCTGTGGGGTTGTACAGCCAAGTAGAATCGGGACATAATATAACGCCGTCAAAACATCATCTTAAGCGCGATAGTTGATGCTTATCGTTACTCACGTAAGGATGACATTCATTCTGATGTTAATATGATGTTCATTAATGATGTCATTAAGCAATTTGCTGAACTGCACAAGCAGCGGTTGGACAGTCACGTCAATGCAGAAAGAAGACAACTGTTTCACATTAAACATAGAATTAGACGACTTGTTCGTCGCCACCCCATAGATTTAGTCTTGTAATATGTAAATTTATGCATAATGGATGCGTAGCCAGTGGGATACGTACTCCATACTCGTTTTGTACTTAGTGGTTAACTATTAATTAATCATTCAGTTAAAGATGATAATTATTTAGTCAAATGGCTTGTATCTTATTAATACCCTAAAGGGCTGTATTAAAAATATATATATATATAAATTGTTTTCTTATATAGCAATAGCCAGTAAAATAAACAATAATTTAAAAAAATAGTTGTGCAATGTAAAATTTATAAATAAACAAAAAATCAATTCTTCTTCTTTTTTTTTTTTATTTTACAATTTTAAAAAATGTTTTTTTTGTTTATTTATAAATTTTATATCGGACAACTATTTTATTAATCTTCTACTTTATTCGACGTCTCTATCACGGAAGTTGGCGATCAATATGGCATTGTCTATTCTTGACATGGCAAACCAGAACATTTTAACAGACGGATGGTGGAACCAAATATGAAAATTCTTTGACCACGAGTTTTGAGGACGGACTCTTAATCTTTTGGCTAAGAGCTTTCCTTCTATAATGAGACGCTGAATTTCGTATTTATATCCTCTCATGATGTGATCCAATCGTATTTTCGCAGGTTTTTTAGCATTAATTTTTCCTGCATTTAGTATATACTTAAGTTGAATCTTCATTCGTTAAAAATTCATGTTTCTTCTCTTACGTTTATTGTTACTGTGGTAAGTTTTTATTTGTAACGGTACACAGTTTTAAAAAATTTCTGTTTGTTTTTAATTTGTAATTTATGTGAAATATACGTTTTCTTCTTCTTCTTCTTCTTCTTCTTCAAATATCGTATTTTCCTTTCTTTAATCAAATTGAATAATTCCGGCTGCTTCAATTTCATTATATTAAGAACTTTTTCGTTAGTAATTTTTAGTATCTACGAAATTTGTAGCATGCGTCGGTACGAATATAATCCAAAATCCTTTATCCTTTTTTCCAAAGTAGCATCGAACACCCAACTCTTACTAACATAAAGGATTGAGACGACGTATCATTTTGGCATTCTAATACGTAATCCGAGACTTAATTCCCTTCTGATGAGCAAGTTTTTCATTTTAATGATCACTGCTCTTGATTGCTCTATACGCGATCTGATTTCTTTTTTAGAGTTGCAACTGACATCAAGTAGGGTATCGAGATGTTTAATAGTTTTGACCTGCTAAAGTTCTGTTCTATCTATTTTTATCTTACATTGTACCGGTTTCTTGGAGAACACAATTACTTTTGTTTTGAAACTGATGTTAATTTAATCCGTAATCTTTACTACATTTTACAAGTTTATTCATTATTCTTTGTAGTTCCTCCTGACTGTTGGCTATAATTAGGCAGTCATCCGCATACCTTATATTGTTAATTGTGATTCCATTTATTTGGATCTTCCCATTGTTCTCATTAAATATTTCCTCCGCATATAAGAAATTAATTGAAATACAGAAGTTTACTCACCCATTGTGTGAAACATATTCATATTTTGTTGATGAATACTACTAAACGCCAAAAAGAAAGGCTTAGATAATGTCCCAGAATTGAAAGAAATTAATTCTAGTGGATGAAAAAAATATATCAGCTGCTGTGCGAGATAAAAATTTGGATGCTACAGTAGCTCGTAAAATAAAACTAATAAGAAATTTAGAAAAAAAGAAAAAAAAAGTTGTATAAACATGAAATTTACACTATACTTCTTAAAATTAATTTTTTATAAAAATTTTTCATTGAATTTAATCAATTATTTTTATCTCTTATTATTTCCATTTTTTCTAGTAGTTTTCTTTTCTAAAATGTTTTTCTGTATGTAAGATTTTATAATTTTTATTAATATTATTTATGTTGTGTTTTAATTCCAGTTTAATGATTTTAACTTCTTTTTTGTTTTTATCTTCATAAAAAATCACTACATTCCACATTCTTCAAATTATGAAAAAAAAAAATAAATTAAAAACTATATAATTTGCAAAGCAGGTATGAACACATTAACGCACATAACTGACAAAATATAAAATTATTCCATGAAAAAATGATAAATAAAGCGATTTCAATTTTTAAATTAAGATAATTAATATAATTTTCAATTACACGACGTTCAGATGAGTAAAATATCACTTATCTTCGTAATCGTCCTTTACTTCTGATGTGTGTACCAAATTCTCCCCAGAGGTATTTGAATGCATTCAGAGAGTTCCATTATGGAAAGTTCCTACATTAGGCCAGATTAATAAGAAAATCATGTTGCATCTACGAATATAATTGGCTTAGCGCGATGTTCAGTTCTGTTGTTTTAGCTGTAATATATGGTAAATATGTTAAGGTTTTACTGCTAGGTATTCAACACGAGGATTTTGTGTAATCAGTTTTTCATTCTTTTTTTTGTTGGTAAATACTGCTTCACTCGTTCATCATTAGTTTCCATTTGTGAAACTAATCAGCCGTCAGGTAAATAGTACTTTGGAGCTGTTAAGTAACTAGCGGGAGAGCGATGAGTAGCTAATATTTTTGTTGTATCAACAGTGAAGGTTATAATAAAGAAATTTTTGAGTAGTCTCAAGATACGTCCCTGGATTACTTCTACCTAAATGTTGCGTACAAATGATTTGATTATTACCACTTGAAAATTTCTTTCATCTAAATGAGATTTCAGAATATTGAAGTATTCTAATTAAAAGATTTATTCGAATTTATACAACAGGCCTGGGTACCAAAACTCTGTCAAATACCTGCTTGACATAAAGAACGGCTGAAGAAAAAATTCTTTTATTTTCAAAACATTTTTCAATTTGCTTTGCAGCTCGATGCATCTGTTGCATAGTCATGTCCCGTACAAAACCCAAAACTGATAATTTCGGTTGATTTTATTATGATCACTAATTTTCTATAACGTTTTATGTATAAATTTTTCGAGATTATAATTTACTATACACGCAAAACACATCAGAATTATGGACGACTACGACATGCTAAGTTATTCTAGGTATAAAAATTAAACATAAGTCATTTTTATAGTATTTAGAGCTTTTATTACAATTATTTTTATTTATACAGTTACTTATATGTATGCGTGCGTGGGACGATGTTACAACTTTAGGTTCCATGTTTTATAATCGTTACTAGCGTATTTTTAAAGCACAGCGATGCCTTATTAAAATTGCGTTTTATACACGATCAAAAGTCTAAAGTTTTTCATGGAAACTGTTTTAGGTTTTAGGATCATTCTGTTAATTAAATCATATCTGAGAGCTTTTTTATTATCAAGATTCTTAATTATGATTCTTATTTCTCCATAGATGAGAAAAATTTTAATTGCGTTGACGGATGATACTGATTTAAATAGACAGGTTTGTTTGAAAATATCTTTTAAATAGGTCGCAAATGTTTCTGTTTTTGTGCCATGTAGCCCAATTTTCATCGTACATTTTTATAGAATCGTTTCTATATTTCGACGCTATATATATTTGTGAGCTGTTTGTAAAAAGTGATGAACTATTCTAATCTTTGAACTTAACAGACTAAACATAATCAGCAAATAAATCATTTTTATTTCTTATTAGAATTTTGTTGTTTTTTTCGTTCCCCTATTTGTTGTACACATATTATATAATTCGGACATATTATAATTTATCGAGATGTGAAAATGTTGCTGAATGTTAATAAAATTAAATCTTGGAATATTAATATTTAAGTTATTTTTTTTCTTTTTCTAAGTAATCAAAAAGCACATGTTCACCGGTACAGTTTTTGTAGTCTCATTTACCCCCGAGCTAAATAAACAAATATTTAATATTTTTACAATTCTGTTTTGATCATAAATTCTCTGTTATTTATTCTAGATTCCTCGCGTTTTTAAAATTTGCTACGTTCCGTGAATTTACTTCTAGGGAAATCACAATCTAGTAGTAAAATAGGTTTAAGTAATTTGTTTGCGGTAAATAATTTAAATGTAACAAAATATAACTAATAATGTTGCTAATATGCAAGAAATCCTATTACACGTTATATACGCTTTAAAAATGTTGTTGGTATGCAATTTCATGCAATACAATATTGTATAGATCTTAACTTGCAGGAAAATTTTTCTTAAATATAATTCTGTATTTTTAACCAAACGCGAAGGTTTATTACTTATCGCTGAATAAAACTTATTATCTAGTCACGGTTATCGATTGTTGTTATTACCATTCTGACAATGATTTATTCGAAGAGTATCTAGGTTAATAAGGAATTTTTAATAATTTCGATTTGCGTTTTTATAACTACTAGTTGTTTTTTTTCTTTGTTGTTTTTTTCATACATATGTTAATTTTATTCGAATAAATTGAACGAGGTTAAAATAATTAAATGTTTTGTTATAAATTTATAAAACTGTGTTTCAAAATCATCGTTTCAGAATTATATTAAATCGTCTCTGGTATGCAAAACTCACTGATGGGCGTATATAGAACTGCGCATTTCATATTTACTTTCACGCATAAATAAATTAGCGACAAAATTTTACTGTATACGCAAAACACATCAAAATTTAGTTACTCGCTAAGTTATTCTAGGTATAAACATTGTAGAATTAAACATTTTTATAGTATTTAGAGCGTTCGTTACAATTATGTGTAAATATGTGATCTACAGTGATCATATGTGTTTGTATATATCGGCATGTATATACGTATTTAACTTGTTTACTCTAATACTTCGAACCTTGATGGTAATAATCAGTCAATCGACCAGTATGGTTGTGATAAAAGATTTAATGTCAGTCATTTCTGGCTGATACTTTTAACTTTGTAACTCTTTTAATTAAAAATTAAATTTTTCTTTAATAACACGGTTGTTTCGTAGTTTATTTGTGATGTAAGAAAAGTGTTAATCGTATAATTACTATACTTAATTCGTACATTACATCAGGTACTTCAGATATTTTATTAGTCGGTTTCAATTTCTTCGTTGTGCTCATAGAAAATTCTTATCCGATATTTTATAGCTCGTTATATTTCTGACGACGAAAATAGTGAAAATTTGGAATCGATTAAATTATCGTAATCGTAGTACCGAAATCGATATAGTTCTGATTTTTTTTTTATAACGTGTAATGAAGGCTCTGGTATGATTAAGATTATCGATAATTGGGATCATACGCAAGTGATGTAAAGTACCGTTGTTATCTCGTTAAACGTCGGCTTAATCGTCGTAATTGTAAATTTTTATATAATTTCATTTGATTAACGCGGTTATGAACGCTTTAACTTTTATCGAGAAGTAAAATTTGTTTGTGTCGACAACAGACAAAATCTCTCAAATTTAAAAATGATGATAGTAATAACACCGTTTCAAAGTATTATTGCGCGTTTGAATAAAATTAATCGTCGTTCATTCGAATAAGGATAAATATATACAAAAAATGGTAATGTATTCAGTTATTTGTAATTTATGTATTTATCAATATACATAAAATATTAATCGGAAGAATTTAGCTACATTTGGACTAGCATCGTAATTAATGGTAATGGTTATATATAGTGGCGAATAGATATCAAATTGTCCTATATACATGCGTATATATTCTATTTCTATTCTTTTAGCCCAGTCCCAAGACTGTTTTCTTTCCATGATGATATTTTTGCAATGTCCCCGATTTTCCGCAGCTCTTTTTATAACCGCTTTTTGTTACCGAATTCTGCGTCTCTTAGGATACTCTGAATGAAATTCTGGGTCTTCAACGTCCTCGTTTCCCTTGGATTTTATCCTCGAAAATATCTCGAAGTAGTCCTCCGTATTTTATAACACGGCCAATCCTGCTTAACCACGTCCTCTATATCCGACCTATTAATACACTTTTTTTCGTTTATTCTAAACATAATTTCTTGATTTTTTTATCTTGTTCGCCCATCTTATCTTCTCTATGTGCCACAGGTCGAATGCTTGCAACATGACCTCATTTCGTTTATTTATAGTCCGAGTTTCGCCACCATGTAGTACTGTAGACTATACATACGCTTTTAGAAAGCGTTTTCTCAAGTTTATTAGCATTGATTTTTATCTTAATACAGCTTATGATTTCCCGACCACATGGCCAAATGGCGCAAGCTGGGCCAAAAAAAAAAACAAAAAACAATATAAGTCCTCCGATACTATTTGCCCTTTATATTTAAATTTCTTCTTTTGTTCAATTTATTTTTTATCAATATCTACATGTAAGCGACCCAGTTTCTTTTATATATATATATATATATATATATATATATATATATATATGTATGTATGTATGTAGATAGATATATAGGAATATGAAAATTTATTTAATAAATGAAACAAAACGAATAAATAAATTGTACGCACGTTTTCGAAATATTTGTATTAAACATTACGTTTATACATAATTAATCAAGTTTTTAAAACGCGCTTAGTTTTGTGTCAACCGAATCAGAGACCCTTAATGAACAACTAGAGAGTGCCAATTTGAATTACTAATTAACGTAAATTGTTCAAAAAATTTCGTTAAAATTAAACAATTTTTGACGCAATATTCAATACTAAGTGTAAAGTTCCGAAAAAAATTTAATATACGATAATTTAAATTGTAACGTGTTTTTTCAATTTTTCTGGATTCCCAAAACGTCTGGAAAAAGATGCTTATCTAGTTACGACGTAGTGAACTGGAAATAAACGCTTTAATAGAATTCTGACGGAATCTAAACTACGCGATGATTTCTGTTATTTTAGTCTTCCAAAATGACGTCAAAGAGAGAGCAAACATGAGAATCTCGTTCGTGAGAAGGCGGACACACGAAATTATTATAATAATTATTTTACAAACACCCTTTAGAGTATTAGAACTAATACGATCATAAGTCTCTGCTTAAGTAAGCATTAAAAAGTTCTTACCAGCGGATTATTACTTGTTGATCAAATCCTACTTGGAAAACAGGACATTTCGTGTACGATACAACTCTGAATACTCTGTTTGTTATCCAGTACAAGCATCTGTGCCGCAAGGAAGTATTCTGGGACCTACTTTATATACGATATTCACAGCCGATTGATTATAGCCGCCGATGAAAGCCCGGTAGTTGCATCCCGTTCTATTCAACTTCACCTACAAGAAATGGGAAAGTGGTGCACTAAATGGAAAATCAAGATAAATACCGATAAATCGGCAAATGTAACTTTTACATTACGGAGAGGTTCCTGTCCTCCAGTTTACTATGAGCAGCAACAAATTACTCAGACTGATACTGTAAAGTACCTCGGCCTTATTATGGATAAAAAAAACTTACCTGGACTCCGCATATACTGCAGCTTAGAAAAAACTTAGATATCTTATTTCGGCTATTATATTGTATTATAGGAAGAAAAGCCAAAACTTCATTAAATAATAAATTGCTGATCTACAACGCACTTCTAGCGGCGAAATGGAAGTATGGAATTGAACTATGGGGCTCGGCAACAAGTAGTAACGTCAAACGTATACAACAATTTCAGTCGAAAGCTCTAAGAGCAATATGTGACGCTCCTTATTATGTCAGCAATGATACTCTACATCACGACTTGCAAGTGCCTACAATTACACAAATTTATCAGTATAAATATCAAAAATTTTTCGGTAAATGTTCCAGTCACACAAACCCCCAAATTCGGCGAATCTACATGCCAACACTTCCAGATAATCCTGTTCGAAGGCTAAAATGTCAAATGCTCCGGGACGTACTTTCAACTATTGAAAAATGATGTCATATAGATCAAGACATTGCTGCTGAGGCAAAATTTTAAACCGGCCGGCTGTTTATTGTAACAGCGGCTGTATGTTAATGTATTTGTATATATATATATATTTTTTTTATTTAACTGAACTCATGTGCTTATTGTGTACAGGTGCACATTTAAAAAAAAAAAAAAAAAAAAAAGTAAGCATTAAAATTAATACGGCGGTATGTGTTTAAAACTAATGCGATAAACATGTTTGAAGATACTAGCTTCAGTGAGCAAGGCTTCTAACTAACATATATTTATATATAAGTTATTTTTAAATATTAAACCAAGTCGTACGGTTTCAGCCGTTTTAAACGGCGAGTATCAGATTGCCCGTATGTAACAGCCGTCTTGCTTTAATGTTGGGATCTCGTTGCAAACGTCGTACCAATCGATATGAAGATTATAAAACAACTGCGAAAAAAAAAAGAGAAAAATGGATAATGTTGTTTTCGTTACGGGGATAGGCATCTACGATAGTTCGAAGGATTATGTTTCTAAAAGCGGATCTTAAGTTATCCCCCCAAAAAAATTGGAGCGAGCAAATCTGACGAGCACGGCAGCTAAGTGAAATCCATACGACGCAACAATAAATAGTTATCAAACGCTGCTTTTAGTAGTGCGCGCATTTCTGCTGAACAGTGATACGTCGCACAAGCTCGTTGAAAAGTGAGGCAAGAAATAACGAAGTGCCAATGAAAAATCCCCACTTTGCAACTTCCGCCCAGTCGGTTACTCGTTCGCTGTGTGACAATTTCTATTGAATACGGATTATATTAAGATCAGTAGCGGCAGTTCTGTTTGTTCACGAATCCGGATAGCTGAAAATGAACTTCATCGCTCATCAAAAGATTATTTAAATCGATCTCTTCGTCTTAGATTTTTATCAGCATCGTTTCAGCAAAAAGTTTTCGTTGTTCATGGTCGGTACTTTTTAATTTCTGAGTTATTACCACTTTATAAGGATGAAAGTTCAAGTCTTCCAGCAATATAAGACGAACACATTCTCTCGACAGGTTTAAAGAAGCAGTATGACCACCGAGCAGAGCGTCCGAATGATCGCTGCCCGAATTCGATCGACGTTTACGAACCGTTTTTTATTTTCTTGGTCAGGAGGTTTTTTTATCCGTTGCAGAAGCTGTCTCTCTGCTGTCGAGATCGATTCACGCCGAAAATATCGTTCCGCGAAAAACATGTGCTCTTTATAGCACTAAACATGGAACACGCGGTTTGCGTTGTGGCAGTGTTACTAACTGCGCTATTTAAAAAGAAAAAAAAAACGTCCGTCTTCTCTGGCCTATGTACATATTTTATAGTTCGGCGTGAAGATTTCTTTAAACTTTTTTTTTAAAGTTTTTTTTTTTTATTTTATTTCAGAAATCGCAGCATTTAAAATAACGTAACGGTTATTTTCCCCGGCACAGCGCTAATGCCGTTATATTTCGAAAGCTTTCGAAAGTACGTTAATATCGAAGAAGACTATCATTATTATTATTAGTATTATTATTATTATTATTGTTAATGTTTTAATAATGTACTTCGTATTATTACTATTATCGATAATCGTCGCATTTCACGCGCGATCGTTTTTATCGGCGTATACGGTCGATAAGCGGGATGATTTCTACGCTTTAGTAACTAATAAAGACGCTTTATGGGTGGATAAAAGTCTACTGATTAGAGAATATCTTCGACTAGAAGAACCGGTTGTATTGATAACGAGACCGAGAAGATTCGGTAAAACTGTCAACATTCATATGTTAAGACGATTTCTCGAAATCGAAGTCGACGAAAACGGCAATCGATTATCGAACGTTACGTCGATAAATCGTCGATTATTCGTTAACGAAAATCGTAACGACGTCGTTAAACGACGATTGAAAATAAGTTCGGACGAACCGGCGATGAAACTTCAAGGAGAATTTCCGGTATTATTCGTCAGTTTTAAAAACGTCACCGGTACATCGTATCCGGAAAGCGAACGTTCATTCCGAAAAACAATTTCTCTTTTATTCGATAAATATCGATATTTACGCGGTTCGATAAACGATCCAAACGATCGAATCGATTTTGATCGATACGTTAATAATAATAATAATAATAATAATAATAATAATAATGGTAATAGTAAAGAATCGTTATCGGTTAGTTTACGTTTGCTAACGCGTTTATTAAGCAAACGTTTCGACGGTCGTAAGGTACACGTATTAATCGACGATTACGATCAACCGTTAGCCGATTTAACGGCTAATTTATTCGCGAACGCTCGACGTAAATTACCGGATACGAACGCGACCGTTTTATTCAAATCGATATTCGAATCGACCGATTTCCGCGATATGTATTCTCTTTGCCGGAAAATGTACAATAGTTTTCTAATCGATAATCCGTTTCTCGAGAAAGCCTATATTTCCGGCACGTTAACCGTCATGTTCTTCGACGATCGCGATAGTATCGTCCAATGTCGATCGATGCACTACGCCCGAACACCGTTCGATTATTATTACGGTTTTCTACCGGGAGAAATAGATAAATTAACGACCGGCTTACCGTTCGAAATCGACCGTAAAGTAACCGATCTATGGTTCAAAGGATACACGTCTTTCGACGGTGATAATCGTCTATATAATCCGTACAGTATAATTCGTTATTTAAAAAATAACGCTAAATTAGACTATTACTGGATCGAAGGTTACTTGGACCATAATATTAATCATAATAATAATGACATTAATAATAGTAATAATAGTAGTAATAATAATAATGCATTAGCCGAACAGATTTTACTGACGGACGATATGCAACAATGTATCGAACAATTAATCGATTGGCATCGCGTAGATCTTAGCTATCGAGTAGAATCGTGTTTACCGTTCGATTTAAATCGTCACGGTTTACAAAATTTTCTTTATTACACCGGCTATTTGACGTTTCATAATTTTTCCTTTCAAATACCTAATCGAGAATTGAACAACGTTTTTAAAGCGATCCGACTAAAATGGATACGACGTAAATCGAACGCGACCGCGTCGGATTTCGGTCGGACGGCTACGTTATTGGCCGATTTAAAACTGGCCGAATTTCGATTATCGATAAATCGATTTATAACGGCCGCTTCGGATAAAGTAATTCGCGACGCGAGCAGCGAATTTTATCGACTGTTAATCGAACACATATTACACGCGGCCGATAGTCGATACGTTAGACAGGTTATGATTAAATCCGGTTTAGACGAGCCGGATACGGTGTTAATATCGAAAGCCGAAACTGGGTACGATAACGCTATCGTTATCCGTTTTAAAATATTGCCGCCCACGACGAAAAGTTTGTCGTATAAAACGCTATTGAAAATAGAACGTATGATTCATCACGACTATACGACGATGTTGTCAAATCGACACGGACACGTGAAACGATTGGCGAAAATCGCTTTAACATTTTCCGGACGACGATGCGATATGCAATATCACGTGCAGAAAATATTCCATCTACCGTCCGTGCCGATTATTTAATTAATGTGGTTTTTGATTTTTTTTTTTCATCATAAAAGTAGCATTATCCGTGAAAATCATGAATGATATATATATATATATATCTTATCTTATTAAACGAACAATTATTGTATATATGTATATATATCATTATATGCCTATATCGATCCGCTGCTGGGTGTAGGCATTCCCCAAACTTTTCCAACGATTCATATCTTGTGCGGCTCGGATCCAATTGATTCCTGCCCATTTAAGAATACCCTCAGGCAGACGATTCCAGTAGTAACAGGGCAATAATACGATATGGTGCAGATGGGCAGCTTGAGGGACTTCCTGTTAGAAGTGTGTCAAATCCTGTGATCGACTCCCCCTCAGCGAGGTTTGGTCGCTGTCAAAACCTCATACCACTAGCTGCTCAATAGCTGCTCGCTGACTTGCGGATAAGGTTTTTACCCCAAGGCTAAGTGAAAAAAACCCTGACATACTGGCAGTAGGGATAAAATGCAACACTCAATTTTCCTAGCCAACACATGTGATTAGGCTACCATCCTCTGGACATGACTATATATATATATATATATATATATATATATATATATATATATATATGGTGTAAAAATAAGATTGGACATAAATTAGCTCTTGACAATTGTTGGTATCCTGCTCTGTCTAGAGACTTTACTATTTGGAAATAAAAGATTATTGAACATCATTATTCTGGAACATACTTTTTAACGGCGTCTGTAAATTATGCTATCATAAAAATGTAAAATTCTGTGTTTGTGCAGATGATTTCATTTTTGTAAATTCTGGTAACTCAAATGTAGACCTAGAAAATATAGCAAATGATGCTTTAATCAGATTAGGAAATTGGTTAGATAGTGTCAAATTAAAACTGTCAATAGAAAAAAATTCTGTCACATTTTTCACAAATTCATTGCAATCAAAAAGAAACAACATAAGTTATTATAACAAAGTAACTTTAAATACCATTATGACAGTACACTATTGAAAATGGATGCTAAATACTGTTAAATGTTCAGCCCGTAAAAAAAGGGTGTGTTGGTTACTACTACAGAATTGTATTATACAAATCACTGATTGAAAACATTTTAGCACATTGCTGCACTGTCCTATTAAACCGTCTAAAAGTTAAAACAGTAAAGAAACAAATTTTCAGCATGCAAAGAAAATTTCTAATAAAGGCGTGTAGGAGATGCAAAACAATTTAACACAGCCTGTAGTTATTGCTAACGTACTTTCTTATGTTCAGTAAGGCAGTCATAACTTCTTTCCATATTTTAACGAGCAGTTAATAGAAGAAACAAACGCCATGGTATCAAAGTTCAATCTAAATCCTCACAGTGAAACCAGAATTCAATACATATTTGCTCTGAAAGTTATAAAAAGATACTATTTAAAAATTTGTCGAAAAAAAAAGGTCATACTGGCCGATATTCCCACAGCTTAATCCCCACTATATTATATAGACACATTACTCCTGATTTCTACACTACTCAATTATTAACGGTCTATGGAAATTTTTGTTTTATTCATTTCACTTTCATTTAAGTAAACATGACAAGTGAGAATGTGGTGCAGTAAAAGAAACTGCTGACTATGTACACTTTGTATGTTCTATCACGGACCACATAAGATTATGCAATAAAAATAAATTTAACTTACAGGACGAATGCACTTCCCAACAATTTCAATTATTTGGTTCTGGTGTACTACACAAGAAATTCCAGAGTTACTAAATTTTTTACTAGCACTTTGTGGAACAGTGATAAAACTTTTTAGTACCAAATAAAATTATACGTATAAGCTGAACATGTTTCTGTGCGCGTACATGTATGTATGTATGTTCGTTTGTGTGAGTATTTTTATGCTTCATAGATTTTGAAAAGGCTTTTGACAGTGTTAAATGCGATAAACTGTTAAAATGTCTACGCGAAACGGAAAAATGGAAAAGACAGGAGAATAATTCAAAACTTGTATTTGAATAAAGTAGCCGTAGTAAAAACGGAAGGAATAGAAATAAAATAATCGAATACCAGGAAAGGAGTCAGGCAGAGCTGCAAGACAAACAACGTGAACTTTAACGGATGGTGAATGGGATTAATGCGAAATCAGTCAAAATGGGCATATTGATAAATTGTATAAACTAAAGTCATGGTAGTTAGAAAAGTGGCTAAAACCCCGAAATTATCAATAAATTTATTTTTTTTTTAAGTGGGCTTATTAACAATAAAATTATTCATCAAACTGACACATTTAAATGACCCGGATTATGAAATAAGGACCAGAATTTAACAAACAAAAATGAAAAAAAAGTATTTACAAATGAAACGTTCAAATAGACAACAAAATGGAGTCTGATTAAATGTCATGTATGGCTCGTACTGCTATGTAGAAGTCTGGATAATTAAAAAATCGATGATAAATAAACCGAATGCCTTCGAGATGTGGTTTTGCAAAACGGTGAAGAGGTAGAAGAAGGAAAACCTGATTTAAAAACATGAAAGAATATACGGATCTCAACACAGAAGCCTTACTGCGAACACTATCTGACAGATCAGAAGCCAAACGGATAATCACCAACATCTATTGAAGACATGGTATAACAAGATGAAGATATATATATATTCTGCTCAACTTATGATGGTCTACAATCCACTAAAAGCTATTAGTAACTCTCGGTGGGGAGGTGATCCTATCATTTTAAGTTTGTTATTCAGGTCCTTATGACTCAATATTCTATGGATCAGCTGCCCCCTCCTTCTCAAAAAATTGTATTGTCTTCAGAACATTGGTTTGAGGCTTATTGCAGGCAATATTCGTTCTTGCCCTGTAGCATTCCTCCAAATCGAGACTTTGACTCTATCACTAGGTTTTAGAAGAATATTCGTGACAGATAAATTCTTAACCAAATACTGCAATCTTCATAATCATGCTCTCTTACATAATATCCTGTATCTTTTCAGTAACTGGAGGTTTGTTGACTCCAAAATTCATCTTCTTGGCAAACGGATTTCCTTATATTGCATATAAGCCTGTACTCATTCCGGTTTTTCCCTCTATATATTTTAACCTTCCCTACGACATTAATCTAATTAATAGACATTGATATTCACACAAGTCAAAAATTAATTAAACTTAATTTACCACTTGAATTAGTCAATGCTCATTTCCATTTTATCACCGAAACAAAGTGCTCTGAATATATTCAGATTTTCACCGATGGATCTTACGAGAATCCAATGAGAATGTTGGGGCTGCGTTTTTTATTCCGAATTTATTTATACAGCAGTTTTCTTTACCTCCTGAGACCTCTATATTTACAGTGAAGCTGTTAGCGATCGATAAGGCATGTGAATATATTATAAAACTTCTTTTTTGTTCTGGCATATTACAGTTTTAGTGCACTTTTCGCTGTTCAAGACAGTAGTTTTAATTATAAGTATCACCCTTTAGTTTTAGAAATGAAGGAGAAATGCTTGATTATCATTCAACGTGGAGGTAACTTGAAGTTTTTATGGATACCTAGTGATTGAGGCCATCTTAATGAACGACGGAGTTGATACTTTAGCGAAAAGTGCTATTAATTCTGGAGATCGTTTTCTTTATATTCCCCCTAGCGGACTTATATAACATGATAAAGAGAACCTTTAAAACTGACTGGGTTGAAAGTATACATAATTCTTCAATCAAAGGTAAAACCTATAGTATGGTTCAAACTGAATTTCCACATGTACCCTGGTTCAAACACCTTCTTTCTGTTATTCCGATCACAACTCTCCGCAGATTTATCACTGTCATATGTAGGCTAGGTTCTGATCATTATAGAGTAGCTTGAAACTTCAATCTTGTAAATCCTCCTTATATTCATTGTACCAATCATAGCAGCGTTAATTTTAGAGAACATATTAACCATTTATTTTTCAGCTGTGGGTTTCGAACATAGACGTACGGATTTGCTTCTCTCGGTCGTTTTTATGTGTGGATGTTTGTGTTTTAATAGTATTATTTAAATTCGTTAGTATTTATCATGTTCTAATTTAACGGTTGTTTTTGTTTTAGGAATGATTTTCCTTTTCCTCTTTTTATAGGTTTCCTTTTCTCATGATTATCGTCTCTTGGTATATTAATATTTTATAGTTTTTTTCTCTTCTTTTAGTTTAATCTAATTCATTCGTTATATTTATTTATGATTTATTTTTGTTCTTTCGGTGGCCAGATGGTACGTACAGCCAGGCCATATATATATATATAAAGAAAAGATATATATATATACTCACATATCTTCTTTCCTTTTTCTCAGACTATCGATTGATTATCGATATTCTGAAAAGTACAATACTTAGAATCATGATACTTTTAAGTCTCTAATCGGCACCTTCTCTTTCAGTATATGGTATTTATTGATTTGTACATGATCCATATGATCCATTATTTATGTGCTGAATTTCCGCCTGCTATTTGACAATTTTCTGGACCTTTAATCATCGCTGTTAAATATCTGCTTATTACATACGCTATCAAGCTACAACTCCTATACTTGGTAATCTTCCTTAAATAACGTTTTTCGTTAATATTTTTAAGCACTTCTGTATTTTTTATTTTATCCGGCCATTTAACTTTTTACATTTTTCCCCAACATCCGATTTCAAACGCGTTTAACCGTTTTTATATTCTGTTATTTATTCCTAAGGTTTCTGCAACATACAGCCGCGCATATAATTTAATTAATATTATTCGTAGTTGTTCGTTTTTAGAAGTTAACTATGATCTATACAGCTTTCACTTGGTTATTTTATCCTAATAGCGTCTTCCATCTACTATCTCATTACCATGGTTCTCTTATTTATCGTCATGTAATTCTAAGTATTATATACCCAAACGTATGAACTAGTGGTAGCTGATTGACAGTCATCGTACACGAGGAAAACCCATGATTAGTTGGTGGAATAATATTGTGAAATGGACAGGAATTAATTGGAAACGAGCCGCACAAGATAGAAGACGTTGGAAATGTTTGGAGAATGCCTACACGCAACATTGGGTTGATACAGGCATATCGTGATATATACATATTAATATTATATAATCTATATATATATACGAATATCTGGCTAATTTCGATTAATTGAAAGATAGTAAATTGTTTTATTCGTGCTAGTTGGTTAATTTTTTTTAACATACTACTCATGTTTCTATAAGAACAAAAGCTATATATATCTTATTTCAATAATAAATTAATTTTACAACTAATTCTTCCTATAATAACTATTCTAGTCTAGCGTGCAGTTTAGTTTCTATTTTAATAAATTGCAACTATTAAAATTTTTAAGATACGTATATCGAATGTTTCGAGATATACTAAAATTGTGAATATGCATTCAATTTTAAAACTATCCTTTATTAATGATTACAAGGAAAGGTACGATTTAGATTACCTAGTTTAAAAATTGTCAAAAAATACAAAAAACAAAGTAAAAATTATACAATTAAAGGCGAATTTTAAAAATAGCTGCATTCTGAAATAATGGTAAAAATCGAAAATTTTGCATTTTGTAAAAAGGTAATTTACGCCATTATACTATTAAAAATTACAAGAATTTGAATCAAATGATCTACTTTTTTTTTTGTACAGTCTGATATTCTTTCACGCAATTATGAAACACGTGAAATATCATGAATAATTACATAATAGATAAAGATATTCTAAAAGATGAAGTATTATGTAACTTTCGATAATAAATATTAATTACCGCAGAAATTACAGAAATTAGTATCAATAAAAAAGAAAAATGTAATTATTATACATTCAGTCATCTACAAATTGTGCATGATTATTTCAAGTCATCAGTTGAATATTTGTTCGTCGAATATAGTAATTTTTTTTTCCTTACAAGAAAATGCAAACTTGGATGTGGAAGAAACTTTTTACTCACATAAAATATCGGAAAGAAAAACGAATTAATGTAGTTCTTAAAGAAAAAAAACCTTGGTATTAAACTGAAGCAACATTGAGATAATTTTTTGAGCATTGCGCACATTTTCACTTTCCCCTCTCTCTCTCTCCTCTCGATCTATAAAAGGAACGACAAAAGGTTGACACAGAAAGCGGATGAAGGAGTCCATTAACTCGTTGTGATGATGACGTAGGCAGAATTGCCCGTGGGAACAATTGGATTAGTTAGAGACAAGATCGGAACTAATGAAAGGAGCTGGAGAAGTCCTACGTTCAGCAAATGGACTGATATAGGCTAAATTATATATATATTCCCAGCAGGTAAATGCAGAACCAATTTGAAAAAGCGTTTGTAAATTTGGAAAAATAGATCATAAAACATAAAATAACGTTTTGGAATGTGAGATCCTACAGATGAATCCCTCAAATTAGATAACACAAAGATCGTTCAGATCAAATACTACCCCCAGGTAATGATATATAACACGACATCTACTTCCTAGGATAAATTCACCCCAATTAGGGGTATTTTACCCCTTTTGCGTTGTAATTTTTTATGAGATAATATAATTCGATGTTTTTAGCCTGACAGAATATTAGTCACAATATATTAAAACTTTATAACATTATAGACTAAAGGAAAGTAGAATGGTCCGGTAATTATTACATCCGTTTAAAGGGTAGCGTTTCACTTACCAATTCCGACACACAAATAGATGAATAAATAAAAATTTATTTATTTATTTATTTATTTATTTAATGAAGCCACACAACAGCTAACAGCCAATTATAGTGTAGGCTTATAAATAAAATAATACAATTAATAATTTTTTTTTAATTATAAAATTAAAAGTAAAAAAAATAAAATACCAAAAAAATACATTGAACACATTCACCAACCTCACACCCATTAAACACAATTCACAAGTCTCACACTCATTAAAACATACATCATTCACATCCCATTCACACAATCTTACTCGAAATAAACGGACGAATAATCTTCAACAAATTAATAAATACAATATAAACCTTAACGAATATACTACATGTACATTAGTAAAGGAACATATATACCAAACACACACCACATAATAACAATATAGAACCATTGGAATAGCAACAGCGAAACTCCTGTTCTCATCGCAAAATATGTTCGGGAAGTAACTTATTAAAGAAATATCTGTTATCAAAATATATATCCATACAGGGAAATATGTTCAAAAGAGAATTATATAAGCGGAAAGCTGACGGCAACGGAGAACATAAACCGAGGTTTGTTCGTGCACGCGGCTCACTAAAAAAACGATTCGATCGCCTATTTGGTCTTGGTACAACGTAGGAGACGGTTGATGTTAAATACTCACTATTAACTCTACCGTTGTATACATCATTAAGAAACTTTAATTTGGCTATTTTCCTTCTGTAGTGTAAAGACCTTACATCCATTATATTTCTTAATATATCGTAATTCATATATTTAAGGTAAATACCTGATATACGGTAATATAGATATTTTAAAAATTTACACTGAACTTTGTCAATTAAATACGGATCTCAAATAATTAAACAGTATTCTAAAGGACTACGCACTAATGCATTATAAAGCGACAGTAGCGTCCATGGATCTCTAAACACATATGAATTTCTTATAATAAAACCTAGCATTTTATAAGAGCGATTATCGCTTACATGTATTGAAAATTTTAAATTATCATCAATATTAACTCCGGGATCCCGCCACCATAGATTTCTTAATTATCTGCTTACCATTCATCGTGTAAGTGAACGAGTACCTATTTCTATTTCTACAGAAACTCATGTGGACGCATTTGTCATAATTGAAAGGTAAATGATTTTCTTTGCTCCACAGAACCAGCTTATCTAGATCTGTTTGTAAAGATTCACAGTCAGCTAGTGAAGATATAGGAGCATAAATTTTGAGATCACCAGCAAATAAAAGAAATCTTGAGCAAAGCTTCTTTCCAATATCATTGATAAAAATTAGGAATAGAATTCGAACCTTGTGGAACCCCTGAAGTAGGTGAATATGTATTAGAATGGTATCCATTATACACAACATAGCTCTTACGGTTATATAAATAGGATTCTAATAATATTATAAAATCTTTTGACAGTCCAAGCAACTTTAGTTTATTCAGTAGATGTGAATGACTAACTGTGTCAAATGCTTTACTAAAATCAGTGTAAATACTATAACTTGTAAACCACAATCCACGAATCTGGAAATCTGATCAGTGTATGTAACTAGATTTGTCACAGTGGACTTGTGCTTCATAAATCCGTGTTGCTCAGACATAATTTTAGTCAGTAAATAACTGTTCAACCTAACGTATATTATAGATTCTAATAATTTAGCAGGTGTACAGAGTATAGAGATAGGTCGACAATTGGCGATTAGCTGACGATCACCCGATTTATATACCGGTATTATTTTAGATGTTTTAAGAGAACTAGGCCAAATGCACTGTTTTAATATTAGATTAAACAGATACACTAAAAGCTTTTCTAATAGATCAGAACACAATTTAAATATAAACGGTGCAAATTGTCAGGATCAGTAGAAAATTTAGGCTTCAAGTTCTTGACGGCTTCGTCATATTCACAAGAAGAAATATAGTTGAGTTTAAGAATACTACCTCCAGTTTCAGTGTCACCAGTATCTAATGTGTGTTCACACGAATGCACTGAAGCAAAATAATCAACAAAAGATTTACATATATCCTCATTGATTTCAAGATTTCTGCCATTGTACTTCATAAATATAGGCGAAACACGAGAGTCTCTCTTATTTTGCACAAAGACTAAAATCTACTGGGATTGATTTGAATATTTTTTTCAAGGTTACTAACATAATTTCTAAATGATAGCCGAATCAACTTTTTAATCTCAGCCCGTACTCTACTGAACTTTATGTAATCAGTATGGTCAGCCGTTAGACAGACTCGTGGTTTTTGTCACAAGAAATTGTAAGGCGTAGGTCATGTACACTTTGGTATTTCGATAATTTTATACGCTGCATAAACGTGGACGGTGAGAAAATCGAAACAGACCTCGGCTCAAACGTCGAAGTAGGGTTTTGGAGATGACTGCTGGTAGTGTCAGAGATGAAAAAGTAGACTAATGCGTCTATTTCGGAAGAAATTGGCGTAAAACAGTGATTGTCAGTCAAGATCCTAGATACGCGCTATGAAATTCTACGGACACATTTTGCCCAAGCACAATGGAATCGAAAGAGTCGTAATTTTGAGAAGAATGGGTGCTGTATAAACAAGGGATGGAGCTGTATTGATCACGATGACTAAAGGGACAATTACGATCGAAGAATATATATATGTATATAGGCGCATATACACATATACATGCGCTCACACACGCGTGTATATACATATACATATTTAATGGTATGCGCGGGTGTGCGCATAAAATGAATCTAATTGTACATCACGAATTATATATAAATTTTAATTTATATTATGCTCTCTCTCTCTCTCTCTCTCTCTCTCTCTCTTTCTTTATATATATAAAAGAAGAAACACATTCATTCCTCCAAAATTAATATCATAAATGATAATAAAATTAACAGAAAAATAAATCAGAAATAAAATAAATAAGCACCGAGAACAGTGAATGATATTGAACGATAATTAAAACGAACAAATCTATTTCAGTTCGCATATAATAGATTTCACAACCGCTACAATCAGTGCGCATAAGTGAACGCACGCTTATGTGTGTGTATGGGAATCCGTACGTGCGGTGATTTATTATATAATATTTCTAGCATTTTATTAACAGAAATAATTGACAAAATTATTTGACTTCAAAACATATATATATATATATATATATATATATATATATATATATATATATATATATATGTATATATATAAGATGAATCTATACAATAAACACATTTATACATTACATATACCAATACACATGTTACATGCACACATATATGTCTATTACATTATGTATACTATGTTATATAGTACATAATATATAAATAAATTATATAATTCAAATAATTTTTAGGTCAATACATGCGTTTGTTAACTTTATTTCCGGGCGATGAAAAATTTCGACAATAGATCGCCGCAACATGTACGACATTCTTGTTCCTTGTTTCGATCAACCATGTACTTAGAAATTATATATATAGTATACATAATGAAATAATGAAATGGACATATATGTTTGTATGTGAGGTGTGTATTAGTATCTGTAATGTTATATTTATTGTATAGATTTGCGATATAAGAGCGCACATATATACACATTTACACGTTCGCCCATACACACACCCACCCACAAATATATAAGTGCTGTTAAAATGTATCATCCAAATTGTGTAATCGAAAATTATTCTTAATTTTCTTGTATAAATACGTTGCATAAAATTAGTAAGTTTTTGCCCATATTTAATAAACTATATAACAATAACCACAAATTAAATTATAAAAAAGGATTGTATAAATCGATAATATTACCGAATTAAAAACAGTAGCGTTTATTATGAAATGTTAAAAATCAAAAGATTCATATAATTAATAAGATCTTTTCAAAGAATAATTGCAATTAAAATGATTATATAAAACTACTAGCTACTGGGCATTACTTATAATAGCAAGTATTTACGCCATAGATTTAGAAATTCGTAAACATATCAATATATTTTTCATCAAGAATGATATTAATATAAATTGTGAATTTTTTCAAGTAAAATATTTAAATAGAAAATTCATTTAAAAAAACTAGTTAACGCAAAACAGTTTAAAGTTATACTAAAACGATATTATATCGAGAAATATTAAAGCATGTGGAATACGTATAATGAATCAACTTATCGATAGTTCCCAAATTTAAATGATAGATTCAATAATAATCATTTTATTCCTAACTTTTATAATGTTCAATTTATCTCTAGTCATGGCTGTTTTAAAAGATATTTAAAACGTTTCGGAATAGCAGAAACTGAAAATTGTAGAACACGTAACTTTGAGTACACGGTTTACCATATCCTGCAAGGTTGTAATTGCAAACAAATAGTTTTAGATTGTAATGTAATAGAATTAGTAAATAATAAATATAATGATTTTAATTTTTAGCTAATTATTATTATTAAAAAATGTAGTTAAAAGATTATAAATGGAGCTTATGGTAGCAATAAACTTAATAGGACTGCCACCGTAAAATTTTCATAACATATATTTCTGTAATTTTGAATAAATATACTATTTTGAAATATATAAAAAAATAAAATACGCTGCATAAAAAATTTACTTACAGAGTTATTTCTAATATTTAACATTAACCTTTTTTTTCGCCAATAAAATATTTTTTTGCTATTAATGAAATATTTAAATTGTCTATAGTGATTTTCCTTTACATATCAAAATTTAAAATGAGCGATAATTTGAAAAATTTCATTCTTCATTTAGGTCGTTTGCATATGTACGTACTACTGGACAAGTTTGAAAATCTTTAGGATACGAATAAACTCCAATACGATGTATGCAGGCGCCTAACATAGTGTGTTGAAGGTTTTAAAGAAGTTTACACATGTCTAACCTAAAAACACACTTTTTAACTTTTGAAAAGATTCTTGAAGTTTTTCGGACACATAGCTCTCTGCAAAATCTGATAATTACCGGGAAAGTATGCGGAAAGAGTGGAAGACCGCGGATGCGCTGGGTTGACCAGTTAAAATCACTAACTGGATTAAATCCACATGAAGCATTGTTGGCTGCTCAAGGCAGATCGGATTGAAGAAGAATAGCATATGCGGCGGTCTCATATACACCCTTCCGAGGGTCCAAAGCGAGAAGAAAAAAAACCCTGAAAACACACTTTTTAACTTACAAATAAATAAATTGACGGTGATGATAATAATAATAGTTGCCAAAGTTAAAAATAGAAACAATACCAAATAATAATAATTTTTTTTTTGTTATTTTTTACGTAACTCTGATTTTTTAAAAATAAAAACAGTAAACGCTTTGGTTGCTCGTGTAAAATATTAACGTGAATAAAGAGTATATACTTTAGTGATTAGCTTACTCTTGATTGAACGTAAGTGAATTGTTCAGAACATCGCGTCCCTATCCTGATTATATGGCAGAATATAATTAACGTATGTTTTTTTTACACCTATGGGCGAATCTAATGCATCTATGAATTCTTCAATCGTCTATGCGGATATACCGAAATTTTGACCCAATACGAAGAACTTGTAAATTCCGATAAGTTCGATGTATCAATTCGATTATCATCGTGGTTTGATAGTGAGACGTGTTACAAAAAATGAAAGGACAACCTACAGAGAAAGTTCCTCGCAAGTTTCTACATTCGGACAGGACACAATTCGCATATTAAAATAGAATCAGGCCAGGAATTATTATTTGAAACAACGATCAATACGACACGATACGGTCATAACGTGCAACATACCGCGTGTCAGATTTCGTTTATTAAAGTACAAGTCACTTTCATTTCCTTTATGTTCATATACGATTATTTGCTCAGAATTATTACGACATATAAATAAACAAATAAATAAATTTATATATATATATATATATATATATATATATATATATATATATAACTAATATATCGTATATATAATGTTTTTTTTTCGTGTCTGTTAATTTATACGTACATACACTAGTAGAGTTTATTTGAAATTAGCAACTTGAGTTTTCAAGTACTCGTGTCTACTTATAATTAGGATTTTACCTTGTGTGTATCATATATTATGCTATAGTCAAAGAAACACAGAAGTAGTCACGGAGGTAACCCTATCCAATGAAAAAGAGGCTACAAAGTTTTATTTATACGCGCACTGAAAAAAAAAAACCCAGTTTACTCAAGCTAATGTGATACGGACTTCTTTAATTGGCAAATTTAAAAAAAATACATTTGAACTTCGAAATATTGGAGTAGCGCGCGCTGTATAGTATCGTGTATTATAGTAAATTAAGGAACGGATTAAAATTTAGTTGAGATCTTCAAGTTCGAATCAAGAAAGTTTTAATAAATTGCCGAATAGGTTAAACATTTTGATAACTATGTCTGAATTGTTAGTCAGAATTGTTCCCTTCGTTTCTAAGGGAAACACATACTATATATGTATACATATTACGCAGATTGTACAAAATATGGGCATGCATAATTCCATAGTGTTGTATCTTTTTTACTAATTTTGAAACTTGCCTTCAAGTTTTCGTCGCGCAGTGTACTGTGTACTGATGGTTTTCTTTAATTCACGCTACGAAAACAATTTTTCGATCAGATGTAAATTTAAATTATTTCAAAAATCTTAGCTTTGTTCTGATATCTATGGTGTGTAATTGGTTTGTTCCGCGCGCTGTTAGCAAAGACGAAGATATATTTATCTGAAGTTTAAGAAACTTCGTCTCGGTAAAGGTTAGGAGATCTCTTTAAAAATATTATCTCAATGTTTCTTCTGAGACACGATTAAATACGAAGACGGTTGGAGAAGGTCACTTCAATGTTATCGAATTGGTCTGTTTTATGGACACGTTCCTGTATCCACGATCCATTCACATACTAGTTGAAGCGTTTCTCTTGGAGATATACTTCTTCACAATGTATACACGTGTGTGATGACGAGGCATTTAGTCACTTATAGAGGGATCGAACAGATAAATTATTCGGGTGTTTTATCGAATAAAATATACCATTAGATACCAACTCGAATTCGAACACGTTATAAGTGATGACTTTGGATAGATGTTAGTCCCGTGTACCCGTTGAAAGGTTGTGTAGGTCTTTTGAATCAACGAATTTGAGAAAAAGTGTGTGAGACATTTATTTAAATTTGAGGGAACTCGAGAAAGGCTGGGAGCGCCTTCTAACCTCTGCTTTTTCTCACACACATTATTGCCGATATGGAGTAATATTAAAGAGCTTTTCATCTTACCTGAAAGTACTAATTGTTTTTAAAGTCGTCGCTAGTGAATATTTTTTCATAGTCCAGCATCTATATTAGTGTTCCGAATGTTTTAGCCGTGTTTAATAAATCGATATATTTAAATATTCTATCACTTTATTTACCGATCAACTAGATGGACAACTCAATTGGCTAGAAGCCATTTTATAATTCAAAGTTCTCAACCCCAGTGAAATTCAAATTTAAGTCGTACGAGCGGGGCATGATATCCAAAAGTAAAATATAAAATATAAAAATATACAAATACATTGCGACAGTAAATGAAAATTAAAAATTCCATCAGTATAAAACTTTTGCAGAATCCAGAAAACAATATCGTAAAAAATAAATAAAAAAACAAAATCAACTAAACAAATATATCGATGTTAATGTATTCAATTATTTCAAAAAATAAATTAATAGCAAAACAGACAAGAAGGATAACATTTTATGGAATATAGTTCACCGTAACCATCACATATATTATGATTTTTTTTTTAAATTATTATCACTCGATAATGGCGTAAATGCCGAAAAGCTTTGTGTTTTTCACAAGAAAATAAATGTTAGTGATTTAACTAATTTTTCAATTGATTTTTTATAAAAAAATCACTACATTCCACATTATAATAAAAAATATATATATACTTATATTGTAAGGGCATTCAAATAGAACATGACAAACTGTGTCGGAAAAACTAAGTTACCAGAATTCACAAATAGCCCAAGATGCAATTTTAAATCGTTCCGAACAAGCGCCAAAACTACCATATCCGATCGATACTGACTTATGTCGAAATTAATTCTTAATTTAATCTTAGTCTTACATATCGCGTAATAATTTATACGGTAATCTATCATCACACTGCTTATTCCATCTTTCTTGTCAGGTATTTAAAATAATTACGTTTTAAAGTTTTTTTTTTTCAAATTTTTAACATTTGTATGGTTTTCGTGTTGTAAGTTTACTTTAAATTTCTTATTAACCCATCTTAGTGTGAGTACCAAGTGATAACCTAAACATAGAGCCGAATTTATATAAAAACATTTGGGGAGCTGGCCCAGGGCCCCCACATAACTAGGAGCCCAAACAAAAATAAACTATTGAAAATTTTTTTTAATATGAAGAGCAAACGATGTATTGTTTAATTCCAGCAGATAAAGGAGTTCGAGAATCTGAAATTGTCTGAGTGATATATTTAACACGTTAATGAGTAACAACGTGACCGGTGAAAGGTCAATCTGTAAATTATTTATCGTGAAAATTGTATTAAGAACATCAAATAGATCGTTCAAATTATTTGACAATCACTAGTACGGAACGAGATATTTTACGAGAAACAGTCATTAATGAGATTATAAATAATTTCGCAGAAAAAAAAAGGGGGGACGAAAAAGTTTTCTTTAATAAGTTCTTGTATAAGTACTCTGTGTAAGTATTTGTTGGTATTCGACGTATTTTAATTTTATCAAAATAAATTCCTATATTTTTCAAAAGTACTAATAATTTCCTGTATATTAATAAATTTTTAAAAAATATTTTTATAGGTATCTTTTTGTTGGTGTGATAATTTTTAAATTCCTAATTTTTTCTTCCTTATAGGGGAGCCCCACACTGTTTGTGTCCAGGGGACTCGAATCATTTAATACGCCAATGGTGACAATTGAAGCTGCCGCCGTTGACACAGTTCTATACATAGAACCGAGCTTAAGCGCGAGTCAGACTTCATTCTAAGTATATTCGTCACTGATAAATAGTTATACTAAATAAAGGTTATTTATTCATATATATATATACACATATATATACACACATATATATATATATATATATATACGCATATATATTTTCCTTTCTTACGTACACAATAAGTACACGTGTATATATATAGTTTGCATTATTTTTCTATCAACTGCAGCTATTGATTACTCTATAAGTTATTCTAAGAGAGCGAGAGACAGACAGAGGTTATATTTTCAATTCGATACGTTATTATTACATTTAATTCCGTTAGCAATGGCAAATATACGTAAACGATTGTGATTTCGGAATACATATGTGGCGGGATATCCTAAAATTGAAACTGAAGAAAAATTTCATAGTGCGGAGGAAACCTTAGATGTTTATTCGAACGGTATTTATAGACCCACGCCAGGTTTATATTTATAAAACGTTAATAACGATATTGCATACTTCTTACTAGGAGCAAAAAGGAGATATTATTACAATAAAATAGATTACTATGTATACAAAATGAAAAAGTCGTTTTACATGTGTATACAAGTAAACGTGAAAATAATACATTTACTTTTTAAACGAATAAGACACATACGTACATTCGAGACCATTAAATATTTGAAACATGTATACGTACAGAAATATAACTACGTTTGGAATGTATTTAATATAAACGTCTTCCACTACAATAAAGAACTTACTAGTATATACTAGTTTACCAAACTTATATATATATATATAAATATATATATATATATATATATATACATATATATGTATATATATATATATATGTATATACGTCAGTACCAAAATTAACGGCGTAACTATTCAGCGTATTATCAACTCTAGTATGACGAGTGTCCTTCGAAGGGAAGGGATTACTTTCATTCCAGTAGTCGATTTTATGTATGGCACGTTGTGCTCAACCAGCTGTGTTCAGTTTACAATTCTTTCGGACCATGATATAGTGCGACTACAAGTCCTCCGTCTCTTTGCAGAATCGTCGGTATAACAAAATTTTGCGATAATATTTTTACGTTGTTAAATTTTTCCAGCAGCACTATCGTTCAGCGGGAATGATCGTCCAGTAAACAGACCGCCCTCGTGACGAGCTTTACGATCGATTCTGACGGAGATTATTCAATTTTTTCCGGTAGGTAAATTTAAATTCGTTTTATTTACGACGTCTTTAATGAAAGTTGTATTATTTATTATTTAAAAAAAAAAATAACGCCGTATGAAATTTGAAAAAATTTAACGATCGACGATAATTTTTTCGTTCTCGTTGAATCGATTAAATCGAATAAACTGGAGAATTCGATAATTTTATTAATTTACGTTATCGACAGCGGGTTAAGATTATATTAAAAATTCAAATTTAGTTAAAATTTCTGTTTGATTCGAAGCAGTTTAAACGCGTAAAATAAAACTATGTGCGATAATAATGCGCGAATGGGGAAATACAATCTTTCGTTCCTTCAAACACATCACACACACACACTGACAATCTTCGGCATCATGAACGCATATCTTGAAAATACCATCCGAGATGCAGTAGTCACTGTATCTAACCATCTAATTAGTACTCTGCATTTTTTCGGACACTATTCATTCTTCGCATATCTATTGCTATGATGTGACCAAAAAATTTCAAAATACATACGAGAACTTCTGCGGGTTGTACCAATTTCTTTCACAATAGACGCATTAGTACGCTTTTCCATCCACGATTAATGCTCGTCAAATAAAGAAATTTTTAAAACATACGTTCGATACACGTTACACAATACGAAAAACTTGTTAAGCAATCTCGTAATTTTACATAGTGCGATCGGAAAACAGTTTTGGTAGCTTGTTAAAGAGGTCGATGACATATAAAATAAATTCGGTTACACACCGAATTTCGTATTCTAGCTGGTATTAGGATTTTATTATAGAAGGATTTGGGTAGCAAATTATTTCGAAATTCGTAGAAAATTTAATTATTTACATTATATAAAGAAAATTTGAGTGCGCATTAACGATAAATAATATCGTAATGCAGATATATATTTTGAAAAGTTTGGAATGTAGTGATTTAAAAAAAAAAAAGGTAATAAACAAAAAGGAGTTAAAATCAATGTTTTTTTTTCTTTATTTCCTTTATAAAAAATCACAAAGCTTTTCTGATGTTAAGCTATTATCATGTGAATATGAAAAATAAATTATAAGTGTATATATATAAACGTGAAAAAATAAATCACAATCACTAAATTTGTATATTTTTTTCTTTTTTTTTATCTTTATGAAAAATCACAAAACTTTTCGGCTGTTAAGCAACTATCAAGTGCATATAATCAAATAAATTATAAAAAAATATATAAATGTAAAAAAATTAAATCACTATTTTTTTTCTTCGTGTAAAATCACATGTTTTTTTACGTTTATATATATTTTTATAATTCTTTTTTTTTATACTCACTCGATAATTGCTTCTCTTCTTCTTATTATTCCCCTCAACCCGTAGGTTAGTGGATAGCATGACGAGTGAGATGTTCACGCGCTGTGGCTGGTGCTTTAATTTCCGCATACGGGCTCCTTCCTTCAATGTCATCCATAAACTTCCTTCGCGGTCTTCCTCTTTGAAATTTCCCGATTGTTTTTCCTTCTATCAGGTTAGCAATCCATATCGAGTGACGTATAATATGTCATATTACCGAATCCATTCTCCTTTGTATTGTTGATCTCACACGAACTATATACCCCATGTTTTCAATTGCAAATTGTTTTTTTAAGAATAATTCCTTCATAATCTACTAATAATCACGTATGCCCATTGTATAATTTTGGATACAACGTAATTATCGTTTTACGTATTAAGTCGATTTTTAAAAAAATAAAAAAAATCAAAAATATTTTAATTGAAACACTTTTGATCATCTATAGCCCCAAAAAAACATTTATCGTTGCGGGGTTTGTGTGTGTGCGTGAAAGGTTTAATTTTCGAAATGTTCAATTTCATAATAAGAAAACATCATGGTACACTTAACACCGGTCCATTGCCACGATGGTAATCTTGCATCTTTCCTCCGGTCTTCGGTAGTTCTTTTTAATTTGGCGTAGTTCTTTAACACGGCGTCTTTTAACGTGTTTTCTTATAAATGCCCGTCGGTATTTTCGATATTTTTCGTATTTAGTCCATCGAAATATCGATTTGTTCTTAGTCGAAATTAGTTACAAGCTGAACACCCTGTTCGGTTTGTCAGACGAACGAATGTAAATCCAGTTAGAAACGTTGACGTAATTTGTATGGAAATTACGATAATTTTCGTTAAAATAATTCGATGTTTCGTTCATTCCATATACTGGCGCCCATTATATCGGTTATATTAATGACTACATTTTAACCCTTTCAGTCACACATCATTAATGTTTCACATAAAATTCTACATTTTGTTATATAAATAAAAGAAAACGTCTCGAGGACTGAAAAAATAGAAATTATATTGTATGCGCAACAGCACTTTCTGGACAACTGCTAGATAATTTTTAATGTGTTATATAAATATTTTTATATGCCAATTAAACACGTTTCTTATTACGAAAATGGCCAAATTTAAAAGCTTATTGTACCATATAGAAGACACTGTGACTGAAACGGTTAAAGAACATTCTCATTCCGTTATACAATATATTCTCCGAAACTTTATTTCCGAATCCCCGATTAAATACAAATATTTAAGACTGAAAATCTACAACTGACGATAAATGAATTAAGTGATTGGTTGAAAGGTTGGAAAATTAAAGTTAACATCGGCGCACATAAACATCACCTCGCGGAAAACAGAAAATATCGACACTAAAAAAAAGTCAGTCAAGTACATAGGAATGCACATCGATTCGCGTCTAAATTGAAAGTACCACGTATCCGGCAGAAATGTTTGGAAATTAAAGAAAAATGAGAAGTATTTACTGGCTAATAAGAAAGAGCTCAACGCTATCTATTGAAAATAAACGACTTTTGTATATGGCCATTATTAAACCTACTCGCACTTATGGAATAGAATTGTGTGTTTGTACTAGTATTTCCAACATAGATTCCGTACAAAGACGTCAAAAGGTTCGTACGATCACTCGCGCATATTTGTACACAATAATCACATATGCCGAGACTTAAAAATTGTACTGGTCATCGATGAAATTACCAGGTGCACTTGCAAACACGCAAAAAGACTGGAAAAGCACACGCTAATGTCGAAGTCATACAGTTCTTGGACGATTTTAAGGATTTCAGACGGCTTAAACCTTACTGAAATAATGAATAAGTCGAAGTCACTTCTTTGGAAGTGGAACTTTTCATATGTACTTTCAACTTCATCAACATTATTGTCGACGACTACATAGTCGTCACAATAATCTTAGGGAAAGCAAAAATCTAAGTAAATTTCTCCCCGCATACGCAGATTTCAAAGTTATTTGTAACCTCCTTCGTCCATCAGGACTGTTGAAAAAGAAGAAACGAAAAACGCGCCTTTTACATAAATTATAAAAATAATCAAACAAAGAATTTCACTAATAATTACGTAACGTCCATGATGGCTAACCGTATAACAGAGTTAATATTAAGACGCGTAAAGTAGTAGAAGAAAATTTATACTTACAATGTAATGATAGCAAAAAAATATATATACATGTATAAAAACTGTACAGCGAAAAGTTAAAACTAATAATAATAATTAAACAAAAGAATGACACTACATTATTTCACAATAAGTAATAAATATAGAAGAAATAATAAATCGTGGGACAGATCCCATATAACGTTACAAAAAAAGTTCAAATCTTTGGTTTAATTAGACGTAGTTGATCTGATGATGGATCGGTTTTATGAAAGCAAGTGGTAAGTGTCGGGTGAAGTCTGCTAGCGGTACATATTCGGAGCAGGTAAAGAATAGTTCTTTGACCGCTTTTTTCTGTCAGGTTGTTTCCTGTAATCTCAGAATGGACTGGAACCTGCGGGAAGGTTGTTTTCCGGTATAGTGCGGCTATTAATATTTTTATAAGCGAATTTTGATTGCGACTGTACACATCGTTGATTGCATTTAATGCTGTAAACGAGTCTGAGCATATCGTAGCGGAATTATGTTGGATCGTCAATGACTGCATTGCTAAGTATATTACGTAAAGTTCAGCAGATGCAATGGAGAAATTTTTACGTAAGGAATACCGGATAAGACGATTTTCAGTTGTTACACAACAGCCAACAAACGAGTTAAAACTAGACGCATCGGTGAAAAATATATACGATTCTAGGAGTTTACTTTATGAATTACTTTTTCTCAAATTCTATTTTTATCTCTGCTTTTTAATAAGTCGAGGGGTCTATAATTACTGAGTTATACACACATGGTGGAATAAGAGCGTAGCAGTTTGTCATAATTTGTGGTATATTTGTAACGATAGTTGACAGGATCTGTTGATATATGCGACACTTAATACAGTTAATATTGCGGTGGCATTTAAATATTCGGATGTTGAAAATAATTTAAATGTCGCATTCGACTTTAGCGATCACTTTTTCGTTCTTTTTTTTTGAACCCAGGTTAAAGTTACGTATTTATTTTATTTCGTTTCAAATTATTAAATAGTTAAATAAATAAAAATTTGACGTTTTTACGTTAAGCAGAGAGATGGTGAGGGAGTGGGGGCTACAGTAAGGTAGCAAGAATTTACTTTCTTTTTAAAGAGTAGCCTGTTTCAGCATATGGACATATATATATATATATATATATATATATATATATATATATATATATATCGTTAATTCACGGCAATATAGCCAAAATTACTCTTGAAATGATGAAGGGTAGCAAACCGCCATCATTGCTGCCCGTGCACACAATATCGATGGCAATGCAAAAACCGGACACACAGTAATTTTTGCTATAGCGCGGAAGGTAAAACGGAAGCAACTGCTAGATATTATTTTAAAGATTACAGTGGTATTATTGAAAATTATTTTATCAGCCAGTTATTATATATAACGAACTTGACTAAATGACGTAAACACGTCAACAATATTCATGTATACTCCTCAAAACGCGTTATCTTGTCTGAAGGACATATATACGCGTATATGTATGTCCGTCTGTTTGATGTATATCGTTGCTCATTATTCAGTGGAGATATTAATTGTATATCTCAGGTTTTTTTTTGTAATTTTTTTTTCGTTCAATGTTCCTATTTACGATTATACATTTTTGATCTTGTCCAGGATGTAGCCCATTACTAATAACCTTCCTTATCGTAGTGCATGGTCTTTAATAATTATCGTTCGTCCTTTTAATCATGAACAATTTATGTTTTTCACTAATTCTATTTTATATTTATTCTTTTTTTTTTTTTTTAATTTACGTGCCTTATACACTGCTACTAAGGCCACAGGCACGGAATGATAATTAGATTCAAGGAATAAGATTAGATAATGAAAGGAACGTTATGAGCTTAGATTCAGCGGATGGAGTGTACTGTAGGATTTCGGTTAGGGATGAAGCAAGTCCAACAGCAAGACGATGGGTTGCGTTTATGTATCTATTAAACTTATTGTCAATAATCGTCAATAACATATTCTAAAATACTGTCAGTCCGCTTATCATTTATCATCGTTCGTATAATACTAAATTTTGTAATGGTATTTTTTTTAATGTTCTAATAGCTGAACGGGACATTATAAATAAATCTAATCATAATGACCATTTTCCACGTGCACTGACATTCCTTAGGATTCCTGTTCAGTTTTCTTCCGTGTAAACAAGAAATATTTCTAGTTAACAAGTAATACTTTGTTATTTATATATCGGAAGGTTAATTCCTTCAACTTTCTCTATAAACTCGCAAATATTCTCGTACCCACAGACACGCGCGAATATATTTTATATATATGTATATATATATATATATATATATATGTATATATATATATATATATATATATATGTATATATATATATATATTCCTTCGACTAAATAAATAAACGATAGCATACTGCTCCGGACGATGAAACCGTATAAAGAAAATAAATTGGATTCGTTTTTAATTTAGTCCGGGTAGAAAATTTAAGTTAAAGTAGCTTAAGTTAAAGTAGGTTAAACTAAAGTAGGTTAGGTTAATAAGATTTACAACATTACGGCTTCTTACTTGGATGATTGAATTTAAAAAAATTTATTTATGAAAACAATCATTAACGTATCTCGAAAAATTAATCATCCTATAAAGAAAATTTCCCGCAAGTTAATAATAATAATAATTTTCAAATTTATTTCAAAAACGCATTTTTATATTGTAAAATTTACATAATAAACAAAACAATGTATGCAATATTCGACTATACTTCGTTAAAATAAATATATAACATTAACCTAATGAAATACACCATTTTAAATTGCGTGATAAATAATATAAATAATTAAATATATAAATAAACATTGCGATAAACTAACTTGTATTCAACCCATGTACATACACTTATAAATACACTATACCTATAATAATAATAATAATAATAATAATAATAATATATTTGCACGTTTAAATATTTTCTGTTTGCAAAAAAGTAAAGTTACCATTCAATAGAATTTTCTATACCGAATATATCAACGATTCTTACCAGAAAAAATTAATACAAAATATAATCTTATAAAATATTATTTAAATTGACGCCACGATTGCAGGAAAAATTTTAATACAAAAAACCTGCTCATTAAAAATAACAGAGTGCGTACACGCTTACCGTACCAACAATATACTTAAAAATATCTTAGCTTATTTATTAATACTACTAGAACTAGGATTTGTATTACTGTAGAAGGATGTGTTTTATACGCCTACGCTTATATATTTTATACCTGCGTCGTAAAGCTTGGTAATCGTAATCCCCTATAGAATTTACCACTCGAATGTCGGAATATCAATAATCGGCAAAAAAAATTTCGTTTTATCCTTAATCATTTCCTGTACGTAAGGGAATTTTAACGCATCATGGAGAGATTTGATTGAAGTAAATCGCGAGGTTTATTCAAAATTATTTGAAGACAATGGTTTTGGACTCTTTGCACGCGGTTTATATTACTACTGCCAGTATAAGACCACACTTGGTAAAATTACCTTTTTGTATAATAAAAATTTGTTTTACGTTGAAAGCGCAGATCTTTTATTAAATATAGGAAATAGACAACCCATTTTCCGTACTTTTCTACTTACACAATCGTTAATATGTTTTGTAAATTTGAGTCTTCTGCCCATGATTACGCCTAAATGCTTCACATGTTCGTTCCAGTCAAGTTCAAGGTTTTTCCTTCATATACTGAACATATAAATGTATATATATATATACATCTTAGAAAAAACTACTTTTTTGTTAAACTATATATAATGACGATCAAAAGCAATAATAATACACGATATAAAATATAATAAATAAATAAAATATCACTTGTGTTCGGTTTGCGCGAGATTCTATAAACGAACAAAACTTATTTCTATAAAAATCGAACAATACGGAATAATACTTTATTAAATAGAATAATAAGTGACTTAGAGTAAACAATTTTACACCTGTTCCACTACATTTTTAATAACGTACATATACTTATGGATATAGACGCGCGGCCGTATTGTTCTGAACATACAATTGTACGCATACGTACTAGTAAACATGAATATACTTAAAATCATGTAATCTACATCTCATGATTAAGAAATATAGACCGCGTGTTTCAATTTTTTCCTTTCGTATAAATCAACAACATAATACACGCTCCTTATCGAGGAACTTCGTAATAATCCTTCATGATACTAAAGTTAAATCCCTGGATTCACTTGGCGTTAAATGATATAGATATTTTTCTTTCGCGACGTTTATAGTTTAATAAATCAATTTTTAGTTCCTCAGGCAACGTGTTATACATTTAGGCTACTACTGTGGTAATTGTATTCTGATACGAATTTAATTGAAGAACGAAACTTCTACATTGGGTATTCCTCCTAACCTAGTTTTATCTTCACTAAACGTTATATTAAATTTAAACTAGTTCTTCAATAGATAATTTAAAATTTGCAAATTGAAAAGTTAATGACAATTTATTATTAAAATACGGTTTTTCAGATCGATTTTTGTAAATATATGATAATAATAATAAGAAGAAGAATAATTGATAAAAATAAAGAAATCGTGAATAATAATTAAATTAATAAACCATGAGAATAATTAATGATAACAAAGGATAATTTAGATATAAAGATTATATGGTACACTCCTATTTAAATATAGCATTTAAAATAATTGTAAATTAAAAGATCATTTTCCTGTGTAAATTTCTGATATTTCCAATACATTTTTTTTAGGTTCGTCAATTTTATCATCTCCCTCGCAAAAAATTACTCTTCTTGAAATTCATCGATTCATCCCCCATTAACGCTAAGTTATGTTATATTAACTCTTCGGCAACGATATAACATCGTTTGACTAACATATCCTTACTATAATTATTATTATCTCATTCAACGATATTCATTCGATGTTGAGAATTTTATTACGTAATGTCGGTTATTAACATTTCGAACATATTTCGAATGCACCTCGTAGTTATATTATCGCGAGTAATTGAACTATTAAGCCTTGCCATCGAAGAATGTACTCAGCGTGCGTTAATCTTCATGTTCGTAATGTTACGCGGTCACTATTTCGATCGGCGTTATTAAACAGAGTACAGATTAATATAGAACACCCCGGAGGTGGCGGTAGAGCCTACACGTAATTGGAAAGCGAAAATGAAATAACCGCCCGCCGTCGATCTAAAATCTTGCTTGCACTATTTTCAAGATAAAACGTACGTATATGTTTCGGGTGTGTGTGTGTGTATATAAACTGTCAATTAAAAGTAATTACGAGTGATTTGTTAAGACGTGCACTATTTATAGGTGATGGACGTGCTGTCTAACTCGCGAAGATAATAAGTAAGGAGGCCAAAGGATATGTTTAACGGCATATCAAACAGCATCGAGAATGCGCGCATCTATTTAAAACTGACCCATCAGGCGTTGATTGAACGGATTTTACGATTATATTTCTGATGATCTAACAACCGGTCTCTAAAATTCATCGGAAGGAACGTAAAGTTTGTGCTTGATATCACCAAAACTAGTTTATGAATATTGTTCGTGTTCGGTAGGAATCTGTCTATTGTTATTCCAACTCAATCGCGTCGTGTATACACGTACACAAATATATATCTTATTAAACGAGCAATTTTTGTATATTATACATAACATATATATATATATATATATATATATATATATATATATATATATATATATATATATATATATATATATATATATGCTCGGCTATCTCAGAAAACTAACGACTTGGATGAAATTTCGTACATACCTGTAATTTATTAAGTAATTTAAAATGGCATGTATAGAAATTAGGAATTTTGAAATGTTGATCCGAACCCTGAGTACACCCCAACAAAATTTTGGAAATTTTGATTTTTTTTCCTCATCTAAGTTAGAAATTTCATTTCGATCGCATTAACTGTTCGAATGTTATAACCTTAGAAATTTGCTTTTTACTCCGCGTATGTTTAGTAAATATAATTTAAATTTTATATATCGGGTGTCTAAGGTATAATATTTTTTAATTTACGAAGTGATTATTTTAAGGAAATAAATCTTATCGAAAAATTACAAAATTCATTTAAAAAAAAAACATTCATAGATCGAGAGCTTTGACGAAATTCTACACGATTAAAATGACACTTTTCTTATTTTTCAATTTTGATTATCGTCAGTCCCGATATCTAACTTGTATGTTTAGTTTTCTACAACAAAAGTTACATTTCAAAGATTTCCTTTCTAAAGGTTTCGAAGTGCTGTCGACAACTGTTCACGAGACCGTTCTGTAAAAAATATTTTACTCCACGAATATTAGTTGTAATATTTCGAAAGACGTGGAATATAGTGATTTTTATAAACAGCAAAATAGAAGTTTAAATCGCTATTTTTTTAAATAAAAAGGCGCAAAACTTTTCGACTGTTAAGCCATCATCGAGGAACATAAAAATAATATAAAACAATATAAATATATACAATATAAAAAAATAAAAAAATATCTGAAAAAATAATATTTCACGTTTAATATTTTTTTACACTGTATATATACTTTTATGTTCAATTGATAATGGATTAACAGTCGAAATATTTTACTAAAGAAGTTTAGTAACTCTTGTTTTTATTCATAGTTGTAGTATTCTATAATAGGTGTGTATCCAACATTGACTTCTTTTAATCGTCGATATGGTTTCCCTATTCAATTTTTAACTTTCAGACCGACCTATAGTTTATTCGTATCATTTGAAAGGAGGTATATCTAAAACTTTTGAACATCGCCAACTTGAACTTTTACATTCTTGCGTATTACGTCGATCGCAATGTACAAAAGGAAAACAGCAATCTGTTAGACTCACCTATCGGCTACCCAGCAATTTGCTATCGACTTTATTTTTTTTTTTAAATTTTAAAGCAACTTAAATGCAGCAACAACGATCGAAAATACTTCGTAAAATATGCATCTAATTTAACTCTCCGTAATGACTTAAAATATACCGTGGCTTAATGAAGTACATAAAACCGACGTAGAAAGTTCTTCGATGACTTTCAATTCAGCTTAAAACCGAATATCCGAGGAATGCATTCAACTACAATCCTACAAGTCTATAAATAAAGAGGAGATTGTGCAGAAATGTTCCCCCAACAATGTGAGAATCAAATAATTTAAATTACAAACTTACGCTCATATACTCCTAATATTTATCAGATATTTTCAAGTTATCAGTATTGTTTTCGCTATACACGGGTGATATTCCGGTGCTAAATACCACAGTTATGGCCACGGTTGCTGACGATAACTGCATATTAGCAGCTCACGAAAATCCAATACACGCTTCAATAATGGTGCAGGAACATTTCGATAGAATTAACGTTTAGGCTGTTAAATGAAAAATAAAAATTAATCTAAGTAAAAGCCGGCAAGTCACATTTACTTTAAATACCGGTAACTGTCCACAAATGAGTTATGGAAACGAACTAATTTCTGCATCAAATTCGGTGAAATACTTAGGATTAGTACTTGATCGTCGACTTACATGGAGACGACCCCATATAGCGAACGTAAGACAACGGATCATGGAAAGAATCTATAAGCTAACAGCCACTAATTGGTAAAAAATCCAGAGTCAATCTCTACTGTAAAATATTAATTTATAAGAAGGTACTCGCTTCAATTTGGAGGTACGGTATTGAAATATATGGAGCACATCCAACAGTAATATGAAGCGAGTGTGCAACAGCTGCAGTCAAAAGTTCTCGGGATAATAGCAGATGCTCCGTATTACGTGTCAGGACTCTGTATACCAATGTTCGTGTACCGTAACAGGAATATTATAAACATCGTTATATACGATTTTTTAACGATACAAAATAAAACGAAAATGTTAACATATATCGATCGACCGGGGCTTCCACGATGTCCAGCAAGAAGACTTAAAGCAGTCGAGGGATAACCATGTTAAAGTTACCTCAGCGTGCTTTAGCTGTTAAGTAAGCACATACATGATAAAAACAATCAAGATCGTAGTGTCGCTTGTTGGCGCTAGTCAATAATGATCATTGATGTATTCCAACTATGTTGTAGCTCTATCATCGGTGTTGTTTGTCCTATTGGGGATGGACAATATAGATAACAGTTACGCCATATGTTATCGGCACCAATAGTGGTCGTCAGACTGGATCGGTGTATTAAATTTAAAAAAAAAAAAAAAAAAACCCTATAGGAATAATAAGAAAATTCTTTAAATCTGAGTTTCAACTGTAAGATCTACAAATATGTAAGTGCAGTTAGATTAATGTAATTTTTTTTTTATCTCTTCATCGCCGTTGTTTAACTCCGCTACCGGTACAATAAAAAAAATAATTTATTCCTAAACGACTTTATATTGAACTCGTTGTTTCTTAACAGAGCGCGATTCTAATTTAACGATATTCGAAATTTTTCTGTCCGAGATTATGCGACATTTATTACATCTCCGACATCACGATTAGAGTTCGAATCTCATGGGTGACGGGAATTTTTTATGATAAATGTAACCAACTTAGTAGTTCTCCATCCTATAAGAAGCAGCTTGTTGGGAAAGTAATGAAGCCGAAGGAAGGCAAAAACGAACCACCTTTTATATTGGATTTCGCAGGATGCGTCTTGATGTGTCATCTATCAATCTTCAGACAGATTAAGATGGTTTCGACAACGTCCTTTACGAACTTTTAAATTGACAAAACTTCATAATAATACAAAATAAATATAAAATAATAATAATGCAAAGACGAAAGGATAATAAACATATTATACGAGAAACAAATAGCAATAATAAAAAATAAAGGAAACGGAAATAACAATAAGAAAATGAGTAAGACAGGGATGTCACCGCGGCTTTTCAATGTATACATGGAAGAATTGATGCGCGAAGTTAAAATGAAGCTGCGGAATAAAAGTGGGAGATGGACGATCGTTGATATTCCGTCAATGATATAGCAATCGCGGGGAACAATAAAATAGCATTGAAAGAATTCATGCAATATTTGGCAGAAGTATAATAAGGTAATAAACGATGAAAAAATAAATGGTGATGAAATGCGATTAAGAAACAAGGAGCAATAATCATAAACTGAATTGAAGAATGCTAAAACATGCGAATAGTCATATATATATATATATATATATATATATATATATATATATATATATATATATATATATATATATATATATATATAGAGGAAGCCTTATGACGGCCGAAGCGATAGAGAAATATTAACGCGGATTAACCTGTTAAAAATGGAGTTTAATAAAAAAGCAATCCTTACTGATGGCAAAAAAAATAATAATAATAAGCATGAACTTGGAAACTAAGAAACGTTTCGTAAAAACATACACATGAATTATATTGTCCTACGGGTCAGAAACATGGACGATTAACAGACAAATGTACAACGAAATGGAAGCATTTGAAATACGGCCGCTGGAGAAGAATGCAAAAAGAGCTCGAAAGAGAAAAGAACAAATGAGAAGGCGCAAGAAGTACTAGGCGAATCAAGAACTCTAACGAATGCGTTGAAAATAAGAACGGTTAAGCGATAATCACAATCGAAATGGTCGACGAGCGATGCAAAGCGAGACCCGAGAAGCCATACATGGAGTAAATAATAATAAAATATACAGGGAAGCGGCAACAAGTAGTGCATATTTATGCCGAAGGGCCTAACTAACGGAATTCTAATGATAGTTTAAAAGGATCGAAAATCGTAAAAGTTTATTCACCAATCTACGCTTTGAGGACAAGAGTAATAATAATAAAAATAATAACAATGTACATTACGTAAAGATGGTTCGATTATTCGTTATGATGATAATTACATCGCAAAAGCCGTTCTAACTTATAATAATAGCGTTATTACAAACGTGTAATTACGATTTCGCGAAAAATAATTACCCTGTCCCGGTCACTCGAGATATGCAGCAATCGGTTCCGTTGAAAAGACGTTATTATTGTAAATGAATAAAAAAAAAAACACGACTAGAAGGTATAAAACCATCAAAAAGGCATTTGAAATGTGGATACTCAGGTGCATGTGTCAAATATCGTAAAAAGAGAACAGAACAAATAAAGAATTGTTCCGAAAAAGCGGAATAGAAAAGATGAACCTGGCAGTCGTGAAGAGGGAAAAAAATACGTGGCACACAAAATCAGAGGAAGCATTATTCACCCTGGCCATACAGGGAAAAATCGAATGGAAGCATCCAAAAAGACCGGAAATGATAACATTCGGAATGGTTTTTTTTTTAAGTGGAAGGGGGGAAAATCTTCAAATGACATTGATATCGTATAAATTTTGTTTGCAACAAAATGCACTGCTGGGAAACCAAAATCAGTGTGCGGGATTTTTAGCCACACTAACCCCCCACTATTGACGAAAAAGGATTTAAAAAAATAATAATAATGAAGGCCATTGCACAAAGCAAAGACCTCCACACTTAAAGTTAACGTAATGCGACGAAAAAAAGGGATGAGTAGTCCCTTCTTCCGTCAAATAAAGAGTAACGAGTTTGTACAAAAATTTAACAGCGAAATAAAATAAATAATAAATTAAAAGTTAAAATAAAACCTTCTAACGGAAAGATTTAAACAAATAAATTTACAGTTAAAAAGCTATTATTCATAAAAGAATTATTACAACCTTATATGTTTTCACTTCTACGAGTAATTTAGTAAATTATTTTATATTATTTTGTATGTAATTTTGCGTAAATAACTTAATAAATCAATAAAATTACACGTTACGCGGATATATAAATGCCCAACTTTATATTTATATCAAAAATAATTCTTTAAAAAAATAAATAAATTGTAGATGGAAAAAATTTGACGTAAATACTATATTATTTATTTATTTACATAATATTACGACGTACATAACAGTAAAACGCCAATTACAGTGTATTGCAGAATAATTATAAAAAATCGTACGAACAAAAAAAAAACACAACGCGCTAATTAACATAAATCATATTAAAAATGTAAAAATAAATTACAAATATCAACAAAATAATAATAATAATAATTATAATAATAATTATAATAATGTAATACCGTATTTATATGTAGCCTATCGTTTAAATTAAGGAAAATCTTTTTCACGCTATCATTATATTTCGTCCTAGCGCGTTGTGGGATAAAATTACAAATGAGGAAAACCTAAAAAGAACTGAAGAAAAATACAAATATTAAGGATAACCGGAAAAAGAAAAGCCGATTCGGTAGAACACATTTTACGAAGAAACTGTTTACTGAAACCTTTCAGTCGCATATTGTCATTTTTAAGTGTAAATTTTAGTGCACGAAGTAATTAAATGCTTCTAAATAAGATACAATCTATTTTTAGAATCGAAATATTATTTGTCGACAAATACCTTTTATAATGAAAACGAACAATTTATTAAGACTGAAACTTTATGTACCGTATAAGGAAACACTGCAACCTAAAGTTAGGTAATAGATCTTTTTATGCGTCGTAGATAACGCAGTGTCTTCTCGCAAAACTTGTTCAGCGGGTGTTCTGTAAAGCAGTATATAATTCGACCACTTTTATTTACACTGTGTACCTTTAAACTTTTCCTAATCTATAACACGCAAGTTGGACTGACGACGCTGCACTATTCTACATCTCACGATCCGTAATAGACTACAACTCGGAATATCGGGTCTATATTACAACAAATTACAGATTAACATTAACCCGACTAAAATCGAAGCTATACTCTTCAACCGTAGTTGAGCTCTGCACGACAATCCGACCGTACAGGGAAATACATTAGAACGGTGTAATAAGTTTCGTTACCTAGGTGTGACCTCAAAAATAGACTCACTTTCACTGAGCAAGTAAATATAATGTCGCAATCGGACCAAATAATGCCTTCTAAATGCTCCCTTTAACCGCAACTCTTTCCTTCAGAGGATAATCCTCTATAAAACATTAATCCGTCCAGTAGCCACCTTTAATAAATTACAAGTCATTCAAAATAGATGTCTCAGATGTATTCTCAATGCACCTGCTAGAATTTTCAGCATATGCAAAGCTACTGGCCCGACCCTACATTAGGGATTCTAACTATCGACTGACTTTTTCAATAAGTACTGATACCACGATTACCAATTACAATTACAGGCAACTTCGAATATAAACACTTAAACAGGACATAATGTAACAATAAACTATAATTTATTTATTTATTAATACTAACTACTTCTACTAAGTAAGGAAACCTTGTCATTCATATTTTTCATGCAGTATTAATACAAATATGGGTGACTGGAACGTTATATTTTAGCAGTTTAAATATTAACATTTTAAGAAAACTTGTTTATCTTGTAGTCGCAGATTTTTACGTATGTTTTTCCCGCAGCATTTTAATCTTTTGTTTTTCTGTCACTTTTTATACTCTCACGTTGATATTGTGGTAAAGTGTCCCCCCGATGCACATATGTAACCAGTGTTATATTTTTGTTTACAACTTTATGCAAATATATTCGATGCTCATTGTTCAAAAGGGTAAAGATATTATGAAAGCGGAGGAAAGAAAAAAACAACGAGGGAAAAGGATTAAAACAAATATTTTAGTACATTTGATAAAGAGAAAAAATATTTGCTATAATAAAACATTTTAATATTTTTAATATTAATTAATTAATTCGTATTTTTCCTCTTACCTATACGATACGTTAGTATCTCTGCGATTTCTCTATTCTATTTACCTTACTATTATTATTAATTATTATTATTATTAAAAAATATATAGGTCATATTTAAGATATATTATCGGTATATGTAATCTCTTCAACTACTTCACTGTTACGTTATAAAACCTAGTCTACTTGCTTATCATTCGTATCCTATTACATCTTCGTGTAACGTAAATAATTACGACCGCTTTTACACGTGCGCTATTGAAATCACATAGTATCGTCAGTCTATCTGATGCGAATATATTCTCATTTCGCCAGGTTGTACTTTAAATGCTCCAATTCAAATGATTTTACTCGTAAGCGTAACACCTCGCCGACACGTACATATTACGTTTAACTATATAGCACGAAGTTAACGACGTATAGGTATAGTAATCAGAATGGTTGTAAAGTGCGCTTGAACGAGTTTTGAAGCGAATATGTACATATATCTTATCATTATCATCGTGGTAGTATTGTTCGCTGACGAACATCTTCAATAGCCCATTGTACGTTATTTTTGCGTACAAAACGGACTAACATTCGACGCATTAATTATGCGCGACGCAAATCGATACCAATGTCTTGTCCGTGATAATTAAGAGTTAAACGATGATGATGAACTTTCTCGCCGCGAGCTGGGAACGAAACTATCAGTTCGATAATAGAGCGCATATTTGCTTCTTCTTCTGATGCCATGCTCTACAGAGAGCTTCGGCGATCAAGAATACAGACGTTCAAAACTTCCTATCTCTGGCATGTTGGATTAGTTTCCGCATTGACCGTGTGTTCGTCCATTCTTTGATGTTGCCCGACTAGCCCTTTTCTTGCCTTCCTCTACCTTTCTTCCCATGTTCTTATCCTTGTATATTTATCTCATCTAATAAGATGATTCAAATACTTTATTTTCGTATGTATAACTGATTTTATTATTGCTCTTTATGTTATGGCCATCTTTAAAACTTTTTTATTCGATGTTTTATTTATCCATCGTAATGGAGCTACGTTCCTATATCTTTCAATTGCTTTGTCTGTCTTTTGCTGAGTATTCCATATAATAAAATAACACGCACGCATATATATATATATATATATATATATATATATATATATGTATATATAAAACACTGCATAATACTTTGACGTATATTAAATTAAACGAAACGGTCTGATACAGACGAAATTTTGCAAGCAAATATGCAACTATGCCAACAGTATTCATTATTTATTTTATTTATTGTAAAAAAAAAAAAAAAAAAAGTAATAAATACTGTTGGCATAGTTGCATGTCATGTTTATTTCTATAATTAAGTCCAGGTTTTCTAGTAATGCAGCGGCCCAAGTATTTGAATTTCTCGACTCAGACAATCTTCTTGTTATTAATTATTGATCTGTATGAAAACCTGATAATTAATTTAAACTATGTATAATTAAAATTTAATAAATTTTACGCGATAGCAAATAATTCGATAAAATAATACGAGAAAAAATTGAAATTTTAACAATGTAAAAATTTTCCTTCTAAGGATTACCCTTACGTCTTTCTATCTAATTCTGGATTATTTTGGAAAAATTATTTAAAAAATTGCAACGTTGAATAAAATTTTGTAGCACGTAAGTTTATTCTTTTTTATTCGTCCTAATAATAATAATAATAATAATAAAGTTTTTTAGTGTTTTAATAATTTTCGAATCTTTCTTTTTCTTAGAAAAAACCTCCCAATTGAAATTTGACACAATATAAATATTTTTCTCTCCGACTCCGGCCTTACCGTGGAAATGAATGAAATAAAACTTGAAATAATATATCGCTTATTCCTTCTTTCTTATAAAAATTAAAAAATTACGTTTAAAATTAATTAAACGTTTTATTATAAATGATTCCTGTAGAAAATTGTGTTTATAGGTAAGATAAGTGTGAAAAATATGAACGTAGTAATAATAATTAGCAGCTGGTCTGGTAACGTATCTTAATCAGTAGGAAGGTCACGGATAATATATATACGTACATATATATATATACTTTTTTGTGAATCCGGGAAAAATAACATTGTCCTTAAATCATCCAGTTCGCAATCATTCAAAGTTTCATTTATACATACAAGTGAAATGTAAAAAAATATCGCTCACGCAAAAAAACAAACAGAAAACGAGTTACACACGAAAGAGTGTTCAAAGAAAAAGGAAAAGTATAAAAGTAAAATAAATAAAAAAAAAAGAGGAAAATTGTGTAAATCAGCTAAAGCGTTCGTAGGAAAAACGTTTCATTCGACATCTTGGTCATCGGTACAATAAACAGTAGTCGACAGAAGCAGCAGCATCACCAGTGGCAGATTAATGTTTGAGAGAGAGAGAGAGAGAAAAAAAAGGGAAAGTAGCGTTAGTTTCATACGACAAACCGAAAAACGAACATTTTTATTGTACCACACCAGATGGAAAGGGAATCTACTGAGGTCACTGTTTTCTAAGTGACGAGTTCCGGGCAATTTGGATACATACCAGAGAATCCATCGTGGTAAATGTACAAAATACGTAACACGCATCTAGTAATAAAATTATTAAAATGCTATACACGCATGATATATGCGCACACAAACATATATATATATATATGTGTGTGTGTATAATATATCCTTCTTGTATCTTCTTTTATCTATCTATTCGTATCTGTCTGTTGTCCTCTTTGCGTTTGTACTACCACCCACCACCCAATCTCCATGAAGTTATGAGAAGTGGTTCGCTATCCTCCCGCGAACGATTCTGGCACAATACACCTCGATTTAAAAATTAAAAACTTGGAAATATTTTAGAAATGCCTCAGTTCGCTAAATAATAATGATATATATATATATATATATATATGGCGATAATAAAAAATGTAAATATAAATATAGGAACACAAAAACTCGAGTAAATGAATATAAATACTTAGGAGTACTAATAAGTAACGATGGCAGAGATATAAAAGAGATAATACAAGAATTGGTATGGCACAGACGTATTTACGAATCTGAGCAGAGTGCTCGTTAATAAAAAAATGAGCCTAAATCTGAGAAAACGGATAATGGTTCTATGTATGTACGTTGCTGAAATATTCATACGAGGAATGGACCATGAGCGCCGAGTGTGAAAGAAAAATATTCTCATTTGAAATGTAGTGTTATCGAAAACTGTTAAAAATATCACGGACCATCACGTACCGAATGAGACAGTGCTTGTTAGAATAGAGGAAAAAGAAAAAGTTTTAATTGAAGATGTTAAAAGAAGAAAATTAAAATACATGGCGCATAAAATACGAGAAAATTCGGGCCCTGGTAATGCAGGGTAAAATACAATCAAAACCGATCAGAGAAAAAAAATTGGACCACCTACATGCCAGCCAATTCGACAAGCATAAATCTGAAAGATATTATAATATATGCCACAGATCGAAAAATATAGATAAACGAAACCTTTTGCCTCAAGATACGCGACCACAATGATGGTGATGATGATAATGATGATATATATATATATTAATATTTTAAATCATTCTTAAAAATAGAATTTTAATGTAACGTAGCAAAAATGTGTATATAAAACTAATATAATGTTTTTTATCTAGGAAAATATTCAATGGGGTGGTGTGGTTCCAGAAGAGATAAAGTTTTTGAATGTTATAAATATTATATTAATATTGCGTATTGCAGAATCGATCACGCTTATTTCAAATCTGAAACCCGTTTTTCTACCAAACTAATAAGGAGTGTATTTTGAATTTTCCATAAGTTCTAACCCCCTTCATCTTTGACCTACCATTTCGGGGATGACGATTGACCTACCACACAGGCTGCTGACGATGGAGAGGTTTTGTACAGTGAGAAAATTCTTAGTAAGAATTCTTTTTGCTGTTTATTTATTCGATTTAATATTTTACGATTGGCATATGTGGCAGCACTATGTACAAAGATTGCACTAACCCCTTACACAGTATGAGCCGCTTAAATCCTAGCAAATCAATTAAGTAGTTTATCGTACATTACAATGATCATATTGTAATGCAGAATGAAAGTTAAGTTATAATCAATGATAACTCCGAGATATTTTAAATTAGAAGTGTGACAGATTATTGTAGATCCAGAAATAATAGGCATTGCAACAATACTATGATCGCCAAACATAGAAAAACTGCACTTTTCACTCGAGAACGTTAGACCAAGATTACTAATGACCTGGTATGAATATTTCTTTATGAGTTGGGAAAATGATGCACAAATCGTCTGCAGAAAACCAGCTCGCGCTTGTTGTTTATAATTTTGCAGTACTCCTTTATCCTGTAGTTAACTACTGAGTACAGTAAATTTCATAAGATGGGACCTATAAAAAAGATCATTGAGGAACACCGCAAGTAGCCTTCCTAAAGAGAAGTGAAGTGCCAAGATCTAGACCTATAATCCTATTGGTAAAGTAATGAATAATTAGACTTATTAAAAATGGATTAATATTATTATTCTTCAGTACATCAACAATAGTAGACCATTTACAGTTGTCAAAGCTCCCTTGATATCGAAGGAGATGACAACTATATAAAGCCGCTGGAGATGACAGATATAATTTTCGTGATAACTTTATGTACTGCACCTTCCGATGAGAGTCGAGTACGAAAGACAAATTCATTATGGTGAAGCAGACTTCGCTTAATAAATTCTGTTCAAATGCTTTCCCGATTAAACTTAGAAATGAGATGAATAGATAGTCGCTAAGAAGGGAAAGATCCTTCCCAGGTTTAGAAAGTAGCTTAACCATCCAGTGCAGAGTGTGAGAAAAAAGCTTAGGCAATTTAAGATTTAAATATTTAACTCGTTCTTATTAATTTTGTCGGAAGCAGCTGTTTTCTTATTCGATAAGTTTTTAATAACCTCAATCACTGCATTTTAAATGATACGAGTGGGTTTGAGATTATTAATTTGTATATAACCTAATGGATTATCAGCTTTATTAGGAAAGAAATGGCCTAAGAAGAATCTGCACTTCTCAGCATCGGAATAGAACATGCGCTGATTTGACATTCACGAACATTTTGTACGGCCTCCCCAAGCAGTGCTACCGCTGGCAAATGATTTATGTACGCACCGGAATGACCATAAAATACTAGATAGATGAAATTCAAGAATTTATAGTAATAAATTGCTGAGAAAGAGCGCATCATGACGTCTGGAAAAAAATTAATTTAATTATTTAATTTTTACAAGGAATTTTCCATGCACGTGTGCTTAGTAATTTTTTTTTTCGAATCGCGGCATGTATAATTAAAGTAAAACAAAATGGCCGAATACATAATGTATAAATAATAAAATTAGAACGTGATATTTTCATTATTTACAACAACAATAACAAAATTTACTGACCGACCGATGACTTATTTGTCAATGTGAGTAATGTATAATAATGAATAATATAACGTAATTACTGTTTCAAGAGATTCACCCCCCCATCCAAAAAGTTAACATCGCTGACGTACAAATTATCGACATTTTAATCACCTTCTTTCCTCAAAATCGTTAATTTTATATATATATATATATGCAAGTGTGTGTCTGCGTATATGTCCATCATCTATACGCTTGCTTCACGCAATAACTGTCCATATTCATAATTAAAATTACTACATCATCGTTCTACTACGATGGAAATACTATTATAATTTGATTATTGATGATAATAATGCTGATTATTATTATTACAAACATTATTATTATTATTATTATTATCATTATTATATTACTATTATTATATTATTATTATTATTATATTATTATTATTATTATTATTACAATAATTAATAGCTATGGACGAAATAACTATTGTTCAAATTCCTTCTTATTTGCTTTTTTTTTCTGCATTTTGTTAACTACATATTAGTAATGGCTAATTAAGAGATACGTAATCTTTTTATTAACGGGCAACGTACGTTTTAATTACGCCATTACATTGCATGGGATATACACAGACACAAATGAACATACACGTCGTGTATTAGTTTACTTCCTGGAGAAATTGCTTTTCGATTCATCCTATGAAGAAAGATTAAGACAACACGAAAGACTCACATCATCCCGGTATAATGCGATAAACTGCGCCTAGCGTAAATAATTTCGCATTATAATTTTTATAATTACTATTATTTTTGAACCATCTGATGGAAACATTAATCTCGGATCATATAGGAATAGGAAAAAGAATTTCGTCTATTTCAGAACTTCTTATGATATTTATTTTACTACTATTCGTACGTTAACATCGAAATTAATTCGATAATTACATAAATATATGTATATGTATGTTGTATGTTTATTTGTATTTATGTAAAAACAAATATAAACACCTGAGAAACTAAATACCACCAACGTGTATATGGATCAGTTTTACGAGCAAAATTGGTACGATTAATTGACATTAGAATAAATATATATATTATTAGAATAAATATAGATTATCAGTATAAATATAGATTATCAGAATAAATATAGATTGTTAGAATAAATATAGATTACTAGAATAAATGTAGATTATTACAATAAATATAGATTATTAGAATAAATATAGATTATTAGAATAAATATAGATTATTAGAATAAATATATATTAGTATAAATATAGATTATTATAATAAATATAGATTACTAGAATAAATGTAGATTATTACAATAAATGTAGATTATTATAATAAATATAAATTATTATAATAAATATAAATTATTATAATAAATACAGATTCTAGAATAAATGTAGATTATTAGAATAAACAATAAATATATGTAGATTATTAGAATAAAAAATAAATATATGTAGATTATTAGAATAAATATAGATTATAGTACCACGAATAAAATTCAATTATTTACCGTTAACTACTTCATATTCAGTGTACAACCGAGAGATTTGTTATCAATTATCATGAAATCCTATAACGAGAAGTAGCGCGTGTTTTACGTGGAACGTTATTTTCGGCGTGAATCGATTACGACAGTGCAAACTCAAAGTTATTCGTTTTTTTATGAGGAAACCTCAAGAGCCGCGTTTACGAAACACGCCCACGACATCTGGAAGTTTTGAAAACTCGGATTTTTGAAAAAATTCAGCCACCTGTGCTCGAAAAAGTCTTCGAAAATTTGGTAGAATAAATATATTGTGTGATCTGAACGATATTGCGTTCTACAAATTATTTTCGATTTTCTATTTTTGAATAAAATTTCATTCAACAATTTAGGTCGAATGGTTTTTGCGAAAAACAACAAAACCATCCATCTAATCCGAGTTACCCTATATAATCTATTAAAAAGCGATATTGTTCGCGAAATCAATATTTTAACCTACTCCATTCGAGTTGTTTTCTAAAATTATTATTTCATAAATCAAAATGCATAATTTCACATGAAAAAATCCATAACGACTGATTGAAAGGAATAATTAAACTGTTAATATACGATCAGCGATGTAAATAAATGGAAACGTTGACTTTAAACCAAATGGCTAAAAGTAAGTGTTGTTTCTTTTTAAGCGTATTTTAAATGTCGTTTATTAATAAAATAAGCGAACTCGACAGACGGTAATTTAAATCTGTTCCTAGGATCATTCAACATACGACTCAATCTATCTGCATGTATATCTATTATATATATATCTATATTTATGCATTTATGTACAATACCGTAAAAATATAATTCGTACATACATTTAGGAGTTCGTTAACTTCTAAATGTATCGATAACACAATGACCCAGATTAAACGGAAAACAATGTGTAGCAGAAGACCTTTCGTTCAGTAGCCAAACGTATGTGCCAAATTAAGGATATTTGTCAATACGCCACGAAAATCTATCACAATCTAATTCGATATCACTTTTACAGTACGTAGTGACTCGTCTTACTTGTAATAGACACATACACACACACACATATATACATACATATATATGTGTATGTTTGATACGTGTGTATACTTGTCCGTATAACTACGTGCATTGTTTAATTATAAAATGACGTCCTCCACCAAGCAATTATTCATTTTAGTCACGCGTACATTGATAAGGTTCCTATTCGATTGTTGATCTGATTATTCTTAAAAAATCGTGAACTTGATCTCTTACCGAAATTCAATTTCACTTTTCACGCGTCCAACTTCTACATACACTCGAATAAGAACGTGTACCAACGAAATGCGACGTCCGGCAACTTGCGACGATAACGATTAGAATTAACAAATCAACCGCGTAAAAAAATTAAATAAATAGATCAAATACTTTCGATCTATTACATTTCACGCGTTTTCTTTAAACGGTGAAATAAAAATATTAGAAATATATATATATAAAAGTCAGGATGGCTGCAAAAGAATGTAATCCAAACAAAAGAAAAGAAGACACATAAGCCGTGGATAAGAAGTATTAGATCTAATGAACGATAGAAGGAAAATACAGGACAAACATATTCAAGAGTATAAATAATTGTATAAAGTTATTAGAAAGAAATGTACAGCAGCAAAAAGCGGGATAGTATGATGAAAAATTCAATCAAATAGAGGAATTACAGAAATAACACAATGATAGAGAAGTACATGTCAAAATAAAACAAACGATGAATGCGCACAAAAAAAGAAGGACTGGAAGTAACAGGGTATACGAGGACAAAATGGAAAATATAACGTCGATCAAAACGAAGCAGAAGAAACGTGGGTAGAATACATAAAAGAATTATATGGAGACAATTCGCGACCCACAAAAATTAACATCAAAGCACAACAAGCAGCACCGAAGATCGAAATATAGGAATTAAGGAATGCCATTAAAAAAACTAGAAATAATAAATCAGTAGGAGAAGATAATATTTCTGTCGACATAATAAAACATATTACGCCAAAATACGAAAAGGAATTGCTAAAGGTAATTAATAAAATATATAATGAAGGTATACTACCAAACGAGTTCGAGGTCATAAATTTCGTACCAATTCCAAAGAAAAACTCCTCGCAGACATGCGGAGAATATAGAACTATAGCTATAATGAGTGACACGTTGAAACTGTTGCTATAAATGCGAGGATTGAACGAAAACTGGATTAGAATTTAAGTGAAACGCAATATGGTTTCGTAGCCTGAAAAGGAACAAGAGACGTAATTGCTCTATTAAAAGTAGTCATACAGAGAGCTTCGAATGCGAACAAGGATATTGTAATACGCTTCATAGATTATGAAAAAGCATTCGATCGTGTTAATCATACTAAAATGGTCGAAATACTACAGAAATATAACATAGACGATGGGCATAATAAAACATTTATATTGGAATCAATGTGCAAACATAAAGATTGGCACAAACTACTAAAAAAATAAATGCGAAATAAAGAAGGGAGTAAGGCAAGGATGCCCCTTGTCGCCTAAATTGTTTGACGCATATGCAGAAGCCGGAATTGAAGAAATAGATTTTCGGAGAAATAAGCTACGCAGATGATAAAGTTCTCATAGCAGGGTTTGAAACATAACCGGAGAAAATGATAGCTCGATTAAATAATACGGGCGTAAAATACGGTACTAAAATCAACATCGAGATAACAAAAGTGATGGAAACATCAAAAACAACAATAAAAAAGTCAAGATAAAAATCGGTGATTAAGAAATAGAAAATGTAGATGAATTAGTGAAAATAAATGGAGATGGAAGAGATCGCAAAGAGATAAGAACAAGAATTGCCATAGCGAAAGCGGTATTTAATAATCTGAAAAAGGTTCTTGGAAATCAAAGCATGAGCCTAAATCTAAGGAAAAGAATAATGAGATGTTATGCCTGGAGTGTGCTAAAATACGCCTGCGAAACGTGGACAATGGGGGTAGACTGCGAAAATAAAATAAACGCTTTTGACGTGTGGAGTTCTAGAAGGCTGATGAAGATATCGTGAACAGAACATATGACAAATTCCGCTGTATTGGCAAACGCAGAAGAAAAAATAAGACTACTGGAGGATATTCAAAATGGAAAACTGAAATACCTGGCACATCAAATTCGAGAGGATGAAATCTTGATGGTAGCAATGCAATGAAAAATTAGTGTAAAATCAATAATTGGAAGAAGACGGCTGGAACTAATGACAACGAACAGACAGAACTTACAAGAGACAATCTCCTGACTCAGTAGAAGAAACTATCATGATGATGATTTTATATATATAAATATATAAATATATAAATATATATAAATACTAAATACATATATATAAATATAAATATATACGTATATATCTGTATGTATACTTATTTATATATTTTCAAATATATAGCAGGTATTTCATATATTTTGAAGTTGGTATAACGTCTAGTTGTAGTTGGTAGTCGTAAATGTTAGGACAAGAGATAGCGTGCAACTGATATCATCCGATTTCTAGCATTAGTTGACAGTAGTTTCTTCGAAAGTTCTGTTCTGATAAATTCCACGTTATCATTTCCAGTCATCTTCTTCCTCTGCAGATTTTTTCCCTTGGGTCGTCAACGTGAAGATACGGTTTTTCCGTATCCCACGAGCTAGAACCACGTTATTAGTGACTGTCCAGGGAGTTTTTTTTTAGCAATCTACGATGTAACACCACATTTCGAAAGAATGTTTACTATTTACACTTATGGTTCGTAATTATTGCAGCATTAACTAAACAAAGGACGCATTATTATTTTATTTTTTTTAGTATTAAAGTTTTAAATGCTTTAGTACGTGAATCAGGTTGTTTAAGTACCTGTTTCGCCAAGCCAGTTCTCGATTTGATTTCTTTTATATTTCTGCCATTATTAGTGATTAGGCTCCCTAAATCGGTAATTTGAGCTACGATTTCTATCTTTTCTACCTGGATGTTAATATGTACATTCTTATTTTTAACTCTAGCGAATTTAATGATTTTGGTATTTTTAATTTTCACGACTAATATCAATTGCAACGCGAAAATTGAAATTATTAAAATATGGGAAAACGAATATGTAGGCTGTACAAACAAGAGGATTAAAAAAAAAGAATAGTTGAACATGAAATACGCTTCTACATATACACACATATACCCAAACCACGCACATATATGGACCTTTACACATGTACACAGGCATGCATAATTAATGAGCACTAGAAAATATTTATATATACATACATTTAAAAATATATAAATATACTAATTACACATATATATAATATATTATATATATATATATATATATATATATATATATATATATATATATATAAATATATAATATATACACAAATGAAATGATAATAAAAACGGGATGAGTCATGAATTGTACTAATGGACGATCACGAATTAAATCAGAATTTATATATTTTCGTAGTTCAAAGAAACTTTTAGTATTCATCCTACGTACAGTTCTGGTGTGTAAACATTTTAACAATTTCCCGTTTTTGTTTTTTTTTTTTATCTAACGACACACAAAGCACTATAGCACATACGAATATTATATATATATATATATATATATATATATATATATATATATATATATATATATATATATATAAAATGATCTCACAAACTTGGGACCTGAGGAAAAAATATGATTGGGGTTCCCTTAAAAAAGAAAAAATATTAGTTTTATTGACCCAGTACTTCTATAAATAACTAAATAATAATAATAATAAATAAACTTCTTCTTTCTTCCTTAACACCTCTATAGAGTGTAGTTAAGAAAGCCGCGCGTGTTACCATTTTTTATGCCGATCTGCCTCGAGCAGCTATCTACGTCTCGCGCAAGCTTATACGGATATACCCACCCACCCAACATTGCTGGTACACATATCCGTCAATTCAGACTAATGTCAGAACTACATCTCGAAACCTTTCATAATTATGGTATACTACAATTATTTTAGTACTCGTGGTACACGTATTACCTTAATTCAGAATAATGTTTGAATCGAATCCCGTCTTAATGAAATATTTTCGAAAGGGTACGATTTTTGTTTATTCTTTAACTCGATCATTCTTGTTATCTTGGCACTTTTTCTTTTTCATTATAAACAATGCGCGCGAGTATTGAAGATAATTATACCTACGCGTATATAAAAATGATGAATGCGGTAAGCTTACAGGCTTTATTCGTTGCAGAACATATATCTCTAGAAAAACATGAACTAATATCAAGAAATTACACTTTTATTTTGAAGTCATCATAAATTTGTAAATAATTTCATATATATATATATATATATATATATATATATATATATATATATATATATATGTGTGTGTGTGTGTGTTTATATGTATATATGTATATATTCGTTATGAATATTTGACGATCCTGGAAAATTAATTACAGAGTGTGTAGTTTCTACTTTATCAAACTTGGTTAGTATAAAAATATCTTATCAATTTAGATTCAAAGTAACGATCTATCTATGTATCTATGTATCTTCTTTAGATATATATATATTGCGGAGATGAAAGAATAATGGACGATACTTTTCATTTCATAAACACAAGTAATTCAGTTTTCACTGAAGGAGTTACCGAAGCTATTACCGTCTATTTCCAACGGGAAATTTTCTCGCAGTAATTCTATCTCCATATATATATATATATATATATATATATATATATATATATATATATATATATATATATATGTTCGTGAGTGTGTGTGTATATACGTGTGTGTGATAAAAAATAGCCATGTTTTGGAAGAAAATCTGCAAAAACGATGATCAATAATGTCATTCGTTACGCGAGTTACAGTAGGCAATCATGCTGTTACGCGGTTAAAATAAAAACAGAGACCACTCAGATTATCGAAATGTAATATCTGCAACTATTTGTAAGAAGCGCGATCGATTTCCGATTTAATTCGCATCAATATTTTTGCGTGTTTTTTTTATTGCGTGCGTTTTTATTTTTTTTTTTTAATGTTATTTCGAGGAAATCCGGCGGGTGACGGAGAACGAGTCTTTCCCGAGTAAATTATAATAATTTCTTTAGCTTTATAACGATACCGTTCTGTTATTCGAATCCTAATCATTCAACAGGTAGCTGCTAGCGTTCTACAGGGTGACCAAAAGAGGATGTTTTGTTTTTTGAATAGCGTACTCGGTAACACTGCTACAACGCAAACCGCGTACTCCACCTCACTTTTGTCCAGTTTCAGTTATCACGACATCCTATAACGAAAAGGAGCGCACGTTTTGCGTGGAACGTTATTTTCGGCGTGAATCGATCACGACAGCGCAAATATAGTTTCGAAACGAATTTAAAGTTACCCGGTGTAGACGCGCACCATCTCGAAATTCGATTTTAAGGTGGATTGAAAATTTTCGAGAGCCAGACTCTGCAACGGATAAAAAAACGTACTGGACCAGAAAAAAATGGTTCGTCACAAACATCGATCGAGTTCGGGTAGCGATCATTCGGAGTACCGTCTGCGTATTCCGTTTCTTCGCACTCCTCAATACGACGGTTGTATCGATAATAAGGTCGCTATATTTATTTATTTATTCATTTATATATTTATATATACGTTTCACATAACAGCAAACGCCGAATAAAATGCGATCACTGAGAGAAGAATTCAGTACGTGTGCACAACTGAATTAAATAGCAAACAAATTTGAAAAAAAATGAAATAAAAGAAAAATGATATTAAATTATTAAAGTGATATAAAAAACCATTTATACCACTGCATTTATATTTATACATAAATACCGTCATCCGAGGTACGCAATGGAAGATACACACATAAGCAGCAAAAAAAAAAAGGTAGGATTGCCCATTCATGCTACACTGGAAAATACATAATCCTACACGTAAACACAAATACACGTGTACATTAGTATACATTAAAGAAAATTGTATTTGTGTGTATACGCATGGAAAAATATAACGCAAATTTAAAATTATAAAATCAATAACACAAACTATCCACAAACCAATGCTAAAACCTTTCTCACCTTAATAAGGATTGTATATAAAGCCGAAATTTCACTAAAAGAAAGAATCATATAAATATCTACTGTGAAAATGTATAATCAAAAACATGGACGAGTTTTAAGTAACGAGTTATACAGACGGAAAATAGACATCAACGGTGAATTTAAACATTAATTCTAATATTCGTCCTACAGGTGTACTACGTAACTAATTCAATACAACGGTACGTAAAGCATAACGTCACATACGAAATCATAATCTACGCAGTTTAGATCATAAATAGTTATAGGAAAAATATGTATGATTCGCGATAATGCAAAATACGTTAGTTTTTTATTAGATCGAATAATTATATAATTTTATCAGTATGACCACATTTGAAACATTGAAGATACAATTCGTATTCGATGTTCAAACGACAAAATCCCACGTTTCGTGTAATAACGAGGAGGGTTCAAACAAAACTAAATTATAACAGTAAATCCGAGTTAAATTGAACTTTAAGTAAATAACCAAAACTCAAGTAGGTTAAGCCCTAAGCAATCCAACTCACCAGAGTTATTTTTATACTTATTAGACGTAGAATATGTAATTCTATTAGAATCAATAGACGATAGAAATGTTTAACGTCACTGGAACACATTAATAGTATGTTATTGAGGACAGAGGGAGATGGTTAAAAAGTACAATAAATTCCCGCGAAAAAATAAACAATAAATATAATGATTTTTATATTTTTTGAAGGAATAATACATTAACTAAATTTAAAATTTAAAATCTATTCTTCGCGTTTTTCTACAAAATTCTTCTAGTACCTCCTATATTACAAAACTATTTATTTACTTCAAAAATAATGAAATTTAAATCAAATAAATGAAAATTAAAAAAAACAAAATAGGTTTAACAAATGCAAAACGGTATTTAACAACGAGTATATATTTTCTTATTATCAGATGGATTCCAAGGGTGGGTTCAGACCCCACAAAACGACCTCCTGGCTACGGCACTGAATAACGGTCATACTATAGAAGCATCAAAAATAAAAAGTTCGCAATAATTTAATGTGTATATATTATATATATATGTGATAATGTATTGGTTTTTTGTTACAATTAAGTTTCCAGCTGTGTGGAAAGTGTGGCAGTTTAATGGTACCGTTCATTATGTTCAAGAACCAGGGATATATTATCTGGATCTACCGAATACTTTAGTTTAACTTTTTTTTGATGATATTTTAGATATTCTGTAAGAGTTTCACTAGATGTATGTAGATACCTCCAGAATTCAGACTGTACTTAACTGCGCTGAAATTTGGAGGGTAATCGTATTTGAAGTAGTGAGTGAGAACCTCTGCTTTTCAGTGTCGATATAAATATAGCCATAGGATCAGACGAGACTCTCAAACCTATTCATTCGATCGTCGTCGATAATAATAAATATCAGTAAGTTCCTTATTAATACGATAACGATGACGTTGTTGTTTCGGATTTCAGGTTACAAGAAAAATAAGAAGACTCATTATGAAAAATGTAATGGTTCGACGAAGTTCCGTAACGGATTTCCTAATTATTCTGATCGTAGGTTAGTAATTGGTATTCAGGTTGGCTACTTTCGAATGGATTAATGTTTCGCATTCAAATACTTATGCTTTATATACATATACATGCACACTCATTTTATACATACATGTATATATATATATATATATATACTATACATACTTACAAAGAAGGGGACACTAAAGAGAAATAGAGGAAAAATATTGCACATTTTGAGTTCCAGTGGCTTTACATTTAAATAATGAAGGGCACGTTCGAAATGAGTAAGCATGAATAACTTGCATTATCATTTTTAAACACAGTTGCTAAATATGTATAATATATATATATATATATATATATATATATATATATATATATATGTATGTATATATTCGCTCTTTAAACTTGAAACATATAATTATTTATTTTTAAATTATTAATTCCGCTAGGAGTGAAAATATCAGACAATGTATTATGCGAGAAATCTTTGTTTTGTCGTCCGATCATCGCTTTATTTTTATTTCTTTAACAGATTATTCAAAAAATACAATACGCGATAATTTACACGTTTAAAAAATTAATTCGATTTAAAATAATTAAAAATGGAAAAAATTAAAAATCGATTTACAAAATAATCGCTTGTTTATATTTTCAATAATCTGTTATTTAAAATCTAAAATAAATCATTGTGGCGCGCAATAATATTAAGAAAAAAAATGTAATAGAGTAAAAAAATTCGTAGAGAAATTTTATAATTCATTTTAAATTCCACTTTCAATAGTCGTCGTCCTTTTTAAAAATTATAATTTCTTGAATAAATTACTATTTCAATATACTACGAAGTAAAAACATTCGAAGAACGTTGAAAAACATAATTTAAAGTTTAAAATTGAAACATTTATATAAACGCGTATGCATATGCCGTGTATACATAAACATAATAACTTGATACCTTAACGACTCGAAAACATATTTCAGGATTTACCGGTATAAATGAAGCTGTAGCGATAAAAAGATTGCCACGGGATCATTTCAATACGGTACGTATACGCTACAATTATTGCGGAGATTATTAGTAAAATTATCAATATTCATTTCAAAATGTTTGCGTTGTATAATAAACGAATTAATTGAATAAAATTTGATGTGAATACTCGCTTCTACAAGGCGAAAATTTGTATCATATTCGTTCGAACATGTATGAGCTTCATCATGACCACTGTTTCTGAGCGATTTGTTACGGGACACCTACATTTTCTTTTATTCATCCACGGCATACCAAGAAATGGCGGTATACGCTACCTAATGCGGTCTCTCTCCCATGAAACACAGTGATTCAGACAGAATTATGGGCGTCTGGCGTTCAAATAAATTTACACAAATGTACGATCAAAGTTAATACTTAAACATTAGTTTAATAACTAGTCGTGACGCACGTCCGTCAGTACACCTCGACGGTCTGGTTCTACAGAATAAAAAAGAACATCGATATTCGATATATAATTTGAACGCGCTGACCTACATGGAAAAAAACATATTAAAACAAAACGGAAAGGGTTGTGTATAAGACTCATTAAAATGTATTGGTCTTGAGCAAAATCTATAGTTTAATGGTTCTAGTAGAAAGTATTACGAGCAGTTACCGATCTCCCATGGTGCATACTGCGTCAGAGTATTAAAATTCTCAACATCTAAAAAAGATATTAACCGAAGTAGTGAACGTTATCTACATAGGCTAGCAAACAATTCAAATTCGCCTGCGCAGTTAATTTATCGGGTAACAGTGTTGAAGTCAGAAGATTGGACCAACTGATTCTTGTAAATAGCTTTAAGATCATTGCTGAATGACTTTTTTTTTTATTCACGTCACTTGTTTGTTTAAAATTGCTTAAAAGTCCCCTAGGCCACATTTCGATTAAAATTACAGAAAAAAAAAATATATATACATTTAAAAATATTTAATATATACACATATATAATGTTTTATTCTACAACGGTCCATTCTTGCACGTAGAAGTTTTCCCTAATTCCTTTCATTATATGTATATATATATATATATTGCAACTACAATAGCCTTCATTTCAATTTTTTAAAACATACATTTACGATATCACATATACTAGTTACTTCATGCTAATTTGTTATACTAAATATGATAAAAAGTATATTTATACTAGGAAAATTAAGCCAATTTTCGAGCATCGGTCTCTTCCCATCCACAGACGACCACATATTTTTCTCCAAGTTGTTTAACATTACAGACGATTTTGTATTTTACGCATCCAATTTTCGCACAAGGAATACTGGAAAAATCTGTGGTCTGATCCTTCTACAGCGAGGCATTATAAATCTGGCAATCCAACATACCCGCTATTCCATTGTTCTACAATACTAAAGTTGAAATAATCACATTGCGGGGTTTTATTACTACCGTGAGACTCGGCAGTTACATAAGTTGAAACTTGTTAGTTCTCCTAATTGCTCACAATCTGTGGATACCCCTTCAGTATCCGATACGGACCATGTTATCCGGGAATGTTCCCATTATAGTAATTTTCTTTTTATCGAGCTCTTCGTGGTCTCCGTTTCCTATAAATATTGCACATAGCTCTTCAAAATACCCACGTGTACATGGATATTCCTATATTTTAAATTCCGGTGTCATTATTTAATTTTCCTCATCTCTGAATTTCTTTTTAGTCTGCCTATATTATAAACAGTCCCTTCTTATTCATTTTATAATATCCAATACTATATAAATACGGGTAAATAGTTCAGAAGGCCAATTTAAAAAATTTTAAAAACACACTTTTTCCTATAATTAGTACTTTGTGATTCCATCGCTTCCTGGTATTTTTTCCTCTTTTAAGTGATTTATTGCATATTCTACTTTAGTTTCTACGAAACATGTAACTTCTTCTTCTGTGTTATCTTTTTTTTTTTTTTTTTTTTATCCATAATTGGCATTTGTAATAAAATAAATAAAATACATATCGTCTCTTCTCCCAGTGGATAGGAGACAACCAATAAATAAACGGATTGTTACTTCATAACTAAGGGGAAAAACACACTTAGCGGTTTGACCGCCGCGTTTATCGAGTCGGTTTTAAATGCGTAAAACACATTCGTCGGTTTTCTAGCGTTTTTAAAGCGGTAACCGCCTGTCGGTTTCTTGGCGTTTTATATATTTACCAGGAAAAACGGAATATAAAATGAACGTATATAAAAACAAAAACCGCTTTGAAAAACGCCGTGTTTGGTTTAATACATCTGAATGAATGCAAACGAGAAACGCTTCTAATGTATAAAACGCCGCGTTTCACGCCAGACAATCACAAAACGCGTCGGTTTTAAAACCGACAGGCGGTTTCGCCGCTGTGTGTGTTTACACCATAAGAAACGTATTTATCTGAAACTGACTCGGTTTTACTTTCGGGTAACGCTTCGGTCGAAACCGCTTAATGTGTTTTAGCCCTAAGCCTAGTTAAAATTAAACAAATTAAACGTGTCTTAATAAAAGTAGAATTGATCCCCTATCGCGTAATTAAAGTTTTGACATAACCACTTATCTTTCGGATACTTGGAAGCATATAATGCTACCTACAGATAATATATTATGTTCTTCATATTTCGTCGGACTTGATATATTTTTTTATAGTATTCCATCGCTATTTTGATAATAATTTGACGTTCATGCTCGATGTTATCTTTCATTATTGTTATTAATTTTTTCCTACTATTAAGGCTTTTTTGATTTTTCCGACCGATAGAGTTAGAATTTTCCCGTATGTTTTTAATCATTATTTCGTTCCTTGCGTATATAATATTTCTAATTTTAAAACGTATTATATATTTGCCATAGTAAGCTAATCGGTCTATAATTGTTCAAGTTTTTACAAGGACTTTCCGTCCGTGTAGTTGGTATTGTGGCTTTATTTAAGCGTCGATTGATTGACAAATCGTATTATGATCTGGTTTCTACCCCGTGTCTAAAACATCTTTACTAGAATCTTGCTTTGTTATTTTGTAACGATCGGAACGCATTCTGCAGTTATTTCAGGAATCTCTTTGGTGTTTTCTTTTTCAGATTCCTTGTAAACGTTTGCCATTACATCTGGTTGTATTATCTTCGTAAAATAGTTTTCTACTCCGTTATTTTATATTTATTCGTTATGATTTTTTCCCTTAGCATTTTTCATCATTTTCGACAAAATTTTATTATTCGCGTATATATTATTTTATATGTGTACGCGCACGTATATATTTATATATTTATTTCGTAGAATTTACCTTCGGAAGAATGGCATCCGATGATTTTTGAGAAAAATAGCGGCAGTTTACACGAAAATCCGAATTTCAGACGCCCGCTATACGCGAACGGCGGTAATCAGCAATTACCGTCGGTGTCCGATCAAAATTTACAAAGAAGATATCAATTAACTCAAACTCAAGCTTTCCCTCCAAATCGAGCTATTAACTTCAATCAACAACTTCCGATCGGTTTGGCAGTAGGAGCACCACTACAACTGCCGACACCTGAAAGAAAATCTTTTCACTTAGCCTCCGTATCGTCACCTAACCGAATAGAAAATATCGGTCAAACAGCTCCTACGATATTAGGAGCTTTCAATTCGATCGGTCTGCACATGGTTCAAAATCGAGTGCCGCAAACGTCGTACGTAGATAAACACGCGCATAAAAATCAAGCGGGGGGCCTTCAACAGCAATCTTCCGCTTATTACGGAAAATCGCCGGGACCGACATTTGTTCAATCGGCTCAGAATGCGAATATCGGCGCGAATTTTAATCGTCAATCTTCCGCGTCGTCGACTAAATCGCCGTTAGGCGCATCGCAAATTGTCTTATCTTCCGTTCAAGCGTATCCGCCTGACGCGCGTAATCCGTTCGTTTCTAACAATCGTCATAATCATCATCATCATCATAATCAACTGCATCAAAAGTCGCAAGAAGTGCAACAAACGAAACCGTCTGCTAATATCGATCTAGAAACACTTTCTTCTAGAAAACTAATCAACGAACAACAGCATCAGCAGTCGGTTGCTCAATCGTCGTCGTTCTTAATCGATAACGGCGCTATTCCGACGATATACGGTACGAGAGATACGTTTAATCTGCCGACGATTTACAAACCCACGCCGTTTAGTAAAAATCCTCAATTCGAAGAATTCAATCCTTATCGTACGTATTACGACGATAACGAACTTGTAAACTCTCGAAATCCGGCCTACTACAAAGAAGAAAACATCGGTCCGGCGTCCAACCAGGTGGAAAGTTTTACGACGTCATCAGAAGAGGAAAAAAATCCCAGCAGACAAGTATTCGAACAGTTATCGAAATACGGTCGACCGTTTACGGTCAAAGAATCCGGTTATTACAATCAATTTATACCGCCGGAAGTACATCCTACCGTGAAATCCGGTAAATACGCGATTCAAACGAATTATAAAGGCGACAGACGGCCGATAGTTATAGATTACGAAAACGGCAAACGACAACCGATCGACAAAGCGAAATATCCGCCGCAAAAAAACGTTAATTTACGAGTTCATTCGTCTCCGATTAATTTCTATAGCGACGAAATACAATCTGCTAATAAAGAACTGTCCGGCAGTACGTTAATCGAAGCACAACAAAATCGGCCGACCGGACTGATCGAAGGACAACAACAACAACAACAACAAAATCGGGTAACCGGACAATATTTCGAAGAAGCGCCGTATCGAAATTCAGACTATACTCAATCTACTACCGCGGCGACAACAATCAATACCGTTCGACCATCTACGATTACTACACCGTTCCTGCCTACGCGTACAGATTACGAACAGAATGAAGACGATACGTTAACGATGGACGTTTCTGTTTCGACTTCTTCTTCCACGATTATGCCGTCGAATCATAAATACGAGCAAGTCGATTCTAGGCAACCGTCGATAATTAGGAAAAATTATCCTTATCGATATAAAGAAACGTCTAGAAGACCTAATAACAGACCGACGACGAATTATAATAATAACAACAACGGCAATTATTTAGAAGATTCGACGAAGAACGTTCTATCCTCGGACGAATATCATCGTCAAGATGTACTATCGGCAAAACGTAGGAAAGTTAAACCTTCCACTACGGATGATGAACTTTATAAAGTTAGTACTTCTACAATCAGTACTACTAGTAGTATTCCGAATTACAATATTAACGACGCCTTCTACGATACCGATATTTCGTCGGATTATCATCATCGACCGATCAACGAACAACCGGATAAAAAATCTCGACAGCCGCCTTCGAAATTCAAAACGAAATCTAACTTCGACGGTAACGAAGATAAAATTCTAACCGACGAATATCGAAATCAACAAGAAATCGATTTACAAGAAAACGAAGACACTTCACCGACGACGACTACGACTAGTACCGCCGCTACCACTACTACTACTAGTAGTAGTACTCCAATTCCAGCGCTTACTACCTTATCGACTACAACAATGCCGATTGCAGTTTCGTCGGAAGACTCGATCGACGAAATTACGACTAGAACTAAATTAAAAACGAAGCCTAATCGACCGAAATTCAGCATTAAAGAGTACAAAACTACTATCGCTAGCACATCTACAACGGTCGCTTCGCAAACATCTAAAAAGAATAGCGTGGAAGCTGAATCGTCGTCGATGAAAAAACCGTCTTCATACGGTTCCTATTACGCGTCTAGATTAAAAACTAGCACCGTCGATACGATCAGCGATAATACGGTTATCGACGGTAACGGTAGTACCGCCGACGACAAGAACGATCAAGAAAAAGACGATATCGGTGTTCGCCGTTATCGACCGAAACCGAGGCAACCGTCGTCTCGTTATCGGACTACGTCGACTACGATTAATCCTCTCCTAGTAAGTACCACTACCGAACGGGCTCATACGTTCCGGCCGACTGGTAAAAGTCGATACAAATCGAACGGTACCCGACAATATAGTAAATATCGTACGACGACCGAGGTTACGTCCAACGAATTAGAAGAACAGCAACAATCGTCTTCCGATCAACATACGATCAGGACTAAACCGTTATTCTCGGCTAAACGATCTAATTCGTCCATACACGAAAGTAAACAAAAATCGTCGCTATCGTCGTTATCGTCGAAACGTAAAGAAATAGAAAACGAAGAGAATTCGTCTTCCGGGAAAAACGAAATTAAAAAATTATTTCCGAAGAAAAATCCGATCGCGTATGCCTCTAAATTGAAAGATTTCAATAAGAAATCCGACACGGAAGAAGATATTAAACTGATGACCAGCTCGGAAGAAGATTCGATCAAAGCCGCGTCGACTATCAGCGCCGCCGCTAATAGTATTAACACGACGACCACATCCTCGTCAGATGCAGCCGACGACGACGAGTGGGAGTATTACGAAGACGATAGTCCAGACGATTCGAAGATCGTTGCCGCTTCTAGAAGAAACTTAGTCGCCGAATTATCGCAAGTCGAGAACGGTAATTCGACGACCAATACGATATTGCCGGAAATACAATCTAGTTCGATGTCTAGACATCCGTCGTCTTACGTACCGGACGAATTTATACCACCGGTTGACGCTTATTTTAGATCGTGGTACGAATCGGAAAAACGTAGAAATCATTAGCATTCTTTAGTGACAGTGATCCCTTCAAAATCGTCTATTTTCGTAGTCAATTTAATATTTCAATTATAAAATTAAAAATTATCGAGGCCAATTGTAAAAGTACCCTGTTGTTAGGTTTAACGCCATTACGAATCATACCGCATACAAAACTAGACTGCCTTTTGGAAATAGGATTAATTCTATATATGTCTTTAATTATTTCGGTAGAAGAAAATGTATAAAATTTTTCTCCGAAAAATGGTAATATGTGATGAAAGGGTTAAGTTATAAAATAGGACGTGTATAAATATTTTTTAAGACTGAATACGTTTATCCCATCCTTACACGTGCTAAATTGTTAATTTAATATTTTAAAAATATATAATACTCGAAGCGAGCTATCGACGACGATGATGATATACATATATATATATATATATATATATATATATATATATATATATATATATATGTATATATATATACACGATATATATTTATTTTTATATTTATCTATATACGTAATACATCCAAGTTCTCCAGAATTTTTATTTTAAGCATCCTTATACGCGCTAATCGTTAATTTTATATTTTAAAAATATATAATACTCGAAACGAGCAATCGACGACGTTGATGATGATGATGATATAGATAATTTATATGTATTTACATATACATATATTTATTTATTTTTATATTTATCTATATATACGTAATGCATCCAAGTTCTCCAGAATTTTCGTAGTAAATCTGAAACAACCGATCACAGACGAACTAATAAAAATTTATGTTTATAATTTCAAACATCCCAACCCCTATTACGATTATCCCATTCGAAGATTATTTTCTATTAATTTCGACATATCGCCGGCATAGAAAAACGACATCTTCGTTTTCTTCTTTGAAAAATGTTTGTTTTCAATTTTTGAAATTTTAATCATAAACGCATATTTCATTTCGAAATTGAACGTTAATAATTCGTTTAATTAGAATTAATTATTAGTTTTATTTTTATTCGTTAATTTGTACGCGAATAAAAAAAATTATCAATATCGTTCGAAATATCAAATATTGTTATTATTATTATTATTATTATTATTATTATTATATTACAAATTCAATTTATTCTAATTGAACAATTCTATTATGTTTATGTAATAAAGCTTTCATTCCTTAAACTATGTCGATAGTTTACTTCATATACACGTGCTTATGAAATTATAATACAAAATTATTTTTCTGAAAATAACACACAAAATCATTATATTACGTTTTGTTTATAATTAAACGTAAGTGTTCGTTTTTTTTTTTTTTGTACATAATGAGTCATTTAAATAAATAAAACAAATTTAAAATTGTAAACTTATCATTATTTTTTCTAAATTACTTACAACATTATTTCTTCAGGACAGGCAAATAAATTGACTAGGTATTATTTGAACATTTATCTCATACGTAGCTGACTAATCTTGAAGAAAATCTACGTGTACCTTAATTTTAACTTGCGCAAAGAATTAATACGATAAACCGTGAAATTGTGTTAAGAAAATTAGATTATCCTGAGTTATTTTTTTTTTTTTTTTTTTTTTGTGGTTCCCCAAATCCGCAATTATGCAGTAGGGCAAGTGTATTAAGTAATTTGTGATAAAGGTGCAGGGAACCAGAGTACTTAATAAATAACTGTGTGAAAGTGTAGTGTAGCTGAAACAAAAGAAAATCAAACAATTATATTACAAAAGTTAACTAGATGTGTGTGACAGTTCCCTGCAAAGTATAAAATAATAATAACAAATATATGTGATGGTAAGGGATGGGAAACATAGTCCCTTAAACCATCAATGATGTGTGTAAAGAGTTTGTGTCTTAATAATAATAAAAAATAAAATATAAGAGAAAAGGAAAAAACAAAATAAAAATTTAAATAATAAAATAATTATTACTTATAATTAAATAATTATAAATACATATATACATATAATAAAGGACAATTGACCACGCTACAATTAAATAGAAACTGCAGAGGATTTATGAAACTTTAAATTTTAACTGAATGACTTGCTCAGCCGGCAAAAGGAAACTCCTAACTTTCCTGCCAATAGGAAATACATCAGTAGGTCTTATGTTATATTTATGATGGATGGAAGCAAATGCAGGACAAATAAACAGAGTGTGATATACATCATCTACTTCACCCAAGTTACAACAGGTGCAGCAAGGTTCATTAACAAGATGGAACCTATGAAGGTAGGAACCAAACCTGCCATGACCTGTCAACACCTGAGAACTGTAGAAGTTAATATCAAACGCCAACATTTTTAAACGTAATGAAATGTCAGGCAGGAAGGCATAAGTCTTCCTACCTGTCTGAGCTTCATCCCATCTGCCCTGCCACTTTGCAATTAACAAAGAAGAAATATATTTCTTAAATTCTCGAAAACACATAGACTGTACTGAAAAATTATCTAGCAGATTCGAATGCTTGAAATCGGTACCACCCCCCCCCTGAGCCTGTGCTCGCCAGTGAGAGCTCTACCAACAAGAAATAAATCAAGTGGCAGCACTCCACAGAGAACACAAGCTGCAGAGGTAGGTGCAGTTCGGTACAAGGAAGCTATTCGAAGTAGGAACTTCCTTTGCTGTTTGTTAGCTAGAGCAAGTATTCTTTTATTAACATAAATGGCTGCTCCATAGCCAAACTGGGCCTGAATGAGGCCTTTATATAGTATTAAACGTTCCCTAAATGATAAACCCCAAGCATTCTTCTGTAAGCGCAGTAACTTATTATAGATATCAATACACTTACTAGAAACATACTGAAAATGAGGGATGAAAGATAATTTCTTGTCAATAATTATTCCTAAATACTTTAATTCTGCAGTATATGAAATGCTGGAATCAGATAATAATTCCAGCCTTCTGACTTGGCTAACAAATGAGTAATCACCAAACACAGAAAATTGACACTTAGTAGGGGAAAACACTAGTCCTAACTTTGCAACCACACTCTCCAAGTATTTAGAAATACATGTAAGAAGTGGCAGAGATGAAGACCTCTCTGCTTTGAACACTAAACACAGATCATCAGCATAGGAAACCAGCTGGCAGCAGGCATTAACATTACAACAAAATTTTTCAACACTGTGATGTACAGTGGAGTATAAAATGTTCCATAGAGTCGGTCTGGACCCCTGAGGAACTCCGCATGTAGGAGTCCTTGTAGCAGCTGATGACCCAATCTTAAGTGTTGCAGAGCGATTCTTAAAATAATCTATAATAACATTTAAAATAAAAGGATTAATACTATTATTTTTAAGTATATCGACAATTGCAGACCAACAACAATTGTCGAAAGCTCCTTTTACATCATAAGAAATAACAACAGCAGAGCAGCCACGAGATATGTACTGCTCCACCGTTGAAACTACTGTATAAATTGCATGTTCAGCTGATAAACCTGAACGAAAACCAAACTGGTGGTGGTGCAATGTGCTTCTAACAGCAATTTCCTGCAGTAAAATCCCATTAATGACTTTTTCATAGACCTTCCCCATACAATTAAGCAAAGAGATAGGTCTATAGGCTGACAACTCTGTAGGGTCTTTACCCGGCTTAGCAAGCAGCTTCAAACATGCTGACTTCCAACAATCCAGGAAAAGACCAAAATCTAAACATTTTTGAAATAAAGTTGGCAACAATGAAGGAAAAATTGAATGAATTTTTTTAATCAAAATGTTACTAACCCTGTCATCAGCAGGTGCTTTCCTATTACGCAAATTTTTTACAATTTTTGAGATATTATCAGAACCTACTACAGGATAACTGCAGCCGGCAACAGGAAGCACCACCAAAGGAGAATCATCTTTAGAAGGGAAAAAATAATCTAATAAGGCATCCACTTTTTCATGCTCAGAGACCATGGTCTGATTGCCTACCCTAATATCTGGCAGCAACACATCAGACCTATGCTTAAACAGCATTTTATAAGGTCTACCCCAAGCAGTGCTAGCACTAATGAAATCCTTCCAATGTTGGAATTTGGCGTTTAATATCTCGGTTTTATATAGCCTATTCAGCTCCTTTAGCACATTCTTATACAGAAATATACGAAAGGAGTCCTTACATTTAGAAAATTTTTTCCGCATAAGGTTAATTTTTGTTTTAAAATACTGTAATTTGTCATTCCACCAGTCAATCTTTGGTGAAACCACAGGAACTGAACATTTACTAATCAACCCAGCCAGATACTTATTGATTTGACTAATTAAAGAATGTAGCCGCCCAACTGATAGACAATTTTCAACTTTTGTAATTAAATTATTAATAAATGAACAGCTGAGACACCTCACAAATTGATCCATTTCAATTTTGTATAATTGTCTAGTAGGGTGACGCCTAATCATGCCTTTAAAATTAAAAATAAAGCTACGAATCTGATTGAATCTACTGCACACCAGGGAATGGGGAATATCTAACTTCACAACAACAGCAACTCTGTTATTGATGTAAGATATATAATTGCTTTTTAAAGGGATTACCCCATTGCTCAAATAAGGCTCTGCCAGAGCACACACATCCAAATTATCTCTATAAAAGTTTCTTAAAAATAGTGCCTGACAGGCACTTGAATTATCTACGTTAATATATGAGCAATTAATTTGCTCCATAATCGATCTTTGCCCTCATATCTTCACGTGCTTTAAGTTTCTGCTAAATGTAGCGTGATCAATGCTCTTGATAGCTACACCTAAGATGTCCTTATTGACTAACTTAGAATCTACTTCCTACCAAGAGCAGGATGCCTTAATCTTATTAAAGGTGCATAGCGAACAAGCACCATTATCGTTACATACTGTATGGAATGACTTGTATACATTGGACGCTCGACAATGTTTTTCAGAATGGCCAAATTTCCCACAGCTCCTACACTGCCTTGGGCTGACAGCTTCAACAAAAGGCAGCGATTCCCATTGTATGCAGATTCTGCCTCCTGCGGCAGAAGCTTGTACTGACTTGGAGTCAACTGTAAGTAGATCCTCGATCCACGAGAATTACTAATCTTCGTTACACTAATTGGAAACGAACCAGTTAACTCCTTAATATGTTCTTTAACATCATCTTCCGTAATATTTTTGGCATGGAATAGCAAAACGGTAGGGTTAAGCAGCTTCTCCTCCTTAACCATGCATTCCGGTATCCTCTCCTTGATGATGGCAGCCAGTTTACTGGAGTCTGCCTTGGTTTAAGTATTAACAATACAAGTTTTCTCGTTAATTTTTTTTTTAAAAAGTCACATTAATGTTTTCTTTGGCAAGGGAGACCTTCGCCTTCAACTGGCCAAGGACCTTGTCTGCATCTTCAGACTTTAAAATCAGTTTATTTTTAGGCAGGACTACCTTCTTTTTATCTGTTAGCAAAGCATCCCTAAACGAGACACCAGTAATGCGTGCACTTGGAGTGTGCAATACAGCAGAAACTGTTGACTGCATCTCTGTAGCCTTAGACTTCAGTATTTTATCAACTTTACCGACTGTCAACATGGCTTCCGCCATCTTCTTGGAGATATCATCAGCTGCTCCAATGATTGAGTTTTTCTGAGCTTTTGATACGCTCTTGTCACTAAACTGAGATTTAATGGTTGACGTCAGGTCAACCACATTTTTAAATAGCCGACCTAGAGCTTCTAGGTCGGCAATGATCAAATTATTAAAAAAAAAAAAGTTACCAAAACAAACTAATCACTACTTAAAAAAAAATTACTAAAAAGTTTAAAAATCAGTAACTTCCTAACCGGAAGTCCAAAATGAGTAGGGTAAAAAACAAAATACCCAGAACCACGTGCTTGATAATATACACTCAAATACCAAAAGAATCCAAAAACGTTTAAAAATCAAAATAATAAAAAGTACTGCACCGAAATTGACACGGGAATCACGAAAACACTCGGGAGGAGAAAGAGAAAACTACTTACCTCCGCCCCAGAAACCGAACATGCAAGCGAACAACCAGCCACCCCGAACGCTTGGCACAAACTTGAGATTATCCTGAGTTAAGAGGATGCCTATATGTCAGCGGTTTCAAAGTTCTGTACGGAAATAATCGTAGACATGAAAATCTATAAAAAAACTTCAAAGCAAATGAAATATAGTTGCTTCTCGAAATTCTGAGAATCGCTCGAATATTTAATACACGCGACTAAAATTCCATAAACCAAGCCGCATTAAATTCAAGCAAAAACTTTATATTTAATTAACCGATAAAATAGTATTAATTCTGCGATATATGACAGTGAAATAACATTTAAATGAATTTTGATAAATCACCATTGTTAAGCGTCGTCTCCGTAATATAATAATCGCTTCGTTGTCACTACACAGTGCAGCCTAGCGTGTTTTTCTAATGTACTATATTGTTACTACAGCTCATATGGTGTTGTGCGTGGTGGTCTGCCATTCCACGCGAAATAATATTACGATTATTTATATGTTTATTTTCTGACGATAATTTTTACTCCGCAGATCATATTCGACCTCGGTACCTTCCGTATAGAAGTCGGTGCTCCAGCCACTAAGTTATCCCGACGACTTTTCATAAATCTTCTTCTTTGGACCCTCGGAAGGGTATAGTGATATTATGAGACCGCCGCATATGCTATTCTTCTCCAATCCGATCTGTCTTGAGCAGCCAACAATGCTTCATGTGGATTTAATCCAGTTAGGTATTTTATCTGCACATCCGCGGTCTTCCACTTTTCCTCTTCCCGCATACTTTCCCGGTAATTATCAGATTTTGCAGAGAGCTATGTGTCCGAAAAACTTCAAGAATCTCTTCTTTATTCTACATGATATATGTATGTTTAGTTTTTGGAAGACATATTCGTTAGTTTTCCGGTCCATCCACGATATTCTTAGTAACCTCCTGTGGGTCCAACTTTCGAACCCGTCTATTCTATTAACGCAGTCTACAGTGAGTGACCAAGCCTCGCACGCACAAGTAGCAATTGAAAACACCAAACAGTCCAATAGTTTAAGCTCATCTTTCAAAATCGGAGATAATCTTTTTGCCGTACTACGCGCTAATATTAATCTCCTCTTTATATCCGGTAAGCAACAGACACGAAAATAAGATATATCTTTTTAAAAGCAACGAAAATTGAAGCTAATATATAAAATAAAAATAAATATAAAGCAACCGAATTAAACGCGAAAGATATATTTAAAATTCATATTCGATATTTGTTATGATATAATATATTATGCACGTATACATATTTCCGTTTAGTAGGTAGCCTTAAAAATATTTTTATGTATATACGTAATATGCAGCCGCGAGTACTTATTTAAAATTCACATTTTAAATTTGCTATGATATATATATATAATATATACATATCGTATTATCGTGTTTTGTAGTCCCCTTAACGAAACAACAAACAGCAGTTGCAGACGAACGTTTGGTTAGTAAGACAAATAAACTCGATCTTTTTTTAAATATATATATATATATATAAATTAACAACCTTTTTTTTTAAAGTAGACCTCCCACTTGCGGAGGCCATTGCTTATCCGGCAGCGCCTGCAATGTTTTAGGTATGCAATGAAAAACGTTTGTCCCGCTTTTTAGCAGAAGTACGCATCGATGGATATTCGTGGATAACTCGGCGAATTTGAGTCAGATTTCGACAAACTTTTTTTTGTTTTACTCCTATTGAGCCCCCCCATAAATTACCCCACGATTGGTAGCCCCCTAGTTATCGATATATTTGAATTCATTACTTAAAACTCATCCGTGTTTAGATATACATTTTCAAAGCGAATATATTTTTTTTTTCTTTGTGAAATTTTAGCTTTATACAATCCTTATTAAGGTGAGAAAGGTTTTAGCATTGGTTTGTGGATAGTTTGTTTGTGTTATTGATTTTATAATTTTAAATTATCGTTATATTTTTCCATGCGTATACACACAAATACAATTTTCTGTAATGTATACTAATGTACACATGTATTTGTGTTTACGTGTAGGATTATATAAGTACTTTCCATATGTAATTGTACCTTTTTTTTTTTATGTATGTATATTCCAATCTGTGTTCCGAGTGATTGTGTTTATGTATAAATGTATATGCGGTTGTATAAATGTTTTTTATATTATTTTAATAATTTAATATCAATTTAATTTTTTTTTTGTATTTTTTTCCGATTCAGATGTTACTTGATTTCTGGCTTCCTTTTTTTTTGAGGAGTGTTAGGCAGTTTCGAATTATTTACTCTTCTGTGTTCCCATTTTAACTGACATTAGCCGTTATGCGAATCGTAGATTAATAAATTAATTATTTTAACATGATGCAGATTATCATGCTTCTAAAACCAGGAAAACCTGCGGAAGAAGTATAGGCCAATATATTTATTACCAACAATCTCTAAATTATATGAGAAACTGCTCCTTAAACGTCTTAAACCGTTAACGTATATAATTTTGATTCCGTAGTCGGCATTTATCGACCATATACATCGAGTTACGTCAGTAATAGAAAAAGCGTTTGAAGAAAAAAAATACTGTACTGCGGTATTTCTCGACGTCGCGCAAGCATTCGACCGTGTTTGTCATCAGGCCTTTATATATAAATTAAGTACCCGATTACCTGTCAATCGGTGTCGCCTGTTGAAGTGGTACTTATCAAATAGAAAATTTCGTGTATCTTATGAAGATGCGAAGTCAATGTTTTATCCAAAACGTGCAGGGGGTATCGCAAGGTAGCGTCTTAGGACCCATCCTGTACTAGCTGTACACATTGGACATACCAACAACGTCAAAAACTACGACTGCAATGTTCGCTGATGATACAGCAATATTGTCAGTCAGCGAATCTCACGCTGACGCAACGCGAAATCTTCAGAATACTTTGGATTGTGTAGCAAAATCGACGAAGAACTGGAAGATTAATGAGCAAACCATGTCACTTTTGCCTTGCGGAAACAAGATTTCCATCAAGCAGTTTATATAAATAATCAAAAAATACCTAGCGCTGGCACGACAAAATATTTGGGACTACATCTACATGCCAAGCTAACTTGGAGAGCTCACATCGAAGCGAAAGCTCAACAAATCAGAGGAAAAATACTCCAAATGTATTGGCTTATTGGCGACACTCTAAGATATGAAGCTTGAAAACAAAGTACTCATCTACCAAACCATCATACGATCCGTTTGGACGTATGGAATTCAATTATGCGGGTGCGACAAAGCATCAAATAGAAGAATTATACAAACGGTGCAAAACATTCGCATGATAACCATAGATGGTTTCAACGGAATGAATTATTGCATAATGATCTTATGATTAAGTTGGTTGACGAAGTTATTGCTGACTATGCTCGCCGGCATGAACGCAGATTCCAGAATCCGAACCCGGAAGTATCCATCCTCATAAAAACCGGCGAAGACTCAAGACGCCTTAAACGTCTCAAACCAAAGGAGCTAGTCCTTTTGTAAAATATTTATTAAATGTGTACTTGCATGCTTGTATGTGTGTGCACGTGCAGCGCATGAACTTGCGTGTATACCTATGTGTTATATATAGGTGTGTGTGTGTGTGTGTGTTGTAAGTATACATATATATTCGTAAATAACAGTGTTTAGCTATTGAGCTGTCTCTGTAACATGTTAATAATCTCAGTTTTATTCATAATTATTACTTATTTATAATATATTCTAAGATTTTAATATATATAGTTCTATAAACTATTAAAAAAAAAAAAATATTATTATCATCATTGTAGGTTTTTATATGCGGTGTACGTATGTTTAAAAATAAACTTTGATATTTTTAAATTTGATTTTGTAATTATTATTATTACTATTATTAATAATAATGTGAACGTATTGAAAACTAAATGCCGGATTTGTCAAAACCGAGTGTAGTTGTCGATACGTCAAATATGCAAAACGGTTTATCGAATTGACATTAACTTTCATTTTCGTTTCATGTATTTGAAAGTAGTCGATAACGCGGAGTAGTAGAATTTAGGTAAATAATTCGATTCAAGTTTCAACGGTAATACGTTGATTAATTTTATATCTTTATTAAAACGTTAAATGGCTATGTTACGAAACAGTTAACGGTCACATGCCAGAAATTACACGCCAACAGTTGACTTTTATATATATGTTAGAATGCGTATTTTTGGAAAGTATGTCCACTTAAACAGCTTTTAGTAATGCTGTATATATATATATATATACATATATATATATATATATATATATATATATAGTGTTTGTTCAAACAAGAATTCATGAATTTAAAGATATTTTTGTAGATGATTCTAAATTATCCAATATAATAGACTGAAAAAATGCCGATAATTTTGAAAGTGAGTTTTAAAACTTTTTTATTACAACGGTAATGTAATAATAATAATAATAATAATAAATAATAATTTAATTTAATTAAACTCAATATTTTATATCGCACATTATAAAATATGTACTATATAAATTATTTCTGCAAGTGGACCTGACATTACAAACCGTGGATTATAAAATAAATGAACTACAAACAGGCAAACTAATCACTGAATGTTGAACGAATTAAAATTTTATAATGTTAAAAATCATTACAATTCTTTTCCAAGACAATTACAATCGGTTTAATTAATAATAAATAAACTCGGCTGACGAGAATGCCGGTTCAGCGCTGATAACTCCTAAACCTATAAAAAACATTTAAAACAACAATTTTTTGTTCAGGCCGAACTATAATTAATAATAACTTCCTTCATTGTATTTAACCTACAATTTCGTAACCGCTACATTCTTCTTTTAACTGCTCTATCCTGAATCGTCTACAAACAAGGAACATATTACTAACATACGATTCTTTTGTCGTTTTGTCCGTTCAATTTTCGAATTTATAAATATCAACCAGATACACTTCCCATTAGCACGTCCAGCTTCCACTATTTTCTGAAATCCGATCTTTTCTACGTAATACTCTTCAATTCCCCTTCAACTATCAATAACTTAATCTTAAAGCTTCCAATACAACTAGATATATCTAAACAGTTCTCGGTGGTGCGAAAATTTTTCCAACTAAAAACGGCACTTTAAATAATTATTTAAAGTAAATAAATAAACATGATTTTTATATTCAATTTCAAGTGAAAAAAATCATATATGCATTTAAAAAATTTTACAATACTTTTATTAATAATTGCTCCGCTGCGTAAAGGAGATAAAGGATAGGCCCTAAAACTCTACCTTGTAGTATTCCTGTTAGTATATTTTTCCAGTTAGACGTCGTTTTCTCATACCTAATCCCGAACTCCCGGTTAGTCAGGTATAAATTAAACTAAACGGCAATAAAACTGAAGCGATTCACAAAACGAAGACCTATATTAAATAAGTAAAATTCATAATTAGCCTCTTGAATAGAAACCAGCCGTTAGTTACCTAGACTCTAGGCTTACATACGCGAAGCATGTATCGAAATTTATATACGCGGAACAGGAATACATTTTCGACAGTTCTCATATACGATACACGTAGAGTATAAATGGAAATAAGCACCTATTCAGAATAATGCAACAGGTTAATATGCAAACGAGTTATTTGTATCCACAATACTTTATCCCAGTCCCGTTCGGTCGAACAAAAGCCTCGTTAATATTAAGAAATTACTGCGTTTACAAAATCGATGTTTTCGATAATCGTACTAAATAAATCTAGATACAGGTGAATTTACACCATGCACGATGCACATATAGAAAGTCGTAATGAAAATAACGAATTTTTTCATATTTTCCGGCACAGCTACGTAAACGAAATAGCTGTAGTTACGATTATCAATCTCTACTACTAGACGCGTAAAACATATTTTACTGGCGCAGTAAAATAATAAATACTATTATTCTTTTCAATGTAAACAGTGTTTGCATTTTTTTCACTCAGTTTCATCATGAAAACTGTTTTCAAAACGTTACGTGAAAAAAAAATACGAACACGGTTTACAGTGAAAATACGAACATGATTTACACTGAAAAAAATCATAGACACGTATGGATATCAACTACGAACGTTTAAAAGTGTATTTAACTATGCTTCCTATTATTAGTGCACAAATATTCCTATTTGACGCGTTAAATCTGTCTCTTAATACATTAGTAATGTTTATATCTCTGTTTATCTATGCGTATATTTATATTTTGGTATATATATATATATATATATATATATATATATATATATATATATATATATATATTGATGTATGTGTGCGTATTGAACCACTCTTATAATCGGTGCAGGTTTTTTATTTGAAATTTTTCAACAAAGGAACGTTATTTCTTTACTATTAATATTTTTTCAGAACGATACACATTGATTAGTCTAAAAAATGCGTCGACTATGCTCTTAATTTTTTTATTTTCCTAAAATACAATCTGCCTTCTTCTTCCATAACCGGCAAGACACGTTGATTATAAACTTTAAGGTCTATTCGCAGTTTACAGTAAGACAACGACCTTTTATGTGATCGGACGTTTTTTATTTTTTAACGTTTATTTAAAAATTTTCAGCAAGATTCTTTATATTTAGCAATAATAGCGTTATTATTAGACAAAGAAGAAGTCGAAAAAAAAAGTTAAATGTATTCACGATAAAAAAAATCGTAAAATTACAGAAAAATATGCAACATTATTTCGAGAATTAATTGACGATGAAGCTAAATTTTTTTAATATTTCCGAATATCAATTTTTAAAACCTTATTTGCTAAGACCGTATCCTGGAAACCAGATATCAAGTGATAATTCCAAGTTACAGACTTAAGACGAGTAAGTGAAAACGTTTTTCAAGATTTATAAACGAAGATTTGACAGCATTTTTTTTTATCAACCTGCGTACTTATTTAAAAAAAATCGATATCAAATATGAACAGAATGAAGTTGAATTCAAAACATCCACCAACCTTACTTCAATGGCAAGGAGATGCAGTCGAAACATCTTTTCAGATTAGGGATAAATTTAAATCTTTTTTTTTTTTTTGTGTTCACCAGAAGGGCCAGGTCGACTGAATAAAATAATCTAAATTGACTGTTTCGCGCTTGTTTATATTACTTTTAATTTTTTTATTATCTTACGTAAATATCGCAATAAATTTTATTAGTAAACAAATAATAATTTTTACATCGAATTAAATTAATTTCAAACGCTTACCAGAATAGTTCATTTTTTGCGCAATTTACTCCCAAATTTTTTCCTTATAGTATCACAGTAGTTACAATTTGACAAATCAAAAATTTCATTGTGTTCGCGAATATATTCCATCAACAGTTCCACATTCACATATTTAACGAGTTCGCATAAAATAAAGCAAGAAGGTAAAAAATTAAAAAATAAAATACTAATTTCAATAGAACGTACTGGGTTAGATAAAATTATAATCGCGAACTGCTGTGTCATCTATTTACACCCTTCAAAATCGTACACCAATAGGCAAAGACAGACAAAGACGGACAAAATATTATTTTCCAGAAATGTTCCGAGTCGTGTCGGTGACGTCGGTGTGTGCCTTCGTCGTTAAGCGTCTGTGCCTGGTTAGTGTGTATTCGCTCATATAAAACTTGTGTAAGCAATTTTACTGCGCTGTTAAGTATGAATAGACCTTTATTCCTCTAGCTGTTCGGCATATTTTTCATCATCATCATCATCATTAAGTGCCGTCTCCGTGTCGCAAATAGGGGAACTACTTATCTATACATATTTTGTTGTACAGTGTAAGTAGCGTACAAGCCTTAACCGTCCATAGACATACACACACCCGGCGGGAGAACTGATTGTCCCCCACGGAATAACATTAGAATTATTTATATTTTTATTTTCTGATGATAATTTTTGTCTGGCCGATCGTATTACAACTCGTTACCTTCCCCTAATAGATGTCCGTGCTCTATCTAGAGCTATTCTGACGACTGTCATATTTTTATTCCAGGAAAAATGTTAAACTACTCTCCGGAATGGCTATCACCTTCTCTGTGAAGTATCTTCTACCTTTAGTAATATATTCTATCCTAGATAAATGTACCACTTTACTTGGATAACATTTTTCTTATGTATATCTATTTTTAGCGCCAATTTTCCAAATTCAATTTTTCATTTAATCATACTATGTATAACTGGCTTTGAATTAGCTCAGTACAACGACGTTATCTGCGAATTTTAGGTGATCAAATTTTTCTCGTTTTAGGCCGCCTAGTTTTTTGCATACACCTTCTCCGGCTATTATAAACCAGTTCGACGATATACTATCACTTTGCCGTTATTTTTATAGGAATTTCCTCAGTTTGTTTCCACTGTTTAACTTTCGTAGAAGCGGATATTTTTACACCGCTCTTCGATTCTAAAACTACGTGTCCAGCCGTACTTCTATTCGATCGAATACTTTCTCGTAATCTACACAATCTACACAGAATCTTTATATTTTCTAGTCATCACATATTTACATATTATATACGTATATACATTTAACCGTGTAAAGCAGAACTGCGACACCGCATGCAAATAACCAAAGGCGCGACGGGACGCTTAAGTTTGGCGTGGCCAAAGGATAAATAGGAAAGTTAAAATTCGTCTGGTGAAATCATTAGTATTTTCAATCTTCTTATATGGTGCTGAAACCTGAACAATACACAGGACAAAACGCACGTACATCGAAGCCCTTGAATTGTGGTGTTAGAGACGTATGTTACGTGTTCCATGAACGACCACGTGGACCAATGAACAATATTGGAGGAGGTGGGCGAACCTAAATTAACGGAAGTGCTGATCAGAATTACAGGGGGGTTTTGGCCACATGGTCCAGGAAAATGGACTAGAGGTACTCTTCATCGGGGGAAAATCGAAGTGGTCGTGTGTCTTTAAAGATTCAAAGATTTATTTTGCCAATAAAATAACATTTTTCTTTCCAGAGAACTACGTCCATTGGCCTCCCCCACTGATCCGGGCTACATTTAATAATATTATCGCTGAAAATTTTCCTACGCATATCCTTGTTTATACAGATGGATCGAAGTCATCTCAGGGAACTGGTGCAGCAGTTTATATCCCTTCTCTTAATATTAGCAGTGCATACAAATTATCTGATCTCTGTTCCTCATTTACAGCTGAGTGTGTGGCAGTATTTCTTTCTTTGTCGTCCTTAATTGATGCGAATCTTCCAGGTAATTATCTCGTTGTTACCGACTCACAGAGTATTTTAAAGGCTATTGAATGCAAAGGGAAGGTGTCAGATTCATTGATTTCAGTCATCTTGTTGAAACTTAATCAGCTCGAAAACCTCAGTATATTTGTGTCATTCTTGTGGGTACCGGGACATCGAGGAGTCCCCGACAATGAAATGGTAGATGCAATAGCTAAAAGGGGTTCTTCTAGTGGTGTTTTATTCTCTTCAGTTTCTTCTCGTGACGTCATTCACTTTACACAGTCTGTTCATAAAAAGCACTGGGATCAGACATATATGGAGTGCATACAGCGGTCGCCTCTTACTGCGTATTATCAGCTGCAGCCGTCTCTCCCTAGGTTCCCATGGTTCTACGTTTTCAAAAACATCAAGCGGAGAGGAATTGTGCTTATCAGCAGATTGCGGTTTGGGCATTGCTTGTTGCCTGACCGCCTGTTCGTTATGCAGCTTAGAGATAATCCGTATTGTCCTCTACATGCTGGTCGTGTAGTCTGCAACCCCGATCACGTGTTCTTCGAATGTCCTTCATTAACAGCACTACGTTCTGAACTGTATCTCAAATTACTTTACGCATCTCGTGGTGGTCCTCCTTATAATGTAATGTCCCTTCTACATGTTGAGAATCTAGATTTATTCCCGGACATAGCGACTTTTCTCGAGAAGTTGTCCGAGTTCATAAGAATATGAGTTAGTGATTATTACGGCTCCACGTTGGGTAAGCTGTAAAGGCATCCCCATAAAAAAAAAAAAAAAAAAAACAAAAAAAAAAAAAAAAAAAAAAACGTGAAGAGTTTTAGTGATTGCGTGCATGGAGCAATAAAATAGAATTGGATGACGCAAACTACTGAATTCTGAATTATGATAGCATTTCGATATGTCCCTACTAGGGACGTACGATTCAAAGAAGAAGTATACATTTAACCATATCGCTATAAGATACGATCGTACATTTTTGATTCATTGTGTTTTGATCATTTATATAGGTGTGTTTAATTGATTTTATATCTTATACAGTTGTTAGATCGCATAAGTCGTGACTAGCTGGCAAATCTGTTTCAAATACAATCTTTTATTATCGTAGATTATTGCCTCAACAAATCGACTATACGTCTTTTCAATCGGCGTTCTTCAGCACTATATCCTATTGGGGATATATATAGAGCCGCATGCTGTACTCTTTACATGTTTTTGTATAGGTTCTCACGGTTAGCGAATGATCGATTGTATCCCGCTTGTTCCCTGGATCGGTGAAAGTTAATTAATTACTTTATTCGATTTATGATTTTTTCACTAAATACTCGTATTATTCCTATCGTTATTCGGCGAAAGCGCCTTTTCTTTCCTATATATATTCGGACAACCTCTGCTTACTTCCGAATTGTCGGTGTATCGTGTTACTTACTCAGAAACCGGTTGAATGCATAGTATCCATTATTACGAGACCACCGTATTTCAACATTGCTGGCAATATTATGTCATCAAGACTAGTCGTTTTACTATTTTTAATCTATTTGAGCGCGTGCTTAGCTTCATTGGTATAAGAATATTCCAGGCTGAAGATACAACCTTTCAATTCTAGAAGAACTACATATAGAGCCGCGATAACGACAATCACGATAACGACTAAAGTTCATCGGTTACGTAATAAGGCAGAACAACTTGAAAAAAAAAAAACCTGGTCCAAGGAAATGGAAAAAAATCCGAAGGACGGCTTCTGATGAGACTCATAGACCGTATCAACGCGATTACGAATTTAAAATTACCTACGTGAATAAAGTTTTATAACACCGGAGAAAAATGGGCGATGGTTGGTCACGATACTCGTAATCGAGCTATATATTTTATATGTACGTACATGTAACACATATTTAGATAAAACATTTAATTTCATTTACACGCATTAGGTATGCGATTAATAAGAACGACGTGTATAAAAAAGCAACAATCAGGTCACTAGTAAAAATTAATTAATTGTGTAAATAATAATGGCAAAGCTTTTCGGTGATTACGCCATTTGCGAGTTATTTCATAATTTACCTCATAATAACGCTCCATAATGAATTCTTACAATATTTGCCCAATAACAGCTGACGTGCCCGAAGGTAATTGTGTCTAATTATGTGTATTTTATTTTCTGAAGATTTTCCTGAAAGTGAGACGTTATCCTTGCAACGTTTGCAGACGACAAAACGATTTAAACGGCTATAAACTCATTCGAAATGACGGCGAACGCCACGGACGGGAAAAATAACGACACGGAAATAATCCAGAAATGTGGAATCAACAGATAGTGAGTAGTAAAATAAATTTGGTAATGTATTCGGGAAATATTCTCGCTGCAATGCAAGACAAAACTGAAAGCAGACCGCCAGTGGGACGAACGGAAATTATAACAACAGAATTCGGGAAACGACAACTGTACGAAATAATAGACACAACCGAGAAAAGAGAAATATGATTTGATTCGATTCAATGTTGTTGTATTCTATCTATTGCCAAAAATTTGCAAATCTAGCGTGTCACCTATCGTCTTATTCAAATTGCCAAACAGCATTTTCGTACGGTCAGATGCAGCACAAATTAAATTGGCTTCTTGACAGGTATTTCAGTTTGTCACTAGAAAACAAACTTCTAGTTTATAAAATAATTTTAAAGCCTGTTTGGACATACGGTTTCATGTTACGGAGTTGTGCAAAATATACACACAACGGTTTCAGAACAAGGCCATAAGACTCATCGTCTCCCCACCTCGGTAGGTATCGAACCACACATTACATCGAAATTTAAATATTCCACACGTGAAAGACGAGATCAAACGTGCTGTAAAGCAATATGTAAGCCGCTTGGAAACACACTCAAACGTACTGGCGATCAATCTACTCGATACTGGTCTACATGTTCTTAAGTTAAAACGTTGTCCGACCGTTTGAGCATCGCTGGATGCTAACCACTAACAAGGTATTTGGTGTTTCAGTCAAATTGCTGGATGGCTACCTGGCCAGTTGTAATTTTAAGAATTATAAAAAAAAAACAAGGTGCAATTTTACTATATATACATATATATATATATTATTAGTTAAATTATTTATAACTTGAAAATAGTGTAATTGCTTAAAAGCGTTATAATTACTTACCAATTTTTACTAGTGGCTTTATTACAACTTTTTTAAAAACAAACCATTACATTCATATATATATATATATATATATATATATATATATATATATATATATATATATATATATATATAATAATAATTTTTTTAAACACAAATGTTATTACAATACATAGTGCACGTTATTATAATATATCAACAAACGTATTTGATTTGATCGTGATATTAAAATAATCTCAGAAGAGATATGATTTTTAAGTAGATTGATTAAAATAACATTATAATATTAAAACAAGGAATAAATTAAAATAAATTATTTGAAATATATATATATGCAGTGGCGTAGCCAGAAAGGAGTCTAAACCCCCCCGCCCAGGAATCAATCTGATAATAAGAAAATATGTACTCGTTGTTAAATGCAGTCTTGCATTTGTTTATTTTGTGTTTTTTTTTTAATTTTCATTTATTTTATTTAATTTCGTTGTTTTCGAAGTAAATAAATAGTTTTGTAATATAGGAGGTACTAGAAGAATTTTGTAGAAAAACGAGAAGAATAGATTTTAAATTTTAAATTTAGTTAAGTATTACTACGTATTATTCCTTCAAAAAATATAAAAATCATTATATTTATCGTTTATTTTTTCGCGGGAATTTATTTTACTTTGTAACCATCTCCCTCTGTCCTCAATAACATACTATTAATGTGTTCCAGTGACGTTAAACATTTCTGTCGTCTATTGCTTCTAATAAAATTACATATGCTACCTCTAATGAGTATAAAAATAACTCTGGTGAGTTGGACTGCTTAGGGTTTAACCTACTTGAGTTTTGGTTATTTACTTAAAGTTCAATTTAACTTGGGTATACAGTTATAATTTAGTTTTCTTTGAACCCCCTCTTCAACAAAGTCTGGCTACGCCACTCTATATATGTATATGTATACATAGACGTATATTTGCCGATAATATATCCATTTTTAACGGTTAGTAGAAACGACCTTTTTTCTGTCGTCTATACTATAGCGTATGACGACGTGTTTCTTGCAAAACGCGAAACATATTTTAATAACTTTGTCGATTTCGTCATTAGTACTATGATTACTATCATCATCGTCATGACTAACGGTCAGATGACGATCCTGTTCTTCGGTTAATTCGTTTAAACCTCGTTCAGCTATCGAATCTAATTCCGATAGGTTATCGGTTACGTAATAAACGTAAAGAATAGCTTTTTTATTATTATTATTATTATTATTCCGTTTCGATAATAACGTCGTAACGGTTTTTTCGTTACCGCTAGTACCGTTCGGTAACGTTATCCATCGATAATTTTTACTAAACGTTATAGCTATACTTAAAGCGAAACCGCGATAAAATACGGCCGCTCTGGTTTTATCCGAAAGTGTTAATTTGGTGGAATTTAACAATTTTTCTTCGAGTTCTCTAGAAAAATCGTCTAATTTACCGTCCTCGATAGATTTCAACATTTCCTTATAAATCGATAATCGTTTCACGTCTAATTTCTGACAAATCCAACGTACTATAACGTATTCGAACGCGTAACGATATTCTTTATTCGCGACGATAGCCGGACAAGATACGAAACGAATTTCGTAATCATCGTCATCGTATAACGGCGTTATGTAACCGTTGTGAGCTAGAATATTTAACAAAACGCTGTGTTTAGTAAAATAGCCGAAATCTAAATTTTTCGTATAGGAAAATATAACACGCGCGCCGGTTATCAAATTATGCAGATCGTCTTGTATTTCGTCGTCTAGTAACGTTCGTTTAAGATAATGTTTTTCTCTATCGAACGACCAAGTGGCTCGGTCAAAATCTTTACTATTACTATATAGATTCGATTTATTCGATAAACGATCGGTTACTAAAGCCGGACTATAATAATAAGAGTAAGAACGAGACGTATTAGTAGTAACCTTATTATTATTATTATTATTATTATTACGAACATTCCTATTAATATTTTCTTTATTATTATCGTTATTGTTCTCGGAACGATAACCGCGACACCAAAGTTTCAATCGGTTTTTCAACTTTTCTTTCGAACCGGCTAATTCGTCTTTAGTCATAACCTTCGTTCCGTCGTTAAATACCGAATCGCGACGATATCGTCGTTCGATTAACGTTTCCACGTGACTATCGTTGTAACCGTAAAATTGCGACATGTCCGCGTCGCCCATTACGTATTCTTTCACGTGACCCGTTTTTAAAATCCCCCGAAATACCGGTAACGTACCGCTAATAAAACCGCCTTCGACTACGCGACTATTACCTTTCAAGCAGTTACGAAAAATGTTCGCCATTAAATTTAGCACGCCGACGAATTGTTCGCTAATACCGAATTCTAGATAGGCTTCTACTATCGGTATTTCGTAATTTTCGACGACGACGAATACTTTACTATTGAAATATAACGATAACACGTCGCATAAATATTCTAAACTACGTTCTAAATGTCCGAATTGTCGCGAATTACTATCGTCGAACAGAGTGAAATTAAACAACGTACGACAGATAATTTCCTCTTCGGCGCGTTGTTTTAAATAAGCGTATTTCAGATCGATCGAACGATAAATTTTATCGGCGATCGCTTTTTCGTATTGTAGATAGGTTTCGAAACCGGGTCCGATATCGTCGAAATTTACGTATACTACCGGGAACAGACCTTGATATTGCATAGCGTGAAAATCGTAAGCGATATTTAATCGATCTAATCGTTTCACGTTGGTAAATATCAAATTATTCGAATCGCTACCGTTATCGTTACTATTAGCGATCGTACCGCCGAGAAATAATTTACGATTAATTTGATCGTTTTTATCGATTATTCCGCCGGTTTCGTTAACTTGCAATTCTAAAAATCGTCTAAACATATCGGCGTTAATCGTCTTACCGTATCCGCCGGGTTGAGTAATTTGTACGACGTAACCTTTTTCCGTCTCGATTAATATTCGCGATATTAATAACGTACGATCTAAAAACAGTTCTTTCGTTTTTCTATTATCGGTCGTTACTAAATCGTAAAAATCGTTCGTTCGGTCGTTACAATGCTCGACGTTCGTTACGCGTAACGAAAAATCATCGTCGTTTTCGTTATTTTTACAACATCGATCGCCTTGTTCGCAATAATCGGACGACGTCGAAGAGCAACAACTATAACGAGGACGATTTAAATGAAACGAAAAAAATATTATCGCGAAAACGATACGCGACGACTTCATGATTACGATAGTATTCGATCGGCCGGCTCTTCTAAATAATCAGAAACAAAAGTCAAACGGTTTCGAGATAAAAGTTTTCCTTACACACGTATAAATAATATAATACGTGCGATATGTATAAATCTCAGCGGCGAATTCTGATATTTTTAGTAGTGTGTTTTGAGATCACTCCGCAATGTTATAAAAAGTATACATAAGTGTGTTCCGTGCTTTGTGTATACATCAAAATTATCGCCCCCCGCCCCATAATGTCACTCTAAAACCGTGTAAAAATATGTACAATTTTTAACATTTAAAATAAAACTCGGCATATGTATAAAAAATTGTATATTTTATTCGTTAAAAAATAAACTTATTCAAATATAAAATCTGCTCATAAATTCTAATTTTAAGATTATTTAATAATTTTTTTTCTATTGATAAGAGTGACGTGGTTACTGGCTTTAATCCGTTTTAATGTAGAAACAATGAACGCTCAACTAGTCGACTGATACTGCTATGAGTGGAATTATTAAAATAAGTGAACACAATTCGAAAATTTCTTCAAAAATTCTTATTTTTAAATAATCATCTCCCACAAATATTTGGATAATATCTCAAGGTATCTTATTAATAATAAACTCATTTCATCAAAAATCGTCCCATATGTTTGACGCAGACTTCGAAGACTTTCTTCTTTAATTATAATGTCTTCGGTTTTAATCGTGTTTATTAATTGGAAGAATTGTAATTTCTTTAGTTTTTTAAAATCTATGTTCTATATTTACTGAAATATCAATAATTTCAACATATAAACTCATACAAAAAACTCTGCCTAGTACACATCAAGGTCAACACACACCAGCGGCGTGCGGTGAATTACAGGGTGAGCGATAACCATATAAAGTGTAATACTACATCAAGACGAAAATTCATTTACAAAAAAACACGTGATGATACATCTATTTAATACCTTATTTAAATACAACTTCCTTTGGACGATCTACTTTAATAAAGTCAGTTATAACAAGATCGTAAAACGTACCCATCGGTTCATTTAGCAGCTGATTTAACAACGCTTTTTCAATGGATATTAAAGATTAATCACTTAATCGGTTCTGTCCCTGTGTCGACCTTTGATATGATTTTGAGCTAAATCATATTCTTCGATAATACTTTTGACATATTCAAGTGTACCATCAACAGATCGATCCGCACTAACATCAATAAATTTATTAAATTTCTCTTGAGTTTTTGCAATGTGACTGCATATGTAACGTAAAACTGCTAACATTATTTAAAATGTCCGACGTTTCGTCCAGTAATATAGCAACTATTTCACATTTTTTATTTCTTTTTTTATCTTAGTTTGAACAACAACGGCATGTACCAAACAAATTAAATCATTCTGAATAAGATTTGAAGTACCGCAAAACGTCATAGAAGTCTTTATGTGTGTTTTCAGGATCATATCATATTTTGAAAGTAATTGTAGACTACATAATTCCTACGATTATCGGAATCAGCCTTTTCAGAGTGGCCACATAAGGCAAGCTCATGAACACGGAGATTGCATACTGCATCAATTAATCTTTTTAAAATGTTTCTATTTTGTAGTACAATCACATTATGTTCCGTGACTTCAATTTGTACTCGATCATTTAATTGTAAATCTATGCACGACTTACCAAATTTCTTCAGTTTCGTGGAGGAAAAATATGACTCAGAACGTTCATGATTTTTAATCGCATCGATCAAATTATTCAACTTATCATATCCCCGAGTAAGATCATTCCATACACATTTATTTTTTCACTGCCAAATAATAAACACGGCCAACGTTTTCCACTATCTTTGCAACCAGTTAACCACAAAATGTTTTCATATTGAGATGCTTTAAAATGTCTGGTAAAAGTTGTACTTTCTTTTGTTCAGCTTTTAAAGATTGTAATTCTGATTTTGGCTTACCACAATTTATAATTTCTAACTGTTGATTAAAATTAAATCGTAAAAACGGTTTTTCAATGAATTCCCGAACGCGCATTTTGTTTACAAAAAAAATCGACCGTACAGTCTGCAGAAATCATGGATTAAACCACGTTAAACTCCAGCCAAAAGCGATATTACGGGCGCTTACCATTGCTAGTGTCGCCTTCGTGTTTATGGGTGTAGCGTGTCTTTGCGTTAGTGAATTATCCGTATAGTCGGCTGAAAGCGATCTTACAGGCGCTTTACCCGTCTAGCGTGTTCATGTCGAAGGTCACAACCTATAGTCCATCATCTCTTTGCGCGTATCCTAATAGAACGAATTATTTTCTATGTAACCAGCTAATACGACGCGCCTGTATAACACAATTCATACCCTAAGTATAACACTTAAGCGCGCAGCCAAGTATCACATGCGGTTGTTGAAGTAATAAGCGCCAATATAATCGCTTTTTGTTTTCATATATATAATTATATATAATGTATAAGTCTAATAAACTGAAATGTTGGGCATTAAAATACGATTGATTCGCCAATTAAATAATCAGGAAAAAAGTAAAACTGTTTCCAGATAAAAGCATACATAGAGAAGATCACTATAGAAATAAGGAATGCATCTACTGAAAAAGAGACCAAGTTTCTGGACCACTACTTTGGAATATACTTTTTAATGGAATCTTGAAATTATGCTACGATAAAAATTTAAAAGTTTATACCAGATGATCTCATTTTTATAATTTCTGGTCACTCAAAAGTAGAAATAGAAAATATATAGCGAATGAAACTAGAAAAAATCGAAAAAATAACATCAAAGCAAAATTTAAGAATTCAACTCTTAAAATAGTTAAGTACTTATCATAGATAACAAATTAACTTTCAAATACCATCTTGACAATATAATATTGAAAATGGATAAAGGTTACGACCCTAGTACGTGAGGCTTCAATTACAGCTACAGAATTGATAATTACTCTGATTGAAAACACTTTAGCATATTGATGCACCGTCCTGTTAAACCGTCTAAAACTTTAAAGAAAAAAACTTTTCAACATACAAAGAAAATTTTTTATAAACGCATGTGGGGATGGTAAAACAATTTCCAATTGCGCATCTATAGTTATTATTAATGTGTACTTCCCCTCTGATCATGTTCAGTAGGCTAGTCATATTTACCATTAAAAACTTGAATTTCCTTCCATATCTTAATGAACAAAATAATGCCAAAATTCAATCTAAATTTTCGCAGTAAAATTGAAACTCAATATACCTTTGCTCCGAAAGTTATAAAAATACATTATTTAGAAATTTGGCAAAAAAGTCGGGAAGAAGATAATACTGGGACACACCCACGATTCCAAATGTATTATATAGACACAAAATAAACATTATCGATTTCTACACTACCCGATTATTAACCGAGCATGCTCTATTTCGTTTTCATTTAAGTAAGGATGATAAGTGTATGAATGCGGCGCAGTAGAAACTGCTGAACATATACTCTTTTGATGTCCTGTCTCAGACCATATAAGAGTACACGATAAAAATAAATTTAACTTGTACAAGTGGTTGCTATATTATTATATATTATAAAGTATTATAAAAGGTAGTTAGTACATTGATTAAGTCTAAACGGGCGGTGAAATATATTGTACCTTTGTAAATTAAAGAAACTGTAAAGCATTAATTTGACTATATATATATATATATATATATATATATATATATATATATATATATATATATATATATATATATATATAAAGTCCAATAAATTTAACTGTCGATGTTATGAAAGCTTTCCCATCTATTATTTGTTCTTGATCTATTAATCGGCTTACAGTTTCCCGTTTTTGATTTTAAAATTACGCCGAATTGAAATTCTGCCACGTGCTCTCTATATTAGCTTCATCCGATATTCTATTGTAATTCTTTAGTTATTTTAATAGTTATTTTAAAAATTATAATATTAGGGCACGTGCCCCTTACACATTATAAAATGTAATTAACAGAAACAAACAAAAAAATCGTCACCTTCGAAGTACATTCGACCTAACCAGTTTTTAGTTCGTTATTGTGTCTCGAGTTCGACCTTTATAGTATTCCGGAAACCGAATAGACCTTGTATGTGGACCAACCTTCATTGTGGTTCAATAACAATTGAGCGCAATTACGTTTAGCTTGTTTCATAGAATAACCAACGGACGAATACTCTCTGTCGCCAACTTTATAGACTACTTTGTGAAGCGGTCTTGGAGGTCCCGATAACATGAAACTTTCGCACACCAATTCGTGTGGGTACAATTCATTAACTAATTGTATCGGATCTTTTAACGGGTCTATATATCGCCGGCGATTGGCTCTATAACGGTAACGAATACCATTGTTATTGTTATTATTATTATGTCGACGTCGTGGTGTTCTTCCGTAAATCATTATTTCCGTTCCATCTTTGATATAGATTTTACCGGGACCGTGTTCAGTCCAACGGATTTCCTGATCCGGGTTGTAGTTATCGAATAAAGGATTAATTCCGACGGTAGTTATCGGTGCTTCCGGTTGGTCCATTTGTTGATATATACGCTGTAAATCGTCCACTTGAATCCTACCGGACGTCACTAATTTTTCGATTAAATCGCTAAACATTTTCCTCTGACTTTGTCGTTCGTTAGTAATGTTCAGTAAAAGATTACCGATTTGTTCGACATGTTCAACCGCGTAATTTCGAACGTTTGTGACGCCGATTAAGATCGCGTTTTCCGTTTCGATATCCTGGTTAAATAACGGTTGGAAGATATTTCGCACCGTACGTAGTCGGTCATTTTCGGAAAGCTCCATAAGTTAAATTATCTATAAAACACTTTTTACATATGTATCGCGATACTTCGATCGTTAGGCAAATTTTTCGGCAGACTTATCAATTTTTACATTTCTAAATTCCATAGAATGGAAAAAAACGATTGTTTAGAAATCACGCCGGATCTATCTTATAATATGTTTTATTATTATTATTATTACAAAATTACAACTGGCCGGATAACCATCCAGCAATTGAACTGAAACGCGAAATAACTTGTTAGGGGCTAGCATCCAGCAATTAGGGTGAAATATTAGGTTAGATCAAACGGTCGACTACGTTTTAACCTACGAACATCTAGACTAGTGTTAAGTAGATTTATCGCCAGTACGTTTGTGTGCGCCTCCAAACCGCTTACATATTGTTTAACATTACGTTTGATCTCGTCTTTCACGTATGGGATATTTAAGTCTCGATGTAACGTATGGTTCGATACGTATCAAGGTGGAGAGACGATGAGTCTTATTGTTCTGGAACCGTTGTGTCCTATTTACGTGTGTATCTTTTGCGAACATTAAACCGTATGCCCAAACAGGCTCTATAATTATTTTTTTTTAAATATGTAAATGAAAAACAATTATAAGCGTCAGTTGAAAGCAGCTGCGCCTATGAAAGAAAATATTTAGAACTCGTAAGGAAAAACGAAAAAGCATCATAAATAACGTATATAAATGAAATATAACCATCGAGAAATAATAGAAATAAATCCGATAACAATTACTGACTGATAAGAATGCGATAACACACTTTATCACGATTACAGATAAATAGGAACGATCTCACCGAATTTTGATAACATTTTCTCGTTGTTAAGGACGCGATAACGTACTTCAACGATGAAGTCCGATGTAAAACTGTAAATAGGGAATTTCGTAAGCGGCAGGTTGTCGAATTTTGGAAATATGTGAAAACTCTAAAAGTTAGCAACGAGTATGCGAGTAATATTACAAAATGATATGTCGCCATTTTTCTCCGTAATAATTATAATTTATATGATGGTGGAAAACTTGGAGTTGAGATTGAAACCTGTACCAGCAGGTTGACAGACAAACGCTCTACGAATTATGCCACTGCTACGTGTATATATATATATACATATAAGTTCACGTTATACCTTAATTTGAATATAATACCGACAATATGTATCGCGTTAGATCAGAAATAAACGTAAAAATAAAAATTACTAACGAAAAAGTCAATTTTTCAAATACTAAAATACTAGTTGCGTAATCTATCGAGAAATTATGGAAGTGTTACAAAATCATTAAAAATAAATTGGGACCATAAACAATATTAAACGTGTTCGTCGTTTCAAAATTATTATTACTATTATCTAACAATCATTTTTCGATTACGTAATAATTACTGAAAAATTCGAGTTCTTATTTTGAAAATAAGAAAAAAAACTTTAAACCAACCAGGTTCTCGTATTAGCCACCAGACTGCGTGCTATCTCGTTCAAATAAGGAGCGTGAAATCTAGAATTTAGCGAACTTAGAAGAAATCGAACTTCTTCATCTTGAACCGTCTTCGTTATCGAAGATTGGCGTCTACATCCTTCACTGCTTCAAATTGTGCTTGTCGAGCCCTTACTAAATGAAAAAACTTCCGATTCCGGCAACCGTCATCTATTGTTGGATATTTGACACCCACGACGTCCATCTGCGGCCGACACCACGAACACCTATCGCTCCAATCAGTTAGGAGTAAGTTCGTGTTTTAGTCATCACATCAAATGATCTACCTAATTAAATTTCAGCAATCTGATTAATTCCCAGCCTTTTTCCACTCGTTTCATAACTTCTTTATTTGTTATTTTTGCTGTCCACGGTATTGCTCTCGGTTAAAATTTATTACCGTTTCTGATTTATCCTTTTCGAGTTCCAGATTCTATTTTAAAAACATGCGACTACTTTCCGATTCGTCGTAACTCTAAAAAACGCAACGATCTTCTAGTGAACCGAATTAACGCAAAATATATTATCACGATACGATTATGACCAATAGTTGAAACGATAAATTTTGCAGCGACGCATGCAGACGATGGCTGTTTCAAACTATCAAATGAAAGTTGCGGCTGTTTTTCAGAAACACTTAAATACACGGTATGGATGCGAAACTGAAAGATTAAGGTTAGGCCGTACACGTTATATACAGGTTGGGGAAACACGCATCGAGTAATCGCAACAAATGATTCCGCAACATAAGTCTACCGTCAAATACCTCGGTCTTCGTCTTGATTCCCATCTTACGTGGAAATCTCATATAGAAAATAACAACTTACTATTGAACAGGAAAATGAGTCAACCGAACCGGATGATATGAAGGGAGTCACCGCTCAATCTATTCAGTAAACGTTTACTATATATATATATATATTGCGTCCAGTATAGACTTATGGAATATAACTGGGGGGGATGTACATTGAAATCAAATGAAGTCAATGACGCAGACAAAATATTATCCTTCGTCTCGTTAGTTCCGACTAGATATAGATATTCACATGTCCCTACAGTCGTAAAGGCATTTCGTGACCAAATCGGTCATTGTATAAAGAAAAACGCTAAATTTGAGTTGATTCAGATAAAATCGTTATATTTGTCCCTGTAGAATTTTATACTTAACGAGTAGATAGGTGCGAGAAAGAGAGGTCTGACCGAGTACTGTACATGTTAGCACGCTTATAACGACTATTATACTTATTTAAGTTAGATTTTAATAAATATCGTTAAAAAATTAAACTAGAATCAACATCTAAAATTGAAACTTTTTGTTAACGATGTAAATTAAACGACATTTTTTTCGTCTTATTTAAACGAATTTCTGTCTAATTATCGGAAGTTTATCGGAATAAATCATATCCATAGGCTTGGTCATTAAATTTCCATCAAATATTGCATATCGTTCACCCGCCTACCAATATTTTAATTACAATCAAGTACAGGCTACGTCTTATATATATTTACATTTACACATTGTGGTCATCGTACACCATTGACGTCTTTGATCAGATTTTCAGAATCAGTTCCAGAATTTGTAGACTAGTTGATTTTATTATTTGCCCTAAGTACCGATATGTCAATCTTATCCTGTTACCTCGGTCATATACTTTACTATGAGGAACTGTTATTTCCATTTTAATAACTCGTGTTACGTATCCCAAAAATAACTTAGTCAATTTCCTGATTGATGGAAACAATCGTTCATTTTTAATTATATATAATTATTTCAAGACAGACATATTGATAATTATATATAATTATTTCAAGACAGACATATTGATTCTGCGTGCGCCATGGGGAATTTGTAATATTTTGCTACAAAACTTCAACTCGAAGGCTTCAGTTTCCTTTTCAATACCGCTTTAATGGTTCCCATATATATATATATATATATATATATATATATATATATATATATATATATATATATATATATATAAAAGAGGAAATATAATACTACTTTTATCTCGAAGAATTATTTATTATTATATTTATTTTTAATTTTTAATTTTAGTTTTTATATAATATTTGAACGAAAATTATTAAGTTTATTTAATTTTCGTTTTGGTCCTAATAAAATTTATTTTATCTTTTTCTATTGACCGCTGTCAACATTATATTTTATTACACTTTATATATGTGAAAGGAAATATACTACTTTTATTTGGGAATCATTTTACTTTCATTCGTATCATTTAAAGAAGCGAATCAATCATATCTTTCATAACATCCACAATTGACTTTATTGGACTTTATATATTATATTGCAATTACACTTACAATTACAATAGCCTGTATTTCCCATTTTAAATTAAAATTTACAAATATTATTTTCTTAACGCTAAACTAGTATTAATATGTATAACTTTCTTAATGCTAAACTAATACTAATATCTATAACTTTTCTTAATATTAAACAAATATTATTATGTATAGCTTTCCTTAATGCTAAACTAATACTAATATCAGTGGCGGCTCGTAACAAGTTAATTTGGGAGGCTCTAATATAAAACTATAATAATTTATGAAATTTAATGACATAAATATCTATTTTTAGCGACTTCTTCATTATGTTTAATAATGTTTAACCTATAAGCAGAATCTAATTTAAGCGCAATATTTACAGAACCCATTAATTCTAGTTCCATACAACAATTCATGTGACGAGCTGATAGTTCATGCTTTTTTGCTCTTTAAATTAAATGTTTTAGATCATTAAATCCTAATCGTGCCCATGTCATGTCACTTCCATCTTTAAAAAAAAGTACACAAGGAAAACAGAAAAGGCGATTAATTACCTCACATCTGCATATCCATTTGAATTTTTTGTAAATTTCTTTTGAAAAATGTCTTATAAAAATACGTGTACCTACTTTATCTTGTTGATTCAAATTTAATATGGGTGTGGGTCTCCTAGTTTCTTAATTCTAACCTTTTCTGATAATGGAAGCATTTTAAAATTTCCTTTTAAAATATTACTAATTTTATTATCCATCATTATGTTTTAAAAATCAACATTTAACAATAATTAAATTTAAACGTTTAATTAGATAAATAAAAAATATTACACGTTGAAAAATTATTATAAAATAAGTGTCGACGAAAGCAGTGCTTGCTTTCAGTTAAGTAACAAAATCGATATTGTAAAATGGATTATTTAAAGAAGAGGAAGAAGGATAAAAAAAAAAAAAACGGCAAATGAAAACACGTGTTTTTCGATAAGTAAACAACGACGTGCAACGGAAATATATTGTTAAAACTGGTTATAATCGCCTGTGAAATTGTCGAGGGCTCACTTATCTAGAGCCTCCAGACGCCTTTAAGTTACGCTCAGGAAACTTCGGTTCTCTTCGTTTTTCGCATGTATTCTATATACCGTGTGAGGGCTCAATTCTGAATAGCCCATGTACTGTATTATTGGTTGTTATTATCATGTGACCGTAAAATCAGCTATCGACAACGTTGACGCGAGTCGATTGCGTAGTTCCAGTACAGTTAAAAAAATCCGACGATTGTTAGCCGGTGTTTTAGCTGTTCGTTTATGGAATCCGTGCAAAAAACGCATATTTTGCATTCTTTTTTAAAATGGATTCTTACAAAAAAATTATTTTAAAATTAAAAGCTTTATTCCGTATACTGGATTTTTTTAAGTCATTAAATAATATGCATTTCTTAAAAACTCACACAGGGAGGCTCGCACCCTTGAGCCCCCCTGGAGAAGCCGCCCCTGACTAATATGTTCAAATGTATTAGGGAAATTAAGCCCGTGAACGAGCATTAACTTCTTCCAGCTTATTGCACGTTTACATATTTTTCTCTTAGCCTATATACGTTATTAGTCAAATTAATGTTATACAGTTTCTTTAATTTACAGAGGTGCAATAAATTTCACTGCCTGTTTAGACTTAATCAACGTACTAACTACATTTTATAATACTTTATAATATATAATAATATAGCAACCACTTGTACAAGTTAATTTTTTTTTTATAGTGTACTCTTGTGATAGGACATACAAAGAGTACATGGTCAGCATGCGCCACGTTCACACTTATCATCCTTACTTAAACGAAAACGAAATAGGTAAGAAACAAATTTTCAATGTCCCATTAATAATTGGGTAATGTATAAAACGGGAATAATTTTTATTTTGTGTCTCGTTTAATACAGTAAGGATTGAACCGAGGGTGTGTCGCCCAGTATTATCATCTTCCGGTATTTTTTTGCCGAGTTTCTAAATAATGTATTTTTATAACTTTCAGAGTGAAGATATATTGAGTTCCAATTTTCTTGTGAAAATTTAGATTGAAATTTGACATTATTTCTATTAACTGTTTCTTAATATATGGAAAGAAGGTCAAACTTTTAATGGTAAATATGGCTGGCCTACTGAACATGATCACAGGGGAAATACATTAGTAATAACTACAGATGCGCTGTGTGAAATTGTTTCGTATACCATACATGCGTTTATAAAAAATTTTCGAAAAGTTTTTTACTTTACTGTTTTAACTTTTATACTATTTAATAGGACGGTGCGACAATATGGTAAAATGTTTGCAATCCGAGTAATGAGCAATTTTAGCGCTTTATATGAATGTATTTAGAACTAAAACATTCTACGTCAACTAAATATGTCTCGTTTTAAAGTTAATATTTCGTACAGAGGACCTTACAACTGGAATAATTGTTAAATATATATCACAGAAACTTCGTATAATCACATATAGTAGTGACGAATAAACATTTAATATCGATGAATCGAATGCCAGCATTAAAAGATGGCTGGAAAGGCATCCCTAAACCGGCAGACAAAGGACCGTCTAAGAAACTGGATGTTTTTGTAAATTTATTCAAACACCAAATATCTGGCCTATTCAGCGTACTCATCGGCACAAGACGGGATGAAGTGATGTTCTGTATCCGGACAAGTCGCACTCGTTTGACCCATTCTTATGTCCTATCCAAAACCGATCCTTCTACTTGTTCAACCCGTAATGTTCAAATCACTTATAGCTCATATCTTACTCCACCGTTCTCTGTATAATTCCATTCGCTGTTCGTTACACTTTCCTAATACACGTAATGAAATACCTTTACACCTAAAAATGCAAATACCCTCTTACAACTTTCCTTATTCTCGCTAAACTATCTTCACATTGATAATAACGAAATAATATACTTCGCGCTTTTTTTTTTAGCCTTTGTGCCTTTGTAGCGGTACATGGTGCGGCAAAAAAAGAAAAAATTGTATATACAAATGGATGAGAGATCGATCGCTGCTATTTTTGTATGCTACAGACCGAATTATGGTTTTTTTGAAGTAATAATAAGTCAGTGAACGTATGAATTACATAATAAAAAATATATCCAAAAAAATTTAGTCCAGTACACCATATATATATATATATATATATATATATATATATATATATATATATATATATATATATATATATATATATATATATATATATATATATATAATGATAATAATAATAATAATGTTTTTCTTTTACTTCTCGAATTTTAATAATACGAATACAAATTTTTGAAAAATTCTACTTTAAACTTTCAGTTTATTTCGAACCTGCAAAGGAACGATATTCAGTCGTACACTATAAAATTTCGACCCAAAATTATAAATTTTATGCAGATGCTTATTATACAATACCGCTTCCCAGGTGAATTGTAGATAATTTTCAAGTTAGTCCTCGTCATAAGGGACTTCGATACAATGGTCTTTCGATAAAACGGACTGTACTGAATACGTTATAAGAAAAACCCTATCCTTGCAACAATCTCCTACTTTCGCTCTGCTCTGTTACGCCCACTACCCCATAGTGCAGTGATAGTTTGATTTTGTGTTTTAAAGTGTTCGTTAAATCATTTCAGTGTGCAGAACGTACATACGTAGGGTATTAAATTTTTGCGTTTTAAAAACTTTAACTTTACTCAAAAATTACAAAAAGAAAACGGGTCAATTTATCAGTTAAGCAGAAACTGGACTTATTAACCCATTCGGTCATAGTGTGGACATGCTCCTTTAAACCGTTCAGTCACGATATCCACTATGTGGTACATGAAATTTTAATTCGAACAAAATGTTTTATTTTTTTGATTGACGTGAAATATTCCTTATTCATTTTTTTTTTAAGCTAATACACCACTAGTCGTGATAAAATTAAAGTCAAATACTAACTGATATTTGCGGCAAAGTCCAATCACTAAATATCGTAACTTCAAATAATTATAAATCTAATACCGAACACACGGAATTAAAAAGGTAATTTTAAAAACGAAAATAACGATGACGATAGTAATAATAAATCGATTGGATTATTAAACGAAGGAGAAAACCGCGAACAAGATGACCAGGATTTCACATAATAACGACGTTATATACGTGTAAAAAGAAACGTACACTCCAAGCGCGCGCTTATAATTCGTAATACGTTTCGACATCTATACATACACACATAAATGTAATATAAATCGTTATACAAAAATAAACGTAATTATCGAGACAAATTAACGCCATTATCGGCAATCTTTAACCGATTATTTATGTCTTAATGCATTTCGTATCATCGATCAACTACCGATGTGTTTAAATGAAACGAAAATTAAATTTTATTTATTAACTAAACGTAAAATGTTTTCTTTACACTTTTTATACATCTATACAGCGTATAATTTTATAAAATTGGAAAAAAAAATAGAAATAATAATTCCGATAACATTATTAAAATCAAGTAAATTTATCTAAAATATTACACAGAATGCTACAATATTAGCTATATATTTATTAAAACATATAATAATAATAGTATTGGAAATATAATTATAAAGAAACGAAACTAGAGATAAAAAATAAATAAATACAATAAATCCCAGTTATAAATGGACATTTGAAAAAAGTAATCATATTATGGCCGCAACTAAGATCCTACCGCAATTTAAAAACTAACGAGTTTCGCGAATTGAATAAAAATACGAAGATTAGAATTCAAAGTTAGGAATAACAATTGAGAATAAAAATTTAGAACTAGATTACAAAAAGAAGAAACGACAATCAAATTTTGATTAGTAATTATTTTAATAACAAATAAATACGGTGAAACTAATTGATAAAATATACATTAGAATACGAAAAACCGAACACGCTCATAAATGCGCGAGTACCTGGTAAATGTACAATTAATAAGTCAAATAATACAGGGTTACCCGAACAATGACAATAAAAACACAATTTAATTTTCTCAATCATGATATCCCACTATATATCGTACATGAAATTTTAACGTTATCAAAAAACAATTGTTTATTTTTTGGTAATTTTAAAAATATTTATATATACGCGTCGAAAATTATTTATAGAGTTACCTACGAAGCGATATTGCATAATGAACGCTTGTATAAAATTTATACTTTTATGTCAAAATCTGATAATGTGTCACTGAAAAGGTTAAATAATTCACAAATAAAATATAAAACTTCTATAAACAAAAAAAATTATAATAAAAATAGCGAAAGGAAAATAATTTAAACAATATATGACAGAACAGAAAAAGTACAAATATATAAATAACAAATTGGCGATAACGATATAACAAACAAATTAAAAATGAGAAAACATAATTTAAATAGTAGACAAAAAGTGAACATAAAATATTCATCTTTAGTAAAACAACGAATTGATGACAAAAATAGCAAAAAAGAAAAATAACTTCAACAATATACAACAGAACAAATAAATAAAATAATAATAATAAATATAATAAAATTAACACACAATGGGTAATTTCGGTTATTAGACTTAAGCCCAATTATTGTAAAAAAAAAATAAAAATAAAAAATAAAATTAAATCATTTGTTTATTTAATTTGAATAATAGTAACATATAAACTACTTAAGATGATAGGCTGTGCGCATAGCTTCGTGAATGCCAGTTTTTTAATATAATGTACACATTATGTACATACACACACATCAATATATATAGTGTCTGTGTGTGTGTGTATCAATAAACCCATCTATATATACATAAAGTAATAATAGTAATAACAACGTTACGATTTGTTGGATAATTTATACCAAATAAAGGTTATTCGGTATACAGATAGATAATGTACGTATGTGGAAGAAGAAAGGATGACAGAATCACGCAATCGATATCCATAGAAGAGTACACAAAATACACTATTAACAGTACGCTCGGTGATATAACGATAAAATTGCACATAAAAATTGACTTCCAGTGAAATTAATAAACGATACGCACGACTGATTCAAATGGAAAAAAATGAGTGCTTACAATCAACAGTGAATACATATTAGCAAATTGTAATCATAAACTTTACATATATACATATATATATAATATATAATTCTTTATTAGGATGGACAATAAACAAAATTAGCATAATACCAGATTTGTAATAGTCATTAAAGAAACGTTTTCGGCATTTAGAACGGCGCAGGGACTATGAATTATTAATTAAGAGATCTAAGACTAAAATCATGATAATAAATAATAATAAATATTGCAAGGTCATCGGCATAAGCAGCACATTTGACTGGTGGAGCAATCTCATTTACAATGTCATCAGGGAAGCAATTTTAGAAAAATGTACAATAGGTCGGCTACTTATGTGAAGTAATACACGAGCAAGCACGGACAGAGAGGGAAGCAAATTTAGCGAATTTTTTCATATTTGTATTTTATATTCTGAGAAAAATAACCAGAACGGTTGAAATAATCTCAGTTTAGAAATTGTGCACCCTTTCACTTAAAATTAAAAATGATAATCTAATGAATATCTTTAATCCCTACCTCTACATCAATAAATAAAACCACGAGTAATTGGTTCACGGGATGAAATTGCGAAATGATCCAAAATCAGAAAATATTTTATTTTCAACCGCCTATACCGCATAGTAAATTAATTAATAAACAAAATAATCCCAAAAAGTATGTCTTTAAAACACAAAATACATAATATTAATCAAAATTATAAAATTTTACAAACAGAAAAACATTTAAAAAAAAAAAAGTACTAGCAAAAGCGGAAATAATAAAAGAAAGATATAAAAATAATTTATTAAATTCAGTGATAAATTTTGATCAAGAATAAATTCTAGGAAGTATATTGTAAAATTTAATTTACGTTGGACAACTATTTTTTAATTTTTAATTATTTTTATTTTACTGGTTATTGTGTTTCTTATTTATTTAAAATTTTATACTGGCCAAATTTTTAAGTTAGTTTTATAATAATGTTGATGTATCGGAGAATAGTGATTTTAAGAATTAAAAAAAAATAAAAAAAAAATAAAAACGAAATTAATCACTATAAATGAATTTTATTCACACAAAACTTTTCGACAATCACGTCATTATCAAGCATATAAATACTGGCTAGCTTTGCAATAAATTCACTACTCTCCAATACATCAACATAAATAGTGATTAAACTGTGTTATGATTTTGTTTAGTTTATAATTTATTAAATCACTACTCTCTAATATATTTAAGATTTATTGTTTAATAGTTGATGTAAAAACATTGTATATAACTGATCGTTCATTATGTTGTTTAGTACATTGAATGTCAGATTGTTTTATTAATACTGTTTTTCATTTTAACGATTTTTGGGAATTGTAATCTAAACTAATATTTTTCATTCCATCACCATTTATCCTCAATAGGTTGGTTGGCAATTTATGCGATTATTTTACCTATAGATATTTTGTTTTATAGTATAAGTAACGTATAAAGTCGCAGTTAAACACACATAAACACATCTTGGATAACTGACGTAATTGCTTTGTCGTCAGGACACAATGCAACCCCGCGTGTTTTTGCAGTGTACTATATTATTACTAGCGCGCAAATGGTTATGCGTGGTTGTTTGTAATTGCCTTCCACGAGAGAATATTTAGATTATTTATATTTTTATTTTCTAATGATGATATTTTTGCGTCGTCGATCATATTCGAACCCGCTACCTCCCGTACAGAAGTCCGTGCCCTTAGCCACTCTTTCATTTTATATTTTTATTATTTTTTAAATATTCACTTGATAATAGCCTAACAGCCGAAAAGATTTGTGATTTTTCATAAAGAAAGTTTCGATGATTTTAACTTATTTTTTGTTGTTTATTTTTTGTTTAAATCACTACATTCCACATTCTTCATATTATTTCTGTAGTGCCCTATTAATTTTTGGAATTAAATAAAATAAAAATGAGGTACGATATATAAGTTATTTTTATTTTATTTAATTTTTAAATAAAATAAAAGAATGTCCATGAGTACGTAAAGAGACCGATGCCGCCTGGGATATATTTGTAAAATGGTGAAATTGTCAAAAATACGGATCACCTGAATTAATTTAACAAATAAATATAGCTGAGCGAATATAGACGAGTGTAACGTGAAATCCTGTATTTTGACGTAAATTTCGGAATGAATTCCATAGTTCGTATACAGTGAGAATGGTTTATAAGGTTCAAAGTATTTCTAAACATGTTATCGACAAATATATTAGTTAACGGTTACTTTTAGAGAAAAACGGAGAAATTTTGGCAGCTATAAATTAACTAAATTATTCGTGCCTGTTTCCAAACAACGTTCTTTTGAGTACAAAAATTTTGTTTTTAAAAAATCTGCAGCGCCATCTAAGAACAACTAGTGAAACTTATAGTTTGAATGCATATATGAAGAGGGTACTAATGAATTAGTTTAATATGTAATTGGAAACAATTATTCTGCGCGTAATTAACTTATTTTAATAATAAATTATTCATTTTTTAATAAATAAATTGAGAAGTTTTAATAATAGTACACGTATATATATATATATATATATATATATATATATATAAAATGCATATAAATTTATAGGTAACGTTTATTGTATACGCTTGATAAAGACGTGATTGTCGAAAAACTTTGCATTAATAAAAAAATTTTATAGTGATTAATTTTGTTTTTATTTTGTTTTAATAATTCATAAAATCACTACTCTCCGATACAACAACATTATATATATATATATTATATATCTTTTACAATGAGTGTTAATATTTCACTAATATTTTGACCACTGCATTATTATTTTTATTCTTATAACTATCATCATTATTATTATTATTATTACATTTTTTAAAATATATTATATAACCTTAATTCATTTATATTTTCATGAAACAATACATGTGTATATATATATATATATATATATATATATATATATATATATATATATATATATATATATATATATGTATAATTATACGTGAATGAAAACAAAATGGAAATGGTGTTAATAGAGCTCGAAAAAATATGATAAGAAAAATATTGCTGGTTTTGAAACTGTTAAAAACTTTATATAGTTAGGACCTCTACTTACGAATGAGGCTTAAATAACAAAATACAACACAGCTTTGAAATCTTTGAATGTACCGCGACAAAGCTAAACAAAATTTGAAAAAATAACGATGTTTAAAAAGAATCTCAAACTGAAGTTTTGTTTCTTTTAAAACTAAAAATAAAAAATAAAAAAAACGCTAAGTGCTGGAAACAACGCAGATCTGGATATAGGTGTTAATCTAATGCCTCCATTGAAGCACAATATTGTGAGAAAAGAAGGAGAAGTAATACGATGGGAATGAAATTGGGAAGGAATGATAGTAATAAAAATGATCAAATACAGTAGTTAATAAAAAGACACGCTATCGTCTGAGGAAAGAGGAGTAAAACCGGAGTCCCTTAGGTGATCGAAATAGCATCACGCCACCAGTTTCCTCTGAGACGCCTTAGTGGATTGTCTGGAAGACTTGTATGCATTCTGCGGATGATGGGATTGTTGCTTTCTTCGAAGTTACCAAGTAGGCCTGGATGCCACACTTTGTCAAACGCTTGTGCAATATCCAAAAATACAATTGAACATATTTCCTTCTTCTTTTACGTTGAGGAGATCGCGTCAACCAGTCGATGGCACTGTTGCATTGTAGAGTGTTCTGTGCGAAACCCAAACTGATGGTTCGTATTATTCCACGACTATTTAAAATAGGTTTAATACGATTTGAGAGTATATGTTCTAGAATTTAGTCCGAAGTAATTAGATAGATGAACAGCTAAACCAACGTCGTAGGTATCTCAACCATGAATTTCGTGGATGGCCTACTGATCTTTGGCCGGCGATTTTGCCTTCTGTAATAATCCGCAATATAGGTCCTCTCAGAATGCGCGTCAAGTATCGCAGCTTCCTCTTTTGAATACATAATTCTGGAAGCTTTTTATTCACTTTATTAAGAACTTCTTTATTACTGACTTTTTCTATTCAAGGAATTTTTAATATCCGTCTATACAGGTACATCTCGAAAGCTTCAATGCGCTTTTCACTTTCGCAACCATATAGCAAAACTAAAAAGACGTAGCATTTTGCTATTCTTAATCGTAAGTATAAATTTACTTTTTTTCTAGCCATCGCGTTCTTAATTAATTTTTGTGGCCATTTGTCTTGCCTGCCCTATTCTCTATCGTATTTTATTTTTTGATTCATAGTTATCCTCAAGGTTGTTGCCTAAGTATTTGATAGTTTAAACCTGCTCCAACTCTGTATAGTTTAATCATATCGAGCATTTTCTTGGTTTCTTCGATAACACTTTCGTTGTTTTTTTTAATATTGATGTATTTGAGAGTAGTGGTTTTATGAATTAACAAAACAAAATAAAAACAATGTTAATCACTATAAAATTTATTTTATTCGTGTAAAGCTTTTTGACTTTAGCGTCATTTTCGGGCGATACAAAAACGTTACAAAAAAATCATGTATGACGTTACAGTCGAAAAGCTTTACACGAATAAAATAAATTTTATAGTGATTAACATTGTTTTTATTTTGTTTTGTTAACTTTTATTTTAAGTTTGTTGATCGAGAGTCCGAAACCCGTGGTTAGCAAGTTTATCTACCGTTTCGTTTAACTCGTCCTGGCTATTTGCTATAATAACTCTGTCGTCTATATACCGTATGTTATTAATCGTACAGCCATTCAATTTTTTTTCATCAAAGACTTCCTTAAAGATTGACTTCGTGTATAAATTAAACAGCAAATGCGAAAGTATGCACTCTTGGCGAATCCCTCTTTAATAGCAGTACCTTCAGATTCAGCTCTGCTGTTTGCCCTCAATATAGTTGACTTATGATGCGTAAGTCATTTCTGTCGATAAGAATGATTTTTAATATTTCAATTCGTTTTTTATGTTTCACACAATCGACAGCTTTATAGTAATATATTCGTAAATTCTACGATAGCTTTTAATGGAAGCTTCTTAATCACAATAGATCAAATTTTACCATGTCCTACAAAATGCTTAATAGTGACATAAATATCTTTCGAAGTGACAAAAATTGTTTTATAAACAGATGTGACAGCTTTAATATATTTATCGATTGTAGAGTAAACGTTATTAGTCCGATAATTAGAACAAAAGTGAAAATTGCAGTCATGTACCATATAATATTCATATGCAAATAGTTCCGATTTTTCGCTATCATTATGAACGTAATTACTTCGAAATTAATCATCTAACGGTGGGAAAGCAGTATATTGTATTTAAATTTTCTCTCTTTGCCGTAATGAACGGAATTTTCGCTATATTTTTAGGTACAAAGTTCATTCGAATATTATCCGAAATTTGTATTTAATACATAGGCTTCTCAATAAGGGTGGGGGGTCAATTCGATTTTGAAATGGAATGAAATAAGTTGTGTACGAGGTGTCGTTCAAATGTACATCCGAGTGGTCCAATTTTCAACGACTCTTCCGTACGAGTCTGATTAAATTTGAGCGAGAGCATCGGTTATGTTGACTTGAAGAGCATTTGAGTTCTGTGAACCCCATAACAAAAAGTATAACTGGGTCAAATCGCGCTATTTTGTCGGCCAATTCACTTCATCTTTACGAGAAATTGCAGAATATCTATCGTGGAGTCCGCTGTGTTGCATTAAACTCATGGTGATTTGGTATTTATAACAGGTTAGACGCACGCCAACAAGACAACATGGCCGTTCTAAGCTGCCAAAATCTACCTACCCCAATTGATATAAGATTTTCGATCATACTCAAAAAAGATATAAAGCCTTTCACCTTAAAATTTTACTCTTCGAGTGGCAAAATTTTTTAATCTTATTTTATGTATATATATATATATATATTTATTTATTTTTTAATTTTATTTTTAGGTGCCGTGTACCACAACTTAGGTTAGAGGTATATATATATATATATATAGAGAGAGAGAGAGAGAATATGTGTTATCGTTGGGTCTGTCACGGAAAAAGTCCAAGCGATTTGTACAACATTTTTAATGATTACATAATCTTTTGCTCTATTATTTTAAACGACCGAAGATCTGTGTTCGGCAGGCAACTGTGTGTGTGTGGTATCGAGACATATGCGTGCATTGATGTATCAGTGTGCCCCCTTTAAGGATCTATTCTGCGTACCCTAACAGCGCTGGTCAAATTTTCTTAAGAAAAATTACGTCGCGATTTTCAACTCGGGACCCTGCCAGGTTCGCTAGATTTCGAACCAATTTCCACACACGAGCTGAACTCTTTGTTTTCTCTCTCTCTCTCTTTCTAATTAGGTGCCGAGACGCGAAACTATAGATTCTTATTTTATAACGTAGATAATAATTTAATCTGTTTTAGAAATTTGAAAACTTAATTTACGGCGGTCGGTACGTACAATGTTTTAGTAAATTTTGTAGAATGTGCGATTTTGAATTTTTAACGGTATTATTCGATAAGCGTTTTATGATAAATTGACGGTAATATCCTACGCAATAAATAAGCGTCGATGTATTGAGAAGTAACGTTTTGTAGATGATTTTATGCATCACGGCTTATTTCCGTCAGATATTCTCCGTTAACTCTATTCGATACATATATTTAGAGTCTGTTTAAGATAGTCTTTTAGTCGGTTATATATAAATATTATTGCGATGGTTTTTTGTTTAATTATTTTCCCATCATTACGAAATTTCATCTATCCAAGATATTTTCAAAAGCCCTAATTCGAAATCTTGTATAATTTTCTCATCTTTCTTGCGAATAGTCTCCGTCATTCGCTACCATACTGGAAAGTGAGTAAGTCTAATTTAAGTATCCCTCGATATCTGCGAATCTTTCCGGCTTCTAGTTAATTTATACACAGTCCTCATATTTATTCTCCTTTTAATTTCACGTTTGCGAATACGTATAAATTTATCGACTACTTGTAATTCATTAACGCTTATTAATTTTGTTTATCGACAATCGTGATTTTTATGTTCTTACGATTAATTAATTTGTAGTCCGAACGAATTACTTTCAGTCTGTAATTATTCTCGTTAATTCTAGCACAAAATAAAATTGAAAGAAAAATCATACAAATTCGAATATTGATAGAGTACTAGTCAAACGACGCATCTTTAGCTGGCCGAAAAAGGTGGTTTGCCATTGTCATCCGCGTGTATCAGTTTTTAAATACGACGTCAAAATTATCTTTGGTGAAGATTTTTTTCTTCTGTCGCTCAAATATTAAGTTGGTGCTCATATACGATAAAATTCGTTCGAATTCCGCATTACGGTAATTACGAGAATAAAAAATAAATATACGATTACTTATTCGGACGCTCATTATTTACAAAGTACTCCACATTTGACAATGATTTATAAAATGAGTATACTATTATTATTATTATTATTATTATTATTATTATCATCATTATTATTATCATTATTATTATTTCGTTACATTTTCCGAACGCGGCAGACTGTAGACGAACGTACTTTAACGTGGTATATACATTATATACATAATATATATATATATAAATAGTAGTAGTGGATATCGCATTAAGGAAATCGCATTACGTAATAGTGAAAGAATGATCTAGCTCTCTACACATATGTGTGCGATTTTATACCGCAGACTCCGACTCGGCTAATATTCTTCTATTAATACCCCGAACCGAAATATTTACTTCCTTTCCCTTCCTTTTTTTTAGATTTCACGTTCGAAACGATTTATACGCCAGAAAAAAATTAACTTTCCAATTAATCAAATGAAGATAACGTTCGCAAGGGCGTGTTCGCGAGAGAAATTGAAAATCATCTAATATGGCGAACTATATCGTTTATAAATTAAATTTTAATCAACGCGATATAGAATACGTAGGAGAAACAGGCAGATAATTCCTATGAATTAAACAACATTTAAATTCGTATGTGAACAACGATAAACACAAAAACATTATAGCAATTATTGTAAAGAATTAGAATTTTACATACAGAAAAATATTATAAAAAACGAAAAGTACTAAAAAATTAGAAATAATAAAGAAAAAACAATGAAATTTTTTATTAAATTCAACGATAAATTTCGATGAAGAACCAGTTTTAATATAAATTTAATCGATTTTTATATTAGACGGAAATTTTTGAAGTGAAACTTCTATTGGCGCGGTTTATATGGTGAAAAGCGAAATAACATATATATACGCGCGCGCCCGCGCACACACACACATATATATATACCAACATCCGCCTATCAAACTACGTTTTATTGCGTTAGGTGTGTCAACGAAATAACGGATATATATATATATCTGAATCCTATCGTCCCTAGCAAGGAGATCGTGACATAGAAATATGCAGTCTTTATGAATTAGTTTGCGTCATTTAACTATATTATAGGCTGCGTGTATGTATTCACTGAAGCTCTTCTCCACGAATTTTGTTAATCCATCCGACCATCTTAAAGGCACACGGCCACGTCATCTTGTTCCGTCCAATTTCCATTCTATGATAACTTTTTCCAATCCGTTTGCTCGAACCATATGGCCGAAAAATCCTCCCATTCTGATAAGTACTTCCGTTAATAATCGTCTAGGTTCGCCGACATCTTCTAGTATAGATTCGTTGGTTCCCTTGGCCGTCCACGGAACGCGTAACATTCGTCTCCAGCACCACAATTCAAAAGATTATATGCGTCTGTGTTCAGTTCGGTGTAATGGCCAAGTTTCTGCACCATATAAAAATATCGAAAATATTAATGCCTTGATCTTTTCTATTTACTGCTTAATCACGCCAGATTTTTACTAAACGACCTATCGCGCTTTTGGCTATTTGTATGCGGTGCTGCGATTCCAATTTGCATCCGCCAGTATTCTCTATAATTGAACCTAGATATGTGAACTTATCGACCACTTATATTCCTATATATTCCTATATATATATATATATATATATATATATATATATATATATATATATATATATATATATATATATATATCTGGTTCGCATGTACCGTGCTACCAACACCCATCGTCAAACGACGTTTACACACATAGGTAGGCTTATCCTTATATATATATATATATATATATATATATATATATATATATATATATACACGCATAAAAATTAAAAAAAACCTCTCTATTTCTCAATCTAATCCTCTTTTCCTACCATACCTCTAGCTTTAGCTGTTGTACACGACACGTTAATTTAATTTTATTTATTTATTTATTATATCGTATTGTTGCTGTTTGTAAAATTCCCGATAACTTTGCGTGTCTCGAATTCGTTAATTACAGTATTATATTTTGTATGAGCTGCCTAGCTTGATGGGATCTCCGAATGCAACGCACACGCGTATAAAACATAAGTAATTAAATAAAATAAAACAGACGACTAGGTAAAAACAACGTATTAACATGTGGGTTTCCGATTCGATACTCCAAAATATCAACGAAAAAAGATGCTTAATTAACATAGTAAAAGGTAGGAGGTGTGGCTGCATACATTAAGAAATGAGTAATATCCGACAAACAATAATGGAATTGTAAGATAATAACAGGAAGACCACGACAAAAATTCATCACCCAAACGATATAGGATACAAGTGTAGAGACGTACCAAAAATTAAAAGAGAAAGAGTGCAACCGTTAAGGGTGTTATGCTTTCCTGGTCGACCACTGATCGAAAGATTGAGCAATACAAGAATATATGATACATATATCCCATATTCGTCGAGGTGAAATCGGCAATATTTCATTGCTACGTAATTTAATCGGAAACTTATCGGTTTGTAAATCGCACGTCGTCTTCTATTTGTCGTACTGAAAAATTGTCATTATTCGGGTTATAACGATCAAATTAATACGTCATTTAGAACGTAAAAACGTATAAAACCGATGTAGGCGCTAGAAAGCACGATGACTTGCTTTAGGCAATTTAATATAGATATAAAAATATAAATGCTAGTCGATCGATATACGTATGAATTTTTAAAGTACCGTCACTATACAGGTTACACGATGCTCCCTAAATTAGGGTACAGGAATTTTTAGAACGCTAACAAAATTGTTTCGTTTTCGTAATAAAATACTTTCTGTAACGTCTCGATTACAGAAAGTATGTCAATAATTAATTCCAAATTTTTTTACGCAATGCCGCAAGTGCTTATCGAAATACGAGTGTTTAATTACTCGGCATTATGGCGTCTAAGAAGACATACTTCGGTTGTGGACCTAATGGTCGAAATGAATACTCTGGATTTACTTTCCCATAGCCTGTATACATGGTGCGTAGTGGGTACCAATGATGCTTGCATTGTTATAAAAATAAACATGAAGTATTCAATATTATCAATACTTGTGCTTTCCACACCTGACCCGTGTATGTAGGCTAGGGAGGTGATATCAACTGTGCGTACATAGTCGTTTAAAGTAGTAGGGATAATATATACATAGCCGTTGGCTCTTTTCCATTGGGAAATGACTTAATAAAAATATTATAGTATGTTATCAATGTCAATTAAGGCCGGTGTGACATAAAAAAAAATAAAAAAATAAAAAAAAGGCATTTAAAAATTTCATGGCTCGAAAAAGTTTCGAATAATAATATATCGAAAAAAAGCTTTCGTAGAAAGAAAGCTCGTAAATAGGGTGACACAGAGAAGAGGGGCGTTTTTTTGTTTTTCTCAAAAACTACTCGACCAAAATTTTTGAATGAAACTTTATTTCAAAATAGTAAAACCAGAGACAAGCTTACAACCACTTGCGTGCGGAATACAGAGACAAGCTTACAACCACTTGCGGAATACAATATTGGACAAAAACGAATATTTCGTCGTGCACTAAACGTGGAGCACGCGTTTTGCGTTGTAGCAGTGTTACCGACTGCGCTATTCAAAAACCAAACCGTCCGTCTTCTTGGAGTCACCTTATATTATGCGATTGAAAACTAATAAACACAAAACACTTGTCGACAACATTACTTAACTAAACAAAAATTGCAGTACGAGCTGTAATAATTTATAAACGCGTCACGTCAATTGATTTCCCCGATTTATTACGTATATATCATAAATATGCGCGCGCGAGCGTGTATTTTTATGCGTATAATGTTTTTGTATATGTGTATAATGCGTGAGTATACTATGCAATTATAAACTAACACAAAAATATATTTCGCTTTCGCTTAACAAACAATACCGTAATAATCCTACAAAAAAATGGACGCTATAAAAGTAAATTAGTCCAGCGCTAAGTAACTCAACAGACAGACCATTTCTACTGACCCACATTGTCCGTCAATTCTTCTTATAATTCATTCGCCTATTCTAATTCTAGAAGAGAAACGAGTGAAAAATGTAAATAATTGCATCATTGAACTACTTTCTATGAAACTGCTTTATCATTGGAAGATTTAGATAACTAGCACCCTAACAAATGACTGGAGAAAACCGAATTTAAATTTACAATAGCTTCACAGGTTGATGCATTCCGAGAACGGTTCCACGATTAGAAATAATACGTACATTTTTTATAAGTGTGTTCACGTGTAAGTATGCGCGGCGCTACAAAATTGCGTTTGAAATTGTTCTTTGTCTTATCGATATAAACTTCTTTTTCGTTTGTAGTCGTGACGTGTACTACTACTAAGATCAGAGGCGCGGGAGGAATTTATATTAACGGGTAAGGTAAGCAGTACGTTCGGAGGAATAGAGCGGGCAGATGAGCAGCACGTGAGAAATAATTAAAGGACTATCGCATGCAGTACATTTGGGTTGGTATTTATTATTAAATAAGTATTTGCGAGTGAGCACTGTGTGGCCACTTCGATTCTTCTGTTTAAGTTATAACGAGCGGTTGACTTTATCCGGTTGATGTATCTTTCATTTGCTCCGTCGGACAATTTAGATCGTATGTTGCGAAGGAAGTCCTTTATTTTGGCATAGCTGGAATAGGCGATATTAGACACGCTTCTTTTGCGGCTGCATCTGCACTGTCGTTAGATCCCACGTCGTTGTGTTCCGTAATCCGGAGAAGAATAAATTTTCCGAAAAATTCTGACGCGTTGACTAAGATGGATTTTGCCAAAGGTAGTACGATCTGTTTTGAAGACTTCTAACGGAGCTATCGATGCAGATAATAGCAATATTATTTTTTAGTTCTCCAATAACCGAATCGACGGCAATTGAAACTGCGTACAGCTCCGTAGGTAGGAAGCTGAAATTTTGTAAGCGAAAAACGAATAACATCGTTTGAATATAATACAACTGCGCAATCGTAGTAGTTGTCTCGTTTGGCAAAGCCCGTGTGTAGGATACCGTAATGATTGTATAGGATGACAGCTTAACTGTTTTAAATAAGTACAAAAATTATAACACGAAACGTTTAAAAACTAATTCTTATTCGAGATATAAGTCCGATGACTTAACCCAATGAATATATTTAGATAACTAAATCTAACGTTTAAGACGTCCGGTATTGCTTCTATATTTATGCGATTATGTAAACGCTTCTCGCGTTTCTGAACAAATTTCTTAATGACTTCGTTAATGGTAGCCATCTAGAGATCCGAATGAATATCATCATTACGTGATATATCGATATGTGGCAAATTCGATTAATCCATTTTTAGTAATTAATTTCATTCTCATTCTTTCTCCGAGTGCATTTCCTCGAACTATTTTATCCTGCTCATGTAATTCGATTAATCCATTTTTAGTAATTAATTTCATTCTCATTCTTTCTCCGAGTGCATTTCCTCGAACTATTTTATCCTGCTCATGTTGAAAAAAGATTTTCCTCCGCGTATTTTACGAGCAAATGTTTAATTTCGTAGAAATTTCTCGTTTCTAAGTTATTTCTCAGAACTTTTATTGCCAAGCTGTCCATTGTTATTTTCGAAAATTATATTTCTTTCTTATCTCTTCCATCCACTGTGATTAGAACTTCTAAGCTAGAGATCCGAATAAATTAATTTTTGATTTTTCGTCCGATAATTTATTCTATTTTTATACAAAAATTCACGTTTGTGACGTTAAGTACGTAAACCATATAGAGGTAAATATACATCGCGCATACATTACGCGTACGATATAAAAGGAGATTATTAATAATAATAATAAGTATAATAAAAAAATACAGCTATTTAACCGGTATTTGTTTTACGATAAAACTTTCTAGATTACCATCCCACTCGACCGAATCTATGATTTACGTATATCCATCGTCCGTAGAGCGATTATATCATTTTTAATTTTCCGACTTTAATTAAAGCATCAACGGACAGACAATTTCGTTCTAAATGAATATTAGATGCGCGAAATACTTTCACCTTTAAAATCAACAACGATAATTTTCATCATTTCCGACGTTTGTAACGAGCTAAATATAATAATAATAATTATAATAATAATAATAATAATTATTATTATTATTATTATTATTATTATTATTATTATTATTATTATTATTATTATATCGAATTAATATATACGTAAAAAGTATAAGTCGCCTAGCACCCCCTTAATGATTTCGTAGTATAGTCTAAGGAGCTTCCATATGGAAATGAAGATAAAACTTTCTCCATTCTTAGCCGTGGTCAAGGGCAATTAACCAGTAGTAGGAACGTAACGTTGTAAATTTCCTCATTGTCAAGATCGGACGTAGAAACGGATAATAAAGAATCTTAAACCATGAGGATATCCTGTTTTATTTATCGTCGTTTTGAACAACTTCGCGGAACTATCTTCATACGGTATCTTAATTATTTCTCCATTTTCGGTGGTAAGTATTTAATTAGTCGTCGGAATAGCCTAGTGGCTAGAACACGGAATTTTATACGGAACGTACAGAATTCGAATACGATCGGCGATGCAAAAATTATCAGCGGGGAAATAAAAATATACATAATCCTTGTATTATCATTATCGTCTGGAAGGCAACGGCAAACCAGTACGCACAACACCGTATGCGAGCTGCTAAATAGTACACTACAAACATTTAATGATGATGATTACGAAGTATTTAATTAACCGGGGGGGGGGCGATATATAAAAAGAAAATTATCTAATTCGGACATACGCGACGAAATAAGTTTTCTTCGATATAACTCCATCGGTTATATTTAATTGTATGCACGAATATTTATTATGCGTCGCCTTAATAAATTTATAAAAGAAATAAGAAGGAAGAATCTGCTCGTGTGTGTGTGCATGTGCAAGTGAAGTTCGTTATTGTATCGATGATTTGTAAAAAAAAATATATATATCGGGTGACGACTGAGTGTCAGAGGTCCATACGTGGAATTAAGCTCCTTTCCTCGACGAAATATACTATTACGTCGATGTATACTATATTACATCAATATTTGTACATCTGAACCATTAAAATTTAAGATTTCTCCATTACAATTTAGACACGGAGTTAGCGCTCTTCTTAGCTATGTCCAAGGCTTTCGATACGACCTGGAGACACAAGATTCTGACCTCACTATATAACTATTATTATTATTAAGCGTATGTCTTCGAGCTATCTGTCAAAATTCTATGTCCAAGTATTTTAAAGGTCTTTGACTTCTTTCCATCCGCCAGCTAATGCCCGCGTTGGACACTTATTCATGATATGGTCCATTGTTTGTGAAGCTGCTCCGCAGTCGCAGCTGCTACTGTCTTTAAGTCCCCACTTCTTTAACATGTAGTTATTTCTACCATGCTGGGTCCTCAAACGGTTCAATTTAACCCATTGTTTCCTTGGTAAATCGAATCCTGGGGGTTTTTTGTTTGGATCGGGGATCAATTTATGATGATCTATATTTCTTCTGCTGCGATACATTTTTCAATAAGCTCTTTAGCTGTTTCATAGGCTGGTTTCCTCGATTTAAGTCGTTTGGGTGCGCTTATGTCTTGATTTATAGGCATATCAGCTACTGTTAGATACTTTGATCATTCAGTTTTTGTGGCTTCTTCTCTTCTTATATGTGGTGGAATAATATTACGCAGTACTGGAAGCCATTTTGTAGGGGTAGATTTTAGTGCTCCTGAGATTATCCTCATAGTTGTATTTAGTTCTACATCCACCTTCTTTACATGTGCGCTGTTTATCTAGGCAGAGGCTGCATATTCCGCCACTGAAAATGTCAGAGACAAAGCTGATGTTCTAAGTACCGTTGCGCTTGCTCCCCATGTAGTTCCCGCCAACTTATACAGGATGTTATTTCTTCTTCTTATCATTGCTGCAGTGCCCTCCAGGTGTCTGCGGAATGTAAGTTGACGATCCAAAACTATTCCAAGATATTTTAGATTTTCCTCATGTTTTAAAACCTCGCCATTGAGCATCATGTTTAACTTCATCCTTGCAAGTAGGGTATTGAGATGAAAACATAAAGTTACAGTCTTGTTTGGATTTAGTTTAAGTCTCCAACTTGTGAAATATTCATGAAATATTCAGCCATGATACGTAAATCTTGTTCCAGATTTTGTTCTACTTCATTTATGCTCCTATCTTGCATAGCAAGATCCATATCATCTGCATAGATAAATTTCCTGGCTTTCGTGGTGGGTAGGTCTGAAGTATACAAATTAAAAAGTAGTGAGGCCAGAACTGATCCTTGAGAAAGTCCATTTTTCAGATATCTTTTCTTACTTTGTTCCACTGTACAACTGGAATTTTCGAGGTAGACTACCAATGGTCATTAGCAGTTTCCTCAAAGACCGAATATTCTAAGTTCGTCTTGGTAACACTTTATCCACTCCGCGAACACTACAGATGCTATCCTTAATCCAATCCTATTTAATATTGCCATAAATGATATCTTAACCTTGATAGTACCACCAATAAGAGCATCATTATTTGCAGATGATTTGGTTATCTTCCTACCATGTAGTGATGTACCACTTGAATCTGAAACACTACAACTCTGCTTAAATAAACTTCTAACGTGGACAGAGGTATCTGGATTTCAGTTCTCCGCTGTAAAATCTACAGCCATACATTTCTTTCGAAAACTCTTTTGTCTCATGATATAGTTCTTTACCTAAATAACAAAATAATCCCATCTCCTACTACGGTGAAGTATCTAGGCCTAACTTTTGATCAGAAGTTGACACGGAAACCGCACATACATATGCTAATATCCTAAACTTAAACTTATTACGAAAATTAACTCATACACAATATGGAGCGGACACGAGATCACTTATTACAATATACAAGATAGTAATTCGCCCAAAAATTTACTACGGTGCTGTAGTTTATGGAAATGCAAAAGGATCTATTTTACAATTATTAGAAAGTGTTAACCACTCTGCCCTGGGAATATGTTCAGGTAATTTTCGTACGACTCTCTCCGCTAGTCTATTGAACATACTTCGCGAAACATCACTCAAATTTCGCTGTTCCAAACTTACGTCACATTTTTAACCACACATAAGAAGTACTCCAAATTTGCTTGAAATCTAAAATGATTCTTAGTGGTAAATCCGGAAACAGTCGTTGGACACAAGTAATATCAATACTCAAAGATATGAAAGTAGACGTTCCTCTTCTCTATCAGAACTATATGCCTGAATTACTCCAAACAGATGTTCGCAATAACTCTTTTAGTATATCAGATCAATACAGCAACCACCTAATGATTTTCACAGATGGTTCAAAGTCAAATTCTGATGTAGGATGAGCAGTAGCATCCTTCAACGAAATAATAATTAGATTTCCACTACCTCCACATTTTTCAATCCTCTCGGCTGAACTTTTTGCTATAAAAGTAGCTGTAATTTATATACAAGATTCAGTTGGAAAAAATTCTAAGCAGTCTGCCATTGCCATCGACTCTCATTCAGCAATCACCAGTATCAGTAATTATAAGCGCAAGAAACATCACCCAGTGGCCAAGGAAATAATCGGCATCCTATCTACCCGTTTTTCCCCCCTTAACCATTATTTATATGCGTTCCAAGTCACACCGGCATTACTGGGAACGATCTAGCAGACACATCAACTAAATAGGCGGCTTATACGTGGCCTGCTCCTGATCTTCCAACAGATCCAAAAGATATCCGCAGTATAATAAACGAACAACTCCCCGAATATGTTGTGATTATTAAGACCAATTACAAACAACTTACGCTCATTCAAATCTGATACTAATTTTTGGCGACCTCCTCCTTCGTTGACACGTCATGAAGAAATAGTTATTCGTCATATATTACTAGGACATACGACCTCCACTTATAGTCATTTGATCAGAAAAGTATCACCACCGATTTGTTCCTCCAGCCATGTTAAATTAACAATAGAACACCTTCTGTTACACTGCCAAAAGTACAAGGCTGAACGTATCCGATATGGTCTTCCATAAGCATTACAACGATTTTTGCAGCCAAATGCAATCGGTCCAACAGTAGCGTTCTGCAACCGCTTTTCAACAACTATAGCTCCCGTGTCCATGCATCTGGCCTCGTAGCAGTATACGGCACGTAAATTGATCATCATCAATATTAAAACTTTTGAGTAGCAGATTGAACATAGGTCGCTTTTCGCTTTATAATTCATTCCATTAATGTTACAACAAATGGCGGTTTTCGAATAACAAGTTTCCCCTCGCGTCTTCAGTTATACTTAGATTGGAAGGCACAGATTATGCGAATTCATATCCCATAATTTTTATATTACCGTATTTATACAATTTTTCCAACAAAAGTATAAAAAATTCCTTTAAAGCTACCATCTTTGTCCTGCAATGATCCGCGCTGTATTTAATAATATTATCTTTGAGAATTTTCGTACGTACACCCTTATTTATACAGATGTTTGGACTCAGGGAACGAGGGTAGCAATGTTCATCCAATCGCTTAATATTAGTACCGATTTCAAATAATCCAATCTTCAGTGTGTAGCGGTTAATTGACAATAAGTGCCTGGGTAGCTCATTATCACCGACTCATAAAGCATTTTTAACAAATGGAAGGCGTCAGGTACTTTAATTTCATTCATCGTGTTACAATTCAGTCATTTGAAATTCTCGGTTATATTTGTGTCATTTTCGTGAGTACCCGGTCACCGAGCAATCCCCGACAGTGAAACTTTAGATGCATTAGCTAAAGTGAGGTCTTTTAATGGTGTGCTGCACATGATATTGCGTCTTTTATACAAGCGGAAAAACACACAACCGGAGAATATGCAGCAGTTTCACTCAGTACTATCAATTATAACCGTCTCTTAATAAATTTCTTTGGTTCCACTTTTTTTTAAAATATTACTTATGATCAGGATTGCGATGCGGCCATTACTTTTTACCTACTCCGTATGCAATTCGTAGAAACTTCTTACTACGCTCTCCATACTAGATGTGCAATCTGCAATCCTGATCATGTATTCTTCGAATGTATAACGTCAAATTTTTAATTATATATTAAGTTACCATGCTCATCATGTAATGGTCCTCTTTACTATGTATATCTTGAGAATTTACAACTGTTTCCAGACATATCGATATTTTCAGAAAAATCGTCCACGTTTATAGAAATATGAGTTAATTCGGTTTCGCGTTGGGTAAGCTGTAAAAGCATCCCCATTTTTTAATATAATATGCATATATATAAATTTTTTCGATGAAAAATTGTAAATTTCGGTGTATGAAATAGTTAAAACTCCGAAGTAAAATACAATTATTTTGAAAGCTACTTGACATGCTAAATCTACATTTTACCGTATGCAAGCGGGAGTGGCGTAGGGTAGTATCCTTTGACCTGTCTTGTACCTCTTGTATACGCAGGATTTACCCACAAATAGTGATACCGTAACAGCGACATTTGCCGACGATACCGCAGTACTTTCCATTAACGATAATCCGGTGGAAGCTACCGCGAAACTTCAACGTGCGCTTAAGCGTATCCGAAAATGGAACAATCGAATGGAAGATTAAACTTAATGAAACGAAATCAGTCTACGTAATTTACACCTATCATAAAATCAATAAGTATACATGGGTGATCTAGTTGTACCTCAAGTTGAGTCAGCTAGATACCTAGGAATGCATTTAGATAGCGTCTTACTTGGGGAATCCACATCAGAATGAAAGTTAAACAAATTAAGGCAAAAACGCGTGAATTATACTGGCTCATCGGTAGAAATTCTGCATCAGATCTATCGTGCAAGCGGCTATTATACCAACAGGTTATAAAGCCAATTTGGACGTATTGTCTTCAACGATGGGGATGTATCGCAAAAAGATTCAGACTAGACAGAATGTCATCCTGCGTACAATTGTCGACGCTTACCGGTTTTCCTGTAATGATGACATTCACCACGATCTTCGGATAATGTTCGTCGACGATGTCATCAAACATGTTGCCAAGCAGCACGAGAAACGGCTGTTTCAACATGTCAATATGGAAGTCGTGAAACTTCTAGATACTCAATTAGATATTAGACGCCTTAAGCGTAATAAACCACGAGATTTAGTTTAATAATCAATAATTAGATTTAAGGAAATTTTAATCATTGGGTTAATTTCTTCACACTCGTTTATAAGATACGTACTGTGTTAGGTGGTAATCATTTTATTAATAGAGTTACTTATTTAACAGTAAGTTAAGATGGTAACGGGGGGGGGAAATTGATTGTGTAACCAGTCCGTCATGATGGGTGTTGTCATTCATGCCTTTTTATTCGCTTTATAATCTACTCCCGATAAATCGATCTTGATTCTTTTGAAACATCTTAGTTTTAAAGTTTTTCTTACCACTAAGGATTTCATATTTTCATCAAACATATTGTTCATGCACACACACACTTATTATTAATTCCGTTGAACGCTTTGACAAATTTATGATCGAGGGTGTCCGGGATCAGAATGTATTGTGATTCACATCTTCTACAACGGGACCTGAAAAATGTGTTCATTAAGATGGGCCTCCGTTATAGAGAGGTTTCATTGTATATATATATATATATATATATATGTGTGTGTGTGTGTGTGCATTCTAAAATAAAGCAATTTCGAAAAATTTGCCACATTTTAATGGATTTTTATTGGTAAATTAGAAATTTATTGATTCATTTTCGGCTATACTAATGTATTCACGGATTTATTATAATTAATGCCAATTGTCAGAAAAAATAACTTGCAAATACTGTATTTTAGCATTTAAAGAGTGAGTTAACATAGAATTTTTATTAAGAAATCTGAAATCCCAGAAACGTACAAAATTACTTTACAGCTGATCATAGTAATTGTTTATTTTACTTCGGTAATAATTAAAATTCTTAAAAGTACAGATGAACAAGTTGGTATTTAAGATCGATGCAATTATGAATGATAATACATGCCACAGAAAATTATGAAAATATTGGTAACCGGCTTATATTTGACAAAGTTCTTTCACAAAAAAATGAAAGTTATTTCAGCTATGCGAGTGGAAAAACGATATAATTTAATTAATTATAACGTTGGCGTACCTTTTTTACGTTTTGATACAAACTTGACGTTTCCATGTAGGTTACCGAGACTATACATTATATATATATATATATATATATATATATATATATATATACATATATTTATATCCATAACAAATCGAGCAGGAAGTAACCGATTTAATGGAAACTAGTTTCTGTAAGTAGAGCACTTACAAATGATTACGTCAATTACCTATTTTCTTTCTATCCGTTACATTCGATTATATTTATATCGTAGTTATTATGTCATATTAAGTTATTATTTCAATCATCATTATTACACGATTCAGCACCTGATCATTGTCATCATCGTTATTAAAATTTCGAATATTCTGCTGCCGTTGCTGCTGTCGCTGTTCATGATTTTTTTTGCTACTTCAGACCGATTCTAAGTTAGAGCTTTTACATAAGAATGCATGGACGAAAAACGAACGCCAAGTGTAGAATAAAATAATATTCGTAACTATACTGAGCACACATACAAACGCATGTATTATATATATGTATGTAAATGTGTATGAACGTGCATGTGTTGCATATGTTTAACCTGGTGAACATTTTGTTGAATTTTTCTATTCTAAAGTTCATTATGCATTATAATGAATCGTATATATAAATTGTGTACGCACGAGCATATATTCGAAAGTATACATATGTGTAAACACATATCTATTTTAATATTCATGCATACAACACATATACAAAAGTTTGTTAACAGTCATTGTGTACTAATATTTCTCGCTGAAAATACGTATTTATATAATATAACATTTATTCAGTTACATTTATAGATACATAGATACGTATATATATATATATATATATATATATATATATATATATATATAAATATGTGTGTGTGTGCGCGCGGAAATATTTAATGTTTTATTTCCTCATAATATTCTAAGTGCAAAATAAATATTAAGAAATTATTGACTGGAAACAAAATTATAAATATGACTATGTATATATAAACCAAACAAAATATAACACAGTTTAATCACTATTAAGTTTTTTATTGCGCAAAGCTTTTCGACAATTACGTCATTTTCAAGCGTACACAATAAACATTACAAAAAACTTAATAGTGATTAAACTGTGTTATATTTTGTTTGGTTTATAATTTATAAAATCACTTTTTTTTAAACAAAATTCGTATATTTGAATATTTTTTTTACAATTATACACTCATATTAGTGCACATACATGCAAATAAATAAAATGTATGCAACACTATTTCCACATACACACAACATATATAAACTGACACACACACTATAAAATCATCTACATATATTCAGATTAAAAATTATATGTGTATAATTATATTTTTTTACCTCATCCCGTCAAGCTTTCGCTTGTCGACAGGTATCAAACTAACTAATTAATATTTATACACCAATGTTCATGTACGTACACATATACACACACCTATATGTCCATATATACATACACGTACAACTAAATACATAATTTTAACAGGTTACTTATTGAATACAGTATTCCACTCATTCTAAAAGTCATTTATACGTCTCACACATTTTTCAGACATTTACACCATCATTTTTACCTATTTCCTGCAGTAGCCCCCCCTGATACCCGAGTATCCCTCTTTCTCCGTATTTTCCATTCTACATCTCTTTTTTTAATATTTTATTTATAATTATATTGTCTTGTAAGCATTCTTTGAGTTTTTCTTTTAAAATCGCTGTATTTTTTTCGTTTAATATTATCATCAGGCATTATATTCAGCATTTGTGTAATTATAAATTTATCAGTCTGATTACCATACTTTGTTCTCGGTATTTGTACCTTATATTTTAGCGTTTTTCTTAAGTTATATTTCCCAATTTCCCTTTTATCCACATCAACAATTTTAAATTGGTTTAAATAATTCAATATTTTTATCATTAAACACAATCCCCTTACATCTAAAACATTTTCTTTCCGCATTAATTCATGAAGTGTGGCTTTACTTTCTTGTTCTGCTATTAGGATACTCTCCAATATATTACATTAATATATATATATATATATATATATATATATATATATATATATATATATTGATATATATACATATATATTCTTACGTGTGTGTTTTTATGAATATTCGCATGTATATATTTATTTAAAGGTGATTACGCAGTCCCCCATTTGAGTCATAACAAAACTCAATTTTGAAGTACAAATTCAATTATAAGGTTTTTGTTCATTTCGTCGATTCACATTTATAATTTAATTTTCATAATAATAATAATAATAGGGATAATAATTTACATATTTAAAGTTTACATTTAAATAATTTCTTTTTGTCATCATCACATTACGATAAATAGTTCTTAATAAACATATAACCGCATTAAGTAGCTTGATTATATATATATATATATATATATATATATATATATATATATATATAATATGTATATATGTATGACGTATGTTTAACTTAATAAATATTTTGTAGGATTTTTCTACTATAAAGTTCGTTGAATATTACAAAGAATTATTTTTTAATACATTGTTTTTTATTAATTATTTAAGTTTAATATTTCTATTTGAAATACGACATACGCCTGCTCGAATGCGATAACATTTCTCGAATAATATATATAATTCATAAGTGGGTAAATTTTAAAAAGTATCAAAAATAAAATGTAATTTTTTTAATTGATAATGTTTTGCTTATTATACGTAAATTACTTAATATTATTCGAAATACGCTTGGAAATCCAATTGGATGGTATAAAACTAGTTAGTCGCTTGGAACCGTATACGTTAATTAAGACACCTTCCTCCAATACGAAAAAAAAAAAAAAAACTAAATAATTTAACTTCTCGTCCAACTGAAATTATTAATTCATTCGTTTATTATTATTATTATTTCTTAAATTTACACGCCCTACTAATGTCTAAAGGCACGGATAAATATAAATTAGGTTACTACGTTTTTTATATCAATCCTTTCATCGGATATGTCGCTGTAGAGCGACACTACTTTAATGGCTGATATTTAAGTATACCGTGTTAATTTTAACACGAACGTTCTTTGTCGTTGCTAATTCCTATATTTCTTGCATTTTCTATCAATTTTAATTTTATTTTCTATTACTTTATATATTTCGTTTTTTAAATTAAATTTTATTTAGACGTTATGTATATTCGTGTTATTTTAGCCCGGGTTATGTTTTTGATTCATGAGTTGGGAATGTCGCTCCACGACGACACTATATCTTCACTCCCGGTGTTCCTGTAATGCTGGAGCTAAGTTTTTTGTAACCAGGAAGTGTATATTCGGTTCAGGTACAAATTTCAGAATTATAGTATAAAAATTGAGAAAAATTCAATGAAAGGGTTAAATTGTATGAATTAAAATGACGAAGGAACGTGATTAATTTGGATAAGGAGTTAGAATCATCGGTACTCGTTTACGTAAAAGTACATTTTTAATAATCGGCTTCGTTGTTATAGAATAAACTTATTTTTAAAAAATTGAAGAAGAATTAAAACAATTTAAGAAGCAAAATTTCTTTAAAAATTTGTAAATGCGGATTCGTTCGCATGTACAATAATTCAGTGATGATGATTAATTAAACGGAAACAAGAATTTTACAACTCGAGGAATCACACACGCTATATTTCTTCTTTATTATTGACATCGGCGCATACATCCGGCTTGCCACATTTGCAGTTGGAAATTAAGGAGATCGTACAAGAACATAATGTAACGTCGCTCTCTTTTGTTTAGTACGTTAAAAAAAAATTAAGAAATAGTATAAAGATATGTATTATATAATGTGTGTATATGTATATCACATACATAAATGTATTATATATAAATGTGTATATATATATGCATAATTAAAATATAACAACATAGCAGAATTCACATCAGGAACTATTTAATGGTAGCCATATTACTCGTTTCTATACTGGATGCACCAAATATTGTTGCATAATCACTGCAGCACAGAGAACGAGGGCGGAAAATTACTACGACACCAGTAACTACATTAGTAACGTAGAAAAAAAAATAAATGCGCTGATGATAATAGTGATACAAGCAGAACAATAACAGTGGCAATGATAAAATTCAAACTAAATCGAAATTCTTATGCATGTATCGAATATTACAATTAATAATAATAATAATAATAATTATTATTATTATTATTATTATTATAGACGTAACAATAACCTCAATTTATTTTATATTTGTTCATACATCGTTATGACAAATAAATGAAACTATAATATGAAATCATAAAGACCAATCTATGAGCAACTTTCCGCGAATTATTGACGATAAAAATGAAGAAGACATACACATATAGGCATAAATATGTAGATAGGCACTAACATACACTCATATATATTTATATATGTACATTATAAATAACTTCCTGATACAAGCCCATTATTATACCAAATATTATAACCAGATGATAACATAGTAAGGACGGGATAATAAGAAAACTATAATATACTTGTGAAAACATCGAGCTTTCTCGTATACTCGTTAAATATTAATTTATCCTAACAAATCATAGATAATTGATAACGGAATAGAATTTGGGAAAAAATTTAAAATCGACGGAATCGAAATCAGTAGAACCGGATGGACGGACGACAGGAAGTAGAAGCATATACGAAGAAATACCGAGAAGAAAGGAAAAGGATCACGTGGTCCGTAGATGGCAAATTCGAAGAGGAGAAGAAGAAAATAATAGTAAATTAACTTCTTCAATTTACTAACAAAAAAAAACACGTGATTATTTTCCACGACAATGTACGGGTACTTATACTTATTAAATATATTTACAATATTGCTCGATATTGTAATAGGAATAAATCTTCGAATTGATAGGTATAAAATATATGTGTTCAGTTTTAATGAATAATCGAACGGTTTTTGCATTCTAATCGTACTATTTTATGTCGTCTCCGTTAAATCGTGAAGTATATTAGGAAAACGGGACCTCTAAACAACGTTGCAGTATCGTCGACGTAGGAATTAGGGTTACACCACTCCTTCCCCTACTCCGATTCATTAGGAACTAGTATGCTGTTACGTAATTTTCCACGTATTTCCTTTTCTTGAATTCCGCCAACGTATTATGCCGTTCTCCACTACTAACGACGAACAACACGCGTTGAAAAAGTATTCATTTTGTTATTATTATTATTATAATTTATTTACAATAATTGGGCTTAAGTCTAATAACCAAAATTACCCATTGTGTGCACTGCTAAAATTCAAAACAAAAAAAAAACAAATTCAAAAATGAAAAGAAAAAAAAACGACTTAAAGACTAATTTTAGAAATAAAGACGTAGGTGGCCAGAGCCGTGACGATATCGTTGTTATTCAGGGCCAATAAGTAAGCCACTGAGTGGGGGGGGTAAATATTTAATTGTAACATTTTTTTGATAAAGGTGTCTCTACCTCTGGAATACAAATCACAAGCAAAAATCACATGATTAGCATCGGCTATATTTCCCGCATGCACAGGGCAGTATAAAGATGGAGTGAGATTGATAGAGTACAAATGGCTAGGAAGGCAATTGTGGTTGGAACGAAGTCTGACCAGAATTGAAAAAAACAGTCGAGCTGAGAGATTTTTAGGAGGCGTAAGAGCGAGAATGGTTGTGGAAGGGAGGTTAGTTGGATGGATCTATAAAAGTCAAACCGTCTTTTACAAAACATAGACTTCCATGGATGAAGAAGGTCTGCTCGAGCGGATGCTACTAAACAGGAGGAGGGAAATTTTGTTACTTACATAATAAAATAAAACGGAATTTTGAGTTCATTAACGGTTTCAAAAATAAAATATTAATTTAAACCAAATTTTTAATTTTTGAATAAAGAATTTTTCAGTATTAAACGGATATACGTTATTTGTCGTGTGGAGACTTCAACGCTCACTCGCCTTCGTGGAATGGTAATAAACAACAAAATAGGCCGAATTCTAGAAAACCTGATATCGTCTTATTTTCTTGGTATTATGTGCACATCTGAACCTATCCACTACAATGTCCCCTCAAAATCTTATATACTCTCAAATCTTGCCGGGGAAATTTATCTCTTCAGGATTTAACCGGCAGTGAACGTCGCCATATTATTATATTTCGAACAAATAACTTATAAAGTCCATCTCACCCACAAAATAAAATACATAATTATCACAGAACTGACTGGAATGCATTCCATAATTCTGTAGCCTCAGTCCTTCTATCTATGAATATAGACAGCTCAGACTCGGACAATTATATTGCAACTGTTCACGAATAAACTTGTTTCTCATTCTTCTGAAATAAAGAAACGTGCTAATTCGACTCCATGGTGGTCTTCTTTGGTTTAAAATATTCCCCTTCGACTCTTACTTTTACTAAACAAATATAAAATATCCTGTCCTCTCTTTAAATCCACCTTCCCCCAATCTTCCCTCCCAGTCTTCAACCTTTGGTTTTAAATCTTCCCCTTGAATTCTTACTTTTGATAAACAAATAGAAAATATCCTCTCCTCTCTTCAAATCCACCTTCCACCAATTTTCCTTCCTCATCATCATTCCTCCTTGAAGTGAGCACACTATTTCAATAGACCCAGCCTCACCAAATTTTCAAAAAATTATATTCTTAAATATGTAATGAAAGCAGCTTATCTCAAAATGATCTCACAGTACGCATCTCATACCTTATACTTCACCGACGGCTCTAAAAACAAAACTGGAGTAAGAGTCGCTTTCGTTTTCTTCCAAAACAATACTATCGACGGAATTATATGCCGTCGAAACGGCAATTATGAATATTTTAAACATCATCGTTGATCAGTCGTTCTTAATATGCACGAACTGTCCTGTAGCGTTACAGTTCTTATCTTCATGATCCTAAATTACAACCCCCTAGCTTAAGAAATTGGTCATTTGATTATAACATGTAATATCCATTTGGTTCTCGCTTCGATCCCATCGCATACTGACATACAAGGAAATGACCTAGCGGATAGTGCAGCCAGAGATGGCACATTGCTTCAACCATTCCCGCCCCTGCCTACACTAATGAAAGACCTCCAGACGTATATAAAATCCTCAGTACATAAGTCATGGAGCCTCCAGTGGTCTGCACTTCCACTTGCCAACAAACTTCGATCGGTTTGAGATTCAACATTCTTCCGGACTCCATCTCACTCAATAAACAGAAGAGATGATGTTGTACTTGCTCGTCTGCGCCTAGGTCACACTACAGTTATATCATGAAAAATCCTCTATGTTAAGCCTGTAATGTCCTCATTACCGTCCATTACATTCTCCTCGAATCTGTGCAATTCAATTCCGAACATTCTACTCACGACAAACCGTTTAGCTCTCAAACATTCTTCACGATGCTTCCAATAATTTATTAAATTTTCTCAAATTTATATTATCTAATTTAACAATCCGTCCTTCCTGTTTATTCTTCCTCACTAACCTTCTCTCCTCCGTGTTTCTGGACTAGGTGCAGTACACGACACGTAAATCTACAGGTTATCTACAGGTAGGTAAAAAATGAAAAATTAATAAGATAAAAAAAAAAAAAAGGATAAATAATCCTTTAGAAAATAATTAAAGTACTAACATAATAATAATAATATTGCTACTATAATATAAATTAACGACGTTTTCGCTACGATGATTATCGTGAAAAAAAAAATAGTCACAATACGTACAGTTTCCGAGTGTATGAAATTGTACGGCTGATTAAATTAGCCACCGCAAATTTCTATAGCAGCACATGTAACAAGATGAAAAATCTAGACGATAGACAAACGCATCAGGCATAAAGAAGAAATTCTATTCAGCCATCGTACCGATAATTCTTTATTACGTTCGTGCTATAATGACGTAATACAATCGTAAAAAGGTAACGTATTATTGCGGTCCGCAGAAGGAAATACGATCACATGCAATCGAAAAATATCTTCCTGTTTTATTCCGCTCTTCACGATCAGAATATTTTCAATTACTGTCATTAATAACCATCATCATTATTGGTATACATATATTTAAATGAATATACGTAACATACGCGCTGGATTATAATTAATTTTTAATTATAAGACACACACGTCGTTCGATAGTTTTGGTCTAGTAAGGACGATGAATGACAACTAGCTTCCTGACCGAGTAAAAATCGATTAAATTACGCGTAACCGTAGGAAAAACCATTAAACCGTATGCCTAGAAGGAAGTAACAGCTTTTATGAAATATTATCACTTTTTACTTATTTTTTTGTCATCTAACGGTGTAAATATGACATAAACGGCATATACGCAAATATATATATATACACATTTATAAAATAAACAAAAAAAAGCAATTAGAAATCACTAAACTTTTTAATAAGAAATCACAAAACTTTTCGGCTGTTAAACTATTATCAAGTGAACATAAAAATAAAATATAAATATATATATATATATATATATATATATATATATATATATATATATATATAGAATATAAAAAATATAAAATGTAAAATACTGGTTTTTATTTTGATAATTTTTGTATTTTTACATTTTATATTTTTATATTGTACGTATCCGTTTATTTAATTTTATGTTCACTTTATAATGGCTTCACAGTCGAAAAGCTTTGTGATTTTTATAAAAAAGTTTAGTGATTTTAACTCCTTTTTATTTATATATAAATGAAAACGCGAATTAAATATTTTTATTAATAACTTATCAAATTTTTTGCTTTTAAAATGAACTCCTACTCAGTCATATTGTTATGTACAAAAAAGGAATCCACAGCGATACCTAGATTCCATTCGCCACCACTTTGCTCTCCGTCGAATTCCTTACGCTCGCCGCGCACATCAACACCTTTGAACGTGTGTTCCTACTAATGGAATTCCTTCTACACGATCATAGAGAATACCCAACCTTCAAACAAATACTTCGCTCCGTCCCTTATATATCACCATTTTATCGAGTTCCCGCTTGATTCTCTACCTCGTCTTACAGTCATTCTAAATGAATTCAATATCAATTACGGCACCTCTATACAACGACCAATTCACCGTGAAAACAGGTCATAAATAGGATAAATTAATCGTCGGTGTCTAACCAGGTTCCTCAGATATTTTCTGGTACGAGTAATATTCTCGCAGTTGGCCATTATGTAAGGACGAGTTTACAGTCGAAAAAAAAATACAAGCTTAAAAGGATTCCAAAAGAGGCCTGATTTAAACATGGGTATCTTCTCCGTAAAGATTTCGTCTCTATGTTTGTTAGATTACGAAGCGATCATAGTTGTACACTTAGTAATCTTGCCAGGTTATCATCAGAAGTGGAGTTTTTGAGGTGTGCAATATTAAAGATAACTTCGAACATCAGGTTCGGTCCTCCCAATAGAGATAGCTTTCTGTCTGAACTTTTAAAAACAAGATATACGCTACCAATACAACTTGAAGAGCTTATTGTGGATCTTAGCTCCTTGGCTGCGCGTAAATTATATTAATAAGGCTAATAATATAAGTTTATAGCCCGAACAGTTCACTTAAACTGGCCAAAGTGTTTAGCTGAGCAAAAAAAAATAAATAAATTAAAAATGATTAATTTGTTTGGCGCATTTTTAATTTTAATAATTATTACGATTCAATCGTTCATACTAAATAGAAAATTTTTCATCATTATTTAATTCTTAATTATCACGGAGAAGGCAGTGGCACCCCATTCCGTATAACATCATATGCGCGCGCATCTGCGTCCCACATAAACGTACGATGACTAGTCACGACGTTCGGCAACGAACAATACGACTATGATGATACTAAATATCGACGTTTTCGCGTAGAAATTCTTAACTACGTGTCTGAGCGATTTACTTATCTTTGGCAAACTTTATTACAATGATTTTATAATTATATTTTTATTATTTAAAACATAAACAACAAAAACTAGTTAAAATCACTACATTTTTTACAAAAATATCGCAAAGCTTTCCTACTATTAAGCCATAATCGAGCGGAAATAAACAATAAAAATATATACAATTTGTTTAAAATATATATATATATATATATATATATATATATATATATATATATATAACAATAAAAACAAAAAATAAAATAAAATTTAAATTAGATGTACAATATTACAAAAAATAACAAAGTATAAAAACAGTTATTTATAAAATGATATGATAGTGAATGTCGATAAATTAATCTTTTTTTTTCTACATTTTTTTATTTTTCCTATTATATTTTTAATAAATTGTATATATCATTATATTTTATTTTTTATGTTCACCTGATAATGGCTGCCGAAATACTTTGTGGTATTTTTATTTAGATGAGAACTTAGTGATTTTAACTGATTTTTTTTATATCTGTATTAATTTTAACTTCTATGCGGCGAGCTGACTCGATCGAAACTTCAAATTATGAATTTTATTCTATCATTATGTACGGATACATTTTTTGTATTTATTTATCTGTTTGAAAATGACTTTCTTCAAAATCTTTCTAGCCAATTATGTAAAACGAGAACTTTTTATATACAAATTCTCACGAAAAATTAATGTTACTAATTAATTCACACGTACGTGTATTTCGTATAATACTACTATATTCGCATACATATATACATATTATATATATATAATTATCGACTGTTCTAATTCTCACCTTATTCGACTATCATTTAAATGTATTGAGATTAACGAAACAAATATGAGAATTTTATTAAACGACCTATTTTCGTACTAAAATTATTTGTTCGTCCGGTGAAAATACAGCAACGATGATTTTGATCGAAGACTATTATTATTTCGTAATTAACGACTTTCTCCATTGTACCGGCCGTTAAGTAAAATCCTCTTCAGAATTAATGAGAGAGATAGTAGGGTTTTTTCCTCGCTTAACTGTTAGAACGTAAACCTATCGAAGAGTACCTCCAAAGTTCAGTACAATCCATAGTGCCGCTAAAATATCTCGCAGGACTTTGAACTAGAATCTTTGTATAACTGCTTGCTGTTCCGCAGATTATGCCCACACAGGTTCTAAGATTGTTTTATATAGTAATAGTTTATTTTCAATTAATAAAGTTGACTTTTTATTCGCAAGCCAATGCATGTTGCGGTATGTAACGTTTAATTGCTACCATTTTTCAATGATGGTATCTTTAAAGGTGAGCCGTTGGTCAAATCCAAGATATTTCACAACACATGACTTTGGAATTATCTGCACATTCAATTGGATCGGTAAGATTATGTAAACAAACCCCGTTTGGACATTGACTCATTAACTGCGATTCTCCATTGTTTAAGCCAATTCTCTACATGTGACAGATGATTTTGAAGCTGTTTAACGGTTATATCGTTATTATGATAAGCTGATAGAAAGCTGTGTCATCAACAAATATATCTGTTGTATCACTATTTTGTGTGGGAACGTCAGATATAATTAATCGTTTCTTCATTCATCTCCGTCCGAATATTTATTCTTTTATTATTTTCCATTTTATTCCATTACCATTGTTTTCTTCTTATTTATTGTCATGTTATTTAGAATCAAGTTGATCTTCATTAGTGCATCCGACAGGTTTTTTTCACTTACTGAAATTACCTTAAGTTATCTGCAAACCTAAACGATTTAATCTTCATTCCACCTATATTCCTTCATTACTGATTTCTTCTCGTTCTTTGAAAGCCCGTTCTATATATATATATATTTATATATTTATTAAAAAACAGCGTTGATAAGATACAACCTTGCCTTACTCCTTTTCTGACTTTTGCTTCAATTTCTCAGTTTTTTCTCGTTATTATTAATTTTTGCTTTTTATATAACTCTTTTATTATTCTTCCAACCCTAAGATCGATGTTTTTTCTTATTAAAGTTTCATCTAGAATAGTCCAGTCACATTTATCGAGTGCTTTTTCTAAATCGATCATTACAATGTATACTGGTTGGTTTAATTTCAATTTTTTTTCAATCACCATGCGTAGCTTACCTTGTTCCTCTTCCTTTTCTAAAACCATATCGCTCTTCACTTAATTCGTTCTCTATTTTATATACCTAATTTTTTTTTTTTTTTGTTAATATTTTTGAGCAATGTCACAGCAAACTTACCAGCCGATGTTCTTCACGCTATTCCTTTTCGATATAATTATTAGTTTGTTTTTCTTAAAATCGTCCGGTATTTCTCCTGTTTCGTACATACTCGAGATTAATATATAAATATGTGTCTGTGCTTCATTCCCTAACGCTTTTATAAGCTCGATACAGAAGTTATCGCATCCTGCTACTTTATGACTTTTTAGTTCTTTCAGTGCCTTGTCCAATTCATCTCTTGTTATACTTGGACCTATAATATCTTCTTGTATTGTTTCATTTATGATAATTTCTTGTTGTAGGTATTATTTAGTGCTATCCGTTTTATTGTATAATTTTTCTACATACATCTTCCATCTCTGAGTTATTTCTTCTTCTTTTATTATTTTTTTTACGTTTTCATTCACGATACCATTCGTTATATTTTTGGTACGTTTTAACTCGTTTGTATACCTTCTCCATATTGTTTTTGTTAAAATTTTCTTCTACCTCTTTACGCTTTGATTCAATGTTTTAGCTCTTTTGGCTTCTCTACTTACCATGTTTCTATATTTTCTATACATATTCCGGCCCTTATATTAATTTTATTATATCCTTTGAAATATTTGGTTTTTCGTACGCACTATTTTTCTTAGTTAATATTTGTGTCGCGGCGTTTGTTATTAATTCTTTCGTGTTATTCCATTTTTCATTCGTACTGTTTCCTCTATTCATTTCTAGGTTTGTCTTTAATTTTTTTTTGTTGACGAAGAATTAAAAAATAAGTCGGATAGTTGAAATAAAAAATCTTGTATACGATTCTATCGTCCCTACAAGGTGCTTAACCTACTGTTCTAACCTGACATCTACACGCTATGAGAACTTGAACTTCCAAAGGATACTGACTGCTACAGACTTATCACAAGATTCAACCGTGCTAACCAACAGACGCAACAAACATCCATTCGTACTGAAAGTCCATCATCTGCTGAATCATCTTAATGCCATCAAATTGCACAACATCTTTCCTGTTGAACCCTACAAACGCAGTCGTGGGTGGCAATAATAGAATTAGAGGATGTTCTGTCAAATAAACCTACTACCGTGACCACTACTTTAACTTATATTAGAACGATTATAGTACTCGTACATACTTAAACTGACACCGCGCTTCGTGAGTCGTAATAACATCAGTAGTTAGTTAGTTAAAAATGAGAGCTACACTCGACACATAAATAAATAATAATAATAAATATATATTATATCCATAAAGAAGTCGCTACTTTTATTATTATTATTATAGCCTTATTATATACTTAACTAAAATAAGTAAATAATTTAATTGAAAAAAAAAAAAACTAAAAACTAAAAGCCCCTATCTTGGGCAAAGAGCTCAACCTTGCCCGTTCCCTACAGTCCTGAGCAATTCTCTCATATTGTTTATTATGAATAAACTTTGTTATTCCGTCATCCCATCTTAAAAACTGTCTCCCTCTTCTTCTTTTGTCCGCAATATACCAATTTTTTATCCTATATGTCCACCTATTATCCGATAGTCTGGCAATATGTCCCGCCCAATCCCACTTTTTCCTTTTATATTCATTGACTGAATTTATTACATTTTTAAATTTTCCTTTAATAAGCGAGTTCCTAATCCTATCTCTGCGTCTAATATTTAAAATGGACCTAAACATACTGTTTTGGCTACTCTCTATTTTAATTTCATCCATTTTGGTTGTTGACCATGTTTGTGAGCCATATGTCAACGATGGAACAATGCAGCTATTAAATACATCACTTTTATTTTTAATCACAAACGGTCCCTTAAATATACTTTTAAGCGACCAATACTTCCTCCAAGATAGTGCTATCCTTCTATGAACCTCACCTTTCGTTGTATTTCTAAGTTCTATTCTCTGTCCTAAATAAACTATTTCATCTATCTACTCTTTGTCCGCCTATTTCGATTTCTATTTTTTCATTAGCGTTCGTGATAATTTTTGTTTTTTCCATATTTATACATAGACCCGCTTCATTACCAACCTCATTTAACTCCGTTAACACGTCTTTAATCTCTAACAAATTATTCCCTATAAGTACCACATCATCCGCAAAACGCGAGTTACTTAGAATTTCTCCATTTATTTTTATACGTTTTTGTTCCCAATTTAGTTTTTTAAATACCTGTTCGAGTGCACATATAAATAATAACGGTGATAAAGGATCCCCCTGCTTAACCCCTTTCCTTATATAAAAATATTCCCCTGTCTTCTCTGTAAGTATACGCGCTTCTACATTTGTATACATATCTGCTACTATCCTTTGATATATCAGCGAACTCCTTGGCTTTTTAGTGCACCTAATATAAATGTGTGTCTCAGGGAATCAAATGTTTTAGAGAAATAAAACCGAACATACTTCTTTTTGAAATTCTCTTGATTTCTCTATGACAAATAAATGATCTCTAGTGGAGAATCCTTTTCAGAAACCAGTCTATCCAATTGATAAATGATAATTTAAATTACTTTGCAATATTACTTTCGAAAAATTTTTTGAGATTGTGGGACTCAAGCTAATTGGTCTATAATTCTCAATCTTACTTTTACTTCCTTTTTTATGAAGCAGAATTATATTCGACTTCTTCCATTCACTCGGAATTTTTTGTCCTTCTAGAATCATATTAAATAATTTTGTCGAGTTTTTTTATTAAAAGCAATCCTCCAAATTTTATTTGCTCATTTTTTATATTATCAGGACCTGGAGTAGCATAACGTCTTAACTTTGTCACCACATCTACTACCTCGGACTCTGATATATACGGTTCTTGTATCGTTTCCGGACTACATACATAGTGCAAGTTTAAACCCTTATCGCTGTATATTTTTGTATAATACAATGTAGCATATTCATTTATCTTTTTCCTATTGTATATTTTATTGCATCAAAAAGAAAATTAACCCATTTTTTCCGCAATGCCAGATTCCTCTTTATTAGATTTGTGCTGCTTGTACTTTCTAATACTGACTGAATAAACTTACGCGTCTTCGATTCATTAAAAATTTTTAGCCTACTTTTTATCAACTTACATATAACAACTCAATTTTTTCATTCTATTCCTTCTTCTTTTTATACCACCCTCTCTTTTGTCTATTAATTGTTTTATATCTAATGGAATTTCTGTCAAAGTTGCTTTTTCCTTTCTGACTTTATTATTTTCTGTGGCTTCCTTCATGCTAATTTCTATTTCCCTATACAATAATTCTAGAATTTGCTATATTTTGACTGTTGGTATTTTTAAAAATTTTGTTTAGTTCTGCCTCATAATCACTACTATTGTGTTTATTCATACTTTTAAAAATTGTTTTTTTCCGATATCGGGAAACGCCACTTATAAAGAGCTATTTTACACATAACTGGTTTATGGTCGGAATAAAATTTAAAATTTTGCATTACGTTAAAATCTATTATTTTATTTTCTCTCGCTGTAGTGTTAGCATATAATCAATTTGATTTTTGTATTGTTAATTTAGTGCATGTCCATCTTCTTCCTATCCTTTTTTTAAATAAAGTATTTATTACCTTTAATTCGTGTTCCATGCAGAAATCAATAAGTTTCCATCCTCTTTCATTTCTCCTACCGTAATTATAAGGCCCTAATATATAATTTTCCTCGTTTCTTCTCTGGCCAGTCTGACTATTAAAATCACCCATTATTATCAAGCGATGTTTTGGATTAACTTTCGAGTTTTTTAAAATATTTGCGATATATATTGATAAAATTCATCGCATTCTTTAATTTCGGAATTTGCCGTAGGCGCATAGATTTGAACTAAAGTTAGATACTGATTACTTTTGTTTCCTTCCTTCGTACAATATTTTGCTATCACTAATCTATCAGAGATTCCTCTAAATTCGATCAACGTATCTTTCCAGTCTCGTTTTATAATAAATCCTACTCCTTTCTGTCCTCGATCATTACCTATATAACATAGTAGATTATTCTCCTTTGTTACTACCATATTGTTACCATTTCTCCTTATTTCCGACAAACGTAATATATCTATTTTTGATTCTTTAAAAGCATTCTCCAATTCGATTAAGCTCTCACTGCTTCTTAACGACCTAACATTTAAACTGGCAACATTTCAAACTTTCTTATTAACCTCTGCCCTTTTTTTAATCTATTTTTCACCTAACTTTACCATTCTATTTTTAACTTTAATGCTATTAATCATTCTATTTTTAACTTTAATACGATTAACCATTCTATTTTTAACTTTAATACTATTAAAATCATCAATATCAACATTACTAGCCTTCATACATTTTAATTAATGCTTCGAAATGAGTGATGAGGGGAGTGGTCGTACTTACCCTCGCGGACCGAGTCGCTACTTAACCAACTGTTAAATTAGATTAATCATGTCATAAGGTATGACGGATTAATCTTCTACGTGCTTCACGGCAAAATACGTGTAATACAAAGGTCGTGAAAAGTTACAGAAAGATACAGGAATCGCGGCGGGTATTTAAAGAGGACCGCAGCAAAACTGCAAATTACTAGAGAAGAATCATGAATAGAAACCAGTTTTTTGACACTGAACTGCAAAATAAAAAAAAATATTATAATAATTCTGAACTACAAATAACATATCTACAGTATGCTTAAATTCTAATTCAAATACTTTTCAACAGATACTCTTACAATAATCAGAGTTTGAAACTGGATACATTATAGATCAGATGTTTACATTAGATAATTTCTTATTATATTTATTATCTCATTTTGTACCTGTTAATTATTATTAGTAAAATTCTTCAAAACCTGAAGATGGCGAAACCAGTATGTAACTTCGGAACCCCTGTGAAAATCTAAACGGGGTACCCTTAAATCAATCAAATAATTACTTTTACCTTTATTTTTCTCTATTATTAATGTTTATAATTTAAAAAAATAATTCGATAAAAAAATACACAAATCAATACGGTAAATTATATTTTATATAAATAATTGTTTTGAAATACAATGTTTTATTAAGTTAATAAACTTAATAAAAGGTTCAATTCGAAAAACTTTATAGAGGTAAATAATTATTGAATGTTATAATAATTTTAAACAGATTATATCGATGTAAATAAAAATGATTTTATTCGTATCTACAATTTTACATCAGAAATTATTTAAGATAAATACCGATAAGCGCTGTGAACATTCCTCGTTTTGTTGTCATGAACTCTGATGAATACATCAATATTGTGAACTTTTTGGCTCTTGCAAATTCAATCGATAATATAGTTGTGTTACGCAAGTAATTTTTTATTATTTTCAGTTTAGGGAATCGATCTTTATACCCTCGCTACTGTTGCAGACAATGTTAAAAATAGGTTTTATGTAACACGAGTGATTTTTCATTATGTACTTTAAAAGGTCGCTATGTTTTCTAATATATTTTTGTGAATTAAATTTCTAAGTGAGAAAATGTTGTCGTATAAAATTATGCGAATAAAAATTTATTAGTCCACGCGATGTTTCAATCAACTTGTCATCATTCATACTTTTATATTTTGGAGATGGTCAATTATTTCAGAGACTGAATGAGAGACCCAAAAATTTTGGTCGCGCTATCTTCAACTATGGTACCAGGTGGAACTTTTGAGAAGCTTTATTAAACATTATTCCATAATTAGTAATTCGTATAATCGTACGTTTATTGCTTTATTAAAAACAAATCACTAACATTATATACATAAAACAAATCACTAACATTCATATACACATATATATATATATTATATATATATATATAAATGGATATTGTAATTGTAAATTGAATATAACGTGCGCAAAGACTATATATAAAAAATAAGTTTTGATATCGATTAAATTAAGGGGACAATTTTTGTGTTTTTTTCAATAGCGTACGCAGTCCGCTTAGTAGATTTCCGAAAACAGACGGATCGACTAATTCTTTTTCGACGAGAATCCGAATTTTTTCGCTAAGAGTGACAAAAAATTTTTCGAATATTTTCCTTTTCAAATCGATAATTTCCTCTTGAGATCGATATAATCGCAATTGCAATTGTAAATGTAACGATCTTTTTCGACTTAGATCTCGAATAGTCGAAATAATACGATCCCAAACGTCCGAATTTTCTTGCGATAACGATCGTTTTCTATGTTCGATTATTTGTAACGCGTTATCGACCAACAAATTCTGACATAATTTTTCTAATTCGTCGTTCGACCGGTCGTATTTTTTGTTCAGAACGATGCGCTCCTCGGATAAATCGGTCGATCGTTTTAACAATTCTTTTAACTCCGCTCGTTTATCGTCCGTCTCTTTTTCCAGACTTTTCACTTTTCCGATCAACGACAGACGTTCTTCGAATTTTCTATCGATTTTTGTACGAAAATTCACCAACATTTCGGCGTGATTATTTAAATCGATAACATCATCCGTATCGCTCATTATCGGCAGCGACACGGAACAATCGACGTTCGTATTCTCTTTAATCGGTTCTTTCTTCGTATTGAGGATCAACGCCGCTGATGTCTGTTTCGCGTTCATAGTTTTCTCCATTCTCCGCTCTACCAAAGTGAACGATAGATAAACACTTTTTAAATCGCCATAATGACGAGGATGATAGGTAAGATATGTAAAATTGATTCGAATTTACTATGGTAACATGATAATAAATGACATTTATATGGAATATAGATACTAGCCTATGAAAGGCTACAATATGTCGAGTAATAAGAAGAAAAAAGAAACTGTGATCACGAGATAATGTAAAATGCAAGATTCATTTAAAGTGTAGCTCCATTCTTAAGTCACGATCTGTGGGCAAAAGTGCCAACGCCTCCGAATTCGGATAATGATGAAGTCTTCGCTGGTGTTGGTCAGCATAATCCTGTATTACTTGGTTGACCCATTTGATCTGTAAATCTGCATAGAGTGCATCATTTCGTTGAAACCAACGAGCATTATTAATTAGTCGTAGAAGCTTATTCTGAGCTGTCTGGGTTATTTTACGATTCGATGCAGAATGGAAGATAATATAGATTTTTTGTGCATGCAATCTGTATTTATAAAAATAAGCAGCAGTGAAGACACATTATTATCAAAATTCGGAAGGAGTACAGCATTCCAATGGATGCTGATCCTACTTATTGATGATTACGTTTACATTAAATTAATCTAAAATTATATGATTATGAGTAATCGGGATCGACGTTGAAGCTGGAGAGGATTGAATCTGTGTATTCGATTGAATTTTACACAGTCTGTCAGTAGGTTCTTTGCTAATATACTTTTGTGATGATTGAGTCTTTCCTTATATTTTGCACTTGAGGATCTTTTCATTAACAGAAATTATCTTCAAGTCCTTCGAAATGTCATCATTTCGTATAAACCAGGATGAGTTAACAACCCTACGTAAGATGTTTGCTATTGTCCTTTCCATAAGTGAGCTATATTCGAGTTAGATGCAGTACCTCATACCCCAATGTCATATGTCCAAATTGGTTTTATTATTGATTTATAAAACAGAACTCCAGTGAAAGAACTGAATTTCTTCCAACCATGTAGTCCATATTTCTCAGTTTCAATCTGATCTGGGTACGTTTGGTGATTATGTACACTTATTCCAAGTTAAATGTAGACCAAGGTATTTCTCACTACTTGCTATGGGTATTGGATTTTTGTTAAGGTAGAATGTAATTGAAGGAAGTACCAACGTCATTGTATATTGCTACATTTGCTAGTAGGGAAACAGGAAGTAATGAAATGCACTATGGTCGCGGTAATGGTTAATAGAAAACGGCCAATAGAACATGTATACTTCTAAGATGGACGGATATTATTGTGGATACTATAGAACTATCATTCATGTAATACGTACGTCACTGAAACGATCGGGAAAAAAGCACGTAAAATTACATAATTATTGATCAATTAAGCGTTAACTATTACATCCCATCAACGATGACGATTGTTACTTATTTTATATATATATATATATATATATATATATATATATATATATATATATGTACATTAAAATATAAAAAATTTTTGAACTTAAAAAAAAACAAAAACAAGAAGTCGCCATCCGTATAACGAATAATTTTTTTACAATTGTTAGGAAGAACAATAGTTAAGACACGCCTATAATCCGTATTCGTAATTGCGAACGATAAATTATTCTCCGGGACAAAGAACTAATGAATGAATTGAAAGTTGATCATCAAGAGGAAAAAAAGTAAACAAAAAATTAAACTGTTGTTAATAGTTCAGCCTTGACGGAGGATCGGATTCCCTAGCAGAGGCGAAAGCTAACGTCTCGTAGGTGATACGTGAAACGTGTGTAAACTGCCTTACGTGAAACACGACGACTACACTTTGTAGTAGCCCTTAGCGTTTTGACTTCCACTTTATTACATCACATGGACGCTTGACGCATATGTATATATATATATATATATATATATATATATATATATATATATATATATATACACGCTAGACAGAATAAACTGTGTTCAGTGCAACGATGAAAAAATATTAGGAACGGCAAACCAGCCCTCGTGATGTCCTCCAGGTATATGTGCTAAAGGGCTCCTACTAAACGTGTAAACGCCCGCTCATTACGAAATCGTATTGTTAACGTAAGTAAAACAGAAACTAGGTTATACTATCGTCTGTCTCGACCTGACTTTTTTTATTAAGACCTTCAGGATAAATTGGGTGATTACTCATCATAATTGATCTAATTTCGCCGAACCGGAAAAGATATGGTCTTTAAAACTAGCAGTTGATTTTATATAAAAATGCAGAATATCTTTTCTTCGACAAAATAAGCTGTCGATTAAATACATAACCTTTTATGTATATGTATATATATTTGTATATATACACAAATAAATACACACACATATGTATGTCTGTAAATATAGTTCTAAATATACACATAAAAGAATGCGCTCATTTCATTTCTCATTTAGAGATTGACTTGGAATAAGTACATAATCACCAAACGTACCCACATCAGATTAATAATAAAACCAATTTGGGCATGTGGTACTGCATCTAACTCGAATATAGCTCTCTTATGGAAAGTACATAAGCAAAAATCTTACGTAGGGTTGTTAACTCACCCTGGTTTATACAAAATGATGACATTTCGAAGGACTTGAAGATAATTTCTGTTAATGAAAAGATCCTCAAGTGCAAAATATAAGGAAAGACTCAATCATCACAAAAGTATATTAGCAAAGAACCTACTGACAGACTGTGTAAAATTCAATCGAATACACAGATTCAATCCTCTCCAGCTTCAACGTCGATCCTGATTACTCATAATCATATAATTTTAGATTAATTTAATGTAAACGTAATCATCAATAAGTAGGATCAGCATCCATTGGAATGCTGTACTCCTTCCGAATTTTGATAATAATGTGTCTTCACTGCTGCTTATTTTTATAAATACAGATTGCATGCACAAAAAATCTATATTATCTTCCATTCTGCATCGAATCGTAAAATAACCCAGACAGCTCAGAATAAGCTTCTACGACTAATTAATAATGCTCGTTGGTTTCAACGAAATGATGCACTCTATGCAGATTTACAGATCAAATGGGTCAACCAAGTAATACAGGATTATGCTGACCAACACCAGCGAAGACTTCATCATTATCCGAATTCGGAGGCGTTGGCACTTTTGCCCACAGATCGTGACTTAAGAATGGAGCTACACTTTAAATGAATCTTGCATTTTACATTATCTCGTGATCACAGTTTCTTTTTTCTTCTTATTACTCGACATATTGTAGCCTTTCATAGGCTAGTATCTATATTCCATATAAATGTCATTTATTATCATGTTACCATAGTAAATTCGAATCAATTTTACATATCTTACCTATCATCCTCGTCATTATGGCGATTTAAAAAGTGTTTATCTATCGTTCACTTTGGTAGAGCGGAGAATGGAGAAAACTATGAACGCGAAACAGACATCAGCGGCGTTGATCCTCAATACGAAGAAAGAACCGATTAAAGAGAATACGAACGTCGATTGTTCCGTGTCGCTGCCGATAATGAGCGATACGGATGATGTTATCGATTTAAATAATCACGCCGAAATGTTGGTGAATTTTCGTACAAAAATCGATAGAAAATTCGAAGAACGTCTGTCGTTGATCGGAAAAGTGAAAAGTCTGGAAAAAGAGACGGACGATAAACGAGCGGAGTTAAAAGAATTGTTAAAACGATCGACCGATTTATCCGAGGAGCGCATCGTTCTGAACAAAAAATACGACCGGTCGAACGACGAATTAGAAAAATTATGTCAGAATTTGTTGGTCGATAACGCGTTACAAATAATCGAACATAGAAAACGATCGTTATCGCAAGAAAATTCGGACGTTTGGGATCGTATTATTTCGACTATTCGAGATCTAAGTCGAAAAAGATCGTTACATTTACAATTGCAATTGCGATTATATCGATCTCAAGAGGAAATTATCGATTTGAAAAGGAAAATATTCGAAAAATTTTTTGTCACTCTTAGCGAAAAAATTCGGATTCTCGTCGAAAAAGAATTAGTCGATCCGTCTGTTTTCGGAAATCTACTAAGCGGACTGCGTACGCTATTGAAAAAAACACAAAAATTGTCCCCTTAATTTAATCGATATCAAAACTTATTTTTTATATATAGTCTTTGCGCACGTTATATTCAATTTACAATTACAATATCCATTTATATATATATATATAATATATATATATATGTGTATATGAATGTTAGTGATTTGTTTTATGTATATAATGTTAGTGATTTGTTTTTAATAAAGCAATAAACGTACGATTATACGAATTACTAATTATGGAATAATGTTTAATAAAGCTTCTCAAAAGTTCCACCTGGTACTATAGTTGAAGATAGCGGGACCAAGATTTTTGGGTCTCTCATTCAGTCTCTGAAATAATTGACCATATCCAAAATATGAAAGTATGAATGATGACAAGTTGATTGAAACATCGTATGGACTAATAAATTTTTATTCGCATAATTTTATACAACAACATTTCTCACTTAATTCACAAAAATATATTAGAAAACATAGCGACCTTTTAAAGTACATAATGAAAAATCACTCGTGTTACTATATGTATAAAATCTATTTTTAACATTGTCTGCAACAGTAGCGAGGGTATAAAGATCGATTCCCTAAACTGAAAATAATAAAAAATTACTTGCGTAACGCAACTATATTGTCGATTGAATTTGCAAGAGCCAAAAAGTTCACAATATTGATGTATTTAACTAACGACGACATAGGTCACTTTGCTGAAAAAGGAAAATTTTAGAAACTCTCACGGATGGGTAAGGTAGAGTTTACTGCAAGGATCAGTTTTAGGTCCGTATTTATGGAATATGGTATTTTCTAGAATTTACAAAACTAAAATACCTGCAAATGTTAAAATTGTTACCTTCATCGATGATATAGCCATGATAATTGCGGATAAGAAGGAAAACATTATGGAAGTAAATATATGTAGAGTGTATAAGGAAATTGAAAAATTTTTAAATGATTACAATTTAAATATTAATATGACAAAATCAAAATATATTTTATTTAACAAAAAATTTAAAAACAAAGAATTAAATTTAACAAATAATAATATTAATATTCAATGCGTGACAAATATAAAATACCTGGGAGTTACAATTGATAACAATTCAAAATTCTATAACCATTTCCATAATGTTAAGAATAAAATAAACAAATTTTTACATATTTTTAATAAACTTTATAATAACAACAATAGAGTAAATTATAAAAAAGGACTAATTATGTATAAATCCATAATTATGCCAAATATAATCTATAGCAGTAGTATTTACGATGATATGTTAAAAATGAAAAGGTTTAAAACGTTAATAAGATCATTTCAAAGAACAATAGCTATTAAAATGATTAAAGGATATAAAACTACTAGTTACTGGGCTTCGATAGTAATAGCCGGAATTATGCCTATAGACTTAGAAATACGTAAACATATTAATTTATTTTACATTAAAAACAATATTAATTTAACACACGCATTTAATCAAGTACATTACATTAATAACAAATATAAATACGAAGGCAAACACTTAAACGATAAAGTACTTAATAAATATTATTTAGAGCAATATCAAACCATGTGGAATACATATAGTGGCTTAACGTATCAGTATTTTCTAAATATAAATGATAGATTCCGTAATACTTATTTTATTCCCAATTATTATAACACACAATTTATTACTGGACATGGTAGTTTCAAAACTTATTTAAAACATTGCTGAAACTGATAACTGTATTCGATGTAATTTTGCGGATACGGTTTATCATATCTTGCAGGGGTGTAATTGTAATGATATTGTAATAGAATGTAAAGCAGAAGAATTGGTAAATAGTAAATATAAAGAATTCAACATGTTAGCTATTGAGGAAATAAATAATAGAAAAAATTATAATTTGATATACTAAGATTTAATGTTCTTATATTGTTATTTTCAATATTCATTTTAGATGATAATACTATTATATCGAATTAAAAATGTAAGTTAAGATTGTAAATGGAATTTAGAGTGGCATTAAACTTAATTGGATTGTCACTTTAAGTTTCATAATATAAAGTTGTATTTCTATCAAATATACTATTTTTGAAAGTAAAAAAAAAAAAAAAAAAAAAAAAAAAAAATTTTATGAGTCGATTTTTGCCGCATCTAAATAAATATAATAAATACTTTGATTTAAATGGAATAAGTCGAAGTTAAAACTAGTTTTGATCAAATTATATATAATTTTTAAATAAAAAATACAATTAACCGTGGGAGTGAAAGTTCAAATAAATGGTAGAAAATTAAGTTCAGCCATTAATAAAAATTCTAGCTACATTTTAATTATAACCATCCTAAATTCTATTCGTCGAATTAATTTAGTTGCGAACAAAAGCAAACATTCTTCATTCTTCTCGTTCCTTTATCCTTCTGCAGAACTTGGTATCATTATGTCCATTATATATGTATATAAAGAAGGAATATTCTCCCGTAAATTTAATTTTCTTCTTTAACCACCGACACGATGTATAGGTTCGTATATCAGTTCCATTGTATAAATCCAGATAAATTTCATTTGTATAATTTTAATTAAATTTAAAAGGAACTAAAGATAGACAGAAAAAAAAATCAATACGTAGATCTGGCCCGAATAAAATTATATCATCACCCGCTGTGCATGAGATAACATAAGATCATATCCAGGCGGAGTGACGGAGAAGTAGTCCGGTGTACGATTCTGTTCAGAACGGAGTGTTATAATATGTAAGACATACCGGTTTTGCATTATTATTATTTTTATTTATCATCGTTATTATTGTCATAATCGTTATTTTTATTATTATGGTTGTCATCGCTATTAATATTAATAAAGATACCGGAGGAGGAAAAATATATTACACGGCGGGTAAGCTGCTTAGCGAACACTGCAGTCTGTTCAACTCCGTACAAATGTGAAAGTAGTAAGATGCAAAAGTGTTGAGTATTTTACTTTCAATCTTCATTGCGTACGGTATCTTAGAATAGTTCGGATTGTTCTTCTCTCGTAATAACCGATGATCAGATAGAATCTATACCAACGCAGTGTGTAGAGTTTTCCTTCATTTCTCTAATGCAGCTAGTTCGCTAATCTTTCATAATAGATACGCCGTTATAAGCCGTCATCGTTATCCGTATAAAACTAGTCGTACATTTTCAAATTTCGTCCGTTAATATTCGCTACCACGAAGAACGAGTTCATTTTTTTTTTTTGACCGAATAAATTTTTTTCTTTAATTTTTATACGTAGTATAGCTAAACGTATCATCATCATCAATATCACAGTTTCACTACGATATCGAGGTAAGTATTATAAAACGTTAAGGAAATATATACATATCTATGCCTGTGTGTGTGTTTTTAAATAAGAGATCATGAAATTAACTATCGATATTGCCTTAGGCTATTATTATTGTCAGAGTAAATTTTGAGGAGTAATTGAATAAATAAATAAACATATATTATATATATATATATATATATATATATATATATATATATATATATATATATATAAACTCTTAACTTCAAAATTTTCACGAAAAAAAAAGTAGAAAACAAAATTTTAAAATAGAACATTAAAGACATTAGATTTCAAATTTTTTGAAATAAACTTCGTTACTAGCACAGTATCTTATAAAATAGATGAAAATGGTTTGAAAAGACAGAAAATGATTTGAAGGAAACTGGTATTGAACCGACTGACATTGAAGGTCATCACGCATTAAAAAAAGGAACTAGGAGAATATTTCAGATTCGGGGATAAACCAAAATTACATACAGCAAGATCATGAACCGACAATAGAAAAGAAAGCAACATCGACAGTGTGTGCGGCAATTTGGATACAGGAGAAATCACAGTTTATATCCATGGGGTCAAATTTGAATATATTTTATATATATATATATATATATATATATATAAAGTTACCCGATCATTATAAACAATAATAATTTACCGATTTTTTATGTACACGTATAAAATTAATGGATTGTTTATGTATGTTCACGCACACTCAAATATATATATACGTACATACATATATATTAATCAACCAATCGACGTCGTTCGCCCTTATCATATAAGCCTTCCATGTTTTTAGTTCAGCCGTTAGTCTTTTTAGTTCAATGTAGGTATTGATGTTTACTTCTTTCTTGATTGTGTCCATCAGTGTCTGTTTTGGTATTGCTCTCGACCTATGTGTATTTTTTCTATAATATCTTTCAGTAGGTCATCATGTCTTAACGTGCCCTATCCGTTTCATTCGTGTTTTACGGTCTAAATAAACAAACAACCATCAACTACGTATCGTGTATTATCGTATAAATCGTGCTACATTCATCATCATCACGTTGCATATTTCATTCCCAAAGATTGCATACATCAACAGCTCTATATGCAGTTAAATCGAATATATGCCCCTATAATAATCTGCTACTCGCGGCATCCACTACGTCCTTAACAGTTTTTCGTCTAATTCCTGATGTTATCCTTTATAATCTTGTTCTTCCATACGAAGATTTCCTTCGATTCCCCCAACCCAACGTATAACTAGCGTGAATAATCTTTCTTGTCTGACTTTGTATGCCATTTTCCTCTTCAGGATGTCATCTACCAGGGTCATCATTACCATTTCGGTTTTCTAAAGCGCTTCTTTATTTATTCTCTTCTCAATTCGCTACATGCACCTAAGCGTCCACATTTCAAACGCGTTTAACCTTTTTATACATTTCGTGTTTAAAGTCCATGAAGCATCGCTACCAACATTACATAGCGTTAATTCTCATTTTCGTAGCTATTTTTAATTTCCGGTCATTATCGCCTTCAGATTAGTAAATTTTCGCCGTTCCAATGGGGTATTTATTTATTTTTAATATCTCTTTGAACGAAGCTCCCAAATATATGCGCTCTTTGACTGTCTCTACCGTTTCCCTTTCTAATATTTACCTTAGGATGTGATTTGCCATTAACGTTACTTTTCTTAATTCTTGGATTATATCCAATTAGCCGACGAATTTTCGAATATCCGTGTAACCGCGGTTAGATAAATTTTATGGTCAAAATAAATGTAATATTTGTAAGTAAGGAAGAATTTTGCGATGAGTATTTAGATAAATAGGATGTATTTCGTTTAATCGTTATAAGACGTAGGCCGTTTCTAAATAAATAACCAGTGGTATACGATTGAATGGAAACAACATGTTAAATATTTAAACGCGATGTTGGATAATAAATTAAATTTTTCAACCCGTATTAATTTCATAAGTAACAAAGCTGTACGGAGAACTTGTGCACTTTTTCCAATATTCGATAGAAAATCACACTTATCTTTTAAAACGTAACTACTTTATTTATAAATCTGTTATTCCTACCTAGATTGTTATATGCCGCTCTTGTATTCTACTAGCAGGACAAATATACTGAGATTACGAAAAATACACAATCACTATTTAAGGATAATATCAAATAAATCAACATATACTCGGATATGTTCAATGCATTATATCTCTTAAACTTTCCCTACATTCAAGAAGATATTTTAATAAGACCTAAACAATTTTACGAAACGTGTAAATTATCAGGTATACCAGTCATAGATAATATATTATGAGTCTCTCTAAGGCTTAGGTATAAAAAGTATAAACACCGGCGACTATGTACTCATCATTTGATGAATCTATCATTTATGATTAGATGCTACTAAGTAATTATGTGTGTTCATGTGTATATATATATATTATATGTCGTGTATATAGTTGTATGTATTTTATAATGTATATTGTATAATGTATATTGTATATTTGTTTGTTTTTTTTTTGTTATTTCCATAATGAAATCAATCGCATAGGTTTTTGCTTTTGTAGTTTTCCTCTGTATTAAATATTATTTTTTCTTTTATATAATTTGTTATTCTAGTATCTTACGATTTTATTTTAAGCGCTAACATTAAGGACGCTTTTTACGTACTAAACGTAATACACTGCTATATACATGTATATATATTTAACATATTGTAAATGTGTTTATTGTCGATAAATAAAGTTTTTCTTCTTCTTCAAATTATCTCAAGCGACATCTATCGTCCATTAATAAAATTATATAATCACGTTACCCGAGACCGTTATTATTATTATTATTATTTGCCGAATACACTTGACGGACGTGGTTATCTATAACGTTCGCTGACCTAATAGAGGATTTAATAATTTTATGGCTCCGTAATATCGGGGGGGGGGGACTGCGTTACCGTCGCGATAATCGACTTAAAACGGATGATATATATATATTTGAAACCAACGTTTAAAATAACGAAATCACTTCGAGGAATTAACAGAAAATTATTCCTTCTTACAATCTGTGTTATACGGGTCGATAGAATACGAGAAGCGTTATTTGATTTTCTACATCTTCGAACAGTTCTATCACATTTCCATTCAACTTATTATTCATAATACAAGTAGGAAATTTTTTCAAACAGCATGATTAATGTAAAAGTTTCGGACTATGTAAGGATTGAAATTTCGAGAAATGTAACTAAAAAACTAATGATTAGACTAGGGGTTGAACTCTGTTTTAGGATAATCGACGAATAGTTAAGATATTCAATTATATGCGCGTTAATTAATTTTCGAACTTTTAAGTGGTTTATAGTACATATTATTTATTATTTTATAACCTAAATATAAGATTATTATCGCATTTTCCATTTTTTTTTCTTATTTAGTTTTGTTATCAAAATTTTCAATCTATATATTTATTATACGCATATATATATTATTATTATTATTATTATTACTTCATCCTCCTAGAGGACTTGAACGACTTTCTGAAATATATTTGTCGAGAATTAGTCCCTGTTTTCAACTTGACGTATTTAACGGCTTCCCAGCTAATAAGGCTATTTGGTCTTTCTAGCGCGTCGACCATTAATTTTCCTCCCCAAAATTTATTTTTTCCAACAGATACCTTTCGACTGTCTACAATTCTGTATGATTCACTGATTTTTTCAGTGTGCTGTACGTGCATCTGTAGTGCTATCATCTCGAAAATATCCACTTGTCCAGCAGATTTGTTCGTACAACTTTCTAAAGCACACGTGGTAATTTGCCAGCTGCAATTTATTTTACAGTTGCATTTTTAGCCACGGTTGGGTTGGTCGTCGCTTATTTCTTCTTCGTAACTTCCTGTGTTAGTTTGGTTAGTAGATTTGCTGATTATACTAACTCCTGGATGGTTATGTCGGGATCGATTAATATTCATTAATTTTGCGTCAACAGTAACGATGTGTAGTCAATTTTCGCTTATACACCGTAATTTGTTCATTACAAATATTAGATTCTTATTTATTTATTTGGGTTTTTTTCTTTTATAATAAAGAAGTTATAATTTTTCACTAGTTTTCTGGTTATATTCCGTTAAACAATAGGGACGATACTATATATAACATTAGTAGAACCGTAGTAATTGATTAAACTAAAATTAATAAACCGATAACCAAATCATTTTTTTACTTCTTTTTTTTTATGGCCTGGCTATATCTGGCCACCAACAGAACAAAAATAAATCATAAATAAATATAACGAACGAATTAAAACTAAAAGAAGAGAAAAAACTATAACATATTAATATAGCAAGAGAGGATAATCGTAAGAAAAGGAAGATATAAAATGAGGAAAAATTATTCCCAAAACAAAATCCAACTGTTAAATTATGATTAATACAAATGAATTTAAATATTACTATTAAAACACAAACATACAAACATAACAAGGATAGGATACAGTATGGAGGGAAAACACCAAGGGAGAATAACTTATCCAAATCCGTACGTCTATGTTCGAACCACCCACCGCTGAAAAATAAACGGTTAATATCTTCTCTAAAATTAACGCGATTATAATCATATTATATGATTAGATGAAACAAGAGGTTGTACGTATTTATTTAATAAACGAATTAACGTTTAGATGGTATTTCATCTATTAATGCAATATTAGCGAAAAAATATATACAGTAAAAAATATTTATCGAGAAATATTAGATAACCGCGATCAGGCTAGAGTTGTTTTATAAAACAAAAAATCCGAGAATGATCGAAAAATGACGAAATGATTAACAAAAGGGGCAAGCAACCTAAATAATTTAAGAATCAATTTAGCAAGGAAAAAATGACGGAAAACTGAAAAATCGAGAAATCAAACTGAATAAGAATATTAATTTGTGAATGCACATGTATACGTACGTAATTGTTATTTATACGCTTTAGTGAATAAATTATAACGAAGATATCTATATTTATCTAACTCTGTCGATGTATATATATATACATAAACATACGCAACTAGACATGTAATTAAAAAAATGAAAAAATTGTTTAACATTACTAAATTAATTAATACGACAATCTAAAATTAATCGTAGATAATTCATTCATCATAAAAGGCACCGAACAATGAATTAGAAAAATTATAACAACATAACGGTTAATTATAACGTAATTAAATCTTCATTTAAACTTGTATGTAACATACTCACATACAGACACACACACACACATATATATATATACTATGTACATACGTGTAAGCCTATATACGGAAAAGGTCGGTCAAACAATGCATCTTAGCTAAACCTATATACGAGGTGGTTTGCCATTGCCTTCTCCAGCTCCCTCCTCAGTAGAATTCGAATGCTACATTAAAAATCCATTACATGCACACGCGCACACATATATAGATGTACAATTTTTTGCTCACTTATCATACGCGTCTCAATTTTCTAACAAGTTTGATGGTTTCCTTAAAATTATGTCCAATATTTCGTATCCATGATACCCCCTTAGTTTACCGTTTCTCTTTTCTGAACTATAAGCTGAAACATGTTGTACTTAATACATTATTTTCTTTATACAATCGTTAATATTTCGTTTCGTTTCTGCGAACGTTGTAAATATGTTATTATTATTTATATACGTGTTTATTTGTATTTATCAAAAATGAACATCTGTGGCAATAGTAAAAGTGTAAGATTAATTGCGTAAAATTACAAAAAATATAACAAGATAATAAATTTTTAAAATTAGTATTAGAACACGAGACGAAAAATTAACGTAAGAATAAATTCGGGAGACAAAAAAATTAAAAATTTTTTTATGAAACTCTAAATAAACGCGTTTGTAATAATACTAACACGAATAATTAATAAACAAAATTGAACTGTATACACGTTTTAATTCAGATACAAAGAACAAATTAAAAAAATAGAAAATAAACAAACAAATAATTAATTAAATAAATTGATAAATAAAAAGAAAGACGATTGCAACTATATTCATAAAGCATACGTACGGCACCAGCTTAAATGACATAGATAATATACATATAGTACAATAAACAAAATAGATTATAGTAGATTATGTTTTAACCTTCTTTTTTTAATATTTAATGTACCATGACTGTTAGTTGTCTGGAGTCGGAATTCCCTATTGTTTAACGTACGGATTGTCATGAAAAAAGAAATTAATGAAAAATTTCTCAGCAAATTTCAATATGTAATCTCGGAGGGAAGATGTATCGTCGTGCATATCTGTAATTTTGATGTAGGAATGAACATCCAGTACAAAACGAAGACATTTAACAAGAAGAGCTGATGTAATAGCCAATGAGAGAGTAGGCTGTTCGCGCGACCTTCGTCACATGCGCCAAAAGAACGATCGCAACGCTGTGCAGAAATAAAACAATTTGGTACAACGCAAACTACAGTATAAACTGAGGAATGTAGAATTCGACAGGCGATAGAATAAAGATAGGCGGCGTTAGGTTAAATTCGAGTATTTGATAAAGAAAGAAAATAATGAAGGTCGGCAAGGTCTAGAGCGAAGGTCAAGCAAAAAAGTTCGAGTGCGAACGTCATTTTTTTCACGATTTTTTGCCAAAATTTGCGTATAAATACAGGTTTGAATGCCGCAAAGAATGTCAGTAGTAGTGGTAGAGTTTTAACAGTTATCTCTACTCCTGTTTTAGACCTCGAAACCTCTGCCTTGAACGACTCACGAGGAAAAAGTGTGCTTCGCGAAAAATTAAGAGGCCGAACTAGCTACAGAAAGCTGTTAAAAAAAAACCTCCGGAATTCGGACATCTTGCGCTCTGTTTCGAACTACTCACGAAGAAGACGTGTAAAGTAACCCGAAGATTCAGAACCCCAAAAAGTTCGGACTTGCGCTCTGCCTCGAACTATCCACGAGGAAGGTGCGTAAGAAAAAAATATTCAAAACTTTAAATCTGAAATACGGATATCTACCTTTAAAAAATGTAATATCGTTACCACCGAAATAATAAAGCCCGATGGCTCTGCCGTCATGCCTACTTTCGTCGAACGAAGTAGTCATAGCAAACCAGCTTGATTCTCGTTTCTTCCAAACAGTTTGTTATGTATTCTTCGTTGTGAAGTTCGTTTTAGAATAATGTTAAATTGTGATTCTAAGTTTGTTTATTTATAATTTTAATTAAATATATATTAAGGATAATTCTTATGTGCATTTGACCGTTCTTGATTTCTTTTATTGTATTATTTCGGTGGCAACAGTAATATCCGTATAAATTTATATATCCACATCTGTAGATGTTAAAACTTACACATCCGCATCAACCCTGGTTATATATATATATATATATATATATATATATATATATATATATATATATATATAACATTCAGATCTAAGATTTTATAGGTGTGCCCCTCGAGTAGGAATTAGAAATTAGTTACAACAACCGTAATGATAATTATTATTATAACGGTAACAATAATAAACACGATAATTACGAGCATAACGCCTGATAATTACTACCAAAATAGATGCGAAGACCGAATTAAATAAGACGTACTCGAAAAAATACAATAAAAGTGGCGTCGTTATGAGAAGAAAGTGAGAAGAATACAAGACGATCGATAAGGTAATTAAAGGTTAAGCCCATAGTAACAGTTGGCTGGAAAACGCCCTGAAAGCTTTCCACTATATAACGATTCAGTAGAAACTATGCCAGTGTATGCAAATTAGATCATTTCACTGTATTATTACATATACGTCGCACATATATATATATATATATATATATATATATATATATATATATATATATATATTTGTATATCCTCATTATCATCATGGTACTGCATACACTACCGAAACGTTCGCCGACTAGCTGACGGGCTACCTTTAAACGAATTGAAAGGTAAAAAAACTATCCGGTGATTTCTTTTTCGAATATTATTCATTACTCTGACAAAATATTTAAACGCGTGGTACGTCATATTTTTCATCTTACTTCGAAAACGCATTCACATGACTGGACGAATTTCGAAATTAAGTACATAATTTATCGTCCGCATTATACATTCTTCAGTGTATGGAGGCACTTCAAGGGAGTCTAGATTTCAATCTTTTCGAGGACGATCAATTGTTCATGCTTCACAAGAATAAAGAACTACGTCAACTTTATTTTTGACGTTTTCGGCTGTTTATATTTCTATTAGGCGTTTAAAAAGTCATTTTTATTCGAATATTTTAAAAAATGTTTACTTTTGACAATAATATAATAATAATAATAGTAATAAAAGCGTTTATTAGATATTTAGTATATAGGTTCTTGTATTTGTATTACTTTTGATATTGTTACTTTGCGATGTGTGAAACAAAAAATTTTGCGCGGTGTATGTTAGGTTAGGGGCGTAGGGTGTAATTTTAACCGCTGGATTTTAATAACCACGAACCGCCGCTGACATCAATATTTATTGTACCGATTTATTAATCAGATAAAGTAGCGCCAACTTTTTAACTACTCGCGTAATTTTAAAAATAATTACAAATTACTTCTCGATGCGTCAGTTTTCTGAACGAGTTAATATTGTGAAAACGATGCACAAAACAACTGAACACGTCAGAACATTGCATGCGTTTTTGTAAACGCGTATAATGCAGTGATGTGCGCGTTTTCATTAGATATTTGTCAAATTTGTAAATATTTATCGTTTTTTTTTTGTTTTATATAATAAGTCCCGCGTTTATTTATTAAATAAATACGTCTAACTGGGACGTACTAATATATCTATCGAATCGAAATGAATTCTCGGTTATGTTAAAACGATTTAATGACCCAAATAGAACATTAATTTTTTTTTGTGTGTGTGCGTGTATAAAAATAAAAACCGACTATAAATATAGGCGTAAATTAAAATTCCAAACTGAACGTTTTGGTAAAGTTTGAGAACCAGTATTGACTACAGCAGCTCAACTTAAGCAGTTCCATATTATTAATATTACGTATATTATAATGTATATATATATGTACATAATTCTACTACGAACAAAATATTCATCAAGAAAAGAGCAAAATACGCGATTAATTATCGCTCTCCTCGGCAAAAATACTTTTCAACTAATTAATTAAAAAAAAAAATTGAGATTGTTTCTCGTAATTCTAATTTACGAAGGATAACATCAATATATACGTATAAATTGAAATATCAACTCTTTTTACTTAGTACATATTTACGTCAATAAAATCCTTTACTCTTTCAAAGAATAAAATTTTCGATCGATTGCACATAGCACAAAAAATTAACTTACATAACGAAATCGATGATTACCTAATGAACAAAAAAAAAAAAACCCCATATCGAAAAATAGGTAACCATTTTGCACACAAGACGTGTCCCACACACATCCCCAACGATATACTTTCATCGCGAAAATTTAACTTCCATTGGTTAATACTACCTTCGAAGGCATTTAAAAATACACATTACCGATACATAATCACAAATTTTACTTTTTGCAAAATAATCATCTCGTAAAGTAATCATGACTTAACAAAAAATGATAATTAATGACTCGATATAATACAATTTTCTTGTGATTTATTATCGGCAAAAAAGTATCATCCACTAAAAAATTACACAGGGCTCTATGAAAGGTTATAAAAAATTAGAAAATATGTAAAGTATACATATAAATTATCTATAACGTCAAATTTAAAAACTAAAAAAAAATACGTCATATAAAAAATCGCGATGCTAATCGATGTTATAGTTCGATTTCATTTTTGAGGTTTATAGCGATTTTTAAACCTCCTTCCGAACCAAATATTTTTATCCACGACTAACAGGCGATCAATATTCTTTAATTAAATATATACGTATATATATATATATATATATATATATATATATATATATATATATATATATATCATCATCACTGTCCATTGTCCTACGTAAGGACGTAGTGACACCATGTAATATTATTCAATTTGCATTATAGTCTCCGACATAGTATATCCTGTTAACGCCTTTACTTGATCGATCCAGAATGTATGGCGTCTTCCGTGTGGGCGTTTACCGTTTACGATACCTCGTATTATTGCTCGTTCCATTGAATCGATGTTTCTTGCTATATGTCCGAAATATCTTATCATGTTTCTCTTGATTTTCGTTAAAAGCCTGTTATCCACTTTTATATATAGTCGCAACTCTTGATTCTCTATACTGGGGTACATTATAATATCCTATAGATTTTTACATGTTGAATTATCTGGTATCTTAGTAGTTATTAGTTCCAATCAGATTATAGGAAGAAAATGATTTTATATACACGTATATATCAAATGTAGTTCTGTCACAGATGATATATTTTAGTCATCTTATGCGGAAGCAAATGGAATAGAGCGCCGGTAATAACAGAAGACACAATATCAACGGGTCGACCGCAGGCACGATGGCCCGATACGATACAAGATCTGCAAATTAATTTAACATAAAAAACGTTTTAAGCTAATGTAAAATTTTTAAAACATTTTCATTTATCTTTTAAAGTGAACAAAATTTTATTATAAATTGCGAAATATATATAATTATTAAATTTTATAAAACCAGCGCGTAGATAACACTTCCAAATCCTAGCTTGACAACATACTTTTACGCTATTTACAACTATTATTGATTACTGGAACAATAATCTCATAATATTATTTACTTACTAAAGAATTTTTCCATTTAAATTTAATTCGACAGTCGAAACAGTTCAATTTCTATGTCTCGTCTACTTAGTCTAAGCTTTTACATTATCCGTTAAACAGTTGAAGATATTCAGCGAGGGTTGGTGATATTTGTTCGACTCAATATAGTTCGATTATTAATTATATTTTTTATAATTTATTATATAATTTTATATTCACTGCCTAATAATATTCGTTATTTTCAATTTATCGCGTTATCAGGAGAATAAAATGACGTCCGGAACTCTTTGTTTATTAATAACGTTCTCGTTATTGGCGAAAGGGGAATTTATTCGGTTATCTAGACAAGCTCCACCTGCGCAAATATTTTTTCCAAACGGTCTACAACCCAATCGACCAGGACAGCAGGGTAAAAGCCAATTTCCCTCACCATTGATACCAAAATTCGCTACATTCGGAGGGGCTCCTCCACAGGGTTTCCGAACTGCTCCATCTGTTGAAGAAGAAGATGAAGAAGAAGAAATAGAAAGAAATTCGATAGCTCCTTCAACCACATCATCTGGTCCATCACTACCACCTCCTCAACAATTCCTTCACTATCGACAACCACCGCCATCAGCCGGTCCTCAGCAACATCATTCTCTTCCACCGCAACAAGTAAATTATTAAAATATATGTTTTTATATACAAATAAAATCAGCTTAGTTCGTTATGCTTTTAAATATTTCAATAAATGTATTTCTAAGTTCATTGATCGACAAGGTTTTTTATATATAACTATTTTATTTCTATCAATTTACGAAAATGCTACTGCAAATTGATCTAAATTATTTTTCTTAATACTTCGTATATTATATATATATATATATATATATATATATATATATATATATATATATATATATATATATATAAAATATATTAAATATTTCAGTTTACGATTTGATAAGCGCGTTACGGAATCATATTTAAAAATCACAATTTCATTTTGCACTACCTCTCATGTTGGCACAAACCTTTTTTTTTACTGTGATAATTTTATTATTCGTGTTACTAATTATTAAAATAAACAACAAAAAAAAGTTAAAATCGCTAAAATTTTTCTTTATGAAAAAACACAAAGCTTGTCGGTTGTTAGACCATTATCAAGTGAACATTTAAAAATAACAAAATATAAAATGAAAAAATATTAATTTAAAACTATAATTCACAAAAAATAGCAAAATGAAGAATAGTATTAATAAAACAATCTGATAGTAAATATCTACAGTCAGACTGTTTTATTAATACTGTTCTCAATTTTGCTGTTTTTGTGAATTGTAATTTTAAATTAATATTTTTTCATTTTATATATATATATATTTAAATGTTCACTTGATAAGCTAAAAAGCTTTGTGTTTCTTATAAAGGAAAATTTTAGTGATTTTAACTTCTTTTTGATTGTTTATTTTAATAAAAATCACTACATTCCACATTCCTCAAGTTACTAATTATTAAGATGGAATTTAAAATTAGAAAATGAGGTCTTTAACAAATTTAAGATTTACGTTAAAAATAAAGGTTCAAAATCAAATGTACACTATGAATTACTAATTAACATATTTCCCGATTTGAAACATTTTTTTCAGAAATCAATAAAAAAATTATAGTTATTGATTTTAAAAGGGCTACTAAGCGTAATCTAATCGTAACGTTAAGATCTTAGAGTGCTGATTATTTTTTAATTTTTACCTCGTTCAATTATATCGTTTAAAACGCCACTTACTAAAAGTAAGTAAATGGATAAATAAAATTAATAAAAAAGTAAACTTCAATTTATTATCCATTGCTAGGTACTTCAATTCCGCCCAACATCGCCATCTCCTCCCGTACTGCAACAACCAATAGCGTCGGCTCAGGTGCTTCAACCGCAACAAACTTTAATATTAAAAGGTCGCGGTGGTCCACAACAAGAACAACTTCAATATAGGAAACCGATTCAACAAGTGGCCAAAAATCAACTATCAAATCAAGCACTTTCGGTAAGTCGGTTAAATAAGTATGTTTTAAATTTGAGAGAACAAAAATTTGTCGAACATTATACAAACTTCTTGCCGATAAAACCCGATATTTGTTAAAATACATACATAGTGCTTAACTGATTTATTAAAGATCGTAAACTAAGCATAAATAATAAATCAAACTTATATAAATCCTTTATTAGCCCAATACTTATATATACACATGTCCTGTTCATAGAAAGCTGAACCATAATCTGCTTTATTAAGGTATTTACTAGAGACTTTTTCGTATATATATATATATATATATATATATATATATATATATATATATATATATATATATATATATATATATACTATCTACAACTTTATTTGTAACAATTTACAAGCAAAACAAAATAAAAACACAGTTTAATCACTATAAATATTTTTTTATTTGCGCATAACTTTTCGACAATTACGTCATTATCAAGCGCTCAGCAATTTGGCCTTCAAAAATTGGTAAAATCTGTTCATCGAGGTTGGAAACAGTTGTCAACAGAATACATATTGGTCACACGCTGAATCTACTGAGTGTCCAATCACCGCCAATATATGAAGTTTGCTGTTTACCACTAACGATCTATCATGTTGTTGTAATACGCCATAAATATACTCAATATCGTTGCAATCAGCTAAAAACAATTATCCCGGATGTAAACAATCTTCACCTTTTCACCAATAAGCCAATAAGTGCTAAACTCTGTAATTATCTCTAAGTAATTATAATCAGGGGCGTATTTCAACTTTTGTCGCCCCTACGCCACACAAGTGGTGCCGCCCCATGTAAGGCCATCGATTTTCCAAAATTTTGTTACTCAAATATGTTGGTTCGGTTACAAAATTTTATTTTCTAAAAAGTGTTTTACTATTCTTAAACACAAAAATAAAAAATTTAAAGTCTATGGTATGAGTAAAATAAAAACTTTTTAAAAATAATCCATTTTTGTATTTACTGTATAATAAATAATTTACATTTGAAAACTTTACACTGTTTCAATAATTATAGTTGATAGAAAAAAGTCATGATGTTTATTAGCAAAGTTAATGATGTCCGTCCAATTAATTTATTGTCATATATTTTTAAAGTTTCTATACCTACAATAACTTACAAAGTATTTACAAATTTGATTGAAAGCGCGCGTTTCTTGTTTCGACCTATCAACTGAGAGTTGCATAGAGTTACATAGAGGGCATGGCATCGAAAATGATTTGAATCGACGAATAAATTTTGAAAATTTGATCGAAGAATTCGCCTTAAGAAAGTCAAGAAAAATTGTACTATAAAATAATTACTTGTATTTTTTGTGATAAATATATCTGATTTAAAACTAAAAAAATTAATTTTTTTTGTTAACAAAATTTATTTTTGGTCCTACATGCCGCCCTCCCAAAATTTGCCGCCCTATGCCATGGCATTCTTGGCATTAATACGCCCCTGATTATAATGTCTTATAGGCAATAGAAAAAAAAAAAAAAAAAAAAACATAAATTAACTCCAAAGTATAAAAAAATTTTTAGCGATTAAATTGTTTTTATTTCAATTTATAATTCATAAAATTACTATCCGATATATCAACATATAATTTACTTTACTGCTTATCTAGTATATGTATGCGTATAATAGACTGTGTCTTTATCAGCAGTTTTTTTTTTTGTTACTTTTACTGCAATTTAATATACCTTAATTAATTCTTAACTTTTAACCAGCGATCTACCAATGCTTCTCTTCTTATGAAGTAACCACTATTCTAACATACTCATTTTGTCCATATATTATCCTTCCTTCTGGCTTTATGCCCTGCCCAAGTTTGACCATTTGCTCCACCGCGTTATGTATATTGTTTATCCTTATTTCAAACGTTGGAATTATTCAAAAATACCACACAGTCGATATAAACACTTTAACAACTAATTACTGCAATAAATATCCCTATATAAAACGTGTAGTAAATACGAGTTAAACGTTTATTGTATCGACTAATCATAAAAAAATAATAAAAACGGATATCGTCTTAAGATTAATGTATCAAGTACAAAACGTTATTTAAATTAATAAAAAATCTAAAGGTTCAATTAATAATATAAAAAAAAAATCACTGATAACAAAATTATGGTTCTACATTTTCAAACAAAATAATGAATAAACAAAATGTCATAGTTATAATAGTAATAAAAAGATACAAAAATATAAAAATATGAAAAAATACGTGAAATTATTGAAAAAACAATCTATGAAGAATTTGATTTAAATAAGAGATAAACAAGCATACATCAAATCACGGAAAAAGAACAACAAGGTATGGACAGAAAAATGCAAACTACGACGATTTTTAATTATAAACTACAATTTCATAATAGATTTTCATAGTATAGCGTAATGCTGTAGCGTCTTGCTCGCACAACCCGATTCCGAAAGAAAACGGATAATTTTTAATTATAAAAAAGCTTCTAACTTATTTACTCAATTTAATCGTTAAATGAGTACCAACTTATTGAGAGAAAAAAAACAACGAGAAAAATAGTAGAAACCAGCAAGTATTGAATTTTTAAACTCTGAACGGCCATTTAATTTGATCGTACCAGCCTGTTGGAAAAGGAAAGAAACTGGATAATGTAAACGTCGTTTGGCTGGTCTTTTATCGATCTTCGATTTGACCAGCATCGCTTGGGCGACGACACCCTACCGATGTTTCAATTTAATTTTTAGACATCGTGAAATTATAATAAAAAGTAATCTATAATCATCCGTTTATGTTTCCTCAAACGACGTACACATTAATAGTTAATTAGAAATACTTTATTTACCGCAGGAAGAAGAATTAGAGGAAAAAGAAGAACCGGACAGACTAACGGAACTATTACCGCAATCGAAATTCAGTTGTAACGGCAAGAAAACCGGTTATTACGCAGACGACGGATTAGGATGCGAAGTATTTCACTATTGCCAAGATAACGCTAGACATTCTTGGATATGTCCAGAAGGTTTTTCGTTTCATCAGGTAAACTTGGATTTACAATTTATACGCAGAATAATTGTCAGTAACGACGAAAACGTTATTACTACACCCGAAATGTAATATAAATTATTACGCACTTCTTCGAAATGAATTGTTTCGTTAAGATCACGGCCTAAAATTAATTTATCGTCTCATTATCGCAAATTCCTATAAATATATCATAGTTTCATGTAAAATACTTAGGCATTTCAAGCGAACTTGGCAGCAACAACAAAAAAATTAAGCCGTTTAAATTATGAGTTTAATGCGCACGTTAGTAGAATTCAGCGAGTCCGAAACAATGTCATTACATTTATCGCCTCACCAACTTATTAGTACATATCTAACCATTTATTACATCGAGACTTAAATATAAACAATATATAATTTATCTACATCGTCCTATTGTTCGTTGCCGAACGTCGTGACTAGCCACTGTACACTTATTTTTACGTACAAAATGGACTAGAATTTTTAAAAAAATCAAATCGTCGTCAAAACAAATCATTTTGGCGATTTATTGCGATGAAAAACCCGATAGAATAGTCAGCAATAAATTTCATACCATCTCTTTCAAAATGCATTTTGCGTGTTTTATCATAGCCTACAATTACTTCTGACTTCCCAGATCATTCGATCATTTAAAGTAAAAAAAAAAATTAAATAACGAACATAAAAAAATATATATATAAAAATATGTTTTACATATATCACATATCAGTAAAGATACTGCTTTACTGAAGCATAATGCGCATGTTGACAATATGTTTTTTTTTTTTTTTTTTTTTTTGGGGGGGGGGCATTTACGTTAAACACTGGTCCTGTTTCTGGCCGAATGTATTAGTTCATTGGTTGACCAGCCGGTCCAATTTTCCAAATTTTTCATCCACGACATTCTTCTGCGTCCTTTTCGTCTACGCCCTTCTAGTTTGTCTTGTATAGTTAACTGTATCTTAGCTGATACCTATCGTTCCTCATAATGTGGCCCAAATAGGCTAGTTTCTTTTTCTTGATGGTTAATAGCTCTTTAGTTTGCCATATTCTTTCTATAACTTTGCTATTCGATATACGGTCAGTCCACAATATCTTCAGCATTCTCCTGAAAACCCATATTTCGAATGCTTATAGATTTTTCATCTTTGTGGTTTTTAACGTCCCCTTCGCTCCGTATAATAAAATCGAATATACATAACACTTAACCATCTTCGCATTTATCTTTGAGTCATCGTTCTTTGGTTCTTTACATTTTTTCCTTATTAGAGTTCTTAGGCGTTGATATTCTTGTTGATTTATTTTAATTTTAGTTTTTCTTCTTTGTTCCATTATATCTAATATTTCATCCTTCATCCATTCTTTCCTCCCGATATTGTTAACTGTTTTTAAATGTTTGGTTGCTACTGCTGTGAATATCGATTTAAGTTTCTCCCATGTTTTCTTTATTCTTTGACCGTCTGTTATATCCTGCACATATTTTCTTTCTTCCGCTTTAACGTATTTCATATTTTCATTAAGGTCTCTTGCGATCTTGTATTTTATCTGTTGTTCTTGTAATAACGCCATGTCCAGTCTTGTTAGATTCCGAGTACTTTTTAGCTTGACTCGTATGTTAGCCGCCAGAAAAACATGATCACTCTGCACATCCGCTTCTGGTAATGTTCTTGTGTAGATGCATCATCCGTTTCTATCCCGTTTGTTTAGCAGAATATAATCTATCTGGTTTCTAACCACGTTATCGGGTTTATCCTGAGATGGTGCTTTCCAGATATACAAAAGTCTCAGTTGTAGCCTGAACCATGTATTTGTCACTATAAGATTGTGTTCTTGACAGAACAGCACCAATCTGTCACCTCTTTTATTCCTTTTTCCCAATCCAAAATTACCTACGATATCATCTGTCCTCTCTGTTCCAATCTTAGTGTTAAAGTCGCCCATTATAATTGTAACTTCATGCGTCTTTATTGGCTTAACAAGGTCTTCGAGGTTTTTATAAAAATTCTCTATTTCCACTCATTTCCATTTTATACGTGATTTGTTTAATTTTTTGTCTAAAATTCTAAAATAGTCTAAGATAAAACTAACATTGCATACTTATTTCATTATATATTTAATATTATATACACATATATGAATTATAAATACAATTTCACATATACTAAATGTTATACATCAAATCCTTGAAAAACATAACTTTAAACACATTCAGTTCAATTATATTTTTGAGTTTTTTCATTTGTTATCATAAATTCTAATTAAAAAAACAACTACAAGTACAGATGTATCCCAAAACGATCCGAAGAAAAAAATAAATAATGCATAAACATTAGATTTTATATTTCTGTATATATTTAGTAGTGATATACACATGTTATAAATGTTACTTTTACACATATCAAATACACAACAAATTCTTTAAGAAAAAATCTTTTGACCACATCCATTTCAGTTTTATTTCCGAATTGTTTTCATTCGTTATCTAAAATAATAATTAAAAAAAAAAACAATTGAAAGTTTAGATGTGTCCCAAAATAGTCTTAAGGTAAAACTAAATTATCTGATTATATATTTACGTAGATATTTAATGACGATATATATATAAATAAATTATAAATTTTATTTTTATACACAACAAATTTTATACACCAAAATCATTTTTAAAAAATTACCTTTTTTTTATTTATTCGGTTTTATATCTGAATTGTTTTCAGTTTTTATTACAACCACTAACCAAAAAATAACAGAAAGTCCAAATCCTGTTTTCATTTGTTATTACAAACTCTAATTTAAAAAAAAAAATCCATTTCCTAAATAATAACACTTTTTAAAAATATAAGTTTAATTACTTGAAATTTTATCGCAGAGAAAAATTATTTCTGAGGATTTAACCGCAAGTCAAATTTTAATCTAGTAATTAATGTTGATACAAAACAAACTTACAATTGGGGAGTGATTAAATCAATCGTAAAATAATATATAGGAATGTATGCAAATAACATGAAAGATTATTAAGTCCCATTTTTCAAATTACTACATTTACATACTTAAATCATATAAAAATAACTACAGTAAAAATACGACTAAAGTTAATTTGGTATGTAAAAGAGGATGGGTGTGATAACAGAGAAATAATTTTCAAATTAAGAACGGCTAGATAGATGTTTAGACATTTGGAAAACTTCTGGGAAACAGTAGCATATTATCAGAAACCAGAAAGTCAATACCGTATCGATTAGGTTGGTCTATTTGTCAGGAACATGAGAAATAAATGCAGACTGAGAAAGAATTGACGCGGTTTTCATTGGCAAATATGATAATCGAAAAATTCTGAATAAAATTTGACAGGTTGCAATTAAAAGAAGAAAACTGAAATATATCGCTCATCAAGTACGAAATAGCAATGCAGAGTAAAATTGAAGGAAAGACACAGAACGAATAAAAATATAAAACTAACTATAGGGTGGTCAGGAGAAGACGGACAGTTTTGTTTTTTGAATAGCGCAGTTGGTAACACTGTCACAACGCAAACCGTGTGCTCTACGTTTAGTGTACACACGATCGATTCGGTTTTGTCCAGTTTCAGTTGTCATGACATCCTATAATGGGAAGGAGCGCACGCGTTTTGCGTGTAACGTTATTTTCGGCGTGAATCGATCACGACAGTGCAAAGAGAGTTTTAAAAAGAATTATAATTCAAAATTACTGGGGTTTTTTGTGGGGATACCTTAAGGGCCGCGTTTACAAAACACGTTTACGAGATCTGGAAGATCTGAAAACTAGAATTTCTGAAGAAATTTTAAAAATTCAGCGGCCTCTGCTCGAAACAGTCTTCGAAAATGTTGTAAAAACTAAAATATTGTTGCAAATAGCGGTCATCTGACCGACATTGTGTTCCACAAATAATTGTAAGCTAATCTCTCGTTTTTCTATTTTTAAATAAAATTTCATTCAACAAATTTTGATCGAATAGGTTTTTTTTTTTTTTTTAAAAAAAAACTGAGTCACCCTATACTATGAATACAGCAGTTTTTTATTAATCAAGTCAGCCAAATTTCGTAAAGCAACTTCCCCAAACGCTAGATAATATAGAAAAAAATATATATCGAAAACAGATAATATTCAAAGATAACTTAAATGTGTCGAAAACAACAACTTTAAACGGATCTTTATTTTATTGATGTAATAAAATTAAACGGAATAAAAATAATTCCGGCTTATATTTCGTATCGCTCGATTATATCGTATTATTCATTGTAGGTTCATTTAATATGCATGCCACCTAGTAGCGATAACATATGTCAACAATCGTCGCAATTTCATTTCGTAAACGACTTTCTATATCGGCCGATCAACGCGGATGAAGTTCATTCCAGACCGAACGTATCGCTTAGATACGCGGATAGATACTATCCGGAAAATTATTACGAAACCGCTAACGAAGAAGAAAACGGCGAACGAACTTTTCACACGAGACAACAACCGCAACCGATAGTGCAAGCGTCTGCTTCGCGTCCCAGACCAACGTCGCCGCCGCAATTTCAGCCGACTTTAAGACCGCTAGCGCAAATTCCGCAACATTTCACGAGGCAACCGATAGCTTATACCGGCTCAAATCAGGTATATCACTCGGCCGAAGAAGTAAATATACCGTTACAAAATAGAAGACCAGGAACCGGTTCGGCATCGCCACAACAACAAAGAATAGCGTCGCAAGCCCAAAATAATTTCGATTTCGAAAATAAATGAAATAAAATTAGATCGTGACTGTGCCAAAATAACATTAGCTCCATTTATTATCGTTCTTGTTATTTTTATTACTATTATTACATTTTCTTTTTTTTATTCGTTTAAGCCTTCAATATTTTTAAGAGCATTTAAATAATCGTGTAAATACATGTTTCAAAGATATTAAACAAATAATTTATTTTTTTGTTGTTGTTTTTTTATACGAAACGTAATTTAAATAATTATTACGAAAGTCGCGACAGACTACTTGATGATGAACCAGTGAAACTAGTGGACTGTTTTGATTAGATATATTACATATTGTGCTACAGTACAAAAGGAATTTTTATTTTTATTTAATTTTTGAATTAATTTTTTTTCATTTAAAGCATAGAAAACCAAAAATAAAAAGTGGCGAATAAATTATAATTAATCTAAATATAATTCGAGATTTATATTAAAAAAAAATTATTTCCAAATGAATAACGTGAAAAATTTAAGCTATAACGTATAAACGTCACACATAAATGATACAAAAATATAAACATTAAAAATTAAACGCAGAGCGCACGATTTAACTATCTATTTAAGCCAGTTCGCGCTGAATCAACAATTTATAAGAAATAAAAGCGGATGTTGAATTCGGTCGATATTAAGCATAAAAAATTGAACACGTTTAATTACATTACAACTTAATTAATATCCAAACACGATAAATAAAGAAATGAAAATAAAAAATATTCCAGTTTGAAAAATAAAGAACGGTTACAAAGCGCACTACTGACCATGTATTAAATTTTCCAAGTTAAGAGGTACACGAATGATGACTATTACAAACTTGTATATCGCAAAATAAACACAAAAATGAATTGTAAAATAAATCTATACAAATTTTTCAAAATAACAGAACAATATGCTGCAAAAACATCTAACAATTGGTCGTGTAACTTTTCGATACTCGCAAAAGCACGTAGTTTAAAATATTCCGACTTTGTTAACTAAGTTTATGAGTACGTATTAAACGATGATTTCCCATAGTATATATATATATATATATATATATATATATATATATATATATATATATATATATATATATATATAATAAATGTATTAAAACAATGAATTTTTCAAAAACCAGGTATATTTTATACAAGAATCCTCATTTCATTATTCAATATTTTTGGTACATTTTATTTTAAATTACACACAATTTTTATTAATACGCTCTACGAGAAAATTTTATCTGAAAATAAATATATATATATACACGAAAGTATTACAAATATCGTAAATAGAATCCACATTCTAAATATAAATAGTAGCTCATATATACTACTCTTCAGATAAAATGAAATCTTACGATTATCAAATTAACATACTAAGAAAAAAATTAGCATTGCCCAATAATTTTTAACTGATTTCAGATATTCGTTTAAAAAGAAAACTTTCCAAATTTAGAAACGTAATGAAGAAGAAGGGGAAATAATGTAAAGAAACCTGCGCCTTAGCTAAATACTTAGAGGAAAATAATGTCTAAAAATTATTACTTACTCAATTTTACTAAATTAATTCTGATATTGTCCCGTAAGAAATTATTTTCTAATTACCGTACCGAATTTATGAGATCATATTTATCATACAAACAACTTTTGTATCTTCCTTAGGTTTTTGATCAATTTCTGTAACAATTATAAACAAAAAACGTAATTCGTACACCACAAAGTGAATTAATAGTGTATTCTACAATTTTTTTTTTCATTACACTTGAAACATTGGTTGATAAACTATCGTGATCATTAGCGTAATAAAATTTTATTCTGTATGAATTATTTTTAAAAATTAAAAGGTACATCGTTTACTGCTATTCAAAAGTATAAACATTCATTTTTCTTCACATGTACTAAAATTAGATAATAAAAACAACAAAAAATTCATAAAGGTATATTTGCAATTTGAATAATCACTAAATAAATAAAAAAAATTAAGAGAACGATTCGTTTTATAATAATAGTTTATCAATAAGAGTTAATATTTATTAAAACAAAATTCCTATTATATAATTAGTTGTCAATAAATAATTATCTAAATATTTTTTTAAATGATATTTTTCAATATTTTATCAAAACATATTTTGATATATCTACATTCAACGTGAATAGATTCCGATCAAACATATCAAAAAATTAATTTCATAACTAAAACTAGTGAACTATTTGTTGTTTCTAAATAAATGAACACATACAATCTTGGCAATACATTTATTAAAAAACAAATTATATGCCGTAACATTATTATAAATCAGCTGCCGAATAATAAAATTGAATAAATCAATATATTTAATTTACTCGAAAATTTATTTAGAATAGGAAAGTCAATATAATATTTTCATTATTACATTGTTATCAACACCACAATGGTGTTTAAATCTGTTGTTAAAGATATACTTCTTATTGTTAAAGAAAATAATTTTCTGCTGACTAAATCATTAACTATGTGGTGAGATAAAATTATACGAGACTTTTTTATATGCTCATAATTTAATATCATAACGATTAATCTAATATATCTATCAAAGAATTCAACTGAAATTAACTCATTTCCTATATTATAAATGAACTTTACACATAATTCTAACTTGAACACAATGTATTAGAACAAATATTAAAAATAGCCGGAAAATATGGCGATAAACCAGATCATCGCACAAATGTTATACATATTGGTTTACTAGATAACTGAACAGAGAAACCAAAAAAAACGAAAAACTTACAATAGGCAATAATAAGTAAAAAATATTAAATTCTAATATAAACCATTTTCACTGGATAGGATAGAAGGTTCCCACAAGTCAACTAAATAGCCTAAATCTATTGGCATAATTGCTGTGTATATATAAAAAAATTATTTCGGTAAAACCTTAATCATAGCTTTCAACGCAATATGACATATGGAATATAGCATACAAACTGAAAATATTTCGACGCATACTACACCAGTGTATAATTTTATGAAACCGATTGAAATAGGAATTTGAAAATCTTAATAAATTTACTTCTATCTAAAGCAATAAGATAATTTATTTTAGTGTCGACACATCGACAATACGTTTGCATTTTTAACGGCATTACTAGTGCTAGAATTCGATTATAGATAGATTACGACGTAATGTATAAGTTAAGTTACATAGTACGTACATACTACACTTTTTTCTTATTGACGTCTGTGGGAGGTTTTAAGTTTAATTTTTTAATATGTATTTAATTGTTTTTCTATTCGTGGTATTATGAATTGGTTAATTTTTTAATATGTATTTAATTGTTTTTCTATTCGTGGTATTATGAATTGGTTAATTTTTTAATAATTTACGTTTTAATTTAAAATGTACAAAAAAAATACTTTTTATACCGTATCAGATATATATATTTCATCAAAACGTTCTAAACTAGTAGATCGTTTTGATTAAATATATATATTGCGATACAGCATAAAAAGTATTTTCATTTTAATTTTAAATTAATAATATGTATTACTAAGTAAGCAATACAAAAATACTTTCTGAAGTTTACATTTTTTAGGTGTTCACATTTATTTTAAACTAATCATTTGTGAACTGGGAAATTGATGACTGCAAACACAATATTTGTAGTTTACTCCTTACTGATTATAAAAAAACATATAGTGATTGGTTGTTCTTGGATGATGAGAAATACTTGTATTTGTGATAACTGTGAACAGCCTGCTTCATTTGAAAATTATGAGCAGGTTGAGAATGACACCACAATTTTCGTAGATCAATTCAAGCGGCTGCTTTTTAAATAAAAATCATTTGACTGTGCACCAGGCAACACTAAATAATTACAAAATCCATCACCCATCTCTTACGTATTAATTGCAATTTTGAAATCCTATGTGGAAAATTGGATTAGTATCGCCATGGAAAAGCTGAAATAAGTTGTTAAGATTTAGAAAATTATGAAAATATATTCACAAATAATAAAAAAAGATTATCTGACCGGAAGTAACCTTTAAATACACAGATACAACATATATCTGATCGAAACATCAATTATTCACATTCTAAAAAAACAAATTTAAATTTTATAATTCTAATAAACTAAATTACACGGATTACGTGATGGAAATCAACCGAAATAATAGTCAAATATAAAAACATTTATGATTAAATGTTTTAAAAATAAATGAGTTATTTCACTTGGACCGGGGCGGTCGTATATTAATAAACATGATTTTATTTTATTCAAGCCGATACTAACCATGAAATTGCGCCTGAGTAGAGTACATTTGTTGATCAAGCATACATAAACTGCTGTCGGTATTTATTTAATGCTTTTTGTGGTAAACGAAAAACTTAAAATGCTGAAGATGGTAATTTTGCGTCTCTCCCATAGTTATAAATATATCATTTGCAATAAACACGAGAAAAAAGGTTATTGAAATCAAATCTAAATTCCAGTTTATACACTAAATGAGGAAACAAAACCTCATTTATGCAAGACATTTCTATTTTTAAATTCAAAATATATATTAACAAAATTTAATAAGTTTGTCGATTTTTTAAACATTGGTGAAGAATTTTAAATGACCAACTAAGCAAAACCATTAATTATAGTACAAATTAAAAATTACACATAATTCTAACATCAAACGAAGTTTGAAAACAAATACTTCCGGCATAATGGCTAAAGCACAAAGTTATATGCAGCTAGAAGCTATGTTTAATATTATAATTTTAGCATAAATGAAAGTGTTTTAAACAAATATTTGTGAATGATAAATTATAAAAAAAATAAAATTATGCCGAAAAACAAATATTTATTTCAAGGAAATCGTTAATGTTATTATAAATTTTTTTATACTTAAAATGTGCCTTTTAACTTTTACAAAATTTCTGAATCAACAATCAGTTTGTCTTTTATTAAATATTATTCTTAACAATTAAAAATTAAAATATTAACAAATCAAACAGTTTCCTAAAATCTTAAGAATGCGCTATTTTTATGAATATTTTCCGTGAGTCCTGATCAAACAAACAAAAATGTTGTTAAGATAATGATAGTAAGAATGAAGAATGAACGTCAAAATTTAAAATTAGGGGCTAATGTGAGTATTATAACGAAATGTGAACCCGATAATGTATTTAGATTAACTAGTTTACTTATATAAGTTTAAATTATAATGGTTTTATGTGAATAAATGTACACTGATATGAATTTGAATATAAATGATGCCTTATTACAAATTTTGCTGCTTTAAATTATTGAAACGAACATCCTGCTTAGCATATTATATATATATATATATATATATATATATATATATATATATTATATATATGATTAATTGTTTATATGCATAACATGTTCTTTCTTTAACCTTTAATGTATTACGTCTTGAAATTTTAAATGAAAACAAGTGTTGGTAAGTCAATTTCAGTAATTCATATAACGCGACTAAGGACCATTTTGTCCTAAGTGATTAAATCTTTATAAATTATTTATAAAGTAAGTGGTGTAGTGCATAAAGAATTTTATATTCTATGTTTATAAATATGAATTCTTTTAGTTCTGTTAATATAATATTTATTGTGATCTATTATTTTATTCAGATAAGTAAATAATTTCTCAAATTTGAAGTAGCTGTGCATATTACAGTATTTTTACTGTATAACAAGGATTAACGATTTCGTGATTCGTTAAATATCAGTGAACAATCACCTTTCCTAGTGCAGGCAGAAAGATAATTTATGTAAGACTAAATTAACTCATAGTTTATATACGTAAATTATACATTTTACATTCCTAAATAAAATAACCTAAGGTTGATTAATATTTCGTACTTTACATATATTTGTTTTACGTTGTGTAATAATCAAATATCTGTAACGAATATTATAGTAAACAACAAAATTATATTTTAAAGAAAAAGAAGAGGAAAAGGAATAAAATAATAGCTTGATATTTTGTTTTAATGCTAGTACGTCCACTTTTTCAAATTGGGAGATATGAAAAAAAATTACATGTAAACAATAAAAAGAAACCTATGACGATCCGTAGTATTAATATGTTGATGGTGTTTTTATATAAAATTATATGATACATTGTAATGAATACAAGTTTTTGTTTTGAGTGTATAAATAAGAATGCTTTTATGAAATTTGAAATAATAAAAGGAATGTAATACTGTAAAAAAAACATTTTTGTTTATTTGATCAAAAACAGTACAGATGTACTTTGTGACATTTTTAAATTATGATAACTTTCTTCGATAACATTAAGAAATGTGTATAGTTGTTTTGTTGTTGTGAGCAGATAATTTATAATACAATATACCTCTGAATGTGGTAATATGAGTATAATCTTTTTTATTTCTAGTCTTTCATATTATTATTTAGTAAAAGATAAACAAATACGTTTAAAGACTAAAGATTAAAAATTGTCCACATCTTGATTAGGCGGACATTGACTATTTATATATATATATATATATATATATATATATGTAATGATTTAAATACGTGTATTTTTCTTTTAGCCATGAATACGTAGGGTATATTTGTAATTTTTTTACTATAAAAATTTGTGGCTACACATTGACCTGTTTCTATTAGTGTTTTGTAAATATATGAGCTAGTCAACATGAGAACAAAACTTAATTACAAATGTGAACTGATGCATCAGAAAATAAATATTGTATAAAACATTTGAGTTCATTCATAAATGTCGGAGATTTTATGTAGAAAGTATTTGCACTATTGAAAATCCACATCATTATATATTTATCATCTTTTAATATGCTTTTTGCTTTTATTTATTGATGAGTTTTCATTTTATCAAACTATTTCGATTAATTTCACGTTTAATTTATTTCGCGTCTTAGTGTCATGATAATTGTTTAATGTTCATTTGCAAATTTGCTGTTTTATAATAGCTAGTAATGTTTTTAGATTAACATTCAGATGTATCTGTAATTCGCTTAATAATCGACTTTTAATAACTTTTGATGTGTAGTTTAAATACTTTTAGATTTTTTTTTTAAATGTCAGTTGGTGTTGAAGATTATGCGTCCAAATTGAAACTCGAGATAAAATGAATTTATGAGCATGGGAAAAGATAAATTACAGCAACGCCAACGTTTCTCTGAATTCGTGTTCTAGTTTCATATTCAGAAAATAGACAAAGTTACAAAATAATTTTTTGTGAATATTGTCAATTTTAAAAGTTCATTCTGTATTTAATTCTGTAAATTATTGTTTTAAACTGATTACGCATCCTGTCACAGTTTGAATCTGATTCATAATTATTGTTGCATAAAATTACAAATTCTTAATCTATATAATTATTTTGGCAGCATCTTTCGCATGTCTTATTCTATGCTTACAATCCTTCCATTTTCTATCGGATGCTTATTACGAAACACAATCGTGTTTGATTGAAAAAACGACACGATTATTCTGGGGCAGTTGCAGTGAATGATGGAATGAAAGAAATGTAGACGAGTAAACGTCCCTGTATTATGCGTGTCGTGTAATTTCTCTAGTTTCAGAGCTTCGAATTTTGAGAGTTAATATTCTTACGTTAATTCCGAGACTTTAACTTTCTTAAATATTAATCATTCTTTAAACGAATTATATATGAGATCTGTTAGAATTGTTAATTTTTGATTGAACTTGTTTTACGTTCTATAAATTAATTTGTTTGTCGTTTTAACCGTATCCATATATTACAATTATCGTCGTTTCAAATTTAGTATATTTCTCGTATTCTATTTATTCTTTAATTTTGAACTACTAGTTTACTTTATTTAATTTTTCCCGTCTTAATTATCTTTTTTTTTCTTAATTACAAAATAGTATTTCACTAACAACTTGTTTTAAGAATAACACGAACGCCATTACCGCAACAATTGCCTAGAATTATATTTAAATTTGTAACGCAGTGTATTCGTATATACACGTCCCGAACGGTAAATAATGCATTTTTCCTATGAATTCCCTATATCACACAATTTTTCGCTCGCTTTCATGTCGATTTTACATATCAAAATTTAAATCGCGAATTTAATAAATCCGAATATAACATATTGTAGGTACACAGGTAGGATGACATACTCGTAAGAAAGACTCCCGGAAATTTATCGAAGATCATTTTAATAATAATTATTATCGAAAATGTCAACAACGGCAATATCAACCGCTGTTAATGGTAAAGATGATATTCATTTCGTGGCAATCGGCGATGATATTGAAAAATGCTCACGACAGCAATCTGACGCGAAAAGCGACGAAGATTCTTCTGTAAAATCGAACAATACGAAAAGATCTGACAATACTTTAGATCGATCATTGAGGAGTTTAGCTCATTTTAAACAGTCGTTCAGACCTTTCTCGACGCCGAAGAAAATTGCCGAAAAGAAAATTATCGCAGATAATAAAGGTAATGCGAAAACCCGAAAAATGTGATTTTACTTTTTTTTTTTTTTTTAATTTTGGACAATATAATAAATGAGAAATAATGCGATTAAATTTATTTCGTTCGAAAATACAATTTTTGTACGAGTCAGTCGAAGATAAAGCTGATATTGTAGTAGTAATGTTAGAGTATTTTCTTAAGCTGTAGGTAATAATTTTTTAATTTATTTTTATCGTAAGAAAATAAAACCATTCCAAAATATAAACGAGATATTTCACGAATATTTAGAAAGAGAAAACGAAATCATATGTACATCAGAAACAAAAAAATTCTAACGAATGAATACACATTGCGTGAATAGTATGAAAATTATTTATATATATATATATATATATATATATATATATATATATATATATATATATATAAAGAGAGAGAAAGGGTCGTCATTTTCGTAAATATAGAGGATATTTTACTAGTTATATGTATGCAATGCAGACTGTAATAATTTAAAAAAGTAATAATAATATTAAAAGAAATATAAAATTAGTTAGAATAACGCAATAATTTCTGTTGAAACATAATAATTTAAAATATAAGATGACTATCAAATATATTTATATTATAGCTAGTAGCTTTTTTTACTTTAAAAATTGAATTTAGAATGTATAACATATAAATAAAAATTTAAAACTAGTTAAAAATTTCTGTATGATGATTTATGTAATATTACTTAAGTCATTATTAAGATTTCGATTTTATAAGTAAAATATAAAGGTCTGAGAAATTATGAGAGTATTATGAACAATATGCGATACATAAACAATAATATTACGCACGCAATTTATTTTATTAAAATAAAAAATAAAAAAAGTAGAGTTAGTTGATTGTTACTATAAACGCTGGTAGTTAGCTCCTATGAAGGATCGTAACTAGGAACAGAAATTAAAATTTGACAGTTCGCGATTATTAATTATTAAATATGTCCTGGAAAGTAGTGAAACGAGGCGGCTACGAATTGTGTTACGGTAATAAAGATCATAATTACCTATTTTACGCAACTTCGTTTGTTGAATGGTCCATGGGATTCTTAAAATATGGTCCATGGGATTCTTAAAATTTTTTCATATCCTTTCACATAAAAAGCCTGAATATTTGTTTCTATTAATTAATCCTAAAATCAAGTTTCTGGTTCATATATTGCTATTGAGAAATCCCACGTTTGCAATGTAATTTCTGTTATCTTGTTTAGTTTTCTAACCATGGTGGTCGCTCAAGCTATCCGTCATCTGATTCTTTAATTCTTGATATGAAGCCTACCAAATAAATTATTCATTTTTAGTTGGTATATCTTTTAACAGTTTTATATATATGTGTGTGTATTATTATTATTTTGGTCGATAATTATCATTGAATCGGATATTTCTCTCTCTCAAAATGTTATATGTAAAAATAAAGGCTGTTAAACTGTAGAAAGTAACAAGATAGAAAAGGTAAATGAACTCGTATATTTGAGTAAACTAATTTCCTTTAAGAAAACTCAGTAGCTGAAATGCACCGTCAAGTAATAACATAGAAAAACTACTAGACGATGAAATTAATATTTTAAAAATAACAATCCGCTCAATCTTAAGAGCGCACTTTTCAATGGTTGCTTGCTCCCTGTTTAACTTACGGGACCCAAACATGGTCGCTGACGCAAAAACAAGAAAACATCCTGAAAACCTACTAAAATAATTTAGAAAGGTCAATAGTGAACACCGAGAAACTAGACAAAATTAAATTAAAGACTATTAAAGAAAAGCTAATGGAAGAAAGTTGTGGTAGCATCAATCCGCACTTTAAAATGGAATTGGGGAAGACATGTCATTAGATGCAAAGATGAACATTAGACGAGGAAACTAATGGAATGGTTCTTAGCATATCGAAAGATGAGAAAATAGAGGCCGTATTTACGTTATGACGACGATTTCAAAAAAATTTTGGGAAACAAGAGCCCTGCATAGGAAGGCACATTATAAATGTAATTATATATAATATGTACAAGTTCAAATTTTGGAACAACATACCCATAATATAAATATAGTTGGTCGTTTCATATTGCTTAAATGATTTATGTATATGATATATATATATATATATATATATATATATATATATATATATATATATATATATATATATAAGTAATATTACTTTCATAAATGTAACTGATATATATATATATATATATATATATATATACATATGTATGTATGTATGTGTGTAAATACACTAAAGAAAAGGTAAAATTCTTAGAACAATGCAATAATTTCTTTTAAAATATAAAGTAACTTCTATATAAAGTACATTTATTCATTAAAAAAAAATAGTGTGTGTGTGTGTGTGTGTATGTATAAATATAAAGTTCAAATTTTTAAACGGACAGCATACCTATAATATAAATCTACTTTATAGTCAACGGATTAGGTTGTGTTTTTTCTTTTTTTAATTACATTCGTAATAGTTCGCGCGGATATAACTTAGTAAAATATATTCTTATATTTACGAATATATAACATATCTTATTATTTTTTTATTATTGGTATATTTACCTCGGCGTTTGAACTTTTCGTCTGCAACGTGTAAATTCAAAAGAAATTTTCTTATTCGACATTTTTGATGCGACTGCAAGTTTTAAAACGAGGCCTATTTTTTAATTATAATCGAAAATTTCCGACAATAACAACTTCGCGTTTACCTTTTTTGATTTGTTCGCAGAAAAAAAACGTTTTTTAATGTTCCCGGTTTGAAGTTACTACTCCAGTTCTACTCGTTCTTCTATGTATCTCATCTGCTCGTTACCAGGGAAACTGTATTATAGATAGGGTGTAGTCGGTCTGAAGAGGTAACGGCTAATATAGTAACGTTAGTAATAGTAAAAACGTTGTTATCGATTTCTTCGGTTATGCAGTTACTCGGTAAGATAGTTTCTCTCGAGGGGCGGTTTATTCCCACTTCTTTACTGTTAGCTCTACGTGTATCACGAATAATCAATCGAAATTGTTAACTATCTACCCCGGTTAAAACTACCAATACAAATAGTATGAGCGAAAACTTTCGGTTTATGCGTAATAAGGGAACTGAGGAGGATATAAAATATCGTCGGTATTTTACTTTTGAACATGTTAGTCGACGTTCTAATTGGTTACTTTAACTCCTCGGTGGAATCATGTTATCGTAGTAAAGTTCATCCTCCCTCACTTTCTCGCTTATACATCGTCAATAACGGTGTGTGTATCCTATACCCTTTTACTTTCCTGTTTTTGTTATTTTATTTTATATATATATGTGTGTGTGTGTGTGTGTGTATATGTATATATGTATATATTTTTGCAACGCAAACGAACGACGGTTTTTGTCTTCGCGTATAACATTTTGAAGCGGTGCAGAACATTCTTCTTACGCAATACGCGCGTTGTATGACGAAAATCGCTATTTTCAGAAATTAAGAAAATATTCTCGTTCATTAATAAATTTTACTTATACACGTCGGAGTTGCTAATTTTCAATCGCGGTATATCGAATTTTTGTATCGCTTATTAAAAGCGTTTTTTTCGGCCTCGATTCGATACGAAAACATTAATGCAAACGTTAAGGAAAAAAACCAGTCCGTGTAAATGTAAGTTAGTCTACTCCTTGATTTGTACTTATCTATCGCGTGCTACTCTATTTCACTATTTTTCAAAATGTATTTTCATATTTATTTCAGAATTAATGACTTTTTTTAAATCGGATTAATGTGTTATTTTGAAAAGTGCGGAAACAAGGTCACTAAACGCTTTAGAAAAATCTCAAAGGTTTTCGACTATTAAGACATTATCAAGTTAACATAAAATAAAATGTAAAAATATATGAATATATACAATATATAAGAAATGTAAAACGTAAAAATATTAATTTAGATAAATTAATATAATGAAAAATTGTCAATAGTGAATTTGGTTAACTATATTTCTTATAGGTAGATTGTGTAGTTTACCGCATTCACTATTGACCATTTTTCATTTTGTTAGTTTTGATAAACCTGTATATATATATATATATATATATATATATATATATATATATATTAATTAGTATTTTTACATTGTATATTTTTTTTTTAATATTATATATATTTGTATATGCTTATATTTTATTTTATGTTCACTTGATAATGGCATAATAGCCGAGATATTTTCGTAAAACGTTTGTTAAATCTCCTATCTTATTGTTTATTGGTTTAATATTATCAGTATTTAAGTAAAATACGTCTAATCGTAAATATAATTTCGATTTTAGGAATAATTATTTTGAAGATATCCCCTCATAACTTTCCGGTGATAACAAGCTTTTGTCGATACTTGTAAAATTCGAGGAGAGAAAATCAATATCGTTTTCCGTTATAATCATAATTCAGTTTTAAACCTCTGATTTTAGATAGTTTCGTAAATTTCTGTCGATTGTCCGAATCCCAAAGTTAGTATGGGAAGGTGATATTCTTCTATAATCACCAAAAAATAAATAACAATTAAAAACTTTCAGGTTTTCCAACATCAAAACTTTTTCTCGGAAAATAATTTATACCTATAAGTCATAAGTTGTAGTTTTGAATCTAGGTGTGAAAAATATCTATCCTATAAATGATTTTATGACTATCGCACGATTCGTAAAACCAAATTAATTTAATTATATATATATATATATATACATATATATGTGTGTGTGTGTGTTGTGTAAGTTGACCAAAATATAACAAATTTTGCTAGAAATTGGCACATCGAAATATCTAATCAATCTGCTGCAAATATTATACTTAAATAATAAAGGCTATATTAAACCGGAGAATGAAATATCAAAAGAGTTTTCTGTAAGAAAGGGCATACGACATAGCTGCTGTATACCACCGATTCTCTTCAACATCATTGGAGAATGGATTATAAGACAAGTAAGGAATATCTATTGGAGGAAGAAAAATTAGTAATATCAGATTTGCAGATGATGCGGTCTTACTCGCTAGTACAAAATAAGGTAGGTTTAAAACTAAACAAACAGAAAAATGTTCAATGCTGATCATTGGTCAAGAAAACACAATACAACAACCCTCGGCTCAATTACGTGATATAGAAATTAAAGATAAATTAATCTATTTAGAGACATACACATTCAAAAATGGTGAATCAGAAGAAGAAATAAGAAGACGATTAACACTAGCAAACGTCGGAATTGGGAAATTCAACCCTATATGTACAGACAATAATATCACTAAAATAACGAAACTTCCACTCCTGAAAACGTTGTTTTTTAGCGATACGATTAACAAATCGATGAGGAATAAGATTAAAGCTTTTGAAATTCTAAGGATCTTCTGCACGGCTTATAGAACAAACGGTTCTGTTTTAAAGGAGCTTAAGATCGAAGTAAGGCAGCCGGTGTTGTCACCTATTAAATGACGTATGCTAGGATTTTTTAAACGTAGAATACGTGCAAACGGGCTGGAGAAAATGATCCTGCAGGGAAAGATCAATGGAAAATGGAAGAAAAGTAGATACGTGACCTGTTATATCGATCAAATCACGAAAATAGGTGGATTCGATTTACAACGATGTATGAATCTAACAAAGGATCGAAACAAGTAGTGACGTTTGGTAGCTTGCATTATGTAAGGTCACAACATCCGCGTTTATCTGTATATATGAAAATAAGGTCATATATATATATATATATATATATATATATATAATCGTGTATACTTCCACTAGCATCAAACATATACTTTCTTAATAATCCCAAAATGTTCGTTTTTTCCTAATAAATATTCACATATATATATATATAATTAACGTTATATATATTACACTATAGTTTGGTTCTTAGTTTTTGTGACTAACTTGAGCCTCCATGTTTTCTAATATTTCATCGTGTTTATTAGGAAATTACGACTCAATATTATTTTTATATGTATTCTATTTTTTTTGTGTGTGTGTTTTTTTGGAAAATGTTCATTGTTTATGATTCTATCTCTCATATTATATATATATATATATATATATATATATATATATATATATATATATATATATATATATATATATATATATATATATATTATGTATGTATGTATATACATTCATCTTAATTATTTACAAAATTGATATTCATGCGTGTAGATATGAATTTAATTTCAGATAAGAACGATCCAGCCAAGTTTCTCGGTGATGGGGTAACGTTTAAAGCAAAACTTATCGGCATATTAGAAGTAGACAATGCACGAGGTGATAGAATGTGTCAGGAAGCCTTAAATGAACTTAAAATGGCGGTCAGAGCGGCCGGTGAACATAAACTCCGTATTAACATCGTCATATCCATCGAAGGATTACGCTTGCGTGATGAAAAAACCGGCGTAGGTCTTATATATTATATGTGTGTGTGTGTGTGTACTTTTTAATTAAAAAGGCTTCAATTCTAAACGCAAAGGTAATGAACACGTCATTTGTCGTTTTTCCGACTGAATAACGAAATTTATCAATTTATTTGTATTTTCCTTTTATTTGTCGAAAACTGAACATTCGAAACAAAGAAAATCAGTAAATCGAGAAATTCAATTTAAAAATGCGAAATGAGGTAAATTTACACTATCGTAAGGGCATTAGACAATATTATTTAATAAATTAAATCGGAAAAGGTTTTGATGTTTTTCACATAACATTGACAACATCTCGATCACAATTACGATAATAAAAATATGAAAATTTTGTCAAATTTTTACTCTATATACTGCTCGTGAAAAGTAAACAACAAATTAGTAAAATTCAAATATCATTAAATTCGATTTAAGCTTCGCGTGTTCTTTTTATCTTTTTTTAATTCATTATCCTTCTACACACAATTCTATCTTTAAGTCGAGACAATAAGCAGTAACGCTAAAAAGTTGTGATACTATAAATTAACCGAAAACTTAGCAATAGTAGCCGGTCCTTGATGTAGTTGTTTAATTCATTCATTAATTATATTCGACCGTTTCAACAGTCTAAATAGAGTACCATCTTCGATAATCATGGGTGCCAGCTGGTTGTTATTTTGCTTCAAACTGTTCTTTAACCGTCGATGTGAATCATATCTTTCGTAAAATTTTGGATTGAACTCTGTAAATGATGCAATATTGAAATTATTTTAGATTTCCCATGATATAGGAATACCATATTTGTTTTAGACTTGTTTTATATCATAATACTTGTTGTTTTTATTATTATTATTATTAATAATATGGACTTTTTATCAAGTAGTCGATGCATTTTGTGAAATGTGATGTTTATTTGTTTCCGTTTGACATCTAGGTTCAAGCTGGAATATTTTACACTATTCAGATTGGGCGGTTTTTTCATTTGTTACAACTGTTCGCTTTAAAAAAATAAATACAACTTGAGTACATTTGGATTCGTTAATTTTAACTTTTCGCAATTTATACAATTTTTCCAAGTAATTTAAACGAAATGACAGTTGTGTTGATACTGATGCTATATTATTGTTCGCTGATAAAATTACAATTGAACCTAGTTGTTGTTGTATCGGTATTTACAGAAACGTTGTACGTACATATTTAATATAACGCAGGCTCAAGTACACTGTCTTGCAAAACTCCAGAATTAAATAAATGAATAGTTCAGTGTAACCGTTGAAATTCGCCTAAAAATATCTTTCTACAAATAGTAATAGTAAAGGTAATTGTTGTTTTATTTTAAATAATTGTATAGTATTTTATCGGACGCTTTTTCGATGTCTGGGGATGTGCTTAGCAGAAATTTTCGTATTCGAAATTTTGATGTATCGTGTCAACAACTCTATGTATTTATTGTAAAGTACTTTGCTGCTGACTAAAATCCTAAACAGATAATCCGATATTGTTTTATTTCCCGCTAATAAAGTTTCCATTCTTCTCAATAATAATTTTTTAAAGTTTCGAGAGAATTGGAAGAAAACTTATCTGTCGGCACGAAGTTACGTTTTTGGCGATTTAATTGACTTCTGTCCATTGGACCGGGAAGTATCTAGTTTTAATAATTGAGCCATAAAATTTGAAAAAACATGTTTGAAGCTTCGAGTAGATTTACACCAAACTTTGAGAAAAAAAAAAATATGTTGAATTATAATAACGAGCGGCGTGTGTAAGTCTACTAATAAATATGATAAATACGAGTTAAATCGCGAGAATGCTTTGTATTTCGGTAATCGTTTATAATTTTTTTCTTTTAATTCTGTAATTTATAATTTACAGGATTGTTTATATCATCATCCTGTGCATAAGATATCGTTCATTGCTCAAGACGTGGCAGACTCACGAGCATTTGGATATATATACGGTTCGCCGGATATGGGGCATAAATTTTTCGGAATTAAAACTGATAAATCTGCTAGTCAAGTAAGAAATCGATTCGTTCACCGTTATTTATATATATTTTTAATCGGACGAAACAAAGTTAATTTATTTTATTTCTTACATAAATAATTCTAAAAAAAATTAAATGAAGTTAAAATCACTAATATTATAAAGTAATAACAAAACTTTTCGGCAGTACGCCATTTTCAAGTTAAAATTAAAATAAATGATAATAAATAAATGTACCTAACATCTAGCGCATATATTCAATTCAATTCAATAAAGTATATTTATGTTTTTATACATCAGCAAATAATAAGTAAATAAAAAAATGCGCATACCGAGCAGCGTTAACGCTCTTACTACGCGTCTTAGGAAATAATGTACAAAGAAATCTTAAAATTTATTTTATAATTATACAGGGAAAAACACAACTAAAAACCCTGCGTAGCCGAAAATAGAGAAATTAAGTAATTATAGTTTGATCTTAATAGTACATTAAGGATATGGGTAAAATTATACAAATTATATTAAGGTTAAACAAATAAATAAGCGGATAGAAGAGAGAAATACTGATACAATAGATTACATGAGGATAGAGACTTATTAATAACGACTTAAGTAGTTCGACAATCTGGTGCTAGAGAAGTGAATGTTTAATTCTTTTGTGTTTATATTTTTTATATTTTCTGGTCAGCGAGTCGCGAGTATAGTTTCAAATTCGCTGTACGATAGGGTAATGGCTAGTCAGGCATTTGCTGTAGAACCTATCTGCTTGTTCCTGTACTAGCTCAGGAATAGTACGCTGATGAAGAGCTGCATGCATGTCAGTTACCTTAGTATAGTAAGGGGCATTAAGTATAATACGCAGACATTTATTTTGAACAATTTGTAATTTATTTAAGGTGGAATTACTAACACCGGACCAAATTGAGCAAGAGTATAATAATATCGGCAGTATGTATGCTTTATATATTATTAGTTTGTTTTTAATACTAACTTTAGAGCGTTTGTGAAAAATGGGGAAAATTTTATATAATCGGGAGTGCGCTTTGTCCGTGATGTGTTTAATGTGTTCATGGAACGATAGTCGCTTGTCCATTGTAAGACCAAGATATGTTACACGAGGTTTCCACGGTAGTTGCCTGTTGCTTATTTCAATGTGGTGAGTTATTTGCGGCCTGCGTCTCGTAAATAGTATAGCTTCCGTTTTTTTTGGTGTTAATTTTAATTCTCCACTTTGTGTAATATTTGTATATTTTGTAATAACTTTTGGTGAGTCTGTTTGTTATTATATCGATTCGATAGGAAGCTGTAAATAGAGCAGAGTCATCGGCGTAAAGAGATGTATCAACATCCCTCAGCCGAGGCAAATCATTAATATATAAAATATATAGGAAGGGTCCCAAGATACTACCTTGTGGAACTCCAGCTGTTAGTATTTTAGTACTAGAGTAGGTATCATTTACCTTAACAATAAACTCCTATCAGTTAGATACGATTTCATGATCATTATAAGTTGCTTGGGAAAGCCATAATGAATCATTTTGTATATTATGCCATTGTGCCACGTAGTGTCAAATGCCTTTTCTACATCTAATAACAATAGTCCAGTATGTTTGTTCAGGTTAAACTGATCAAGAATGTGATCAGTAAGGCGCGCTAGCTGCATGACGGTTGAGAGTTGGGGTCTGAATCCAAACTGGGTTTCGTTTATAGTACTATGTTCATCTGAGAATTGTTTTAATCTTTAAAGTATTACTTTTTCAGCTATTTTACTAATGTTACTGATTAAACTAATAGGCCTTATATTTTTGGGTAACGAACTATCTTTCCCCACTTTTGGAATGGGAATAACAATTGAAGTTTTCCATATTTTAGGGTAATGACCAGTGATTATAATAGCATTAATTATATTTGTCAAGTATACTATGGCTATTTTAGGCAGGTTCTTGAACATTAATGTGTGTATTAAGTCTTGTCCTGTGGATGACTTGCATTTAAGTCTTTTTATGAAATAATTTATTTCTTTTGGTGTGGCGAGCTTAATTGAGTCAGATGCTGGCGGAGCGCTACAATATTTACGCACAGTGAGATCAACTTTTTTTGTATAAGATATGGTGGAGAGGGTTGTGTTTTGATTATGCACTTGATAGTAATGGTGAGCTAAGAATTCAGCTTTATCTTTATCAGAATATGCAATATATTTATTGTGCGTTATTGGCGGAATATTAACATGTACGCGCGCGAAATTCTTTGTAATGTTCCAGAGGCTTTTGTCCTAGGTAAACAATGATTTTAATTTGTTATTCCACACATCATTACGATGTTCTAGGAGCTTAGTTTTTACTAAACGTGTTAAGAAGTTTAGAATTGATTTTAGCCGAGTTGTTTTATACTTTTGGTGCTGTTTACGAAATAGATTTTTAATTTTTATTAACATTTTTATGCTATAAGGAATAGTCATGGAGTTAGTGTCAAGTGCTTTCTGCGGGATGTGTAGTTGTGAGGATCTTAGGATAACATTATTAAGAAATGAGACAGTATTATTAATCTCGCCGGGAGAGTGAGGACGTGTAGATATCTCATATAGTTCAAAACTGAGATGATTGTGAATAGCTACTCTATATTGTAACCTACAATTATCTAAATATATTCATAATATGATCTTTAAAATTAATTCATCATCAAATGTTATTAATATTTTTAATGAATTATTTTTATTTATTAATTTTTCGGATAATTTTATTTTTAATAATTTTTCTTTCCTGTGTAAAATATTGTAGTCTTAGTTAATATTATTAAATTCATGTTTAAATTATTGATAATGTTTACCATATAATGATTTATTATCATTGTTTTTATATGAATTAAAAAAAATCTAAATTTAAATTGTCTACCTGTTTCTTCTATATATATTTTTCTGACAATTATTACAATTTAATTTATAAACACCTGAATTTTTTAATATATTTTTATCTTTTATTGTATTATTATTAATAAAGATCGAAAAACTTACACCCAGAAGTGAGTTGAGATAGACATAACGTAATAATATATACAATTATTATTATTATTATTTGTCTTCAATTCGTGATATGATGGGGTAAATATAGATGGACACAATTATATATTTTTCTTTTTTTTATTAAAAAAATAATAATAAGAAGAAAGAAAATATATATATATATATAAATTTACAAGTAAAAATCACTAATCGTTAAATAATCTGTAATGAAACTTTTCAACCTTTACTCCATCTTTAACTTACGGATAACTTAATTAACAGTGATAAAATAAAATATTAATGATAATAAAATTATTTTCTAAAAATACAATTGTCCTTAATTATTGACAATCGATTTATAAAACATCCCACGTTGTTAAATGTGTATTCTTAAACGTGTTGCAAATTATTAATACTTTTGTCTTATTCCTATTTCCTTCGATTAAATATTATCTAACGTATGTCTTTCGTGGGTTAATTAATAATAATTCGTTTTAGATATTTATCGCGCCGATCTCTCAGTTATATGTGGAGACCAATCCTGGTAATGTTTAATTCTTTATTTATTTGCTCTGTTTTCTTCAACTTCGTTTTCATTATGACACTTTATTGATAACTAATTAAGATTATTCTTTCCGATTGTTTTATTGTATTTTGACTGTTACGCCATCTGAACATCTTTATCTGTCAATAACAGTTTATTATTCTTTAAAAAAAGGTACTTTGGTTTCAGTTATTATTTTTAATTCCTTTTTTATGTGATAATGAAGTTATTTTATCACCTACTAAAAATCATAATTTTCTTACTAGATAACTATGTCTAACATCGAGAACTTATTTAAAATATCGATGAGGTTTGTTTTGTTTTCCTCGAATTTGACTGTCTATGGAACTACATGAATACATCAATCTTCCCTTTTTCCATTCTTTCCAGGATTTCTTTATTACTTCACTCTGATTTTTATTGCGATTATCCGTTCACATTCGTTGATTTTTGGTAAATTGACCTATTTTTTATTCAATTTCTAAACTTCATTATTTTTGTTTATGGTGAATTTTATATAAGGGCACGGTTTCCTGATTTATATTGTGGTATACGGAAGAATTCATTAAAGAATTCTATTTTAGTATTTGATGGCTCATTTTTCATACATTTAGGTTGTCTATCGATTTTATATTTCGATTGCATTAAACAGTATTTTTCGTTAAAATGTCCGTTCACTACTAATATGTGATGTACTGGTCGAATTTATGGCACTTCTTCTTTATATCGCATTTTTGACAATTTTGTCGATATAACTTGATTAGTATATATTGACGCTAAACCACAGACTGTGATTGTATGATTATGGTCATCCCACATAAAGTGTTCTAAAACTGAATTTCCAAATGAATTTTGAACAATTAGATATTTAAAAAAAAAAAACACCTATTTGGTCACACAAATTTAATATAACGCGTAATTCAAAACTAATTAATTTTTCTAATTTCCTTTAGTTACGACCATATGACGATCTTTATTTAAAGTGCTTTAGTTTAATCATTAATTTACTTGAATTGTCTGTTGCTTTGTTATCCTATCCCCTTTTACGTGTGACATTATAAGCATGTACATACATTAAGAATGATAGACTGAGTGAACCAAACATAATGTTCCGTATTTGATTATTTTGAACTCGTTTTTGAAATTTAACTACTATATACTTACTTTATGACCAAATTAATTGTTGCTAGTTATAAACTGTTAATAAATTCATTTTAATTCTTTTTAATTGGTACAACAACAACAAACTCGTCTCGTTTTTATTTTCAAAATAACTGCCTGTATGGCATATTACTAGAATATACTACTAACTTAGTGGAAGTAATTTAACATAATTTAGCTATGCCACCGTTAATTTTTTTGAATGTAGTTTACACATTATTACTTTTTGGAAAATAAATGTCGTTTTGAATATCGAACGTCATTTTATAATATTATAAATTTACATGTATCGAATTTATAAGTAGGAAACACGCTGGATGACCAGCGGTTTTGTTTCTTAAGATTTTGTTGTAAGTTTTTAAATTTTGTATGTGTACTGGTTTTTATTAAACTCATACTTGGTTATTTTAAATTTCAAACTAAGTTTAAAAGTTCCACTATACACGAGTATATCGCAAAATTCTCTTAAAACGTATGTTCTGACTCGTAATATTTCAAATTATATATATATATAATCAAAACCGTCTACCCTTATATATTGTGATATGATATAAAAAGTATTTATTTAATTTTTAAATTAAAAACATGTAGAAATACTTTCTGTTGGTTTTTTATTTATGTACGAATTTTTCGATATGCTGAATTTTATGATGTATATTCATTTTATTTTAATCATATTAAAACGATATGATACACAGTTAACGATAATTAAAAATATTATTTTCGTAATTTGTAATACATTAAATTGACAAGTAATTTTATGACGATCATACGGCAATAGTCTCGATAACTTTAATTCATATACTTCATAATTTATTTCCATCTCTAAGTGTGTTTTATTTTTTATTTCTATAAAAAATTTCGACGAAAACAAAATTTGTAATATATTAAATCAAAATTTGACTGAGATATAAATTATTACTTTTCGTACAGGTTGTGATCGCTATGCGCGATTTATTTCAAGTGGTATACGAGCTGAAAAAGCGAGAAGTTGAATTGGCGAAACATAATATCGAACAGCATCAATTGAAATACGGTAGTAATTATTTCTTAGATACCATATCCGCCGCTTCATCTAAGGTACGCACATTAATTATAATTTTAATTATTTTGCTTAATATTTATTTTTTATTTATTACAATTATTTTCGAATATTGTTTGTCAATTTATTGCAAATTCAGGGTACACTTTATGTTTACGAGAAATACATTTATCGTTTTGGATCATTGCACGGAGTCTATTATATCGAACTTTTCGATAATTTCAAAAATTATTATAATCTATGATGACGTCATCAATTTTTCCTTTTTTTAATTGCATTTGTAGTTGTTGCGTAATTATTAATATACTGTATTTTCTGTTAAATTCTTAAACTACTACGTTTGTAAGAAAAAATACAAATCAATATTTCGATCAAACAGCATGTGCCCCAAAAGCTAAAATCTCGAAATCCGTCATGAAAACTATATTTTCGACAGCTGAGTCAACTACCATATGCAAAAAGTGCATCAAAATGAATAAGCCTATTGTTTCCTAAGGAAATCATACGGTTTTTTTTTAAACGTATATTTGTGATAAATTTTATAATGATATATACACTCATAAACACGCCTGATATATACACACAACAACACTCATACGACATAATACAATTGCTTTAATATTACTTATCCCGTCAAGTTTTCGCTTGTCGACGGGTAATTACATTTCTTACGATTTAACATTATACATTTACGCTTACTATAAATTTTTATTTTTATTACATTTATTATATTGATTAAAAGCGATTTTGAGCTAATCACAGTGAAGAATAAATAGACTGCGCACTACCTGCGACGTAACATAAGTAAATCGTATCAAATCGAAAATAAATACCAATGATAAATCGAAAGGCAGGATTGTCAATAGTTGACCCAGAGAACCTGTGGAATGTAACTATTAATGACGTTGTTATCAAAAAATAATCTCATTTATTAATAATAAACTGAATAGAAAACGTTCGGATGGTACAAATACATTGAAAAGCAAATTATGTAAACATGTTATGTATGAGTGTAGTAACTTTCTTAAATCATGAAATTGGTACGTCATATCACTATTTTTTCTTTTATTTAAATAAACAAATCTCTTCGGTCTTTAAGCTATTTTGTCCAATTTCTGAGGTTCTCATAATTTTATTGAGAGTGCTCCGGTGTTTCCCAGGCAAGTCTATTCTTAACCCTCTAAATTGAATACTTCACCAATCATGCGTTTTAAATTTCCTGTCGGTTGCTTCCATGTATTAATCCCATAATCGATGTTTCTGATAGGTAAATTTGTTATCTATTATGATTTCTTCATTCATATACATCAGGTGGCTAGTTATTTATTTCAAATTGTTGCCTGTTTCTGAACAGCTATCTTCTCGATGTTTATTAGCGCGAACGATGACATTGCGAGATAGCGAAATCGGTTTTTAAGTTGCTGAATTATCAGCAAGAACAGAATATCTTTTTTTTTATATATATACGAAACGAACACTATTGAAATTTTCTCTGCGGAAAAACACTAATGCTAGCATAGATACCATAGTACCTGGACGACGACCTTCATTCAGTTGATCAGTTTGCTTGTCAAGTTAACTTTCTAATTTTAGAACGAGACCGATCGTATGTTAGGAAATAGTATGAGTTTCTTATTCTCGAAATTTACGATAATATCCAAATTTGATTTATCCGAGATAAATTGTAATTTCCATAGATTCTTCTCTAAATTTTGTTCACAGTTTTCAAAATTTCTGTTTTAATTACAGGCGAATATAATATAATCGGTTTTCAGGCGATAACGAGAAATTTGTGAATATATACATCACATAATATTAGAGCTAGTTTAGAGCCCTGTGACAATCTGTTGCTTATCCTTCGATATCTGCTGCTCAAATCACACCTATATAGACCAGTAATTTTTGCGTGTATTATTTTAGATAATAATAATAATGATCATTCTCGCCCGTGCTACGTCATATGTAGATTTTTTGCAATATTTTTTACGTCTATCTCAAAATCTTTTTTTATATGTAGTTATTGCAGCTAAATGGTCTATGCACGAAATACCTCTATTGCTTTCGATTTGTTGGTATTCTTAGCGATTTCGTTATATATAATTCGATAAAATGCGTTATACTTAATTTTTTAAAAATTACACATTTTAATACATTCGTGCATTTAACACTTCATTGTATAACATTGTATAATTGCATCATAAACAACTTTAGTCCTTAGATTATTCACTCCTTTAGGTTAAATAAAAGCTGTATTTAATTCTGTGTGAATTATCTCAGAAGAAAATATTATGATTTTGTTATAAAAAGAAGAAAGAAACATTCATAATCTTCGAGATGTATATAGAAAATATAAAAGAACACGAACATATTAAACTAACTCTTTTTTGTGTGTGTGTGCAATTATTCTCGTAGGTACAAATCGAATATATTTACTTTCCTACGTTATGGAATTTAAAAATATATGATATATTTTGCAATATGCGTTTTCGATATTTTCATTTCGTTCTACTTAGTATATTTTGTTTAGAGCGGTGGTAATGAATCAGTTGGAAAAACGAAAGTAACTAAAGAAGATACTACTATCGGAAAAGGCGGTAAAAATAAAAATCAAACAGCCGGCGTTATAGCAGATCTCATGGATTTAGAGTTGGAATTGAATAGTCTGCAACAGGGATTAAGTCAGATGGAAAGAATTACACCATCTGATCCGTTTGGACCTACGTCTACTACATCTGCTCCATCTAAAGAAGATCCTTTCGGTGATTCTTTCACTATATCGTCGTACACATTGACGGGTACACCACCACCGACTAAAATTCCACCACCTCCGACGTCGGGAGATAAAAGAAAAACCACGACTAGCACTTCATCGAATGTCTTATCTTCTGAATTACACTGGTTCGATAAGGAAACTCAAAATTTGTTTGAAAACGACGTCTTTTCAAGTACCGTTCCTTCATCTAACGTCGAAAAATTAGTAAGTTTATTTTAAATAGTTATTTGTCAATTTCTGCGTCCATAGTGCAACTCACATCGATTACAGTGTGAACGAAATAAAAAACTAATGCAACAATGTGCAGTGTAACGGGAAAAAAACATGTAAAGCTATTACTAGAAAAATTACGACAGTGATTTACCGTTTCGAAATGATAAGTGCAAGACAGTAATTTCTATCTGGTGTATAATGCTCCCCTAGCGGCCTATTGATATAAGATGATCCGCGTCGACGAAGAAGCAAAATAATTCTACAATTGCGAGTAATATATGTAAATCTTCTACTGTTATTAAACAACTGTTCATATGTGGGAAAAGGTAAACACACATACACACCTCTGATTTATGAACATAGACATTGATAATGCGATTTCTTCTATCTTGGCTGTTAAATATGGCGAAAAGTCTTGTAGAAAACCGGACGATGCATCGGACTCATCAAATAACCATATACCTCAATAGTTGAATGTTGCTGTTCACAATGGTAAAAATACGCTGTAGAATATAAAGGCAGAAATCAGATCAACTAATTCTAATCGTTTTTCGTTTATTGAACCGAATGAAGCTATTATTCGTTCCGTTCACGAGTAAAAGTATCCTCCAATTACGTAACTTAACCAGGATACAAAAGTTAATATTAAATATAGCCCTCAAAGAACTAACCAAGCCTTAAAAATAGTATATTAGATCTGGCACTTATAAAAAATATATAAATATTTCATCTCCCGTGTCAACAATCCCATACTCACGGTTAAATTTAGTGAAACTTAAAAAATACATTGCCGACAACTTATTACGAAATCCTATAAAAAATTCTTCTGACATTAGACAACATGTTAACAATATTACGCAATTAATTATGAAATCAAATGATTATTACATTCATGAAAAGACCTTTCCACATGCCCCGACTGCTATTCCCATACCATATACCCCTACTCATTAAACTTAATTATGTTAGACGACTACGGAGAAGAAATCGTCGTTCTTCAAATGCACCATAAATATTTTGTAGTCGAACTTGTGCGTTTCTACTTCCTCGCCAGACTCAGCTCTAAAGATAATAGTTCATGGAGAATATGTAAAACTTGCACCGAATAAAGTTATGCCCTTCGCATCAAAGATTATATGTATAATGACACCGAAAAAAAAATTGATATCCTATGAAGCATTATAAAGTGCATGGTTAAAACTTGCAGTTGGTTTGTAATCATCAAGTTAGAAAAATTACAGTATTGCTTTCATTAACTCGAATAAAATATTTCAAATGATTATGATTGGTGGTATGAAACCCAAGCATTTGGTAGGACACGATATTATATTATTGTTCCTTTTCTTATTAAAAAGATCGTCGCAATGCTCTAGTTGAAATTTCTAATATAATAAATGATCTAAAATTACACATCACTGAAAAATTGCGAAGGTTAATAACGAAACAGGGAAAAGATGTTTAACAAAATTCACATTATTCGCACTATCTGTATATTTAGAAACTTAAATAAAGTTGCTAAAAACATTTTGCTTATAAGATTAGAGTAATATCATCCTCTACTTTCAGTTTGACTTCCGCTTTACTTATTCTGCAACTAAACAAATATGTGGGATAGCTGAATTTATTACTCACATTTTCAATTTAAATATGCATACCGCTATGGTATGCTAAATCACCCGATATAACGTGACAAATAATCGATTGTAAATTTCCCTCATTTTTAACTTAACTAATATATAATTATTTAAACGATAGATCGTTTTATGTTTCTATAGATAATGCGAAACCGTCTTATAAAACCTGTTTAGCGGATGTACCGCAAGATAGCGTACTTGGTCCATTTCTATTTTCTCTCTCTATTCAGGAGACTTTTCCATTTTGTTCAATATGCAAGTCGCACTTTTTGCAGATGATACTGCTACATATTGCAACTCCTATAGACTCAACATTATTCGCAGTATATTTGCAGCTTGTATTAAAGGACATAATTAATTACTAAAATAAATGGCAAAATAAACTAAGAATATCTTTTTAAGGCCAACGTTACCTGATAGTCTGCTTGTTGAAGACATTTAGACATTGACTTTTACTGAGCATAAAATAATGTTATTGTTAAGTCAAATAAAGGTATCTATTCCATACATACATTTTAATCGTAAATTTTACACTAATATCAATAACAACTTTATAATCTACGAGTCACTAATCAAACCAATAATGAATTCCGTCTGTCCAGAATGGAGCTCGGTATCTAAAGCTACGCTTAATAAATTACAAATAATTCAATATAGATGTTTAAGATGTATTCTGATTATAACAAAGTCGATGAAATGTACGATTATTGCTCAAAATTACCCTATATAGGGAATTTTATTTTGAAAGTATCAACTGACTTTTTCAATAAATGTTTGTGTTACGATAACGTGCTTATTTCCTTAATCGGTAATTACGATTCCACGCAACTAAAACTGATGTATACGAAGTATAAATATAAACGCATTAATTTCTTATAGGCTCGCTTAACATTAATTATTATTATTTTGTAAATTTTAATATTTCCTGGGTTTTTTCAGTTGTAGCTTTTTTATATTAATCTCTTTCATATCCGATACACGATTGTCTACTTGTTAGCAACATATTCTGTGTTTATTACTTTTCTTAATAAAATATTTGTTCATTTATAGAACATATTCAGAACTATTTTCAACCAGTTTCCCTTCTTCGGCAAACCCCGTGTTTAAGGTTACAATGTCCACCTTGTATGTTCTCGGCTATCTGTCAGTCGTTCTACCATCGCCACTTGTACACATGCCTGTTCCGGTTGAGCTAAGGCTCCTTGGAAGTACATCTAAAGACGTAAAGCTAAATAGAACTTCGGTGCTTTTTAAAAGTTCTAAAAATTCACGTTTTTTTATGAACATACGAAAGAATTACATCAATAAAATAATAATAGTAATAAAAACGCTGTACGTCGAAATGAACACGTTTTGATGGAATTTTTTCAGTAATAAGTTATTTTAAATTAATTTACAACCATACTGTATTACTTTTATTTTATATATATGTCTGTGTGTCCAACATTTTTGATTACTTTTTATTATTTTAGACATTAAACGATGATCAACAACATCGAACGATCGAAAACTCGTATAAATTGTCGAACGATTTATTTGATATATTTACCGAATTGGATCCATTAGGAACGGGTAAAAGTAAACCGTACATCGATAAAAAAGATTTCTTTCAAGAATTAAAAAATCCGGCCAAAAAACCGCTGAAAGATTTGACCGGGAACGACGAAGGTGGTACAACAGATGGTGTTGTTACGAATGACGATGGTGTTCCTATACAGAATAATTTGACAACCGACCATCATCCGACGTGCCGAATCGTAGGTTTTCGCGCATCCGATGACGATGACCACGTCAAATATAATATTATGTCTGAACCATTTCGTAAAGCAAATTTGTCTTCATCGTCGTCTTGTCATGTCGCGAACGTAAGATCCGTTAATAGTGATACGTTAAGAAAATCTCCGCTCGTTCAAAGTGACAGTTCTTCGTCTCAAGGTTCTATTCACGGTTTATTAAAGTCGTCCTCTTCGGTTGCGGTACCTCTATTTTCCGGAGTGGACAACGTGAAAATAAAAAACAACAGACTAGTAAACGAAGAAGATGACGATAGCGGTGGCGGTATGGTAAACGAACGCGTTTCGTCGGAAAATAACGATAGTTTCCATCAGGTTCAACGTCATCAACAATGGTCTAGAATAGCTAATAATCACGTTCGACAGAAGATAGTAATTAATCTGCGTAAAGTACTGTCAACCGGGGATGATACGGACAAAGAAAATGATTCACCGGTTGCCGAAGAAGCTCCCGTTTTGAAAAATTCGGACGCGACGGTATCACCAATGCGAGTTGCACCTTCGTCGCCCGATTCCTTTGAATCTATACCGGAACCTCCGCCTAGACCGAGCATGACTGTTGTTAGCGGTGATAGTCCGGCGACCGTTACTTCCGTGACGCAACCACCACCTCCGTTGCCGCCGAAAAAAGTTCACGTACCAGTCACATTGAAACCACCGCCTCGTCCCCCATCATCTTCAGAAACCGGTTCTCATTATGATTATATTGAAAACTACGAAAGTTCGCCTTCTTTCAGGGGTAGCAACGGCAATCGACCAGACGAAGATACGAAAATTCCTCCCATACCGGCGCCCGTCAGGAAATCTAGATTCAGTAGCTACGATTCCGATTTGGATACGGCTAGGAAACGTCCGCCTCCACAAAGATTAGTTTCTTCGTCGTCGTCGCCTGAATATTATTTAACGCCTATCGTGAAAAATTCTTCCTCGAATGATATTAAACAACAAACGGCTAACCGTAATAGTAATAACGATGCTTTCACTACTACGAGGAAGGGTAAAATGACGCCTCCGATGGATATGACGTTGAAACAGTTAACGACTGCTGATTTAAACGATATAGCTGATTTATTGGGAATCGATCCGAATATATTGTCGAAGATGACGCTTAAAGATTTAGCCGCAGCCGCTAGTAAGTCACCTGCCGTCAACGATAAACGACAGAAAACCCAATCGAATCAAAAATTTCCCGCGTTTGAAGCAAATTTCGATAAAGAATTTCCTACGACAGATAAAAACCCGTCCGATAATAATAGTAACAATAATAATCGTAATACAGATTCTACAACCGTAGATAAATATGCTGTATTTCGTGAACTAATAGAACAGGAGGAGATGAAACAGAATCGATCGAATTTGTCGCCACATCCGAATTTCGCCGTAGATAACAGCGATAACGAGAATAGATCGATCAGCGATAAAAACGAAAATAATTCCGACAGATACGCCGCTTTACGAGTTATCGTAGAAAATGAAAATGATGAAAATATTTCTTCTCTTCGAGACACGGTAATTCGACCATCGTCGGTCGATAGTGCAAGATCGGAAGGACCAGAACTAACATCCGAGACAAAAGTTGATAGCGTTGATGTTTTTGCTCGTGATCGAACGCCGCAAGATGTACCATCTACCTTCGCGGTTACGAATACTTCAGATGTACAGTCAGCGGAACAACTACCGCAAAATAATATCGGAAAAGATTGGGCTAAATTCGATACGTTCGAAGAATTGACTACTTCGCAAAAGCAACAACAAGAAAAAAGTGTCATTTCACCATGGGCCACATCGTCCGAAACGGTGGAAAAAGAATTTTACGGTCCGGTCGATACGACGTTCGATGAGTGTTGTAAAACCAAACCCAGACGTAGTACGGAAAGGAAAACGTTTGTATGCGAACACTGGGACATCGATGACGATGAGGATGACAACGAGTATTACGAGACGGCGTACGGCGGAGCTCGGTATAATGATGATTTCGACGACGACTATTACGGGGATGATTCGGAAGATAATTTAGAAAGTTCTAAGAAAAGTTTAGCCAGTTCTTGGGACGAGTCTAGTTGGAAGGATAATGCCTGGAGCGACAGAGATTCTTTGTACGGAGAAACCACTCCATCACCGACCTATCGCGAACAACATAGAGGATATCAAATGAAGAAAAAAGGCTATCAAAGGAAATTCGCGCCGCATTATCATAAAAAATTACCGGAAAAGGCCGGTTTCGAAGTTTTGCGCAAAGAAGGCAAGAGAAGATTTCATCGTCATTCGGATAATAACGCTACTAACAACAACAGTAGTCACCCGGCTAAAAATTATGCCGTTCCGCCGGCAATCGTTTATAACGTAACGACGCCTAATTTAGTTCCTTGGTGCGATGACGGAGCTACGTACGAAAAAACTACAATACCGCCTCAGCGTGTATATGACGAGCATTCGCTCGAATATGATACGCCAACGCCGGACGATGAACTGAAAGTTTTAAAATTGGTACTAGGCGAAAAACGCTTGAAACAATTAAGCGATCGACTTTACAGTCAGTACTCGCAAAAAGATCACGCAAAGTCATCCTTATCTCCCGGAACCTATTACGATTATCCTCGGGCCGATATCGGTACACCGCCGAACGAGACTCTAGAAAATCTTAATCTAGAAAATCGTACCGGGCCTGCCGCGAAATATCTTCGTAAACTTAAAAATCAGCAATTAGCGCGTAAAAAATACGGTTATTACGCGATGATGCAAATGCAACAACCCGGTAAAACTGGAAGATGGGACGAAGATGAAGGAATCGGTAGTCCGGAAAATGTATATCCTTATCACCGACGATACAGTCAAGATGAATTAACCGTATCCGAAGAAGACGAATCTGGTTGTTGGCCGCCGATAGCCGATCAAACTCTACCGCCTTATTACAATACAGCTCCCATAACCGTTATCGCTTCTCCGGTTAAAAATAGAACTCGTAGCAACCAAACGTCTGCTTTCGAAGATAATTTTTCACTGAAACAATGCGATAAATCCGGAAACGCTGTCGCCCCAACTATGGAATCGTCTTCTCTCGAAAAAGGAGTTTATTACAAATCAGGAGCGAAAGGTACTTGTTCGAGATCGCGATACGTTGCGCCGAAATTATCGCCGTGTCCGTTATTGAAGCAGTCGAAAGATCAATATAAACAACAGATAATACCGTACTACAATGTTATCAATGTCGGTGGTTCGCCGGAATTAAAAATGAAAGATCGTTTTTCGCGCGATTCTAGTCAAAGACCGTGTCCGTTCCAAAATGATTTCGCATCAATCTCGAGACAGCGAAGCAGCGACAGAAGCGTTTCCAGTGATCTAGTCGTTAAAGAAGACGTCGTCAGAGACGCCCATCATTCGTCGTCATTTTCGGATCCCATCTGTAAAAGTAGCAGCCGCCGTCATTATAATCGTGATAATAATAATAACGACGAACCGTTTAGTTATGTTCGAGGATCGGGTAACAGATGCGAATTTCGGAAACACTACGAAAATTTAGTAGTACATAGAAGACAAACCCGAGACGATTTATGTTCTAACAATGTACCGATATCCGGTAAACAAACGGCCAGATATAAGACCAGAGCAGCGTTCCAAACTTATGCCGATAGTAGACGTAAAATTAACGAACCTAGAGCTGATCGTAGTGGTGTTAGCGGCAGTGTCGGTAGTCAAGTTATTACCAGTCCGATGAAATGTTCGACTGTAGACAATACCGTGTACGGCGATAGTAGACAATACGATCCTTTTAATGATAAAACAGGCGACGTAGCATCAGTCGATAGCGGTGGTCAACAAAAATCCAAATCAAAAACGACGAAGAAATCGTTTCCGCATAGTAGCGGCGAATCTGCCGAAATTCCTATCGTAGACGATACCACCGTTCCGGTTAGTTGGAGAGAAGATTTCAGCAGTTTCGATTTTTCCGATCATACTAAATAACGAATTTATTTATTTGTTTATTTATTTATAGTCGATAACAACAATTTAAACGATTTCTAACGTGTAATATCGTTTAAATAAAACGTCGATGAAGTATATTGACGATACTGGAAAGAAAATAATTATCAATTTTGTTACCGTAAACTCATCTTCTAATCTCCGGCAATTATCGTAATTTGAATCATCCACATATGCGGTACGTAAGACACCATACTTAATTTGTATATAAATGTGCGTATTTATGTATTAAGTTTTACACACACATATATATATATATATATATATATATATATATATATATGTGTATATATATATATATATATACATATATATATATATATATATATAATATATATGTATATATATATAAATAAAAATTTTATAAAGAGAAATATTTAGGATATTAATGAAATTATGTCAGCGTTAATGCTTTACATCCTTTAATATTTTTTTTTAACTAAATAGACTGAATCTCTTAAGACATTGAAGACTTTGGAACTTCGTATAGTAATCGATAATTATTTCTGTAATTTTTGAAACGCGTACAGTATGTAATATGTGTGTGTGGATTTGTAAAGTTTTATCAACAAGCTAAGAATATGGAAATTAGATTTTTTCTGCACAATACAAGTCGTCAGAATTTCCCGTTTTACAGGCGAGTTGTGGAAATTTGTGAAAGTACTTCTCTGTAGGCTAGTAAATATATTATTCGAAATTCAGAACAATATTTTTTCGTTTGTAATCGGATCTACGTAAAAATCATGTTTATTTCTTATTGTTGCTTTTATATTATATACCCCCGATTCGTACGTAACCAATATAATGACGTGTTGGATTGTATATTTGTTACTGTGATGTTAACCAAACGAACTTTATCCTCTTGTTATTTTAAAATTTTTTTATTATTTATCAGTAATGACCTCGTTATCTATCTGATGCTGATACATAATATATACGTGATTGGGCGTGTAAACACACACCTCTGTTACTTCGAAATGATATATATATAGATAGGTGTATATATATATATTTGTGTGCAAAATATATATTTCGCTACAACTTTGTTTTTTATTAAAGTGTAGGTTCGGTGCATTATTGTCACATATGCAATTGGGACTTAATGCAACGTTACGTACACATTTCGAAAGTTGTCCTTAACTTTAATCGGGGATTAATGATGAATTTTAACTTTTTTTTTTCTTCAAAACGTCTATTTCGCATCATATCGATAAAACAGTTAATCCAGAAAATGCGATTACTATACTTTTTCAAATTCGAAAATGTTCTTGATTATCACGTTTTGAAACGATTAGTGTACACTATCGTAAATGACTTTCATATTACGGATAGGAGAAAAGGAATATGTTCTTTTTTATTTTAGCAAAATTTTTTAAAAGCTTCCGTTTCTAAATGCTCTCTTATATTTTCTCATTCTTAATTTTTAATTTCTATTTCTAATCGCTAATATTAAAAAAAAAAATTACTAATTTAACCGCGAAATTTAAACGTTTTTTAAATCGTAATTTCGATAAAATGTGTATTAAACTATTATTTTTTTTATTGAATTTCTTTAAATGTGATAAATATTTATTTATATAAAATTATCGGTTAAATTAAATGATATGCGTTATTTGTAAATTTTCATTAATATATATATATATATATATTTCAAGCATTACGAAATATACTAGAAATTATTTCGGCATAAATTACAGACGATTTTTTGTTTTTTATTTATATTTATAGATCTAGTCTTATTTGTTCTAAATAATTTTTATATATATAATGTATTATATAGGAAACAACGGACAATCTAATTCCATGGCAGCTTATTAAATGACAATTTTATGTTGTGTTTTTTTTTTTTAATTTTTCGTTCCTAATAGATTGTGTTTTTATTATTATTTACAATGACCGTTTCATTTACTGTAATTAACCATTTATTTTTTTTAAATTTGCTGCATTTGTATACATATGTACTTTGTTGTGTTATGCATATTTGTGTCTTTTGGTATATGTATGGTAGATGACGAATATTTAACGGTAACGTGTTCTATTTCTAATATTATTTTCCTCTCTATCTCTCTCTCTCTCTCTAGAAAATTGTGTTACTTTTTTCAATTGACCGTACCTTCTCATTTTTTTTATTCAGCTTTTCGAGATGCTTTAAAACCCTGTTCTGTTCGTTCGTTATATATAAATTCTATATCGGTGAAATATATTTAATATATCCTTTATTAAATTTTAATTTTTCTATATATCATCGGATCTATTATTACTTCATTCCATTACTTTCTTTCTCATCAATAGCAATTCACACGTTTAATCGTTTTTTTCGGAATTGATCTTTTTCATTTTACGATCGGTTTTAGTCGAAGCTGAAGTACGCGTATATTTCATTCGTGTATGTGTTTGTAAATGAATATTTCGATTTTACCTAAAGAACTTTTTATTTCGTAATTAACCATTTCAGTCGTATTTTATACTAAATTATATATTTCAATACAGAGGTTTCTTCTTAGATTAAATATATATATATATATATATATAAATTTTCAAAAATATTTTTAAAATTCAGACATTTCGTGTCTACTAGAAAATAGACAATTTCGCTGGAATAAAAATATTTCGTACCATACAGGAGACATCGTGACTGAAACGGTTAATACGTACATATTTATTAAATATTATTAAGTATTTCCTAAATAAATTAACCTGATGTACTTATCCGAGATTCGTGTCAATAACTTAAATTACTTAAATCGCTTTATGCATTTTTTTCTTTTAATATAAATTTTAAATCGATGGATCGTGCCATTATAAAAATGTAGTCAATTATTGTACGTACGCTTGTTTTTTTTGTTTTATATGTAAATTATGTCTACCTACTACTAACCAGAATTGTTCGTTTATTTTTATACAAAAATCGAGTAAGCTTATAAAATATATTATGTGCTTTTTTTTTCTTCAATTAACGGCTTATTTTTTCACCTGTATGCCCACCATGTGTATTTTTATCTAGTAATTTACCTCGATCGATAATATGTAATTTTCTGAATATTAATATACATTATGTAAAGTTGAGTTTATCGTTATTTTTTTCTATAGCCGAAAACAGAATGTTCATAATTCTTCTAGGTTACACTTAAAGATATGATCAAATTATTTTCGAATTTTATATTTTTTAGCACAATATAATTACGCTACAATCGAACGTATTTTATAACAGACTATATTAAATTGAATTATATAATTTATTGGCTTTGACTTTCATAAGAAGTGCTCCAATATATATTTTATAGAGACTGAGAAACAGAGGAGAGATTGAATTAAAATACATGAAATAAATCTTATAAACTTTTATGATTTATTTCAATGTTGATTTGAAAATAGTCGGTTTTCCGGAACAGTTGAAAATTTTTATGTTTACGATTTGTAAAAGCCAGATCTTTGACGATCATCATTTTCTCATTGATAAGTTAAAATTGTTCACTCCAGTTGAATATTTAATTTTGTTCAACTGTTGCGGTTTATTACAGGGTAGGTAGTTTATTACTCTTATTATATGTCAAAGATATTTAATTTTAGATCGTTTAATAATCTTACATCAGGTTCTAACACAGTTGCATTGCTATCTTCGCTTTACAAGGATATTCTCTTATGTGTTCATACTTCAAACGCTGCAATACTACCCAACTGTTTTTTATTTAGATTCGGATCCTCTGCTCGATCGAGTAGATATAACATCTCAATTATTTACCGCTTAGTTACTAAAAATGTCGTGAAGGTTTTTCATAGTTTTTACCGCTGTTATTAAATAACCTCATTTTTGTATCTGTTCAAAATCGAGATCTAAATCCAACCTACATACTGTAAACCTTTCAACGTGCTTTCCTTAATTTTAATTTATCTTCACTTTTATATATATATATATATATTCCTCCCAGTGCTCACATACGGAGCGGAAACGTGGTGCCTGACAAAATATGTTGTTAGGAAACTGGCTATAACGCAGAAGGCCCATGAGAGAATAATGCTGGGTATCAAGAGTCTGGATCGAAAACGCAATATGTGGATAAGGCAATGTAATACAACGCGTAGCTAAATTAAAATGAAACTGGGCTGGTCATGTCGCCAGAAGGACGGACGATAGGTGGATCAAAAGAATAACGCAATGGACACCGAGAAAAGGTCACAGAATCCGTGGTCGAAAGTCAGTTGGAGATAAATGGATGAACTATACTTGGGACCGAGTACGATGGAAAAGGAAGGGAACGCTTACATCCAGCAGTGGATAGAAATAAGCTAATCGTGATCGTGATATATATATATAATTTTTGTGTGTGTGTAAAAAATGATTTTTTCAATTATTACGGTCACTCAGATTATCGATTATTTAATATTTAGATAAGTTAATTTTGCCAAGGAAATAAATGTAATCTTTATCAAAATTGATTATCAAACATTCGGATCAACCGATTCTCGATTTAATATATAGCGTGATTTTATTAAAATAAAACTAATTCTATATAGATACATACATATCGTAATCACGTTGTAATATTTCGAACCTTAAATTGGAAATCTGATTTAAATATTCGTCGCGCAACTGAATTACAAAAAATAATTTTAAGCTTTCACGGTTAATTTCCTACATTCAGAATTTTTTTTTGATCAAGGAAAAAATATGGACAGACACAGTTTACACCGAAAAGAATTAACAGCAATACGTCGATCTGAAAAGGTGGCTTGTTCGAATTCTGTTCAAAAGTCACCATTCTTTTTTGCGAAATTCCATTCCAGGAAGTTACACTATACGATTTTTGACAAGAATGGAATTACGTAGCGATTTCATTATTGTTCCTTCCAGCTAGATGAGTGTCATGTTTGATCAACGGTTGTAAGTGAAGATTTTCTACATTTTAATCTTTCTTCCCGATTTCTTTTTTTTATAAATTTCGCAAATGATTTTCGTTTTATTTAAACGTTATTAAAGTCCTCTTTAATGAATCGATCTGTCGTTAGGAATAATCAGATGCCACGGGTGTATTACTTCGTTCAGCTGAACGTCTTGAGAACTTTATGGAAAACGTTTAATCGGCTAACCTTGCCTGCTAGATTTTGAGAAGAGAAATGAATGTTTTTTTTTATATTGTAATAATGATGCAATAAAGCAATCTTAGCGATATTCGGACACAAAATTATTTTTGTACATATTCATATACGAACCTTTTACGTCTTTATACTATATATCACGAATTTTGAGATTTTATTTGTATTTTTCGAAATATGCAAATTAAATTAATTCACTCGGTAGAGCTGCAGGTACTTCTTCTTATAAGTAATCAGTAACTCACTGTAAGACGAGGGTTTTATTTATTTAATATAACTGGTAAAGCACATTTCTATCAATTATCTAAATAACTTTTAGGGAGGTTTACTTATTTGCTCTTTGCTCTCTTTCTTATTTAAAAATGTTTGAAAAGGCTAAATATTATGTTCTCATCGATTATTTTTTCAAAAATATTTTTCGAAGTAGATATTTGTAAAGTGAGAATTCAAAGTTCGCCATATGTGATGAGGAAAAGTATAATTTTGCTTCGAATTTCGCGAATTAATTAACGATAATTTTTAATTGGCGGTGAAAACGTCGCGACTATAAGCAGAACGAACTTAAGTAAAAGTTAATGATCGATAGTAGCAAATAAGTTGGGGATTTCCGTGAAAAATTAAATTCGCTGTGATGTGAAATTTTGACGATTATTTATTTATATGTTCAGCAAAACTGATAGCAACTAGTTAAATCCAATTAGATTGTTAAACATTATGGTTCCGAGATAATCAATGTATTCGGAAAGATAACCTTTTAAGTACAGCAAATTGACCTTTTCGGTTCTTCTCAATTAAGCTAGTAAATTAACGCTACTTAAACTAAATATACAGTCGTCAAGTCCACGTCTTCAAGATTAATCGCTACACTTAAGATTCACTAAAACGATTTCAAAAATGTACGTCCTTCAGAATTTATTTTTAAATTTCTTACTACAGATTTTGAACAAATATGATGATTTACAATTTTAACCTGTAGCATTTCTACATAGAATTAAGAAATGAAGAACTTGTAGTTAGAATTAAAAAATAACACACGCCCGGTACAAGAGAAAAGACACTTGCTGCATATTGTTGGTGTGATCGTAGTGAGCGTTAGCACAAAACTCTACAACACTTTGAAATTTTTCTTTCATATGAATTCCACAAAATAAGAGCGAATTGACGGTAATACATAATGTTTTACGTATTACTGTTTTTGAGAACGTCCAGCCATAATTCTTACCGTCCGACGTATATATATATATCGATTAAATATATTGAAAATAAAGATTCCTTATTTTAAATAAGTGCTTTTAACGTATATTTCTAGAGAAAACTTTTCGAACCAAATTTATGGAAAGTCATTAATTACGAACATTCATTTGAAACATCATTTTCAATTATTTCCACGCTTTAAACAAATACATTTCAGTCTACTTATTAATACGTTTTCTAATTCACAAGTTTTTACTGGTAATTTGTCAAATTTCGATATACATAACGTTTTTCGCTTGTAAATTCTGTTTTAGAACTCAACTTCATTTGGTCTTAATATATAAAAAGTATAAAATATAGAAATAGTTACCCGATACAATAATAGGGATGGTAAGCAAAAGTAGCTATTTTTGCACACAAATCATAATCAGAAGTTAAATACGTAATCACCTTAAATTAACGGTGCTCGTGTCGGATATATACTAAGACTAAATGCACCTACCTCGGAGGGAACCAAATCAACACCTAGCGCATAACTTTCCACAACAACACGTATCAACGATAAGAGGCAGGAATGATAAAATCTCAAAAGATAATAATCCCATCTAACTGTATATATCAATAAGTTAGAAAATAAATCGTATAATAACAAGAATAATGGATAGAATAAAAATTGCAACATATAACGTGAATGGACTAGCAACAGACGACAAGAAATAGAATTATTAATAATCCAACATGAAATAGATGTATTACTTATTAATCGCATATAACTAAAAAACATACGATTAAATTTAAAGCATATTGTCTGTATTACACTATGAATCCTGAGGGAGATGTACATAGAGGAACTGCAGTATTAATCAAAAACAGCATAGTATACATAATGGATTACAGAAACTAAATACGAAACAAATACTAGCAATACAATTAAATACCAATGAAGGTCAATTAGTCGTTTCGGCGATATATTACCCACCTAATATACAAATGAAAACTGAAATATTTTAAATATTTTCTATTTCAGCACACTAGGGGAAAAATCATTGTTGGCATGATTACAATTCGAAACATACGTATTGATGTTTTAAAAAAATTCTAGCCACGGGCAAGCAACTATTAGAAGCGATAATAAAACATGATTGAGTGTTGCTCTAGTGGCGAACCTACATATTGCCATAAAAATAAAATACCGGATCTACTGGGATTTTTAATAACGAAAGGAATACCTCAAGGCAATATGCAAGTTGAGAACTATGATTTTGTAATGGATCATTCTTCTGTTTTTTAACAGTTAGTCGTACTCTAATTTTAAATAAGTAAAGTTAAGGTCTAACTAGTAAAACAATTAATTGGAAAATTTTCGGAGAACAATCATAATTCGAAGATAACATTGAAGAATGGGAATCTAATAGATTTAGCTATAGAATTTAATAATGTAATATATCAAGCAGCAATGATTTCTACGCGTTAACAAAAAAGTAGTTTGGTATGTGTAATCAAAATATCCCTACTAAAGTATTAAACAAAATTAAAGAAAAAAGAAAACTTACGAAAAGATGGTAAACTCACGTGATAAGTGTGACAAAACGGAGCTAAACAAAATAAGTCAAAAAATAAAACAAATTATTAGTAAATTAAAAGAAGAAAGTTTTAAAATATATTTAGAAAACTTATTAACTACAGTATAGAGTAATTTACTAAACGGATCAAACGACTACAGCAACAAAATTTTTCAATTAAAACTGTAAATGATGGATGCTGAAAAGTGATGAAGATAAGGAAAAAAAATTGCAGAATTTCTGATCACGATAAATGTAACGATAATCTTAAAGTCGAGATTAAGTAGGAAATATTGCTTATTTTAAACCAAGTGAAATTGTCAAAGAAATTAAAAATAATATCAATACTAAAAAAGCATCGAGATTCGATATGATTATAGGTAGTATTCTAAGAGACTGATATCTTTCGCTGTCTTCCCTCCACGTGCCATACATTATCTATTAAAACTCTGACTACAAGGTATTATTTCTAATGTTTATTTTTATTTTAAGGTGCAAAATTATTATTTAAAATTATAATTTAGCGTGTAATCCTTAAATTAGAATCTACTGGCCAGAAAGATTTAACTTAACCTAGGCCAAAAAAAAAAAAATTTTCAAATATGTTATCCATCGTGATCTCGAAGTTCTAGCGATACTGGGAGTGATCGAAATAATAGCTAAAAAGCATCAGCAAAGAGTACAAACACATATAAATATTCTTATTTTTTTTTTATTTTTTTTACTGCTATCGTTAACTTACACCTAGCTAATGGTATTTGGTAAGTTTTGTCATTTATATCCATACTATATAATGAGTAGCATTCCACCCAGTGATGGATGCTAAAACTGTATATATTAATACGCTTAATGTATATTAAGTCCTGAGGTTTCGTTCTATCCAGTCGACGGTATTCAAGCGAGTTATCCATTAGGAAGATCGTCATGTGATTAGTGTGTTTTTCCAGACGGTTGACATATTTTTTGGCAACAATCGTGATTTCCATTTTTATGGATTTCACTTTAAGATCTTCGTGAAGTGTAAGATTAGTTAATTCAGCACTAGCAATATTTCGGAGGATTTTGTTCTGCATTCGCTGTAGAATAGAAATATTGCTTTTTTTCGCGCAACCCCATAATTGACAACCGTGTAGCCAAATTGACTTCAGGACCTGGTTGTATAATAACAGCTTGTTTTCGAACGGAAATTCTGATCTTTTTCCTAACAGCCAAACCATTTGTTTCCATTCAATATTGAGTTCATTACGTTTTTTAATTATATGTTCACTCTATGTTAGCCGTTAATCTAAGTTTATCCCAAGATATTTTACTTCTCCTTTTTGAGGGATTATGGTCCCATTTATGGTTATGGGCCTTGTTGAAGCAGTTCTTCTGTTTGTAAATATTAACCGAGCTGATTTATCCTCATTAAAATATTAATTTTCCACGTTTTAAACTATGTTACTATTTCTTCGACTGCTGATTGCAGGTTTGTACATGCGTCTACAGAGTAACTATTTACACATAGGATAACTGTATAGCATCAGCAAATGTTGCTACTTCAACATTTCCTGGAGTGGGAATATCTACCGTATAAATTATATAGAATAACGGCCCCAGTACGCTCCCTTGAGGTATACCTGATCTTGCTGGATAAATCTGAGATTCTTCTTCACCATATTTAACGCAAAAGTATCTTTCTTTCAGGTAACAGATTTGACAATTGGAAATAATATTTAATTTTCTGTACTAGTCCTTTATGCCAGACATTGTCAAAAGCTTGACGTATATCTAGAAATATCGCATCACAAACTTTTCTTTCTTCCATGGATTTTTCAATCATATTAACTACCCGATGAACTTGCTCGACGGTGCTATGTTTTTCTTCTAAACCCGAATTGATGATCCGGTATTAGTTTTTTATACTGCATAAGTGGTCGCATTCTTTTTATAATTAGTTCTTGATACAACTTGGAAAGCATGGGTAATAATAAAGTAGAACGGTACGAGCTTGGTTCTGTTGCCGGTTTGTTTGGTTTTTTAATAACCACAATTTGTGAAAATTTAAGTTGGATTGGATAGTCTAACTAAAGCATTGAATATATGGGTTAGGAGTATTAAGCCTTTTCTAGGTAGTTATTTTAGAACTGTTGCTGAAAATAAGTCATAACCTGGTGCTTTTGTAGGATTCAATAATTTAATTATATCTTGTATTTCACCTGCGGATGTAAATTTAACAGACTTAAATACATCGTGACAGTATGCATTAGAATTATTGCAAGAATTTACAAGATGTGACTGAAATGTTTCAGCATAATATTTTCCAAATACTTCAGCTTTCTCTAAATCACTTCGAGCCCAGATTCTGTCTTGTTTTCTTATTGGATGAATAGTTTGTGTTGTCTTCCATAAAGAATAATCATGCTCGATTAATGGTGATAAATTGGCAAGATGTTCTCTCAATTATTTATTTTTCAGATCCAACAGCAAACTATTCACCCTTTTGATCTGATTATTTAGTGCAGTTTTATTTGCAGGATTCTGCACATTTGCCCTTGCTTACTTAATTTTCACTTCAGGTTAACTTCTTTCCTAATTTTTTCAGGATAGTAAATAATTGGTGAGGATTCACTAACTTTTGTTGTAGTTGCCCATACTCTTTGTTGTACTATTTGAATGAAGTATTCTACAGCTTGTTCTATGTGTTCTTTTGTTTATTTTTAAATTTATCTTATTTTCTAACTGTTTACGAAATTATTGTCAATCTGTATACTTATTGTGCAGTTTTGGATTTCATGATTTCTTGATTATATGTTCATTAACACTGAGCATTACTGGAGAATGATCTAATGACAAACAATCGTAATTTCTGGCATCAAGAAATATTCGAGGAAAGCCTTTTACTATGAAAATGTTAAGTAGATCCGGTAGTTTATTAGGATCAGTAGGCCAGTATGTAGGTGTTCCTGATGAATGAACAGTGATGTGTGTTTCATCAACTGCTATTTTCAATTTATTTCCCCTGGTTACAGTTATTCTCGATCCAAAATAAACATGTTTGACATTGAAGTAGCCTCCAATTATGTACCTATTGTCTAATGTTTTGAAGAACTCAGCAGTGGCGGCTCGTGCATAGGGCTGCAGAGCCCCACCTACAAAATTACCAGTATAATTTTTTTTTCATATTCAAAAATCAATTAAAATTATCCAAAATTTTGAAATTTCGTTTAAAAAAGTAATTTTTTCTCTCTTTGGATGCTCATTCTAGAACGTTGGTGAGGGCTACGTATGATGCAGCTCTTGTTGGCACGTTTAGGAAACATAAAAAGCGTGGTTCCGCGAGAAAACGATGTTAAAGGCACATGCGCAGTGTTTTTTTTTTTTAACCGCGTTTGGGCTGCACAAAAACCAGCCCAATACAGCTCTCTCGTTCACGTGTTTAGGAAACATAAAGTGCGTGGAAACGGAACCAGACGATGGTACATGTGCATGCGCAATAGTTATTTTTTTTGCCCGCATTCGGGCTGCACGAAAACCAGCCCAGCCAGTAGACTTGTATTTCAAGATTAATATTCCAACTGCAGAATGAAATGTTGACGCGCGCATTCTTCTATTATTGTTTGCTCATTTACTTATGTTTTATTGATTGAATAAATATATTTATTTATAAGGATTTTATTACTTCGATTGTTTTGGTAGAAAGGCTAACATTAATTATGGCTGGAAATAGCATTTTTCGTGAAAGTGAATTGAATTCGGTTTCGTGTTTGCTGAATAACAAATTTTCGCGGTTATCGTTTGCAGAAAAGTGTAACGTTAAGGCTCGTGGGAGGCCGACTCCGCAATCGAATATTATACAAACGTCATCTAGCCGAAACAATACTTTTGAAAGAAAATTTAAAGTGGATATTTATTCAAAATGTGACTGGGTTTGCGGTTGTGAAATTAAAAACGCTTTCTTTTGTTTTCCTTGTCTAATTTTTGGCGGTGAAATTTTTTGGACTCAAACTGGTGTGGTAGACTTGAAACATTTGAATGAAAAAATCAAGAAACACGAAAATTCAGCACAACATATAAAAAATTCGGATTTTGGTATGCTGGGAAAAATTAATATCGTGACACAGGTAAGCGAAGCGTATAAATTAAATATCAGAAAGTTCAATGAAAACGTCAAAAAGAATAGGGATATTTTATCAAAATCATCGACTGCCTGATATTTTGCGGTAAATTTGAACTTCCGCTACGAGGACATAATGAAAAAGCGGATTCCAATAATCCTGGTATTTTTCGAGGACGGTTAAATTTTGCAGGGAAATTGGATTAGAATTTGAAAGTGCATTTTGAAAATTCTACAGTGTTTAAAGCTAACTCAAAAACAATTCAAAATGAATTGTTGGATTGTATGTTAGACATTTGTCGAACTGAAATTTCTAATGAAATTGAACAAGCTCAATTTTTGGCTGTTATGTCCGATGATACGACTGATATCTCTGAGAAAACACAGGAGATAATTGTTTTTCGTTACGAATTCAAAGGAACCATATACGAAAGATTCTGGGGATTTTATAACCCTGAGCCACAAGATGCAGAAGGATTATCGAAACAGATTTTGGAGCAGTTGAAAATTGTTTTAAAAGATAATACTGGGAAACTAATTGCTCAAACTTATGATGGCGCCGCAGTTATGAGCGGAGCGCATGGTGGTGTTCAAAAAATAGTAAAAGAAACTTACGCAAATGTCCATTTCATTCATTGCTATGCTCATCAATTAAATTTAGTAATGAGTAAATCCGTTTCAACTAATAGAGAAGTACGCATCTTTTTTAGTAGCTTGTCAGGAATTCCAGAATTTTTTTTCGCGTTCTTCTCAGAGATTAGCTGAGCTTGAAAATTGTATGTCAAGAAGAATTTCACATGCTTCCGATACAAGATGGAATTTCAATTCAAGAGTCGTAAATACAGTTTTTGAAAACATTGAACAGCTGAAAGAATGTTTCGAAAAATTGTAGAATTCAAATAACACCCAAACGGTTAATAAAGCATCCGGTTTTCTTCGTCTTCTCAATGACAACAACTTTATATTTTGGCTTGGCGTCTCCTATTATGCCACACGTTGATTTACTATACGATGCATTTCAAAATCGCAACATTAATTTTTCGAGCGCTTTTTCATCACTGGAAAATTTTTATCGCGCAATTTCTTGAATCAGAGAAACGAATTTCGAAAACTTGGTGTCCACAAATACTGATTCTATACCCGTATCTCGTAAGAGGAAATGTGATGAAAATCGAAACGCTGCTGTCAAAGAAGTTTGTGACACAATATGTATGCAAGCTAGGGTTAGATTCAAATTTACTGGTCATCTATCTGCAGGAAAGTTGCTGTTACAAGAGAAATTTGAAACGTACTGCAGGCAATTTCCATCTCAAGAATTTAACGAAACTTGCTAGGCATATCCCATGCTAAATAAAAATCGTTTGCAAACTGAACTTTCTGTTCTATACGAAAGAAATTCAGAATTTTCCCTTGCATCGGGAGTTGCGCAACTCCACCAATTGTTTCGAAACACCCGTATTTACAAAACACTCGGCGAAGTATATGTTTTGATGAAAATTTTGTTAACGTCTCCTATGATAACTGCTGAAGCGGAAAGGTGTTTTTCTTCCTTGAAAAGAATTAAAACATATTTACGGAGTACAATGCTGGAATACAGAGTTTCTGCGCTTGCCATGATAAGTATTGAGAAAACTCTTATCGATACAATTCCTAACTTTCACAGCAAGGTAACTGACCGGTTCGCGAAAATGAAAAACCGTCGTATGGACTTCATATACAAATAAATTTTGAAGTAAGTGCCTTGAAATTACAAATTTTTAAAAATTTTCTTAGAATGCCGATTCTAAATTTTATTTTTGTTTAGAAAATTTAGAATTTTAAGTTTTTATGAAATGGTAGCCTAGCTGTATGTTTTTTATTTTAAAAAAAAATTCAACTAGGTAAAACTTTCAGCCCCTCCGCTTCGAAAACCCACGAGCCGCCACTGGAACTCAGTAAAATATTTTTGTGTAATATTATGCCTTGATAATAATCAGCTGAAATTGTGAAACGTTTATTATGTCGCCTATTAATTGCTACACTGGTTCCTTGTAAGTGACTAATTTCATAATTCTCTAATTAATAATGCTTTATGTTATTTTTTATTATGATATTTGTGTAATATGAGCTATATTCGGCAAACGCTACATGTTTTATATTAGTTAAGTGTGTTTCATATATTAGAAGCACATCGATGTCGTTTTGTAAAATGTCCATTTTAATTTCAAGGATATGATTAAGAATGCCGTTTGCATTCCAGGAAACAATCTTAAGATTCTCCATTATTTTTTCAACAGAGGAGTGGTAATAGTCTGTATGACATTGTTGAGTAGTTGATTTTACTGTTGAATCGTATCGAAAAAGAGAGTTTTCATTTCAGTCAAAAAAGTTTGTAACATTGTTGCAATACTATTATTATTTGAGTTCTCACTGACTTCGGAAGTTCTACTTACTTTCTGCTTGTGCCGTTGATCTAGGGCTTGAACATAACTTAAACGATGTGTTGACTGCGGACCTTAATTGTTTGTTCATGACAGGTCAAGGGAAGTACGTGACTGGGACGCATAGAAATAAATAAGCCAAAGAATCATAAACTCGATATTCCGAGATTAAAACGACCAAAACCGCATGAATTAGCCTATATGTATAGATACCGACGAAAATTCATTTCTGCTGGGAAGATAATTTTCAGTTATCCATCGCGATCTCAGAGTTCTAGCGATACCGGAAGTGATCGAAATAATAGCCAGAAAGCATTATCAAAGAGTATAAACACATATGGATATAGAAATAAATAAGCTGAAGAATCATAAACTCGATATTCGGAGATTAAAACGAACAAAACCGCATGAATTAGCCTAGGTATATATAATATATATCGACGAAAATTAACTTCTGTTAGGAATAGGAAGATGATTTGATTACAAGCAAAATACTGGAGTAATACTAAGTGTTCCTGAATAGATCGCATTTTAATATCACTTTTGTGATTTTTTTTGAAATGTAACTGTATATAATCGCATTAATCCAATAAATGTGTAACAGAAGAATTCGCGTTTTTATAATTTTAGTAATAAAAAAGTATTTAGGCACCTATATCCTAGATTAGAAGCTTTGGTATCTCCAAAATGATATGAACCTAACTGAATCAAATATAAATTAGTTTTTAACCAATAAATATACAACATTTTAGTGAGTACTATGTATTTTAAATCAAGTGGATTCATTAATGAACATGACAGTTTCTTCATCTCTCTTATTTAATTCCTTCAGTTTTTTGTTTCGTCTGCTTGTAATATTTTTTCGCTGAAATTTATAAGAAACTAATTACATTACATGACAAACATCTATGTAACTTTTTATCTATATTTTCACTCTCAAAAAAGTGGTAATGTACAGAAAGTGAATTAGAGAATCATCGAGTGATTTCAGAAATCTTCGTAAATATATAATTACAAAATATTTTTGAGTAAAGTTTATACTCGATCAAAATTATTCGATATTCAATAGGCGACAATAATTTAAAAAAATAAAAAATAAAATAAAAATCCAACATTAGACACGTTAACCTTTGGATCACTATATAAACTATAAATATATGCATACAGAATATGTAGAACACGATGGATTCGTGTATTATTTAATAGTGATGTAAGATGTAAAAAAAAGAGATTTGTTGCTTTTTAACACATCACGTTAAGAATTTTGATTCATTATCAATTTATCATATCTTTGATTAGAATCGGTTATTTGTTGTCTAGTCGAATAAACTTTGCCTTGTTGCTCCAATATGAGAATATATGAATTAATTTATATTCATCGATGATCGTTAATTATAATTTTGCTTGTGGCAAAGTAGTTGTGAATTTATGAAGTGATAACTGATAAGAACTGGTTTTAGTCGTCGTTCATTGGTTATGCCTTGTTGAACCCATAAAGAAACGCGCTAGCAAGTACAAACATATATGTGTGATATATGTATATATTTTCATACATATTTATACATGATATTGCAGGAAGTTAGTAAAATTGTTAAATGTGGTAGTGTGTATGCCCGTATGCCGTGCACATCTATTATAGACAGAACCTTGGATTACGTCAGGTAAATTGTTGTTTCTCAATTCTCATTATGTTATCAACATAAGTACAGTTGGCAGCTGATACATAAAGCAGTTGTTTACTAGGTTAAATTTAAATTATTTATTTAAAGTACGTGTATCATTCAGAGTTCTCGTTGTATACAAGTTTACACAATAGAATGGTGTTGACTAAAGGTAAGTCAAATTTTCGAATTTTAAATTATAAAAATCACAACGATGACGTTATGAAAATACTTCTTAAAAGGAGTAATTTTGAATATATTTTTAACAATTAGTAAAATTCGTTGTATTTTATCAGTGTGTAATAAGACAAATCTGTGAAATTAATATTTTTATGATTTCTAAAATCAATAGTTTCCTAATATTTCTTACTAAAATAATATTTTCGAAGTAGGAAAACACAAAATCTTTTTGAAGTTTAAAATTTTAACAATTACATAATTATAAAATTATTTTGCACTCCAATTAGACTACTAGATTTTTGTATGTGTATATGTATTTCACCAGCAATTTATATGTGATAAAGTTATTCTTGACGCTTGATTAATAATTACGGGTTTTTTGTCCGAAATAAAATAATGAGAAATTATGTTGTAAAGTTTAATTGCTTTTAATTAGCTTTAACATGTCAATCAGGCTTGGAGGAAAACTCTTTTAGATGTTTTTTTTACAAAACTCTTGATAAGTATTGATCAATTACCCATATATTTAAATATTACTATTTTTAACTTTCAGGCAGTAAACAATGTTTAATTATCTTATCTCTATGTTGATAAACTTATTGAAGAATGTCAGTAACATTTTAAAATACAGTTAGTATTGTGTTAATAGTTAATGAAATAAAATTTATTTCACAGGCATATTTATTGTTGCTGCAAAACGCACACCGTTTGGCACATATGGTGGTAAATTTTTGAAAGTCACAGCCACAGAATTAGGTCAAGTCGCTTCAAAAGCCGCTTTGGAAGCTGGTAATATACAACTTGAAAATATAGATTCCGTTATATTTGGCACTGTATTAAGCGTAAGTAAACTTTCATCGATTTATTTTACGACGTATTTTGTGATTAATATATACAGAAAAATAATGGAAAGTATATACTTATATTACGGAAAATGTTTAGATTTTTGTTCAGTTTTGAAAAGAAGGCTTATTAATATTGTAATATTTTAAAACAAAAACATATTTATATTAATAATTTAAACAAAATTAAAATTTAATTTATATTGTTACTAATAGTTTTTGTTTTCAGTCTTCTGCATCAAATGGGGCATTTTTGTCCCGTCATGTGGCTTTGAATATTGGCGTACCGAAAGAAAAACCGGCGTACGCAGTAAATAGATTATGCGGTTCTGGATTTCAATCAATTGTAAATGGAGCGCAGGTAAGTTTTTTACTAAGTTTACGTGAAGTTATATTCAGTGTAAACTATCTTATTGTGTCGGCTTACAGGCATTTATGTATTCGGTCCCCATTAGTATGTATACTAAAATTCGCCATTAATATCTTATTCATCATGTGAGAAAATAAATCAATTAAAAAAAAATTATGTGGATCAATCTTACCGACGTTAAGTGAGATCGTTTATTTTAAAACATATTTTATTATTTTACTGACACCAAAGCACCATAAACATGGTGATGAATAAAGTAATAAAAATATGATTAATCTAACATCTCCAGAGAGTCAGTTAGATTCTTAGTGATAGTATCATTACAGTTAGAGCACTTCACTGAATTATTGGGTTATTTGATTACTATAGCTATACACAATATTTATCTGTTAGCACATAACATGTTGCAATATATATATATATATATATATATATATATATATATATATATATATATATATGTATATATCAATTTTCGATAAAATTGAAAACATAAAAAATTCAGAATCCATTGTCTCGAGATTAGGTAACTATTTCAAACAAAATGTTTATAAATATCCGGTTTAAGTAATTTAGATATAAATATAGAAAAGAATTTAAACATTAATATGTAGGTGATGAATCGTTCATAAACTAAATTTCATTTCAATAAAAAATAATTATTCATTATAAACTATCAAATTTAACAGCGTGATTATATTTTATGTATGTATTAAAATAATATTATAAAATTAATAAAATATTACGATTTTATTTACATTATTTGCGAAAGACATGGATAGAATTTCGATATTGTAAGTTATATCATTGGTTAATAAGAAAAAATATTTTCGCCCATATGCACGTAATTTACGAAATCAACGGAAAAGAGAGTGTTAAGAACATATATTTCAAACTGTGTTGTATAATTCAAAGGAATAAGTTGATAGCGGGATACACAGAACTCAATATCTTAAAAATAAAAAGCTTATTTAAAATCACAAGAGAGAGATTTTTAAATACACTCGCGCGCGCGCGCACACATACACACACATATGTATATATATAGCGTCATCATTATTCCCAGAAGGTCGTTTTTTTAATCAGACTGACTTTTATAAAACACACAATTATCCGTTATTAAAAACTGTAATGGCCTTAAGACGCGTTAATCCAAAAGTTAAAAAATAAATAATAGATAATAGCGAAATAATATATATATATGTATATATTTATTTATTTATTTATTTATTTATTTATTTATTACAGTTCGTGTGTTTACTTTGGCTTCATTGTTTGTTACTGATTCCTGGTTTTTATATAATGTGCAAAGTAACTCCTATCTCTGTAATCTTACCTTTATGTCTTTCAAGATTTCGAACACTACGTTTGCGCTATTAGTACCTTTTTTTGTTGATATCCAGATTTTTCCCAGTGATTAGTCCTAATGAAAGTATCACAGCTTCTTTTGGACCTTTCCATTTTCTAAAATCTAAATTGCTTATTTGGTATATTTTCTTCTAATTTTTTTTACACGTCGATATATAATCTTCATTAAAATTTTTAGAGGATTCTGTGTTCCTTACAGGTTTGAGGACTCACTTTCTTTGGAATTGCGATTATAGCAGAACTTTAGAAATCTTTTGGTATAACCCCCTACTATGTATTTTTTTAAAACCAAACATTGTATCTTTTGATGTGTTTCATACACTTCAAAGAAATCCTCCAGTATGCGATCTATTCTATGCAATATCCAAGTTTAAATTACCATAGATTTCTCAAATCGTTATCTTAATATTGATGTCCTGTATCATGTTCAGATATTTGATCTTCTTCTTCCATTATAGTTCTGTTAAGCGGTATTATACATTTTTTCAATATACTGTTTTCATTGTTCTTGTATGTCTCCGATATTGACTAATATTTTGTCAGACTTACTTTCTTCCTTCTAACCGTAAATTGTCTTGTGTTTTTGAAAACCCTCTCTCTCAGTACTTCCGTTCTTAATTTTTTTATTTCATATTCTTGTTCAATCCACCTCTAATTTTGTTATATTAATTTCTAATATCATTTTTTTTCTCGCTGTCCATTCTTTCTTTCCTTATTCGTGATTTGTGTGCTGTCTTTCCTTCTTTATATATATATATATATATATATATACTTTTCTTTCTCTTTTTCCCTTTTTCCACATTATTTAATTCCCTTCTAATTAATGCTCCGAGTATTGTTTGCAACGTTTGTTTTCCCTTCAAATATTTCCTGATTTATTCTATGTATTCCATCTATCACTTAGTTTATTTCTATATTTTCTTTTAAAAAACATGTGTGTTGTGTGTGTACGTGCGTATATATTTATATAGAAATGTTTCAATGTTAACCTGAACGAGCTCTATCTTAACCTACACAAAACTTGTGTAACAATATGCACATATATGAGTGTGTGTTTTACTTTCATTTTAAGAAGGAAACTTCGAATAGTTTTTTACTTACCTTATTGTAACCGTACGAACCATTGTAATTGTAAGGTATTTATTTCCGGAAGTGTTATTTAACATTCATGATCAGTTATTCCGGTTTTTGTTAAACTGGTTTCAGTTGTAGCCTTAGTTGTATTTTTACCCTTTAACGAAATATTTTTTTCTTCGTCATCAATGTTTATTTTTTACTAATTTATCGCTGTTATCCGGAAAAGAGCAGTTTAACAGGGATATATTTCCGTTTTATATACTTATTCTTTATAACTCTAATGCGGAACTTATAGAGCTATGTCTGTATCAATAGTTCATTACGTAAAAATTAATAAATGAATCCTACAAAAACTATTTATAATAGTATGATTAACGGTTTAGTGTGGATATTGACAATCATAATCCCCGTTGCCACTAACTAAAAAACTGTGTATATTTTAATTTGTGTGAACTAATTATGCTATCGTAAATTAATTTTATAGATGTATCTGTGTATGCGCAATATGTTCGTATTCACAAATAAAAGTAAGTCACGTAAATATTTAAAATTGTATCACACAAGTTAATAACGATTGTTCTAAGTTTTTCAGTCAGTTGTGTTTTTTATTTTAACGAGTCTTAAGAAATATGTAAAAGTTGTAATAGTTTGAATTTCATCATCTCTGGCATCCAAATTTCCGAATGTAATAACGGAGTGTATTAGTACCTAAATTTACTCTCTTCACAAATCGTTTCTTTTAAAATGGGAAGCTCGAATTTTTTTTCGAAATTAATTAAGTTTAATTACGTTATATAATTATACACGATTCAAATTATTTTATGAATTAAACATTTATTTATAGAGCATTTTAATCGGAGAATCGCGACTGGTTCTGGCTGGAGGAGCAGACAATATGAGTCAATCTCCGTTTGTCGTCCGTAACGTTAGATTTGGCGTACCTCTCGGTACTAATATACAGTTCGAAGATGCTCTGTGGACCGGTTTACTCGACACGTACTGTAACTTGCCGATGGGCTTGACAGCCGAAAAACTAGGAGCTCAGTTTAAAGTAACTAGGGAGGAAGTGGATAAGTTCAGTTTAAGATCTCAAACAAATTGGAAAAGAGGTGCGTACTATCGTTAATTACGATTTATTATACATAAGATCGCGCGATTAACGATCTTGAAATGTCTAAAAAAATCGAATAATTTCGCGATTATCTTTTAGAATTACGCGAAAACTTTGATCATGTTTTGGGAACAGTTAATTAACAATTGTTTTAATGAACAAAAAAAAGTATCATTAGCTAAAATAAGAATTGATTCAATTTCGGGGGGGGGGGGAAGACAGAAAGCTGTCATATAAAATAATATTTTTAGAAATTATCGATGTCATGCAAACTAATATGTTTAATATATTTACTGAAATTCTGAAATACAAAAGATTTTTTAAATTTTCCAAAAATCTTTCCGGAAGAAGACTTTTTTAATTTAAAACAGAATTATGGGAACTTTTTCCATTTTGCAAGTTTGAAAAGTGAACTTTTTGTTATACATAAAGAGTCAGATATGCATAAACACACTGTATCTGCTTCAGATTTAACAGATGTTTTTCCAGAAGTATACAAGCTTTCTCATTTAATAACCACAATTCCAGCAACCACTTAAGATCGTTCAAAGCATTGAAACGAATAAAAACATACTTCATAAATATACAAGTTCAAGAGCGATTATCTTCGTTAGCTTTTTCTTAGTGTTGAAGAAGGATTACTAACAAACATTAGGAAACGATCATCCGTTTATGATGATGTAATAGATATTTTTGCAAAGAAGAATAGAAGAATCTAATTAATTCATAAAGAAATAAGCTATTTTGTTAATTTTATTGTATATGGTATTTCTTTATTTTTATTATGTAAACCGAATTTTACATATATATATTTTTATACACGTATAAAAAAATGTTTCATTATGGCGCTTCCTCTATTTCGAAATTCACGCTACGCCACTGCTTAATGTCGATTCGTCGTCGATATTACGTTAGTCCTGTTATAACTTGACGAATATCCTGTTTCGGTTGAACTACAATTACTTCTAGAAATTTAATAACAAACGTAATGATACGATGTATTCTATTTATACGGACTTTAGCGCACGATGATGGGTCGTTCAAAGATGAATTAGCCCCTGTAGCGATTAAAGGTAGGAAAGGTGAAGAATCGGTGGAATTCGACGAACACCCTAGACCACAAACGACGTTGGCCGGATTAAACAAATTACCGCCAGTTTTTCAAAAAGACGGTTTAGTAACAGCCGGCTCCGCTTCGGTACGTTTTATTTTTTGTTCAGAATCCTTTGGTATTTCTTTGCATTGTAGTGTAATACGTTTACTGTGAAATAAAAGATAAGTTGGATTTATTAAATAACGAGCGTTCAAAATGAAAATGTACTGAAATAATAATAGCGTAATACAATTGTATGAAACTCGGGACATTTGCAATTATAAGCGCAATTTTTAAAATCTTTAAAAGAAATTGCTGCTTTTTATTATAATTTAAATTAATATTCGAATAAAATGTTTTTAGTTATAGTTTTAAAAGAACCTATCAAAAATTGTAAAAGCGCATATTTTTTTATTTTATATTTACTACTTTTATGAATAATATTCGGAAAAAAACAACAATTTTGTTTCAGGGAATAAGTGACGGCGCAGGAGCTGTCGTTTTGGCCAGTGAACAAGCTGTGAAAGACTATGGATTGTCTCCGTTGGCTCGTTTAGTAGGATATTCAGTTGTCGGTGTCGAACCGAGCATAATGGGTATAGGACCGTCGCCGGCGATAAAGAACTTATTGGAAAAGGCTGGAAAAACGTTAGACGATATCGATTTTGTAGAAGTAAGATCGATATTTCAACTAGTGTATTTAACTACTCTACACATTCTAACATAATATTACAAATTATATGACCCTTCAGAATGATCTTTTTTATTATTATTATTAATGCAAAAGAAACTAAAGTTTTATTTATCTAACCCTTTCAGTCGTGCATTATCAATTTCAGTCGCAAAATTATATAAATTATTATATACATGAAGTAACTAAACATTGTTAAGTATTTTGAATGATACGAGATACATTTTGAATACGTTATAATAATTTTTATAATTAAGATATTATACGTCAACTAAATATCCGATATTATATTAAAATAAGGATTTTATCAACGGTTAAAAGTCCCTATACCGTATACGGAACATTGTGACTGAAAATGCTTTCTGCAAAATTTGAAAATTTTAATCTACGCATATGTATTTTTATTGTAACTTTTGGGGATCTTGGGAGCTATTTAACAGACAAAACTGAAGTCAGACATTAAAGTCAAAAGATGTGTCTATACGAAGACAACTTTCCACAAAATGAAGAACTTACTAACGGATAATGCACTAAATTTAGACACAACAAAGATATTTATACAATAGTATATTCATTTCCAAAAAATTGTGCATGACACCGTAAAATAAAGGAGAACTTTTGCACATATTTATATATATATATATATATATATATATATATATATATATATATATATGTATAAAATGTTGATACATCGGAGAGTAGTAAATGAATTAATAAAACAAAATAAAAACAAAATTTAATTACTATAACAATTTTTTATTAATGCATTTATTGTATATGCTTGATAATGACGTAATTGTCGAAATGCTTTGCATTAATAAAAAAGTTATAGTGATTAAATTTGTTTTTATTTTGTTTTATTTATATTATATATATATATATGTGTGTGTGTGCAACCTCATATTTCCGGCGCGATATTTTATGATCGGGCTGACGCATTTACCCAAAAATAAAGTTTAAAAATTAAAAATTATTTCTTCACATCGCTGAGAATGAAATACAGAAGTTCTTATTTTGTAATATAAAATGAATTAATGAGATTTGTCGCCGTTTCTATAGTTATTTATTCCTGGTTTGCCAAATGAAGCGTAACTTTCTGTATGTTTAATACTTTAAATTAATCTTTGAGTTGTTTTAGAACGCATTTTAATATTACTTGTTTTAACTAAAATATAATCTATTCGCACTAAATAAAGGGAAGAACGAAAGTACTGCGTATTGAACATAATTAATAACAGTCATTCTGTTCTAGTTATTCTTTACATATAACGTCTGAATAAGCAAGGGTTTATCTACCTCTTTTTTTTTACGTACACAAATTTGCAGTCTTATTTAGCAAAAAGCAATCTAATCTAGAACAATTTAGTTGATGTTACATCTCAACGAATTATACGGTTTGACTCAACAAGTCAAGCTTTGATACCATTACATTCTATACTATTAACGTGTAATAGCTAACTGATCAGGAAGTTTTTACATATGTAAAATCAACAAAGAAGAAAAACTCGGTAGGTCACGAGGGTATCCAATCTACTGTCATTAAAATGCTACCTGAAAAAGCCATCGTCCCGTTAACTAATTTGATTAATGCAATGTTTAAATTTGGGTACTTCCCTTCTAGTTGGAAAGTGGCTAAAATAATTCCAGTACCAAAACACGGTAAAGATTGCTCTCAGATAGACAAAGCAATCTTAGCAAAATCGCTGAAAAAATTATTCTGAAAAGATTATGCGACTTCACTAATTCTAATAATATAATACCTAGTAATCAATTTGGATTTCAACCAAAGCATTCCACAACACAACAGATAGCAAGAGTTGCCGACTCTATCACAGATAATTTTAACTTCAATAAACATACTGGGATGGTGTTATTTGATGTGGCAAAAGCTTTCGACACAACCTGACACGACGGTATTATCTATAAAATGATTGTTACCAGGTTTCCCAATTATCTAATTAAACTGATTAATAGTTACTTAAGTAATCGATCATTTTATACCATTATAAATAATGCGAAATCAAGTAGCAAATCCTGTTCTGCCGGCGTACCTCAAGGTAGCGTGCTGGGGCTATTCTTATTTACATTTTTCATGCATGATTTCCCGCATATAAATAACATTGAGGTTGCCTTATACGCTGATGACACAGCGTTGTTCTGCAGTTCCTACGGGCCAAGTACTATCAGCAATAGATTACAATCTGGTGTTGATCGTGTAATTAAGTATTTTTCTAAATGACAAATTGAATCCTTCCAAAACGAAAGCAATTTTCTTCACTCGTCGAAGACCGTTTTTACCGACCAGACTTCACGTCAGTGGCGTTGATATAGAATGGTCTGACCAGATACGCTATCTTGGTGTCATTTTTGACAAGAGACTAACCTTTTCCAAGCATAATTGACCATGCATCATTGAAGACAAACAGAGCAATCTGTTCAATTTACCCCATTTTCAATCGTAAATCTCACTTAAATATTAATAATAAATTAATAATCTACAAGTCAATCATTAGGCCTATTTTAACATATTCTTGTCCAGTTTGGTCTTCAGTCTCAAATGCTAGTTTTAATAGACTGCAATTAGTCCAAAATCGATGTCTTAGATGTATCCTCAATGTCCCCGTATACACTAAAATTTTAAATATGCATAGTGCTCTGCAGATGCCATATGTAAAAGACTATATTCTCAAACTATCCCAAAAAATTTTTCTCAATTGTAGCGTGCACCGTAATAATTTACTTCCAGCAATAGGAAATTACGATTCCAGGGAACTAAGTATTATATTAAGTATAAGAATGGACGCATTAAACATAATGTATTATTCTCATAACGTTATAATTTGTTTGCTTTCGTTTACATTACTTATAAATGATATTACATATTCGTTATATAATTAAACTTATTATTTTTTAAATTACCGCTTTTCATTTGTGACGGGTTTTTTGTCTGATTTTTCCATCAATACTATTTTTATCTTGTATATTTATTATTTACCAGTTTATATTATTAGTTACTTTCATAAATGGAGAGGGCATTTGTTCCGGTACATTTATTAAATATTATTATAACTTTTTAATATAATGTCAAATATACGCGTTTTTACATTTTAATTGATTTAGAAGTATATATATATATATATATATATATATATATATATATATATATATATATATATATAATTAGTGTGTGTCTGTTTTACTGAACTGGATATGCGAATGTCATCTATTAAATGTAAATAATATTATATGTAGTTATTGTAGTATCGGTTTTTTGATCAACTTAATTAATATATGCTCAATGTCAATTTTTAAATTAATGAACCAATATTAGATAAACGAAGCTTTCGCCGCTCAGACTTTAGCTTGCGTGAAAGATCTTAATTTGGATATAAACAAGCTAAACGTAGACGGAGGCGCTATCGCATTAGGTCATCCATTAGGAGCTTCCGGTTCTCGTATAACGACTCATTTAGTACATCAATTAAGGTAAGTCAAATAGTATAATTAGTCGACGTCGAATTCGTACGTAATTTTTTTTTAATAGAAAATTTATTTCGATTGTAATTTTGAAATTTTTATCAATATTCAGTTTGGAATATATAAAATCAACACTATACTCGTAGGAAGTGTTGAGTGTAGGTTAAGTCAAAAGATTATTGGAACAACTGAATTTTTGGTATACAACGCTGTATGTTTTTTAAATACAGTCTTAACACATTAATTAAAAGCGTGCATCGCGTATATCACCTATATATATACATTAGTGTTAATTACATATAAGTAATTGTTGGAATAGTTTCCTTAGTGCACAATCAATCTTTTAACGAGTTATGTGGTTTTATATATGTTCAATTCTTTTTTGTTAAATATACACATCCGTAATGACATTAAAATATTAAATAATAAATATATTACCGATTAAAAACTACGCTGTTTTTTAATCATAATAAAACAACATGGTAGCAGAGGTCCGTGATGAACACAGTTAACGTTGCGTAATTTTTTTTTCGTTTATCGTCGATTTGCGTTTGCATTTTAGAACACGGGTCTGAAACAAAAGTGTTGAACATGGATCTACAATTAATAACAATTCACTTGTGGATACTACAAATTTCTTCCTTCTTAGAAGCTAAAGGATGGTTAAAAACCGTAGAAAAAAAAAAAAACGAACACGACTGTAAAGTAAGAAACGTTCTAATTTCCGCCGTATATACTTACAAGTCATCGCAAATTGTACAAGTGAAATGTGGAAAAAGTTAAACAAGTACTTCACAGGTAATGTCGAAAATAAAAAGTATTTAATCTATAAAAAGTTCAGATATATAAAAATAGAAAAAAACGAAACTATCGAACAATTTATCAAACGTATGGCAAAATTATAAAAGAAACGTCAAATCTCGATCAAGAATTTGTTTTCATGAATTTATTCGAAGCAAAAGAAGAATTGAAAACGATAATTATATTACTTTGAAACGAAACTGAAATAAATTAAGAGCGGGTAAAAACTCAACTAATTATCGAAAGTACGAAAAGATTTACCTAATTTTGTATGTAATTATTGTGGCTATATGCAACATAAAATTTAATGGTTATGGCAAAATGGGTAAAAAAAAAGTTGCAAATTGTTACTTTAAAAGTAAGTTTTGTAAATCGTCTAAACAAAAAGGACATATTGCTAAATTTTGCAAAAAGGTGGATAGAAAGTATTTTTCGAAACAAGATACACTATCTATAATATCAGTAAATATATTATAATTAGATGAAAAGCAGAATTTTAACACTACAAAATTTATAATAGACTCTGATGCTACTTACCATTGTGTTAATGATAAAAAATTACTGAAAGAGTATAAAGCATTTCAAAATTCGGAACATGTTCATCTAGCAAGTGAAGAGGATTCACTGACTGCATATGGATCAGCTTATATTGATTTTAGCAATTACGTTTTATAAATCTTTGGTATGTTTCAAATTTACGAGAAAATGTAATTTCGGTAACTCAAACAAATAACAATGGTTATAACGCACTTTTTAAAAACAATAAAAAATGCATAATTTATAGAAACAAATTTTATAAAAGTTTCACTCTAGATTGTGCAATGTATGAGAAATAAGGGCTTTAGAGGAGAAACACGATTCTTTTCAAATGCATAAGAACATAAAGGTGGTAACAGGTAAAACTTTTAAACACGGAGTTATAAGATTGACAGATGATCGTGGTGTCCCTGTTGTTGATGAAGACGCCAAAAAAAGATATTTGGAAACGATACCTTTATAAACTGTTCCACGATGATCGAAGTAACACCACTTGGCAGCGATACTCTATAGACGATGGACCTATAATTATGGAATCAGAAATAATGCATGCAATTAAACTAATGCATCCCAGGAAAGCAACAGAGCCGGACCGTATACCAGGGGATTTATTCCGCTCATTAGAAGAAGAGCATATAAAAGATTTAACAATTCTTTTCAACAGTGTCTATATCTCTGGCAACATTCCCTCAGAATGGTTGAAATCTTCATTTGTTCTGATTCCTAAAAAACAATATCCTAGAGAATGTGGTGACTACAGAACATTCAGCTTGATGAATCATATACTGAACATTTTTCTGAGAATTATTTACCATAGGATTAAAAGGAAATGCGAGCAAGATTTATCGGAAACACAGTTTGGCTTCCGCCCTGGTTATGGAACCAGAGAAGCATTGGCGGCATTAAGAATAACTCTACAAAAATCCAGAGAGATGAATTAAGACGTCTTTATGTGTTTCATCGATTACGAAAAGGCGTTCGACAATGTAAAGCACGATAGACTGATGATAATGCTACGAAATATGGTCGTTGATAGCAGAGATTTGAAGATTATAAGATATCTATATTGGAACCAAGAAGCTGAGTTAATACTTGGCAAAAATGAGTCGAAAGTTAAATTTTTGAAATTAAACGAGGCGTACGACAGGGTTGTGTATTATCCCCGTTGTTATTTAACTTGTATGCCGATCAGATTGTCCGGCAAGCCGTAATAAAGCAAACGTATGGAATTAAGATTAACGGAAAAATTATTAATAATATCCGATACGCGGATGATACGGTTATAACAGCCATCAAGGCCTACAGCGACTGCTACACAAATTTGATGACGTTGGCAAAACCTATGGTCTAAATATAAATACAAGGAAAACTAAGTGGATGTTGATTAGTAAACAGCAAATTAATAGCGCTGTAATAACCGTTAATAATGAAATTATTGAAAAAGTAAATAGATTTAAATATCTGGGTTGCTATGTCACTAGTAGTCTCGATGCGGATGCCGAGGTTAAAGCACGGTGCAGTTACGCAACGAGTAGCCTTCAATAGTATGAAACAATTATTATGTAATCGATCGCTTAATCTGAAGATAAGACAAGATATAGTTCGATGTTACATCTAGCCAATTTTGTTATATGGTATTGAGGCTATGCCTCTAAATAAAAAACATTTTAACCGATACGAAGCTGTGGAAATGTGGATACATAGGAGGATGCTGAGGATACCTCGGACAGCAAAAATATCCAACAAAAATGTCCTAAAGAAGGCGAATACAGATCGACAATTACAGAGTATTATTATAAAGAGATATTCTATATTTTCAATTACTTTTTGTTAAATAATACATCCGATTAAAATATTAAATAATAAATATATTACTGATTAAAACTACGTTGTTTTAATCATAATGAAACAACAGTAATAATTTTTGTTTCCTTAAAAGAAATAAATTATAATCGTAAGTTTATTATTATTTATTTATTTATAATAAATTGATTTCTTTCTTAATCTTTAAATCCGAATTAAAACGGTATCTTTTGTACTAGTAACTTAATTGAATCCGGCTATATTTTTTGTACAGCAAATTACTGCCAGAATTTTAAACGTTTATATACGTATATGATGTGTCTGTGTGTATTATAGAACTTCACTAAATCGTACCTGGAGATATGAAATTTTTCATTCTAAACTTATCCACCGTGATAACTGCAAATTTTCCCACTCAGTTTAAAATTTTATTATGATTCCTTATATTTCCAACTGTATGAAGCATCGGAAAACAATTAATGTGAAAAATTAGATAATCGTGTAACTAAAATCTTTTAATTTACTAGACTTCATTATTTACTTGTGTCTATGTTATAGATTTAAATTCGTTTTATATCATTTAATTTTGGACGGTGCGATTAAAATTATATTGTAATTTTAATGAGTTTTACTAAAAAATTATGAAAGGTTCACTTTATTATGTTTTTTCATACAAATTAATCCCAAGCTGTCAAATTTAAATTTTCCATAGGTTTGGCCATTAATAATATATTTATTCGGATTTTTTTTTTTTAATTTTCAGACGTACTCAGAAGAAATATGCGATTGGATCAGCCTGCATCGGAGGTGGACAAGGAATTGCTTTATTGATCGAAAGAGTATGATTTGAGTTTTGCTTATTGTGTTTATCTTAACTGATATATATATAGATTTATATATATATATATAAATCTATATATATATATATATAAATCTATATATCTATGTATCTATATATCTATATATCTGATATATATAATTTATTTATTTATTTATTTATACCCCTTATGTAACGTATTAATTATTTTTGTGACTATTTCCTACATTTCCAATTCAAGTAGTCACACACATGCTTACATGTGTCATTTTTAATCCCGTTAAATGTACTTGATCATTTTTATAAAAGGTACTTTTATTATCGTCTTAGAAGTTCCTTTTAAGAAATTTAATTTTTTGGGAAATATCTGTTGTAACAATTGTAATCTCAATTAAATAATTGCAATTGTATATTATGAATATATTCAATTTATTTGTGTGACAACTAAATATATTTTTACTAAAACGATTTCAAATCAACGACCATCTCGAAATATATTTATCTACATTGCAAATTGCTCCATCTATTTCAAAGCCTGGATAGTGTAAGCAAAGAAGCAGGTTTATTAATCAATAGAGATAAAACTAAAGCAATGATCGTTGATAGTGAAAGCAAAACAGGTAATCCACAAAGCTTAGGCAACCTCCAAGTAGTTGATAAATTTGTTTACTAGGGGTCACTTATCGCGAAAAATGGTGGTTTAACAAATGATGGTAAAAGACGAATAATAACAGGGAGGTCGGACTAATTCATTTAAGAAGAATCTGTAAAAGCCATGACATAACGATAACCACCAAAGTGCATCTAGTGAAAACGTTAGTGTTCTCTGTATCCTATATGCATCTGAGTGCTGGATTTTGAAAGAGACAGACGTTCGAAGAATCGATGCTTTCGAAATGTATTACTGGCGGCGAATACTGAGAGTGCCGTGGACAGCGAGGAGGACAAACGTGTCAATACTGGAAAAGGTTAATCCGGATGCTCGATTACGAGATATTGTTAAAAAACTTATATCCACTTTCTTTGACCATATCATGTGACGGAACAATCTAGAAAAATTGATATGTGGACAATGTCAAAATGATAACTGGCGCCTGTTCACTATAGCAAATGGTTAGATGCGCCCATGACAGAGGTAGATGGCGATCAATTACACGGAACAATTAAAATGAATCATAATATCACGATGCTCGGACCTAGCCCAACGACTATGATTTTTATATACATATATGTGTGTGTGTGTGATAATTTACTATAGTCAAATATTTTACGTATACTTATTCTTAATTATACATTTAAATAAACGGAATAATTAATACAATTTTAAAGTATCAACGTGAAAGCAGAATAACCGGACTTTTTCATTCATTTAAATGGATGTGCAAAAATTGATTGAATAAAACTCTGAGGTGTTATATTATCGTACTATAAAAAACCTTATTACAGTTATTCTGTCCTGTAGTTTGCTCAATTTTTTCCTGTCTGGATTTCAATGTACTTCGATGGTAGGTATTTGTTTGAATGTTTCTTTGTATAACCGTATTAATTTTCTAGAACCTGTAGTTTAAAAAATTTCAATTTGTTTCGACATACGACTTAAGTACGTGTTCAATGCTTCTAGTTTCTTTTCAGACTTGAATGTGAGCATCAAACATTTTATATGATACGGTAATAGGCCATATGTAACATCTCATCGCAAATCGCGGTTGTTCATTTCCGCGTCGTTAAATTCTTCGTATATAAAAATTTTCTATATGTCGATCATTTAAATTACAATGAAAAATTAAATAGTATATAATAAATACTTTTAAATTTATTCTAAAGTATAGGGTCTTGATTTTTAACAGTTGATAAGTGCATTTTTCTGTGACCGGTTTAATAAAATATGTCTAAGTTCTGAAATTTTTTTATATATATAAACACTCTTTAGAGTATTAGAACTAATACGGTCTTAATTCTGTGCTTAAATAAGTATTAAAATTAATACGGCGGCATATGTTTAAAACTAATGTGATAAACATATAAGAAGGGTTTGAAGACACTAGCTCCACTGAGCAAGCATTTTAACTGACATATATTTATACATAAATTATTTTTGAATATTAGACAAAGTCGTACGGTTTCAGAGATTGTCTAACAGCTATCTTGCTTCAATATTGTGTAGTCGTTGCAAACGTCATTCGTGCGCCGTCACAATGTGGCGTATCACTTCACTTATTTTAGAATAGTAACTAACCTAGATAAATTTGTAATCACTACGGCATTGTCTCGTAGGTGTTTCACATTTTACATTTTTAATTTAAGAATTTACTGCTTTAGACAAGACAAATTTAATTTGGGAGATTGTAGTAGCCCGATAGTACATTCGTACAGCTAGATCAACATTAAAAAATAACAAAAAAGGAGTTAAAATCACCAAACTTTCTTTATGAAAAATCACAAAGCTTTTCGGCTGTTAAATCATGAACATAAAAATGAAATATAAAAATATATGCGATTTATAAAAAATATAAAACAATATACAAAAATTAGCAAAGTGAAAAAACCAGTATTATCGATTATCACATAAACACTTTTTTTCACATTGATAAATTTGTAAATTGTATTTTATTTTTATGTCCACTTGATAATTATTTAATAACCGAAAAGCTTTATTCGTATGTTTTCAGGTACAAATTATAATTACTAACTACATTACAAATATTATAAATAAAAATCTTTGCTTAGTCGCGAATCTGTTGCCAATCATTGTTTAAACACGTTCGACATTTTGTCAGTATGTGACCGATAGTTTGATCTTCTTCCCTATGTTGCATTATTTTTGATCCCTCATTTATTCAACGACGTTCTACATCTTCCATGTTCTGCCCCGATGTGATTTCTGGATCACTATTTTCTCGGTAGATCAAAACATGGTGGTTCGTTGCATGTGTCTCGAATAAGATTACATTTATCTCGATTTTCGGTTGCCCATATTTGTCTCCAAGTCTGAGTTACGTCAAATTTATACCCGATTAATTGTGTCGAACCTTGATTTGAGGCGCTCTACCATGTTTGTATCCAGATGTATCATGAGTTCTTCGTTGCCTATATACTTTTCCTATTCGGTTTCGGTTACGAGTTTTGAATTGATTCATTGTACCCACTCAATAGAGCGGGAAGTTGATTTATAAGTTCGCTAACAGGTTCTTGTATTCTTAGCCGCTTAACAGGCTTAGTGATTTTTTAATTCTTTTTTTTGTTGTTGTTTATTTTTTACAAATCACTACATTCCATAATTTTCAAATTAGACTAATGTTATATAATTAATGCTACCTGATAATTGAAATGAGCTAATAATTCGGTTTTGTCTTTATCAGGATATGGCAATATTATTATAAGCTATTAGTGAGATATTGGATCTTTTCAAAGACGTTTATCCTTAGTAGATAATTGGTGTTATCATTCCAAACGTTATTTTGATGCTTCGAAAATATTTAAGTTTTAATAGACGTGTAAATAAATTCACAGTTGTTTTATGCCGGACTTACTATATTCTTTTGATACAGTTTTCGAAATTGGTTTTTAAATTTTATTAATATTGTTAAATAATTAGGCATTGAACTTCGTGTTGACAGCGTTTTTTTGAGTATATGTAATTTTGAAGTTTCGGAATGTGTAATTGCAAATATTTATCTTTGAATTAATTTTAATTATAAAACGTCTACCCGTATAACATTTTTAAAACTTAAACCAAATTTTGCGGGAAGTACATAAGAACCGACTACACATATTTAAATAAAACAATTTTAAGTAGTTTGAACTTTCAATAAAGCTATTGAAATGGAAATATATAAATAGTAAGTTTCGCATAAATTACTGGTTATACTTAATTGAATTTGTTTCAACGTAATGATATTTGCAATTTATTAATAGTTAACAATACTTTGGTATCATTCGTCCCCCTATAGAATTGATATCGAAAGTGTTTTAAGCCTCATATGACAGTTACGTCCACAATGTACACAATTTTTTATGTGTATGGTAAGTAACTTTTGTTATTTTTTCATAAATCCTTGAGCACCGAACTGGCGATCTTTAATCCAATCTATGTCATTTTAAGTAAGATACTTCAACTGAGTAAACATACACTCTTGACATTTTCTAGTCGATAAAGTGGCATTCTGCATTACATATACACATAAAAGGAATAAAACTATAAAATGTTATGTTAGTAGCGTTTGAAAAGTACGATACTTTTATTATAAAATGAATTGGTTCCCAAAACCTAATCGATCAGTCTTTAATTTATATAATGTAATACCTCTAAAAACGTGTAGGTATCAAAACTAATTTAATTATTAATAAAACACCTCTACAAAATTTTTTGGCACATTAGATTAGTTTTTTATACGAACTTTCAAATATACATATTAGATCATATTGATTAACTTCAAACATTTTTCAAGTTTACTCTCATTAAATTAATCATAGAAAAAAGAGGTATTTGGCAATGTAGAATAGAACAATATGTTTTTAACACTAAAAAAAAAAAAAGAAAAGAAATCAAATATAATAATATAGGATTAACATATAAAGAATGAAGGATTTTACAGAATCCATGTAACAATCAAAAGGGTTATAAAAATTAAGAAATAGAGCTAAAAACAAAATTAGTTAAGACGAAAGCAATGGTATAATTTTACAAAAAAGAAACACTTTGCGAAATTAAAAAAATTTCAACAAAAATTTTAGTGCGTTTAGATTTTCCGACGAGACCGTTGTATTAGCAGAAAAAAAACTCAAGTGGGGAACTTGTTTATAAATAATTAGTACTTTCCCAAATTATGCCAGTGACAAAAGATGATCAGAAAAGGCTGATTGCATTTGAAATCTAGTGTTATCAATGAGAAAGTATTGAAAGTTGGTGCATCAAGGGGTATCAGAGATGAATATACCGTTCATTTTTGAATAGTGCACAACACATTTAATTTGTTTTTATGACCTCTTACGTGCCACTGATAGTTTGTATCTTTTGGTGTTTTCTTTTTAATAATTTATCATAAATTAATTTGTAATGTTTATTTCATTTTTCTATTTGCGTGTTTGATTCTTTTTTATTAAATTTATATTTTTTTTTTTTCGATGTAGTATGAAATAATTTTTATAATAGCACAAGAACCCAACGCATAAAATAT